>OW121688.1:1442500-2642500 GCA_933228735.2 Amblyteles armatorius | reverse complement strand
AATTAAACCACGAAGCACGGTCGAAAAAATCTCCTAGGTCTGTTTTTTTTTGTCTCTCAAAGAAATACTAATTCTTCTTCTTCTAACGTTTTTTATTTTTTGTATAGATTTTCGTTTCATGCAACACAACTTGTATGATTTCAGCTACCGGAAAACGGCATGTTACGTCCTGGGACGAATTATTTAATTTCTCTACTATATGTATATCCTTTATTACCGCCATTATTATATTTTTAACAAAAAGACCGTAAGAAATTTTACTTACGACGTTATCTTTTTCCCGGTGGGATTTATTTTCAGGCATACCCGAGATAACGAAGGATTCGGCGAGCGAGGCGAATTACAGTGAGGAGGACGATCCGGCGAGGAGAGCGCGAATGGGACAGCAGCAGCATCATCCGGGTCATCATCGATACGGTCCTCAGACCGGTCCTCAGGGTCCGCCGGGAACCCACAGGCCAGGGAGAGCCGGAGGGGTGGGTCCCAGGCCGGGTCAGGATCCTTACTATCAGGATCAGTCCGGAGCTCAGAGAGGAAGGGGACCGGTTTATCGGGGCGGAAGAGTGACCCAGGCTCAGGGCGGTCAGCCGCATCAGGGAACGGGCGTCCAGCAGGCCAACAAGAGGCCACGATGGTTCGTCGCGTTATTCGACTATGATCCGACATCGATGTCGCCGAACCCTAACGCCTGCGAAGAGGAACTGCCCTTCTCGGAAGGCGACACGATAAAAGTTTACGGGGACAAGGACGACGACGGTTTCTACTGGGGCGAGTGCTGCGGAAGACGGGGCTACGTGCCGCACAACATGGTCGAGGAACTCAAGAATCCACCGGCCGGTGCTCAAGTTCAGGGACAACCCGGCAGGAGGGGACAGACCCAGAGCGACAGGCTCGGCGATATTTACAGTAGTATAGCCGTGAGGAAGATGATCGCGCTGTACGACTACGATCCACAAGTTCTGTCGCCCAATGTCGATGCTGAGGTAAGATGATTACGATTATTGGACTCTTCTTCCAATCTTCTACGTCCTCGTGGAGGAAGTTCGTTTTGATGAAATTCTTATTCCGATATCTTCATGTGAACGTGTTCACAATGTTCCAAAATGTCGAAAAATTATATTTACAAACAAATTTTGAATGCATGTGTGTGTGTGTGTGTGTGTGTGTGTGTGTGTGTGTGTGTGTCAGGTCAGTAAAATTCAACCGTCTATAACTCAATAATGGTTTTATCAATTGGGTTGACATTTGCCTCGGTGTGTTACAATTTACGCAAGAATTGAAACATTCGTTCAGATTTCATCAGATTTTGAAATTTTCGAAAAAAGTGTGTTCGCGCTCTAGCTTTCGCAAATGTTCAATTATCGGGCTTTAACTTTCTACACAAGTTAGTCTAACACCCAACAACCTTCGCCATTGATTTCTGCAAAAATTAGTCGACGCAGGCGTTTAAATTTTATAACATTTCTAAATTTAAAGGAAATCGTACCTCAGAACAGACGCACGTTTGCGTTGCAAAGTAGTTTGCTCATGGCCTCTCACTTATTACAATTTTGTGCATAGCTTCCTCAATGGGGTCAAAAAATCGATCAAATTGTAACAAATGACGAAATCATTTGCAAATTACCCTCCACAGTTATTTTGTTTTAGTCTTAAAAGATCTTTCTGAACTTCCGATGAATGCTTTATTGCGCCCAACAATTATTCTTTGAACAGACATTAACTTTTTTTTTTTCGTTTTATTTATTGCAGCAAGTGGAGCTCAGCTTCCAAACCGGAAACGAGATTTACGTTTACGGCGAGATGGACGACGACGGTTTCTACATGGGTGAATTGGACGGAGTGCGTGGTCTCGTGCCGAGCAACTTCCTCACGGAAGCGGGTCCCGCGAAGGGCCAGCAGCAGGGCGCCCAGGGTGGCAGAAGGCCTCCGGGTCAGGGTCAAGGACCCGGAGCGAGAGGCCCGCCGCCCCCTCCGCGAGAACCCCCTCCGCCTGGTCATCGGCGTAACAAAGGTAACAAAAAGAGAAAACAAAAAAAATCCTCACTGGAATCGCCGTTGACGATCGGCCTACTGTGTGTATTTATCGTAATCATAAGTAATACAACTTTCGACGGTTTCGTGTGCCACGAAATTTTTACGATGGAAAAAACTCATGTTTACCGCATTCTATAAATATACGGCAAGCAACACAAGACACGAGACTCGATGTGTCAGAGACGACAGAAGGCAGACGGGTCACAGGAAATATACTTTTATAATATACCTATATATGTGCTACAGACAAAAAAAAATCAATAATATCTTAATTACTCACAGTTCGATTCGGATGCGACGTCGTCGATCCTCTGTCGATGAAAAATCGACGTTGGATCGAACGGTCGTGAAAAAAAAGGCCGAATGAAATTCTCACTGTAAACATAATTCACACTCGTGCGAGTAACGATGCTGAAAACCACTGTCGAAAGACGATAGATATCACTGCGTTGCAAAAATATTTAAAAAAAAGTAACACGCGCTCTGTCCAACACACGACAAAATGCAATAAAACACCAAGCTGCTTTCAGTGTATTTTTATTAAGTATATATATTATACATATTATATGAATATCTTTTCTTTGATCTATATACTATCTCTGAGCAATTTCTCGCTCTGCTATCTACATACTATATATGATACATATATATATGCATATAAATATATATATATATATATATATATATGCAAAATATATACATATATATATACTCTCTGTCCTTTCTATCTCTCTCTCTACTTCTGTCCACCATATACGGTCATTCTCGTGATATATCAATATATATTGAAGAATGTGCAATCAATTTATTCGGATAATAATCGTTGCTGTTCTTATCGGGGGACGTTTCTGTGTCTCGGAATTCGTTGACAAGCTCCACGCTTCGTTGATCGATGAAAAATTTAATTTGCCGAACGAGGTCCAATATTTGCGTGAAAAAAAATGTGTGGAGCTTCGTTGAAATTTTCCGATTCGCCCCACGACTTAACGACGCGAGATTTAAGAAAGAAAAAAAAACAGAAAATACAATATCGATTCGAGACACGAAAATGCAAATATATAGATGGATCGAAAAAAATCGGATCCCGAAGATACACTGTCAATATATCATATTATTATATCCGACGTAATATATTTATATATCTTTCTCTCTGTGTGCCTGAACTGGTCGATGGTCGTCGTGTCACATGATTGTCGTTCGTGTCGTGTTGTCATGCTGGCCATTTATTGCGATTACGTAATTGAAGAAAAAAAAAGAATAGATAACAATTATCAATTCTCACAATCGAATCGTTAAGCCATGTCATTAGCGATTCGATCGACCTGTGAGAAACCTGTGCAATCTCTCTGTCACGCTTCTGCGATTTCTACACGATTTATTTACGTTTTTATTTTATAATGGCTTTGTAACTTTAAGCGATATTTAATCTTTATTTTAATTTTTTTAATCTCTCCATATTGAATTCCAATTCCGACTAACTTTTTATTTCCGAATTTTTTTGAATCCGCTCCCTGCAAGATTCGTTAAATTTCCGACGATATCTTCTTTTTTGCAAACCTCGGTTTCGTAGTAAAAAAAAAAATTAAAAAAAACAGCTATTAAGTCAAAGAAGACAAAATTAAAGATAGAAAGAAAATGCGCCATGAATGACAACACGGTTCTGTTCTCTTCTCTGTTGCTAGATGCCTGCATTGTGCCTGTGTCTGTCCCTGTCTGTCACTTAGACTCTAGACAACTACAACAACAACCACAACAACAACAACTACAACAACAACAACAAAACAATCCACCGCATCTAGCGTACCAACAAGCGAATCACCACAGCTACACGACCGTAACAACGTCGAACCAGCAGGGGCCAGGTGGCGGCGTTATGGGACCCCATAACATCCATCAGCAGGGTACCGTACCGCCCCACCTTCAGCAGCAGGTGAGTCCAATTCCGGCGTTATCGGATCTCGATCGGGGACGAATGAACGCCGCCTCCGAATAATAACGATAATAGATATATCTCTCTATCTGAACTATCCTGTCTCGGGGCGAGAGTGGCGAATATGGCCCACCCCCGAACTTGGCACGTGGATCAGCGATACACGACCCGGGCCATATTCACCACTCTCACACCCCCCTATCTATCTTCTACGCAAACACCTTTCACGAAACTTTCTATTCTGCAGAGTCGGGCATTCTCGTCCTTTTTTTTCAGACAAATTTTTATAAAAGATTCTACTCGCTCGTTATCGTAATCGGAGCGAAAAAATTTTATCCGCGCTCGGCGCATACATTTTTTTTCGATTCGACGATGCAAATGCCGAGATGATTGGTCGAACGACGCACGACTCTGTTCCTTCACGACCGATGCGGGAGAGAACGGGCCTTCATTTTAGATGGGACGAACATTTTTTTTTATGTCGCAAAAAATTGGTAAGGTCCGTTTTGCCCCGCTCTCTACTGCAAACCGCCCATCTCGTGACTGCGTAACCAAAGACTGGACAAACTGCAACAAATAATATTATATAAAACATAAGAGGAAGAAAAAGAGCACGCCGGCATGTTGCACCTACTCTGTCTGCTTTGTGACGATATTGTGATTAAAAACTTTCGTTTGTCTATTTTTTTTATTTTTTTTATCTTACACGTCTGTCAACTTTGTCGAAATGTATCGTCAAAGATTGTCCAAATTGCGAGTGGAGCGGACACGCAACAGAAAAAAGAAACACATGGTGAAAAATGTTGAATTATTTTTTTTGATTTTTTTTTTTTGACAATAGTGTGTGCAACCCTATCCCGATCGCTTCTTCGTGTCGCAAACAGTCCACACACACAATCTACCGTCTCAGCTGTTCCTCGTCTAATCGGCGATTAAAAAACTAACAATTGGCTTCCGACGTTCCGCAAAAATCGACACCACAAATTCCATAGCAAAAAAAAAATTGCAGATACGACAGGAATTAACAATAGTTGTCGAGCACGAAAATAAATGATACAACCTTTTTTTCCACGAAAAAATTGTTACGCATCGTCGATGAATTATTATAGCGTAAAAAAAAACAAGATACAAATTCCATAGCAAAAAAAAAAATCACAGATACGACAGGAATTAAAAATAGTTGTCGAGCACGAAAATAAATGATAGAACCTTTTTTTCCACGAAAAAATTGTTACGCATCGTCGATGAATTATTATAGCGTAAAAAAAAAACATGAGAACGAGAAATGATGAATTGCCCATCGAGTAGTCATCGTTCCTGCACTCTGTTTTATTTGCTATTCACTAACCGCTTTATTTGCAGGGGAGGGGGAGAGGCGTGAGCAATCGAATCGGTGGTAGTAACGCGCCCGGAGGACTACCGGGCGGTCCCCAGCAGCCGTTCCAGCAGCAGCAGCAGCTCGACTATCAGCAGCAGCAGCAGAATCAGCAGAACATGCAGTCGAACTACGGCCAGCAGAACACGGGCTATCAGCAGCAGCAGCCGGGCCAGCAGCAGCAGGGACCGCAGGGATATCAGCAGCAGAATCCAAACTTCAACCAGTCCCAGCAGGGTCCGCCGGGCCAGCAGCAGCAGAAGCAGCAGCAGCCCCAGCAGCAGCAGCAGCAGTTCGGCCAGCAACAGCAACCGCCGCAGCAGCAGCAGCAGTACGGTCAGCAAAATCAGGGACCGTCGCTCCAGGGTCCCCAGGCGAGCAAGCCGATGCGGGGAATCCCCGCGGTCATACCGACCGCCCAATCGAAAATGGATCCGCAGATGCAGCAACAGCAGCAACAGCAACAGCAGCAGCAACAGCCGACCGCCGGTCCTAATCTTATGCAAAAATTCACTGAAATGGCGGGCGCGAGCGCGGGTGGCGACATACTGTCGAAAGGAAAAGAATTGATTTTCATGAAATTCGGACTCGGCAAGTGAGCCCCGGAGCTCGCGATTGGCGGCTAAGAATTTTACGTTATCGTGAAGGAAACGAAGAAAAAAGAAATTCATTACTTTGTCGCGTTGATTACGCCGCGTGCCAGCCTTTCCTCCCTTTCGTATATCAGTAAAAAGCCCCACCCTGCCCCGCGTTCCCCATACGAATTCACGGATGGGCCGACATTCCTGGGACGCGCGTTTATTATACCCAATGTATTTCCGCTTGGGAAAGCCGAGGAATAATAGGGGGATACATGTTTCAGGATTATTCCTCTCAAATTATCGATTACGATAAGAGAACAAAAAATGTATTAAAAAAAGACACATACAGCCACGTTAATTAAAGAGAAAACGAAGTTGCTAATAAATGCTGTTGCTGGGCGCGCGCCACAAAGCTGTTTTCGCTGCTGACGATAAACGATCGAGATGATT
This sequence comes from Amblyteles armatorius, assembly GCA_933228735.2. NCBI lineage: Eukaryota > Metazoa > Arthropoda > Insecta > Hymenoptera > Ichneumonidae > Amblyteles > Amblyteles armatorius. The sequence continues at coordinate 2,636,130 of OW121688.1, read as the reverse complement.
ATGAATTATATTTAACGCGGATGCCTGGTGGATTATAAGATTGTAATGAGATCTCGTGTAACATATATACATAACGTAATACTATATATAATTTATTCGAGATTCGTATGTCTTTCGTCCATTCGATTCCAACGAGAGAGCGAGAGAGGGAGAGAGAGAGAGATATAGATAGACAGAGAGGGAGACTTTTAAGAAAGGGGAGAAAGAAAGAGCCACAATGCGTCCCGAACGAGAATACGATACGATCCCCGCCGACCATCCACGTCGAACGATGACTCAACGATAAAAAAATATATATATAACAAAAAAAAAATTTAAGAAAAAAAATAACCAAGTTAAATCACGTAGTAGATATACATTGCGTCGCGGGGAATCCGAGCGAGGAGAGCGCGGTGAGATCAAAATGAAAATTACTCCACGACCGATTCGAGCGATGAAACTTCGAGAGTTTAATTCCGAGCGATTTTATCGAACTACGCGAACACCGATAAATAGATTATTATAGAATAATGCACGAGTCCTTTCTCTTACTAATCCACTATCGCTTCAATTCATTCGACTTCTTCTCGGCTATCTATCCACGAGTACAAAGTCTATTATAATACCTGAGAAAAATTGTATCTTCAAATTGCCAAAAAAAAAAAAAAAACTTACGGACTCCCCTAGGCGCGTCTATCGGCTCGTTTGGTTCGATTCGAATCGCTCTCGGATTTATCGCGTTCCTCGTAGCGGAGGCGGATCGTAACTGAGACAGGACTGAATGGTATTTTGCCGGATGATTTTCATTGTTTTTTTATTATTGATGATCAGACGAAGAGCCACCACCTGTGTAGTGTTTATCGAGTAGAGAAAAAAATCGATGGGATATCTACGAGAGATCAATGCGCGAGATGTATATATATATACATATATATGTACATATATGTATATATATGACGAAACAGTATATAATTGCGGGAGAGGAAATGAGAAAGTGTTAGAGAGATTGGTGAGATAGGCTTTAAAAATCGTTATGGCTAAAAAAAAGAAATAATAAACGAATGTACGGTAAGCGGGCGTGCCTTGAGATGCCTCAAACCCCTGACACAAACAATAATCATATCCGTAAACAATAAAGTTGTAATCAATAATTTATCGGGTGATTTCCTCTACGCTAAGAAGAATTATTAATAACGGGTGGTGGCGGACTGATTGAATGAAGGATTAAGAATGAAGAGAGAACATTTTTCAAAAAATGTAGAAAGGGCGCGAGGAATGCTATTATAATTATAATTTGTATTAATAATTATGATTATAATATTATAATAATTATAATACAATTATAATTATAATTATACTATATAATTATTATTATTTGTCTCACCGCAGTAGTCTCTTCGTTATCGGGGCCCCGCGAGCTCCGAACCAAAGTTTTCCCCACTCAGCCCAATGAATATCGGAAAAACAGACGATGCGGACACGAATAACCGAAATTATGAAGGGGCTTACGAATTGACTCTGATTTCCTCGAGGAAAAATAGAAAGATAAACGCAAATCACTTCTTCTATCGATACGTATTATTACCGGAGACAATGATAAGGGAGAGAGCGTGTTAGCCGTGTCGCGTTACGCGAATATCGGCAGTCAATATCGCGCAACGTCAATACACCAAAGATAAAGAAAAACTAATAAAACTAAAAAGTGAAGAGAAGAGGGGGGGAAGGGGTCTTGAAGTAATGTGTTAAGAAAAAAAAAAGGGATTCTTCTAACGTCAAATTATGAATTTCGATTAATTAACATTTAATTCATCAACCGCAATGCACAATAGCTGCGCAGAATATGGGCGCATCAATGCGCGTTTGAGAGAACGATATTTTAGAAAGGAGCTGACGGAGAGGGTACAGCGAAGAAGTTGTGACGAGAGAAGATTAATAAAAATAATGAATGATACGAAAACGATCGACGGGGGATAAAATTTGATGCTGGGGGTCACACTGTGCGTATGAATAAAAAAAAAAGAAAACATTAAATATGATGATGACGTATACATATATACATAATATACATATACATATTATATTTAACTATTGCAAATTGTTGTTACATCGCTACTTATATCGTATTTTGTACAAAGTATCCGACCTTTATTTTTCTTTCGCCAGAGAATCAGAGTATATGATAAGGAAGCAAAAAAAAAAGAAAAAAAATGAATTGATATCGACGAGACGGTGTATAATGGAATAGTGAAAAAAAATCTATTTCTCCCCACTGAATGCACCGTAACGCCGATCTCGAATCAGTGATGGAAAGGAAATTAAAAGATTAAAAGAAGAAACAAAAAAGCTACAATTCGTTCGCTCGTGCGAATTAAAAAACGATGATATACCTTGAATATATCTAGAGAATTATTGTGAACAGTGATGCGCGGCTATGTCGATATGTCTCAAAAAAAAAAAAAATACGTTTCGATCATTGATCTCGTTTTATTGACTCAACGCCAGTTGTATACGTGCCATTCGATTATAGCGAGAATAAAAAACAGTTAAATAAATATGAGCAGGGGAAAAAATATATAAAAAAAAGAGATGAGAATTTGCGTGATTCGGAGTAAGAGATGTATGTTGTAAGAAGGACGTTCCGCTACTGCTGTGGGGAAATCGCATCGGGGGTCTTCTTCGACGGAATATAATGGCCATTGGTGGGAGCCCTGTGTGCGCTCTCGAGACACCGTGAATAGGAATGCCCAAGAGACTGAACGTATCTCTCAAACGAGCGTTAAACGTGGATTATCCACACGTCGGTATAGTATGACAAAATACACATATTATACATGATAAAAAATACCCAAGATACACAGACGGCGACCACCGATCAACTCTACAATATGTATAAAAAAACAATACTTTATCATAATAATGCTTCGAAGCGATGCGAATAAGAGGGTGGCTGGGGAAAGGGAAGCAAAGCAAAAAAAAAAACCATTGGAAATAACAAGATGAAACAATAAACAAGATAATATATGACGGCGTTGGCATACTTAGAAATTTAATATTTTCAATATTACATAAACGAAGTTTTATTATTTTTTATCGAAGTTTAATTCAACGGTAAACGACGATTGCGAGTGTTTATTATCATTAAATTAATTCATTAATTGTATATCTCGTTGGGGATTGTAAGATCTCACTGTATAGTATTATTATACTATATGGCCCACCTTATGTTACGTGGAATATAAAAAAATTTTGACATTCAAATATCAAGAGAGTCAGCCTTGGCTACATATCATACGGATTTAACGTGTCTAGTTTATTGTCGATAGAAGTTTTTTCGGCGAGTTGTTCGTACGGTGATGGGAAGATATTGGAGTAATGAGAGAGATTAATTAAAGTTAAAAAAAAAACGCTGAACCGCGTGCACAGGCTCGATCGGCCGAACTGAACAGCGGTAGCTTTGCGGCTTGGGATCATTTGTTGAACGAGGAAGCAAAAGATTATTGATATTCGTGATAAAGGAACCTTATAGAAAAAAAAAAAATTTAAATTAAAAAGTTTAATGAAGAAACAATAAATCAAAGGCGATAAAGCGCTTCGACGGGATACACAGTATAGTATTCTCGGGTCCACTCTTATCCCAAAAAAAGGATTGTAATAATCGTAAAAAAAATACTAGACAAGTTATGTAAAAAGAAGGAAAAAAGTATACACGCATACACATCGAGATCGAAGCGACTCGTAAAAAAAAAATGAAAAATTGACTAAAAAGAGGATAACTTTCCTGCTATTCTGTACAGAACTTCGAGGTAGCGAGACCTCGACTACGTGTGTTCTCTCGATAGATCAGTTTCTTCGATCCACCCCCCCCCCCCCTGACCCGTCTCGACACCCTTAACGTTCTCGTTCTTTTTTTTAGTGCTACATACCGATTCAGTAGACGGAATCGAATAACAAAAAAAAAATCTCGTGCGCCAATTTATCGGTATACAAAATCGGTTGAAATCGTGCGTACTCGCAATTCGGTAATGATATAACGATCTTGTATAAATTCAGTTTTTCTCGTCCAACTTGCGTGTAAAAATTAATGAAGCGAGCAAAACAAAAAAAAATGACAAGATTAAAAAAAATCACCTTAGACAATAATTATGGAATACAATCAAGCTGCGAGGGGGTGACAGTGAGAATTTCTCGTTGTTTTATCTTGTGTCGTTTTTCACGATCGTTATTAATTAAAACAAGATGATGAAAAAAAAAGAAGAAAAAAGGAAAACAATGATCATGAAATTAGAAGAGAGCGATTTTAAGATAGAGATATGTTCGCCAAACTGTACTATAGTTACTACGTTTATTTCGGTAACTTCAGGGGGTACGAATTTCGAAAATGCTTATTAATCTTGACCGAACGAGGGAGAAAAAAAAATCACACGCACACCCTGCACGTCTCGCGTTACTATCGTCGTCATTATTATTGTTGTTGATGTTGTTGTTGTTGTTACGCGTACTACGTACCTCTGACAGATAAAATGAATAATAAAAAAATACCAAAGAAAAATATCTCTGTTGCGAAACGGGCGAAAAAAAAGATAAATAAATTGGAAACCGAAAGAGTAAGATAACGATAGATAAACGAGGCGTGCCCAAGAGCTTCAGTTTAGGGCGAAGAAAGTCGCGACGCGGTTCAAATCTTTTAAAAAAAAATTCTTGTATAAATGTCAAAAGATCACTTCGGCTTTTGTAAAAAAAAAAAATATTATATATATATCGGTGTCGGATCGGTGTTAAAGGACGTTCAAATTTCTTCTTCGATTATTGATTCGCGATATATTTTTTTTGTCCATATAGACGAAATCCCGTAACGATCGCGCGCGAGACTAAATCATTTGCTTTCATTATTAATCCATTAAAAAAAAAGAAAAAAGACACGTACGAACGAATTAAATAAAATTTATTAAACCACGAATGTATACCCTTGTGTAAAACGAGAACGTAGTGTCTAAGGGTTTCTATATCTCGTATACCGAATAGGCGAACGAAGTGTGAAAACACGGACGCGAGACACGTCGATACATATAGAAAAAAAAGTGACGTTAAGAAACGACACACAATTAAAAGCGAGAAAGTATCATGCGCGGCCGGTTCGAACGTTAGAGTTTTATATCAAATAGACACGCAAGATTTAAAAAAAAAAGACAAACCTATAACTAATGTGAGACTCTGAGCGAGAAAATGAATAACGATATAATAAACCATGAGGAATTTTAGTGAGACGACGATGAAGCTGCGAGTGATAACAAAAAAAAAAAACAACAACAAAAAAAAAGATTAAACGAAAAAAAAAACAAAAGATATTGCTTAGTTGAAGTAAAAGAATACCCCAAAAGATTTCCCAACTTTTCTCTGAACGGTGTTAGTTAGTTCCGCCACGAAAAAAAAAAAAACAAAAAAAAAAATTAAAAACGAATAAACTGTCATTTTTTCTCTCGTATTGACACTAAAACTTATGAAATGGGCAAAAGAAAAAAAAAAATTAAATTACATACAAGAAAAAACGGACGTAGCGCAATCGAATATGTATACATCAATTATAAATATAATACACCATTACGTATATACATCTTTTAATACATGTATATCGCGTCGATTTAAGCATGCCAAATGATTAATGAGAAAAAGAAGAACCGAATACAAAAATAAAAAAGCAATGGAATACAAAAAAATAGGATACTAAATGAAGAAAAATTAAATGAAGAAACCAGTAAGAATGCAAAAAAAAGAGAAACAAAAAATCGCCACGCTGAAGTTTCTCATTGAGCAAACCTTGCGCTTTGTTTTTTCTATGAATCGCTTGTGACGAACGTTGAACCAAAAAAAAAAAAAGAAACGCGATAAACGATGATTCGTTGTTATCCCAAAAAAAAAGAAGAAAAAAATTAATAAAACGAGCGATAATACGACGACGGCATTATTGGAAGAGCGAGAGGACGAGAGAGCGAGAGAAAGATGATGCGAGAGCGAAAGAGAGGAGAGCAAAAAAAACAGCAGTCGTGGACAACAAAAATACAATGTTATTATAAACGATTAATTAATAAAAAAAACGAATCTTGTTTCTTGTTACTTATGGTACACCTCGTACGTTACTGGACAGAGTAGGCGAATTAACGAGCAAGAAAAAAAAAACAACTACAGTTACTCAGCCGTTTTGTTCGAGCGTTATACATATTTATTATGAGTCTGACAATTATTATATTTTTTTAAAATTCACGACCGATTACATTTCTTCTTCATTCTACGAGGGAACGAGTTTGGATATGACGAAATTTTTTCAATGGCTCTAAGGATCCTCCTCCCAAATGGTCTCAGTCAGGATCGCTATGTTGTCGAGGCCTCTCATCGGCGCGTACTCCAGAGTCCACATCAGGTTGGTGAACACCACTGCAACATTGCAAAACAAAGTTAAAAATTAAAAACTAAAAAAATGTGGTTTTAATTCTAAAAATTATTTTTGTTTAAATTTGAAAATTCTAGGTGTAGAAAATTAAAAAATAATTTTAAAAAATAAAAAATAAATAAACTCACGCATTTCGCCCTGGTGCAGGTCGGCTATGAGCTCGGGACACGAGCTATTGCAAGGATTGATAGGAGTGAGTCTGAGCTGGGTCGCGCCTCTGAGCTGGGCGAGCGCTATGAGGCCCGAGTCGAGCTCGACTTTTTTGTAGCTCGGACTGTTGTAATCCGAAGACATGAGGACCCAGTTGAAGTGAGCTGGTGAAACGGTGCTCGACAGGAAGTACGGTCTCTGATAGTACTTCCTCAGTACCTTCACCGCGTTTATGTCGCAGTTTTGCCAGTGGACGAACCACTTGGCCACCTCGGGCGAATGAACTCTGCGCAGAAAGGCCGCAAGGTCCGAGGAGCCAGTTCGAAGATTGGAGGTCAGGGCGCAAGGAACCGTTTCCATCAGTCGCTCGTTCTCGAGATAGAGCTGTGAAACGAAACAAAAAGTAAAACATTGGGTCGTCGAAAAAAGAGAATGATAAAAAAAAACGGTAACAAGTATCCCTCGAATTTTGACCGACATGAAAATCAAAAGGTTTATTGGTGCACCAAACCAACTCTGATTCCAACCTTCGAGAGGTTGATTTTTCGGGAGAATTAAAAAACGAACCGTAATACCCAGATAGAGAAGGGCCATGAAAAGTAGATATATTGGCGCGATATTTGCGACATGTGCGGCACATGGCGCATTTATTGCGCCAACTGCTACTTTTCGTGTCGCTCGTCCATCAGGGCTACTTCCCAGGTAGCACAAAATAGTACATTACTCCACGAGGGTGAAAAACGTTTTTCTAACAAGTTTGGGTTTGCAGCACGAGCCGGAGGCGAGTGCTGTAATCACACGCGTTAAAAAAAGTGTTTCGCACGGGGGATGTACGAAATTTTTCATCACAAGGTGCGAAAATGGCGGTTTTACGCACGTGAAGCGGGCGGAAAAGTGGCCACTTCCGCACCGAGTGATACAAAAATATTTTTCCCACCAAAAAGTCACGCAACCAAAAAGTGAACTTCCGGATAGATCATTGTTACCATTCGAACGGAGATTTGTAACTCATTTCATGTTGGTTTTGAAATATCAACTAAAAACAGTCCTCCAGAAGCTTGGAATCAGAGTCGATTTGGCTCTCCAATCGGCTGGTTGAGTGGAGTAAATTTCTCCCTAGCAACTTGAGTAACCTTTTTTTAAAATAATATAACCGTAGAATAATCGAAAAAATGACGGTACTTCCATGTCACTCTTTACTTCGTAGAAATAAAGGTATTTCAACATATAGGCATGAGCGGATGCTGCTGTTATTTTTTGGGTTGCCAAACAAAAAAATGACCCCAAACACAGGCGACTTGAGCTCCCGCACGCGCATGCACGGAACTTGAAATATGGGGATTTCTGTGGTTGTTTTAATGGTATAAAACGTGACCCGAAATTACCGTAATTTTTTCGGTTACTTTTATGGTTACCGAAGCTGATAGGGTTAAAAAACAACCCAAATCCAATCTAAAGATTTACAGTTGGTTAGTTTGCTAGGGTATAGTCACGACCGGAAGTAGTCAGACGGCACTCACGTGAGTGATGTTGTCGAACCAGAAGTAATCGGTGTTCATAACACCCCAGGAGTCCATGGCGTCGGTGATGATGGCCGGTGCATCGCGACTTAGATAATTGTCGACGAGATTTCGATACCGGACGTCGGACAAACGATCTATGGTCTCCAGAGCCTCGCAGGTCTGAAATAAATACCAAATAATAAATAAATAATAATAATAAAAAAATTTAAATATTAAATATTATTAATATCAATATTTTAATTATTAAATTTCATAATTAATTTAATAGTTCAATTTCGTGATTAAATTTCATAATTAATTTAATAGTTCAATTTCATAATTAAATTTCATAATTAAATTAATAGTTCAATTTATTACCACACAGTCCTCCTCGGTTATCGGATAGTCGTTGTAGAACGGATTGTTGATCATGCAATTGTCGTGATAGAAGTGCTGCCAGTTCCAGAAGGGGAGCATTTTAATGGCAAGCAGCCGGCTTATAGCCGAGAAGTGGGTACCGACAAAATCGAGCTGAGCGGCCGCACAGGCGACGGTGCCGATCACGATCAGGATCAGCGTCGCACGAAGGACGAGCTGAAGCCAGGATCGTCGCAGGGCAGCGACGAGCGGCTGACAAATTATGTCCATCTCCTCCTCGGTGAAGCCGGCTTGCTGGCAATACCTATTTTTTGTTTCATATTTAAATCATTTTTATAAATGAGGAAGTCTTATGCAAATTACTTTGCACCAGTTTTTCATATGTATGAAAACGAGCGGTAATTCAAATATGCTTTTTAATTATCATGTAAAAGAAAAATGGTAAATTTAATGTGCCAGGATGGAAGGTTTTATGCGAAAACTGGCACATTAAATTTAATGTACAATTGCGATGGAAAGTTAATATACTTTTTTTTTAATAACAGTAAATTATAAACATTAAAGTACCTTTATAGTGAAATTAAAGTAAATTATTAAAAAATACTGTATTTCCAATGTTTTTAATACACTGAACATTAATTTTTCGTCACAATTGTACATGAAATTTAATGTACCAGTTCTTGCATAAAAACTTCCAGTCCGGTATATTAAATCTCATACGTATTTTTTGTACACTCTATTTTGAGATTAAAAAAATATATGAATTATTTTGAACTCACTTATAAAACGAATTGAGTTCATCGTCGATGAGCCTGAGTTTCTCGGAGTGGCTCATCTCGTGGGGTTCCTTGGTGTACGGTTTGCGAGGTGGTTTTACACACTTGTTACCCGACATGCTTCACCCGGCTCAAGATTTTCAACTAAAGCTTGGTCTCTCTGTCGGCGAATTGGTGCCACGTTCCGATTTGGGACAGAGGTCAGAATACAGCTAGAGAACGAGGAGAACTTCCTCAGTACAAATGCACCAGGGCCCGGTTCTCCTTATGCACCGAGAGGGAATGTTCTCTCTCCGGGTTTATCGACGCGGTGTCGAGGAGAGACATGCGCACACGCGCCGGCGCATTGCGCAAGTACTCGAGGGGTGTGAAAATGTGATAAGGGCTTATATTGATTTATCACACTGTGTCTCGAGCGTGAATGAACTATACTGATTTATTTCCAGCTATATATAGACTGTATATATCTATATATAAAGGCCACAAAAATACATCCCGAGTGAAATGGGACGAAGAATAATGCGCGAAGAAAACGGAGAGCCAGATTACGGTGCATTTACGTGGAACAATGCGAGCGAGGAATTTGTAAGTCGATCGCGCAAAGTTTGATGTAAGATTTGTTATACTAATTTTTTAAATAAATATTGCGAGTTATCGGGCTTTTCCGATAAAAGCCTCCGAAACTCTTATCTGCGATGTTTTTTTCTTAGGTCGAGCTGTTTAAGGAGTTTGGAGCGCCTAGCACTAGTCACCCACATAGCGCGGAAATATGTTTTAAAGGTTACAACAAAATTTTATCAATGTTAAAAATATGTTACCTATAATAAAAAATATTTTCGAAATATTTTAACATCATCCTGAAAATATTTTTTTTCGGCAAGTAAATCTTATATTGAAATATTTTTAAACATTTGGAGCTGTTTGCTCATGAAGGAATTTCGTCGGTGGACAAACAAAAGGCTGACATTTTTTAACGAAAAATACTACCGAATATCTGGACGGTGAATTAGTAGAGCATCTTCCAAGGAAGAGAAAGAGCCGTATTACGTGAAAATCGAGCAAATTTTTAACATTGAACAAATTGAAAAAAAATTGGACAAATTGTTCGAAGAAAACTTTTAGAAAATTAATACAACCCCCTCAATATTTTCGCAAATCTATTGGAATCAATGTTCCTATGTTACGGACATCTGCTGTAATGCAAATAACCATCCACTATAATCAATAGATGTGTAAAAGTTTGTATAAACGACTTCAAAAATGGAGCCCTTTTTTGACTAGTTTCAAGCGCTCCAACCTCCTCAAACTCTAAAAAAAATTCGTATGAAATGTAATGTACCGATATACCAGTTTTTATGCAAAAACTGGTATATTAAATCGCACGTCCAATCGTGATGAAAAATCATTGTTCAGTGTATTAAAAACATCGGGAATACTTCATTTTTAATAATTAACTTTAATAGTACTATGAAAGTAACTTAATTCCAATTCTTTACTTCAATGTCAATGTAAAAGTATATTAATTTTCCATCACAAACTGTACAATAAATTTAACGTACCAGTTTTTGTATAAAAACTTCCAATCCGGTACATTAAATTCGCAATTTTTTCATTTACAACATTTTCATTTGCCGATATCGTTTTAGTGTCAAACGATATCTGATCGTGAATTGTGCATAACCGTTTTATTCTGACAATGTTGAGCCGGCCGGGGATGCGCGGCCATTGTATCAGTAGCGCTGATCACGTGGGCCGGAAAGCGCGCGCAGTTCAGTCGGCGCTCGGCCGCCGCACACGATGGTCAGGCGCGTGGCTGGTGCGCTTTCGTCCGCGCACACGCTCTTACTACTCGCCTGTGTTGAATCCCACAGATGCAGATCGTCGATCATGATTGCGTTCAAGCTCGACAGTTCATTAGTCCACAACAGTTGAATTATATGAAACGCATGCAAAACATGCGTGCACCGTACGATAAATGTTATGATAAAACTATTTTTCTTAGACCAATTGCACTGACGCTATGTTATCGGAGGATTCGAAAAGTTCTTCTTCTTCCTTGTGGATGGTCTTTGCCAGAGGCCAAGTACCAAGATCGAAAAGTTCATAGTCTAGTTCTCAATCTCCCACATGCAGCACGTGAGAGTGAGAACGAAACGCACACAAGACTATCGGCCCAACACTACGAAACGTTTTCCTCAATGGTGGGGGATGCAATTGTAAGTAAGACCGATAATAGTGATCGCAGGCGATAACAAGTTTAAAAGTTCTCACGAGTAGTTTTACTCCTACCAATCTTCCCGCCCATTTATTCATTTTTTGTTTTCTTTAATAACTCTACATCGGAACAATTTATTTCTAAAGTTCGCGGAAACGTCGATATATCATCGCTGCAAGTGAATTTTCAGCTTCGCAACGATAAAGACCGAGAGACGATGAATGCGGCGAGGTTAATCGGTGAGTCTCGTTCGTGTATGCAAAAATAATGCAGGAAACAAAAGTGCCAGACTCAATTCAGTGGCGAACATATTCGCGTCTTTTTTGCAGTTTGTTTATCTTTAGCTGACCTCAAAAAAAAAAACAACATGAATGGAACTCACGGCTACGTTCTTGAATGCAGTTCTGCTCTGTTCTGCTATATCCAAAAATATTCGAATATTCGAATATTCCATACTAACACATGTATACGCAGCTGAAACAGGCCTGCGTATATTATAGATTGCTCTCAGTTCAGGCTTTAGTTTTTACACGAATCGACTCCGACAAGCGTTCATTTATTCTCCAAATGCACAAAATGTATCCCATGGAAAGAATCTGACGCACCGTTGGCAATTCTAGAAAACCCACTAGCAGTTGGCAAACTCACAAACAAAAGAACGCACAGCCGAGCACATCTGCATTTAATAATGAACGTTTTAGTTTTTACGCAAATCCACTCTGACAAGCTTTCGGATTATAATTGGATGCATCATTAGCAATTAAAAAATTCCCGTAGCAGTAGACAGTCACAGGTAAAAGAACCATGCAGATCTGCGTTCAAAAAACACATCGACCAAGATCAAGCAACGTGCAAAAAAATTAAACCGTTAGACGACTTGATTTAAATATGCACTTAACACGATGACAAATCATTTATCGTAATCGTGTTTTTTTCAATCTGTCCAAGGCTTGAGCAGAGCGTCATGGAAGCTTTCCGCCAACGGGCTCTCGAACGGAAGGTACTTAGCGTCGCTCTCCTCGCTCCCCGAGACGCACCAGATGCTGCGGCAGACTTGCAGAGACTTTGCCGAAGGTGAACTCAAGCCCATAGCGGCGAAGATCGACAGGGAGCATTTTTTTCCTGCGGAGCAGATTAAGAAAATGGGTGAACTTGGACTGATGGCGATAGCCATTCCGGAATCGCAGGGAGGCACCGGCCTAGACTATTTGGCTTACTCGATCGCACTGGAGGAGATATCGAGGTGCTGCGCGTCCGCCGGAGTTATAATGAGCGTCAATAATTCTCTGTATCTCGGGCCTGTAGAGAAATTCGGACGAGACGCCCAGAAGGAAAGGTACATAAGGCCGTTCGTGAGCGGAGACAAAATTGGCTGCTTCGCTCTCAGCGAGCCGGGGAACGGCTCCGACGCCGGCGCGGCGTCGACGGTGGCGAAGGATGAGGGAAACGGCTACAGGATAAACGGCACGAAATCCTGGATCACCAACGGACACGAGGCTCGGGGTATCGTGCTGCTAGCGACTACCGACAAGTCCATGAAACACAAAGGCATAAGCGCGTTTATCGTCGACTCGCCGACGCCCGGGCTCTCCCTCGGAAAGAAGGAGGACAAACTCGGCATCAGAGGGAGCAGCACTTGCTCGCTGATATTCGAGGACTGCCTCGTGCCGAAGGAGAATCTCCTTGGGGAGCCCGGAATGGGATTCAAGATCGCGATGATGACGCTGGGTACGATAGACCGAGAATTTTTTTCTTTTCGACCAAGTATCTTATTTTTTCGATGCGTTAACCGCTACGAATTGGCGTTTAAATTTAACAAGCTTCGAGTAAAAAATTCACGTATCGATAGTGACAATGATTGGGTTTAAGGATAATTTTTTTTATTTCCTTATTTTCGTTCCAGACAGCGGAAGAATAGGGATCGCCGCTCAGGCGCTGGGAATCGCGCAGGCTTCGTTGGACTGCGCGGTGGAATACGCGGGCAAGCGAATGGCGTTCGGGAAACCGATTATAAGATTGCAAGCGATACAGCAAAAGATCGCCGACATGGCGTTGAGGCTCGAGAGTGCGAGGCTTCTTACTTGGAGAGCCGCGAGTCTGAAGGACAAGAACGAATCGTACACGAAGGTATCGATGGAGGTCGAACGAGAAAATTGAACTACGATCGATAGAGCTAAATTACGGTGATTGCAGGAAGCGGCGATGGCCAAACTCGCGGCATCGGAAACGGCGACTTTCTGCTCGCACCAGTGCATTCAGATACTTGGCGGCATGGGATACGTGTCCGATATGCCGGCCGAACGGCACTACAGGGACGCGAGGATAACCGAAATTTACGAGGGCACGTCCGAGATCCAGAGACTCGTTATCGCCGGTAGTCTGATCAAAGAGTACGGATTGAAATGATCATTGAATTTACTGAGTAGGTACGGACACGCAAACATTTTATTTTTATAATTTTTTTAATGAATGTAATAATAGTGAATAGTAATTTGCAATACTAGTGCGGTAAAGCGAACTTTATGCGCACCCTGTAATGAAATGCGGTGAGTGCGACTCACTTGGCAGTTTCGTCTATAATATTCGCCACACCGCAGTGTCGCATATTTTTTGTAACGAACGCAGGAGAAGTGCTGTGGCGCTGTACTTTACGCACGCTGGAACGTGCGTAAAATGCGTGCGTAACATCAATTTATGATACTCGTGCGATAAAACTTGAAAAACTTTTATCACGCTACTATCGGACTGAATTTTACTTAACAAGGCATGAAAATGGGTGTTTTACGTGCGCGGAGCATGCGTAAATCTGCCATTTTCGCATCGCGTGAAGTAAAGTACTTTACGCACGCTGAAGCGTGAGTGAAGTAAGATCGGACCGATGTGAGCATGCGCCGGGTATTTATAGTACACTTCGCTCCCGGCAGCACTTTTCATGCATGAGTTACAAAAAGTTTTTTATTTCACTCGGTGGGAAAATGGCGGTTTTTGAGCATGCTTCGCGTGCAAAAACCTCCATCTTCACCTCTTGTGAAATAAAATTTTGTTCGATACTCGTGCGAAAAACGTTTACTGAACTCGTGATTGTAATACACGCCTTCGGCTCGTGCTGCAAACTCACACTCGTTAGAAAAAAAAATTTCGCACTCGTATCGAAATGTACTATTTTCATCCATGGTAACACGTCTCGGCGATATGGCGATTTCGGCGCGCACGCTCGTCGAAATCGCAGGTTTACGGAGGTCTTCGTTCGGCAAAACTGAAGAAGAATTGAGAGTAGAAAATATGAATTCAAATGAAATTTTTTTAGGACTCGAAGAATCGCGTCATAATGGTCCAAATTTGTCTACTCATCGAATATATTTACTCACCAGTGGATTGTTTCTGCTCATTGGGTAAGGAGGAAGAAACTCTATTTTTTCTACGAAAAATTATACTTGTGATGATAGAAATTGAAGCGGATGACGACGATGATGGTTTTCTCTGTCTCGTCGAGGTGTCAATAAAGCTTCATCGTTTGCTATATCTTCCGATTTTATTAGCCTTATTATGACCACGTGACTGCTTGACATTATGTATATCCTAGAATTTCTTTTTCTTCATCATACGCATACGTTGGGTAAATCATCGTTGGCCCTTTGGCAGCGTGTCGCGGGGAGCGGTAAACTCGGCACCGTCTGTTTTTTTTTTTTTTTTATAGTCAGGAACAAACTAATAGCTATCTATCGAGTAAATAACTATCAGGACACAAGTAAATTTATGTATAATATATATCGCGCGCACAGTGAAATTCAATTTCAAAGAAACGACCGCACAAATTTATGTGAGTCTTTTTCATTCAAATTTTTTCCATTTATTACAGCTTCGTGACGATTGGAGCTTTCGAAGCGTATTTATAATTCGTCGTTTTCAGCCGTCGACGAAACGAAAATTGACGACTTTCCGGACGCGCTATAAAGCCTTGGATCTCTTTTTTTTATTTCCATTCACCGACTAACAATTAATAATATTGCTAGGCAAATTATAAGTGTACGCAAATAATTATTTTATTCCTTTTTATCTTTCCTATTGTTCGTTGATCGGTAAGCAAGGATCGAACAATCTTAGATTGCGGGAAACGAATATTCAAATGGCGTTAATGCGGTCCATCTAAATTGTCGAATCTACCGACAGCACGGACAGTCAGAGAGAGATAATAGATTGAGAGAGGTACTTGTAGTACGTTTCATTTGTGCAAACGACAATTATACCAGACCCGATCCGTGTATGTAATTTTTTCTTTTTTTTCCACGGTGTGTGTGCACGTACTTCATATTTTTTTTTCGTTCAAGTACCACCTTGATCTTAAATACATTTAAACTCTTTTATGTTTATATTTTACGATAGTCCCGTTCGATACTACTATAGTATATCTGTGTTTGTATGCTGTTATGTTTGCTTGTTCTTTTTTAATTTTAATTTTCAATTATTTTATCTTTATTATTAATACCTTATCTCTCGTTTCAATGGTTTCGGGGCGGAGGGGTGCGGGGTTCGCTTAATAATTAACAACAACAGTAATAGTAATAAGTCCCTTGAGATCGCTTCGGTGAATCGTACCAAGTACTCTCCCATCATCGGAATGCAAGCGAAGCAAATTAGCACGCGTCATTTCCACCTTTGAATTTCATTGTATGCATTTTTTTTTTATCATTTATATACAACGACGCGTCCCTCACGGCCATTTCGCCCACTCTTCACTTTACTCTTTGTAAATTATGATAGCCTAACTGTTATTCTTTTTTTTCACTTTCGTTCTCGCTCTCTACACAACACGCGATTTACTCGCGATCACGCAAATTTTTTTTTTTTTTTTACTTTACATATAGAACGTTTACTTAACTCTTCTCTTGCTCAATTTGTCGGCTCAAACGACCGGTAATGTCGGAATTATTAATACAGCGGCGTATTTGTTTTGTTTTTTTTTTAAATTTGTTTTTATTCTATAACTTAGTTAATCCCCGCGACAGTCTCTCGACAAAGGAGTGTCGCTCGTTGTCGAGGATTTCCAATCCCAGAGGAGAAAAATACCTATTGTCACGAGTAGCCGGTACTCGGATTCTGACAGTATATAATACACGAGATACTTGATTGCCCGAGAATTCGGAATCGTCGTTCGCGATCTCTCGAACGAACTTCAATTAATTAACGCACGCTCCACTTCGTGGCCAAGTGTTTTTATTAGCTTCTTTTTTCTCTTATTTTTTTTTTACTTTCAATATCTTGAATACGCGAGTATCGCCCCGGATACCCGTCGCGATAATAATAATCACGCAACGTTTATTATGCAGTAATGACTCGTGCCTATTGCTCTGAAAATCGTTTAATTACCCCCGTTTTTATTCGCAAAAAGTATCACGGATAATGAATAACGTTTTTTTTTTTGCCGATGTTGCCCGCTAGGCACATGCGCACTTAGTATGCGTTTTGCAGAGGGAAAAAACAAAAAAAAACAGGACGAAACGAATACCGAAGTTGTACGAGTTATATCTCGGAGACACATTTTACAATCCTTTCGCGCATCAACACAACGTTCTCCATTCGAAAAAAAAATTTCAGTGTTATATAATCTTTCATGATTCTTCCGTTACGCTCTAGTCACAGCAAGCATAGAGGTTGTATCATTTTTTTTTGTTTTCTCTTTGTTATGCCATTTCTCAATTGCCCGTTAACAAAACGTTAATAGCCTATTTTTCCGACCACTATATACCTATGTCAATTAATAATTATGTCACTCATCAATTAGCTAAATCCGATTTTCATGTGAACCTTTTTTTTTCTTTATCATTCCCAATGTGTATTCTCATTTTTAATCCTATGTATATATCTCGTTGCCCAGAGTTCAAACACCCTTCGATTCATCTACAATATCACCCAAACTCACGGCGGCATCTTCGACATCGTGTAACCGTCGCAGTTTCATTTTTTTTTTTATAATACGTATAATTAACGTTACTCTTTGACTGTAGGTACATTTATCTAAAAACGCCTTGTTTGTTTTTTTTTTTGCTTTTTTTCTTGTTTTGTAAATGTAAATAAATTAAAATTCGTAAGTAATTATAATAGACACTGAATCTAAGACAGATTGAAGAATTCTGGAAACTGTCCCGATCCCGGCAGGATCGCTTATGGCTGAGCGAGCGTTACTTTGCGTTTTAATTATTTATTACTCTTTTTGTTTTTACGATTTTTTTTTCTTCTTTTTTTCGTTATTTTCTTTCAGGCTTCCTTTTCTCTGTCCTCCGCTGTGTATATGTGTGTGTGTGTGTCCGTGTGTATATGTCGGTATAGGGAGAATTGGTTTAGACTTATTTAAAGGTAGCTAGAGGAGCCTCAATCGTCGGCACGCATGCCTCGCACTTCGCCCTGGTGTCGTTGCTGAAAGAAAAGAAGAAAAAAAAAATCATTGGTAAATCACATGGAAACGTGACGAGGGTGAGAAAAATACGAGAAACGATGATGCGATATTTACCCTATCGAGCTCTTCCTTCGTATTGTCTTCGAGCGCTCTTATGTCCTCCATCGTGAGTCCGTACCAGCGATCTATCCAGCAGAACACCTGCCGGTGGAAGTTGGTGAAGAGACGCCTCTCTGCTTTCTGTATGAAGCTCTCGACCCGCGTCTGCAGCCCGAACCACTTGAACTCGCACGTCACGAGCTTGTAGCAAGTCATAACGGGCTGGACCTTGTTCTTCCAATCCTTGCCGACCAGCGGCCCTCGATCGGTCTTCCGCGACTGAAACTTGGTGGGATCCTCGTCCTCCTTGTAATCCGCGCTCGCTATCGGATCGTTAGCGATGTCTATGTGGACGACCTCGCGGATCTTCAGCTTGTCGGCGGACAATTCGTGTACGTTTTGCTGATTACCGACGTCGCCGATGTGAAATGACTCGATCATTATTATGAAGTTGTCCTTCATATATCCGGGATTCTGTAAAAAAATTTAAATGAAACAAAACAATTATATATTTTTTTAACTGCAGAATGAAAAGAAAAAAAAACAGAGCTAGGCAGTATTTGAAGTACTAGTTTCGTACGTCAAATGTGTACTGCAAGTACTTTCATATGCTTTTTCATTACTTCATGTACTTTTCATATACTTTTCAATAAGTATAATTTTAACGAGAATTTAATTTAAAAAATGCAATAAAAAATTGGGAAGTGTACGCTCTTTGCTCTTATGTAAGAAAAAAATTTCGAAGAAAAATGAGGAAGGGCGAAAAGGGACCCTTTTCGTTTTTACGATTTTTTTTCTATAAAAAAGAATTTGAAGAATAGCTATTAAAGTAGCCTTAAAACAACAAATTACGAAAATTTCAGTTAGAGATTTTTTTACAATGAACACTTTTTTGTTAAAGCCTAGACAAAGCTTAACTGCGAAAATGTACTTAAGAATCGTTTCAAGTACTTGTGATAATGTGTACTTTATACTTGAAGTATTTATTGATATTTGGCCCAGCTCTGAAAAAAAAAAATCTTGTGAATGAAAAAAAGCTAATAGTAGATCGTTACAGTTATGACTGTTTTGCAGTAAGGATAAGCGTTCCATGCTTCCTCGTGGATCTCCAGCGAGTTCTTTGGTAATAGTAGACGTATGAAGGCCGGAACTTTGCTCGCTAAGTGATAGATCTTGTAGGTGTACTGTCCGGAGGAGTATTTCCCTCCGAGCAGAGGGTAATCGGTGAAGGGCTCGTTCTTCAGTACCTCTATACCCTCGCCGCCTCCTGTGTTATTTTTACTAGCCTCCGCGACCGAGTACAGTTGAGCCACTTGGTACTGGAGGGAAAAAATGTTAAAAATTCAGTTTAAAGTTTAAAAAAAAAAACTTCCTCCTAGGGAAAATTATCTATTCAATTCGGACTGTAAAATTGTATATAGTCTAGAGTGCATCTGTGATTCTGTGCCTCGAGATCGAAATTTTTTAAAAATTCAGATTGATGAAAAAAAAAAAAACTTTCCACTAGGAAAACCTAACTATTCAATTCGTTCTGTAAAATACTATATAGTGTAGAATGTGTCCGTAGACTCGAGGTTGGTGGACGGCAAAGAAGCATTATTCCATAGTCACTTTGATTACAGACTACGAATCAAACCAGCGTGACTGGAAGGTCTGGTTCGAGTTACAATAGGGGGAATTTTTTTTTTTTAGATTAATGTAAGATGAAAAAACTTTCTCCAAGGGAAAACCAACTATTCAATTTGCACTGTAGAATATTATAGTGTTATTCCATAGTCTACTCGATTACAAACTGCGAGTCGAACCGGGGTGACTGGAAGACTTTGCCTCTGTCAGGTTACAATCGGAGCACATTTTCTTTTTAATCGGAATTTAAAAAAAAAATTCCCTGGGAAAGCTGATCATTACATTAAGACTATAAAATACTAAATAGCGTAGAGTGCATCCGTGGCCTCAAGATTATTACACGACAAAGGTGCATTATTCTGCGGTCTCCTTGATTACAGACTGCGAGTCAGACCAGCATGACCGGAAGATCTCGCCT
The DNA here is from genome assembly GCA_933228735.2 of Amblyteles armatorius. Classification (NCBI taxonomy): domain Eukaryota; kingdom Metazoa; phylum Arthropoda; class Insecta; order Hymenoptera; family Ichneumonidae; genus Amblyteles; species Amblyteles armatorius. The sequence continues at coordinate 2,616,148 of OW121688.1, read as the reverse complement.
CGGTCAAGTTACAATCGCCATGCAATCGAGTGACAGGAGAGAAAACATTAATATCATGCTGTCGCCGTGACAGCCGATTCTTTGCCTCCGTCCGTACATCACACAGCTCTTCGATGTAATTAGAACACGCGACCTTTTTGATTCGAATGAGTTTTTCTGGATTTAGCCAAGTCAGCAAAAATTACATGTACAACAAAGATTGAGCAAAAAAAAATTGTAATGGTGTAAAAAAAAAAAGTAAAAAAAAGAAATGATTATTCGTCGATCGAGATTTGCTGAAAAAACGGGCGTTTCGTCGTACACGAGCCTCCGGTTGTTAATAACACGTTGAACGGATTTTTTGTCGTGACGTACCTCCTCGACCGTGAGAGGCAGGGTGACGCGGCTGCAACAGAAAACATACATCCATGTGACGAAGGAGCTTCTCGTTCGATCTTTGGGTTTCGGGGCCGAGAGTCACACACGGAGACAGAAGCGGTGTCCGCGGCCTTGAGGCGAGCTCTCTTCCTCTCTCCCTCGCTCTCGTCCATTGTGCACGACGTATTACTTTCTCGCTCGCTTCGACGAAACCGAAGTTTGCCTCGTTCTCGTTCCCTAATCTCGAGAGAGAGTCGCGAGAGAGAGAGAGAACCGCGCGACCGACGGTCACGTTGGGCGGTCGCGCGTAAGGCCGCCAATTTCTTTCTCGCCCGCAGCGAAAAATCGATATGGCCAACCGGGGAATATGCAATTGGCAAGGCCAAAAACGAATATAGTTATAGAGATAAAGAAAAAACTCGCTTAGGGGAAAAAAAAAGAAATAAGAAAAAGATGCGAAACATCGCGCAGGATAGTCCGCGCGATTGATACGAGCCGGGGCAAGGTGCGAGGGGAGCGACCCTTTTCCGTCTCCGATGTCTCTCGAAAATCGAAGGGAGACGATACGCGGGTGCTCTCTCCTTACGCGTGAGTCGCCGTCGCTCCGAATGTACAGTGTCGAAGTGAATCGTGCGAAAGTAAAGCGGAGGCGAGCAGGGACGACGGCCGACGATCTGGCAGCGAAGGGTGAAGAAAGAGGGAAGAAAAGAAAGAGAGAGAAGAGAAGAAATACCCGCGCGCCCCTCGACGGGCTGACACGCCGCGCGCGCTGCGTTAAAGATTAGCGGCGACCATACTACGATAGCCCCGTGAGGCGCGCGGAGCTTCGACGAACATTTTTTTTGTCTCGCGACAAAGCGAGCCCCCGCGAACGATCGTTGCGGTCTTTGCGGTTCTTTTTTTTTTTTGGACGTCGATTTAGGGCAAGTTTCCTTCGTACGAGTCGTGGTTGAGAGAAATGCGTGCGATCGCGATCGACGAGAGAGAGAAGAGAGCTTCTTCGAGGCCATCGGCACAGTGCACCGCACACTCGCTCTCCGTTCGTGTGACCCGCGTCGACGAAACGGAAAAAAAAAGACGGCAAAAAAAAAAAAGAAAAGAAAACTCACAATTCTTTGATCAGCATTTTATTCTTCGGCGGAGCACATGGACCGGTAGCAGTTCTCTCTTACGTTATTAGTCGAGCGAACGTGAGATTATCGCGACCGCACGTACCGCGCACCAACACCGACCTCGGCCTTCTGGTAAAGTAATCCCGAACAGAGACACCTGGCCCTCGCTCGTCCCGTTCGCTTTTATCTCCGCTCTCTCCGGATTTTTTTCGAGGACCGCAATCCTACTTAACCGCGACACGACTGCTTCCCCGTGCTGCTCGTACCGTGCAACGAGACGACACTGAGAGACGCATATATGCGCTCGAGCAACGTCCCAGACGAGGAAGGAGCGAGACGATACTGCCACGGCTACCGTTCGCCCCACCGGACTGCGTGCCCGCCTACTCACACGTGCGCAGAACTCTCGCACTTCCCCCTACCCGCTCCTGACAGCGAAAAAAACACCAGTAACTCTAGTTACGTATGACGTCATTCCAGCACGCCAGCATCGGAGATGGGCGCCGACTTTGCGATCGGTCATTTTTTATTGTTGGCAACTGACCGTCGATTGACCGGTCCGGAAATGTCCGCACTGTGACAACGGCGACATTTAGGGAAGGCTACACACGTATGCGAGTACGAGAGAGATTAAGTACAAATTTGAATCGATTTTTTTTCTGAAACGATTCTGTGAAATGAAGAACGCATCGTGGGGCGCACTGGGTTAATCAAATACGCAGAGACGGTTGCAGTTCGTTTTTTATTTTATACGATTGTTTCGGAGAAACGTGGATTCATAATATTTTGAGGTTACGGTGATATTCAATCCCATCTTATAAGGAGGTTGGAGCGCTTGTCACTAGTCAAATGAGTGTCACTTTTTGACGTGAGGTACGACAAGCGTGCATAAAGCTGAAGTTTTAAAAATGACGGTCAAATTGCAACGACATAGATGATTTTCCCTGTCTCGACAATATCTTCGACTCCAAACAAAAATTACGATAAGGGATGCTCTCGATTTGACGTTTTTCGTTATTGTATCGTGACTGCGCATGCATCCGGTCGTCTGCTGGTACAAATTCTGTCCAAATGACGTCGGTGCGCATGCGCAAGTCACGTTATAATAAGGAGACAACGCCGAGTCGAAATGGCACAACAAAGATTTTCTGGAATAAAAGAGACGGTCGATTGACGGTCATTTGTTGGTCAATTGACGCTTGCAAAAACTGACCGTCACGGCCGACCATCTCTAGCGGTGGGAACTTTTTATTTCTTCAAGTTCCCCGAGCTTATACAGCGAACACCTCGGCGCCGCGTGGGTGGGACGTGCCTCGATATAGTTCGACACTGATAAGGATCATGAAGATTCGAAGGTTTCCGATAATAATACATGCCATCGTTAATTACGATGCGGCGGGCGCTTATGATTGTAGTTCCGGGCTGACGATTAGACAGTCTCGCCTTCGCCGTTGCATTGTTCCTCTATCGTATAATTAGAAATGAACCCACCGTCGGCGGGTCGATCGTAAAAGTAGCTCGGCCGCAACTCCTCGAGCAAACCTCGTGAATCTCCGTGAATCAGCCGAGGCATCTTACCTATTCGATTTACTGGCGATTGCGAGAAAATGACGCAAAAAGCCAAACATGAATCATTGTTAACTCTTTTTTTCTTTATTTATCTTTAAGGTATCAAGCCGAAGAAAAGGCAACGTTCAATCGTCCGGGGCGGTAGAGAAAGGGAGTTTTATCAGTCAGCAGCGCGAGCAGTGCGGGAGCCGGTGCTGCAGGTGCGAGCGTAACCAGCTGCGCTCCTCGCGTCCCTCCTATCGGCTATTTCGGAACGGTTAACTCGATGCCCGTCGAGTACGGACTTTTCGGTGGTTCGTTCGATTTCCAAAAAAAAAAAAAGAACCCGAAGAAAGATGAAGAGCCAAGACTGACAAATCGGTGAATCGTTATTGATTTTCCGATCGTAATGTCGTACGAAAAAAAATGTATTCTACGTGCGCTATCGAGTCGAGAGACTTTGTCTCGCGAATATCGCTAGAACAGCGAACGGTCATTAAAGTGATATAAGTTCCATTCCCAGTCCGCGTAACGATCGATAGCGGAGAACGTCGAAAACGAGAGTCTCGACGGCGAGTGTGTAGTAATATCTCGATAGTCCGAGAGAGTGAACGGGGCTCGAAAAGAAAAAAAAGACTCCACTCACTAGCACTCTCTCTCCCCCGTCCGTCTCTCGGACGGCTGACAGCAGAAGCGTTGTGCGAGGCTCTCCGTCCCGCTGTGCGACAAACACGCGCTCGAAAAAAGGCGTTTTCCCCCCGTCGTGCCATCCTAATTCCGCAAACTCGTGTGATTCAATCCGTACATACATTCGATGAATGAAGAGACGATTATCGCCCGAACGAGATGAAGTTAGCAGTGACGAGGGTCGCGCGCGGCGTGCGTCGGCCGAGCACACGATTAGTTCGCACGGAGCCAACGGAGCAGTCGTCGACGTGATCGCGCGAGAGCAGTCACTTTTTTTTCATTCTTTTCCACCAACAGTGTAAACGACCGCCCTGCCTGCAGCGAAAGTAACGCGAGAGAGTACATATATATATATACATATATATGTACATCGTGCGGCAATCGGAACATCGTCGAGCGGAATGCGCTGACAAGTGTTAAGAATTTTCGATCAACTCGTCCGTGCTTGTCCCTCTCGCCGAGGAGGAAGCGTAGATATAGTCGCACGACGGGGCGGAGAGGAACAAGAGGAAGGCGACGAACGTTCGCCCGTAACACGTTGTGTACAAATAGAGAAAAGCAAAATGGTTCGGACTTTGCGCGTTAAGATGCTGAACGGTTAGTGTTGCGTGACGAGTGCACAAGCCCGCAGCGTTACGATCGTATAAGTAACAATCCAGCGCATTCCGACGTCCGAAAACTCCGAGTCGCGCATCCGACGCACGATCGAACTATTTATAATGCCGAGGGAAAGCGTTGAATTACCGATATCGAAGGAAAGATTATCGCCGCGGCGACCGAGCCGACCGTGAATTCAAATAGATTGGCATAAAAATTCAATCGCGAGAAGAAAAGGAAACGAGTCGTCGAACAGCGGAGAACGGACGGACGTTCGGGCAGGTTCGACAATAAATTCCAACGCTTTTCGTGTCGCGAGTCGGCGATTTTTTATTTAACTTTTTCTATCGATCGAAGCCGCCGGGCCGGAAGATTATCGACGATGGACGAGTGCATGTTGAACGATTTGCTCGAGTGCTCCGTCTGTCTAGAGAGGCTGGACACGTCCAGCAAGGTCCTACCTTGTCAGCACACGTTTTGCAAAAAATGCCTCGAGGAGATCGTCAGCACGCACAGGGAGCTCCGCTGTCCGGAGTGCAGGGTTCTCGTGGAGGCCAAGGTCGACGATCTGCCGCCGAACGTTCTGCTCATGAGGATACTGGAGGGCATGAGAAACGCCATGCCGAAGGGCGCGAAGACTCCGGTAAGGTCCAATCCGGGACCTCAGAGACTGTTCGGAGGCCACCAGGTTTCTCCCGCGCCTGCCGTCACCGCCAACCTGGCTCCGGTCGTCCTCGCCGTCGATCCTGCCAGGCACGCCAACGCCTCCGCCAAACAGGTCCATCTACACAATCAGCCCTACGGTCGAGCCATTTACGACTACATCTCCAAGGTTCCGGGGTAAGTCGAGGAAAAAAATAAAATAAATTTGTTACTAATTAAATAATTATTTTGATCAAGGAGGATCACCTATTTATATATATAAGTCGTATTTCAATCATAATGTGGAACACACGTTATAGATTGCGCTATAAAGTTTGCACGTATATGTACAAGAATATAAAAATAGAAAATTTCCAAAGTCTGTGATTTCAAGCGCAGCGTTTTATTTATTTATTTACACAATTTTATCTTGACTTGTTTCAATTTGTTTCAATGTATCGCGCCTTTTACATGATACATTGCGAGTATGTGACGGACTAGAGTGCTGACCGAGATGGTAAATCTGTGTTTATCACAAAGGTTTTATGACAAAAATAATCATGAACCAGCAAACAAGAATACTCTATGTAATAAAAATCAAAATATAATTTAACAGATTACAAAGTGCTATAAATTAAAAAGAATATGGTTATACCTGTAAATACCTTTAAATACACTGTTGTATTTGTATATGTATGATTTGTTGTCTATTTTTCGTTTATATATTTTTTTATTTATTTATTCCAAAGTTTTTACCGAAAATTCATTTGGCACTTTTGCGACCGTAACCAAGAGTAACATTTTAATGTACGAGTAGTCGGTCGATGGGAGTGTCAGGTCGCATGCTTCTGTCTATTTTATACTCTATCTAATTATCCGTCCATATTCATTGTTATTAATTTATTACATGTGTCCATAAGCCAAAAGAAAATATACATGATAATGTACTAAGTTGCATACATTATTGAAATGTCCTATACTGCTTTTATCCATAAAAGGAGCAATGCATCAATACGTTATCAATCAATCAATCCAAACAATGCAGAGACAGGCGAGAAAATATAGTTGCATTCAGTGCAGTGTATTCAAGACAAAAGAAGATAGAAAGTCTCAACAGAGAAAAAAACCAATAATAGGGAATAATATTTGTGAAAGAGAAATTTAGGAAGTTATTTATTTCTTTTTATTTTATTTACTTATGTATTTATTTATTTATTGCCGTTATAATTATTCGTGCGTTAATTTGATTTTTATTGTTCACAGGGATTTGAGCTTCAAAAAGGGAGACATAGTGGTCCTGCGCAAGAAGATTGACAACAATTGGTACGTCGGAGAGTGTGGAACTAATCACGGAGTCTTTCCCCTGTCCTACGTCCAGGTGAATATGCATTACTCATCACTTGCATAAGTCGTACGATCGCCGTTCGCGTTACCGCGCTCTTATCTCCGTTATGTTGTATTTGCGTAGCACAGATAAAGAAATAAGGTCACGGCGACAGTTATGTATTTTTTTTTTTTTTAATTTAGAGAATTACTCCTTGCGTACAAAATATTAGAGTTCTAAGTCGGTAACTCGATGCGAAAGAAAACTAGTAACAAACTAACATTCTCCTGATAGTATGAATGAAATCTGAGCAAAAATTACGAGACTTTCTATTTTTTTTTCTTTTTTTTCTTTCACATTTACTGATAAAGGTCATGACGCCGTTGCCGCCGCACGTTCCTCAATGCAAGGCTCTGTACGACTTCAGGATGACCAACGACGAGGAGGACGGTTGTCTCACGTTCAACAAGGTAATTTCATAATTTCTGCGCGACATTCTCGGGAAGATAAAAATAAAGTACGACAAAAATAAATATGTGCATCGATTCGCAATTCGCAGGGCGAGGTGATAAGCGTTATCAGGAGAGTCGACGAGAACTGGGCGGAGGGTAAATTGCTGGACAGAATCGGTATATTTCCTCTCGCTTTCGTCGAACTGAACAGCGTCGCGAGAGCACTCATGAAACTATCCACGAAGTGAGTATTTCGTCGCGACTCGGAAAACTGATTTAAAAAAAAAAAAAAAAAACGATTTCGATCGATTTCCGCGTGATTAATAAGGCCAGCAGCCAGCAGCTGGCTTGCAGCCAGTCCGACCTCACGTGAGTTCGGAGGGAATTGTGAACACTTAGGTTGCCGGTTAATTTGTTGAGCATTTTTAAAAAAAATTATTTGTCAATAACATTTTAGAATCATTATTATGCAAAATCAATCTTTTCAGCACCTTCCACATGCTTGATTATTTTTCGGATTTTTATCCCATCGTGAAGTGTTCGCAATTGGTTTCTCAATTATTTCTGAACTCACCTGCGTTCAGACTGTTCGCAAGTACCACCTTAACTCTTGCTTGTTGGATTTAACGAGAAAACGTTTTATCGTTTCAGTGTGCAGCCCGGACCATCGCGAGTTGCACCTCCGACTCCCACCAACGAAGAGACGACTCCCTTGATACCGACCGATCATTCCCGCAATGTTCAAACGACGAGTCAGCCCCGACCGCAAATGCCGCCGGTCAGTTCCGAAGATTTTTTTTTCTCTCCATTCATTCTCGAATGTATACTGAACCACGATGACGATTTTAGGCCACCGTTCTGCCGGTTTCGGACACAGGATCGACCGTTTCTTCGGGTGGAAGTTCGACGACGACAACGCCGAACACACCGAACAGTTCGAGCACATCGAGCAGCTCGAGTACGGCGCCGAGCAGTCCGAGTAGCCCGGCGACTTCCCCGCCGGCAGTCGGCAGCCGTCACACAGTTAAGAGACACAGTTTCACCGCTATGAACACAGGTCACCAGCCGCATCCTCATCACAGACACAGCGCCGAGATTCTCAGTCCGGCCGTCGACGGAAGTCTCACCGGCACTTCGCTGAACAGCAGCGGGACCGGCGAGGTTTTCTCACAGTCCCAGGTACGATAATAAAAATACGAATTAAATAAGCAAGCGAAAATTTATAGGGCATTCCCTGCCACTTCGACCTCCACCTAACCCTTCACATCTTCGATTGAGCCTGCGATTTTTTATACGATTTTTTTTCAATTTAAAAAAAAAAAAACTTTTTGGAAAAATCTGAAAAAATTCCCAAAAATGCAGCGTTGCATATATGGGTTATCGGTCACCCGATAATCCATAATTTTTCTTCAAATTTTGTTTCACTGTTTTTTTCGAAATAATTATATCTTTAATCCACGATATGAAGCCCAATCCACGATATGAAGGGTTAGACCCAGGTCGAAATGGTGGGGGAGTGCCTCGAATGTATGTTTTTACGATCCAAAAAATGAACGAATGGTCTCTTCTTCCAGACTAGTGGAATCGCGGATCACGGTCTTCGTCACAGACGAAGTGGGAGCAGCGACATGGTGCTAGCCCAGCCGTCGCAGAGTCTCCCGTCGAACTCGAACGGCAACAATCATTTGCCAGCCGCTTACATAGCTCTCTATCCCTACAAGCCTCAGAAAGCTGACGAGCTCGAGCTGCGAAAAGGCGGCATATACATGGTGACGGAGCGTTGTCAGGACGGCTGGTTCAAGGGCACGTCGAACCGAACGCAAAAGTGTGGCGTCTTTCCGGGCAACTACGTTGCACCGGCGAAGTGCCAGCGGGGCATCTGCCGAGTAACGACGAGCACGACCGCACATCAGACGTCTCCGCTCTCGACGGCGCAAGCCGGCACGGAGCCGAGGCTCACCGTCACCTACACGAAGAGCAAGGGCGCCGCGCCCCAGCCGTACAACATCAGATCTCTACCGCCTCCGGAACTACCACCTCGAGCCATAAGCCCGTCACCGGCCGTGTCGTCCTCCTGGCACGGACAGGCCCAGGGACAGAGTCCTCCGAGACTCTGCGAACACGTTGCTAATCCTCTCGGGCGCAGTCACAGCGCCGTCATGACCAGCGCAAGCATCGGTCAGTCTTTTTACCTCCGACCAACGAGTAAAATTAATATTTTCGTCCATCAGACGGTGTATTAAGTTTGTTGCGCTAATTTGTGGTAGAATTCGTTTTTTCGGTACATCGAAGAGATCCGAAGAGCTCGATGTAATATAACCGAACATTAATTTTCGAACTTAATTTTATTTGCGTATTAAGAACGTGGAGCGTTTCGCATTTGTCAAATGGATGCTACATTTTTAAAGTCGGTTACACAAACCTTTACGCATCTAATGATTATGGTGGATGGTTATTTCTATTATAGCAGATGCCGTTAACGTAGAATCACATTAATTGCTATGGATTTGCAGAAATATGAACTGGTTTGTGATGATTTTCAAGGAGGTGCACGTTCGTTCAGTTAAAAAAAATGATCCGTAATTTTTAATTGATTTTGATGTATTGCGGCTCATTCTCTTCCATGCTCTGAGAATTCACCGTCTAGATATTTGATAGTATTTTCCGTTTAAAAATTGCAGCCTTTAGTTTATTCATCGACGAAATTCCTTCATAAACAAACGGCTGACATTTTTCGACGAAAAATACTGTCGAATATCTAGACGGTGAATACGTAGAGCATCTTCCAAGGAAGAGAATGAGCCGTAATGCATTAAAATCGTGCTAAAATTGCGGATCAATCTTTGAAAAAACTGAACGATTATGTACCTTTTCGAAAATTGTTACAAAACAGTCAATATTTTTGCAAATCCATTGCAATTAATGTTTTTCTAGAGAATATAAATTTCGAATAACAATAGCACACTATACATTACTCCTCAAAGAGGATTTTTCCGAATTTCGATATCGTTGATATTTTTTTAGATACAGCGATTTTTATACCGTGCAAATGTAAGTACTCTATTGGCGAAGATTCCGGCCAAATCGTCCGGAATCTGCTAAGAACCGGTTCAGAACATCGGCTGTAATACAAAAATAACCATCCACTATTATCAATGGATGCGTAAAAATGTTGTATATACGACATTAACAATGTAGCACTCGTTTGGTTAGTGTGAAGCGCTCCAACCCCCGTAAATTTATTGTATGGGTTCGTGCGTAGAAATTTCATGCGCTGAATACAAATTTTCGCACAGAAATTTGCTTCGGTGAAATTATCGGAGATATTCGAGATTCGAACTATTTATTGATAAGTTATTGTCTCTCCCACAGCCTCGCCGGGAAAAACTATGCTGCCACCGTCGGCCGCTCCGAATTCTCCGGCCGCGACAGCCTCGTCCGACATGAATAGAAGTCCGAACAATACTCTGCGAGTCGCGAGCTCGGCTACTCCACCGGCTGTCGCCGCAACTACTCCCACGAACACCAAGAGTGAAAAGGTATGAAACAATAGCTTCGACACTCGATTCGGAATCGTCGACGGCATTCTTTTGTTATATTCGTTTATTTATTTTTTATTTTTTCCAATTTTCATACAGCCAAAAGAGAAGAAGGAAAAGGGTGTCTCGTTGATGAGACGTTTGACAAATATAAACAAAAAATCTAAATCCCCGCCGCCGACAACGTACTCGATGGACAATCCAGTTTTCGAGGACGGCAACTTCGTCGCTTCCCTCGACGCCGTACATGTTCGGTAAGGGAATGAGATATCGATTTAACGGGTCCAACAGCCTTTTATTTGTCACATGACGCACCGTGTCACAGCTTTCATCCCCCCCCGTCGTGCTATCGATTTATAGTCAACCGTGTGCCTAGTGTCGGTATATTGTTTTTATTGTTTTATGACCTTCATTATTATTATTTTTTTCATTCCCCACACTAATTGTGTTCTTGTGTCAAGTGGCATTTAAGGATGCTTCACACATACTTACGCAACGAAAGTTTAATTCTAATAAAAATGTCAGTACTTCGACAACAAGTTTCGAGGCAATTGCGCCAACGGTACCGCAGTTATGGTGTTTAAAAAAAATCAAAAAATGTAAGAAAATTCTGAAAAAATTCATACGCTTCTAGAAAATCAACGAATTAATTTGAAAAGAGAAAACATAGGTTCACGGATTACTTGTTGAACAATTTTTTTAAAGCAATTTACTGATATCTACTCGACATTATTATTATGATTATTATGCAAAATGAAGGTTTTCGCACCTTCAATACAATTGATTTTTTCAAATTTTTTTACCATCAGTGTTCAAATTCTCACCGAACTTTACTTTTGGCCGGGAATGTACGTGTGATGCATCCTTAATCAAAGGCGACTTACTGGCATGATTCACAAGCTAGTTAATTCTGATTGGGTTCTCCCCCCATGAGCTCGTGTGTCGCACGCACCGTCATGCCTAACACTGTGCTTGAGTGTGTATGTATTTTTTTTTTTAATGACGCTGTCTTTGTCATCATGTAATTCTGAAGTAGCAACGCATTGAATGCAAAGCGATGTTTAATTTCATTAACGGCACCGCCGATGTCCATGCCCCTTCGAGTCGTTAATTCCGTGGGAATCATCGGCCGGGTTAGATAAACGAGAGAAAAAAAGAGAAGAAAAAAATGGAATAGAAATGTCTCGCTCTAATGTCCCGTGTTAATGGGCGATCGTTCAGATCGGGCTCTTGCCCGAGTCAATTGCTACAGGTCGGACCGAGCCAGGAATTAAATACCCTGACGAGCCATCATCGTTTGTATCCAGGCACGGTGCAGGGTCACGTTACGACTTCCCAGAGAGTAAAGCACAAGGAGCGACCCTCGTTGCCGGTATCGTTCGTCCAGAGGTAGGTTTTTCACCCCGACGACTTCACGACGAGCTGCGTTTACGGAAGACCTCGAGCGCGGGCTCTCCTCTCGCGCAACATCGCGGTCAAGCTTGCTGATGTAGTTTCGGAGTTTTACTTTCTGTTTCATTTTTTGTTGTTCGTTTTGTTGCATATGTACCGTCTGTTTTTGGCACGTTGTTTATTTTATTTGTTTATTTATTTTTTATGTTTTGTTTGCTTCACACTATACTTGCTGTAAATTTCACGAGCTTTGCCTACACCGTCGTCACAAGCATGTGCCTCTCGTATTAAGAAACATTTTTTTTTCCTCGAGATTACGGCGATAGAGACTACGTCCATTCGAATTCCGTTCTTAGCTCGCAATATCGGCAAGACTTGAGAATACTTCTCACTGGACGGTTTCAGTGAGTATGAAACATTACAGAACGGTAGAAATTCTCGACGAGCTTGTCACGTTTCGTTAGAGCAGAATCGTGGCGGATGTCCCAGTCGTCGACACTTTAAGGAGAGTCGAAGTAAAATTGAAAATTCGTCGATGCCTGTTATGAAAAATGATTAATCGAGGAATACGAAAATGTATCAAATAAAAAATTATTAACCAAAGAATGAAAAGAAAAATCTTACAAGACATGAATATCGACAAATGACTGGGACGTTTATACCTGATTTATTACGAGAGCGCAGTCGTTATCGATCCTTATTGACGAAAAAAAAAAAATTCCTCCGATAGATCCGGCGAGGCGGGAGGAGTGGTCGGAGCGACGGTCGGCAGTCACCATCGAAAGAGCAACTCGCTTGACGCGGGCATGGCCAAGGACAGCAAGCAGCAATCGGCGACTCGAGAACGGTAACGAAAAAAAAAACAACATTTTTCTCGGCGCAAATTTCTTTACCGACTTAATTTTTTTTCTAATTATACTCTTGTAATTTTTCGTTCGAACAGCGAGCGCGTCTACAGATTCCGTTGCATCGTGCCGTATCCGCCGAACAGCGAATTCGAGCTGGAGCTCCGGGTCGGCGACATAATATACGTGCACAAGAAGCGGGACGACGGTTGGTACAAGGGAACCCAGCAGAGGACCGGCCGAACCGGACTCTTTCCCGCGAGCTTCGTCGAGGCTTTCTGAGACACGACTCACGGTCGTCTCGTGCTCGAGACTTGCATATGAATCGTCTGTCCGGCTATTAGCAACGTCGCTCACCGATATCAATTATCACTGTCGACGCTGTTAATCCGGAGCGAGTCGACGCAAGTATCGAGGGATTCAGGACAGAGACAACCGATAGAAATTCAAGGCGAAGAATTAAAAAGCCCGCCGCGATCACGATAACGAATATAATGCCAGTGAAAAAAAAGAAGCAAAAAAAAAAGTTTCTTAACAATGATCATGTCAAGAAGCGTAAAGTTTCGTCGCACGAAGAAACACTGCCATGACATAATCAAATACATCGTAGTTTACGCGTTTGCGATGAAATTCCGAGAGTTTCGCGGAAATAGTATAATAATATATTTGCGTGCAATGTTTTACACTGCCCTCCATCCCCGCCCACTCCGCGCAGTGTAATAGTTACGAGTTTGATGAATTTCTTCGCTCGTCGAAGGAAACGCGAGAAGTCAGGAGTTCGGGAACAAGCGTCGCGCGAGCTTAATCGCGTGACGAAGAGGATTAAGAAAATTGCGTATGAAAAAAAAACGGATAAGACTAACATCTTTGAGACTTACAATGCCATTTATAATTATAGTTAGAAAAGACCACGAATTCGTGACGCTCCGGACCACGCGAAAAAAAAACTCCTCTTCGCGTCTCAATCTTATTCACGCTTTCGTGTAGGTTACACAGTAATTATTATACGTACATACGATGCTTATTGTAAAACGAAGATACGCTGCGAGAAAAATTTAATTATCTCTGTTGCAATTCATCGTCGCGTCGCACGTGTACGTTGTCCTTTCGGTACCGCCGCAGCTCTTCGAGCGAGGCACGCGCAATTCAATGGCATTCAATTTTTGCTTTCTTTTTGATATACCAAAATGTTTTCGAAACTTTTTTTGAGTTCGACGATTTTTTTTAAATTTCGTTGACTTTGATGATGTTTTTTATTCGATTTTTTTTTTATTAATTGTCTTTCGTATCCACGAACAACGTTCAGTGGGTACCGGACAAATCGTTTTAACGTTTATTTATTTTTGTTATATAGCGAAACTATATAAATTGCACAAATCGACGAGTCCTCTGTAACAGGACGAACGACAAGAAAAATATATATATATATCTAGATAGGTACCGTCTTTAACACTTATATACTGTATTATATAATATCGTTTCGTCTAACGATCATCCGTACCTAAAGTTCGCCGAGGGCGCCGAGTTCCAATTTCACAATTGACTGATGGGACGGTGGCGCGCGCGAGTTACTTTTTTTATTATCTTTTTTTTAATTGCCATAGAATCTTGAAGCGACAATGAACTATAATACTCTTACGGTTAAAGTATCGGCGTTTGCAGTTAATTGTCACAAAAAAAAACCCGTTGACGCACACACTTGCGACATCCTCACGATCGATCCGTTACGATCGTCGTCGGCGGATCGTCGTCGTGAGATATTATTTTAGCCAATAGACATCGTATTACTTTGTAAATTATATACGTCTACTATCGCTACGCAATAACGATACTCTCAGAGGCGCAATGACCGTTTTAAGATTTTTCTTTTTCAGTCGAGTGCCGCGAGCATGGCTCTCCGTGACCGACTGTTCAAGCGATCCACGTGGATTAAACAAACCGCGCATCGAACTTATCTTCGTTTAGATAGAAGTGTGTAGAAAAAAAGAGAAGTTAATCTAAGTAACATGAAATCTTGTTTAATCACGATTACAAATTCGTCGAATCAGTCAAAGAGAAAAAAGAAATCATCTCTGTTTGTGTTCAAAAAGATGTCTTATTATCGTCGTTCGTATACTGGTCGGTGTCGGAGAGGCGCTTGGGATTATAATTGTCTGTCAGGCGCAAACTGGGATTTTTGCGCATATAGCGAAAGAAACTTCTCTGTGTAAGGTGTTCTCTCCTTGCGGGTAATAATTTTTTTTTCTCTCCCTCATCGACCGCGACGGTGTTCCGACGGATCAGTGGGTGTGTTGTACCCCGGAAAAAAAATCATATTTATAATACAAGCTCGTTTTTCTATGACCGTAGTTTCGTAAATCACGTATTACTATAAATAGGAAATATGTAAAAGATGAAGATAAGATTGTCGTAGCCGCGAGGCTTGAACTCGGGACGACGGTGTGCAGAGTGAAAAAAAAAACTAAAATTGTTTCTCGGTCGATTGTCTCCGGACTCCGGAGATACTGACGGATAATCAATTGCAAAGTCCATGGGCTCGACCGTCTTCGAGACTTTTACGAATTTCTATGGAAAAATTCGTAACTCGAACACGCCGATTCTTCGTGCAAAAGCAGCAGTATTAGCTTGTATAACGAGTGGTATTTCATCATCTTTTTTTTTTTTTTTTTTGGAGCACAAATAAACTACCATGTTTTTTTTTATTCTCCATCAGCATTAACAATTATTTATTCTAGGCGTATACGTAAAAAGAATTGTGAACTCTGCTCGTCTACTGCTAAACTGTTCGTTTATTTTTCACTGTATGACTGTAAACTAATATAACAAACAAACAAAAACACACACACACACATACACAGAACATTTTTCGTACGGTATCGTGAATCATGGGGTATACGATCTAATAGTACATAAATGTTTTATCGATTGTGTGTATAAACAAGCGAAAAAACAAAAAATAATTATATTGAACGAAACGGCAAGAAGCACAAGACGAATCCTCGATCGCGCATCGAGAATTCGTCGAACGGTTTATTAATTTATTTATTATTTCGTCTCACAGAGATAACCGATTGAAAAATTTATCTTACCCCAGTCCATGAAACATGTAAAAGCTAGAATTGTCCGTTACCAGTGTGTTATATACGATATTTAAAAAAAAAAATGCAAAAGCGACGTTTTAGAATCGGCATTTATGCATTCGATTTTATTCGATTATGCATGTACCGATTTTCCAGTATAAGGATATTGAAGAAAAAAAGGAAAGGAAAAGAAAGCCCGATTATCGCATAAATTCTCTCGATGTTGTGAGCAGCGTTATTTACACACGTAGTATTGTCTAATATATTAAAAAATAATCTGCAAAACGGATGTAATAAAGGAAAGTGATGCGTATGAACGTACAAGAGAAACCTTCGATAACGCCTTTGCGCTTTTTATTACTTACTAGACTATATTGAGCGTCCTTAAGGTTCCTTGGCGCTGGAGCGCTCGCCGCATATTCCTTAATTTAGTTTTTTGTCACTGACTGCATTCGAGATACATTCCAGATACAAATTAAAAATATTCTCTGAATCGTCATTTCCGGTTTCAACAACTCATTTTTTTACCGGTAGTGACGTATATTCGGTACGATATTACTTCTGGTCGAAAAATAAAATTTTCTTACCGGACGTGAGTTTTTTCCGGTGTGATGACTTTACTTCCGGTCGAAAAATTTAATTTCAAACTGAAAGTGAAAGATTTCCGGTATGACATCACTTCCGGCCGAAAAATGAAATTTGCATACCGGAAGTCACGTATTTCCGGTATGATGACGTATTAAATGACGTATCTTCGTTATGACGTCACTTCCGGCCGAAAATTGAGATTCTCAACCCGAAAGTTACATACTTCCGGTATGACGTCACCTTCGCTCAAAAACTGAGATTTTGAAACCGGACGTGATTTTTGCTGTACAATTTTTTTAAGAGTCCGACGATTTCTCCTATCAATTGAAATCATTATTCTTACAAGTTTTCTCGATCGTTTTTGCAGCTGCAGTGTGACTCAACGACTGGGAGCGACGCTGAGCGGAAATAATTCAACGATCGCAAAATATCGTGCCCGGAGCCGCAGAGCTGACACTGTACTTCATTTATATTTTCTGCAAAACACGACGACGCGTCCTTCGGGCTCTATTAATAAAAAAACGGAAATCTGGCGGAGCGCATGCGCGGAAATCCGGTACTTCATCGCCACAACGAAGCTCATCGTCGGATGTTTGCAAGATAAAAATGAAATTTCAACAAAACAATAGACCCAAGTCAATCGCAACATTGCATATCGTGGGTTACTTCACATCCGATGGTGGATTATAATAATTCATAAATTCAAGGACGCCGAAACGAACGGCACCGACGGTAAACAACCCAGGGTGGATTGTTTACCGTCGGATCACGCGATTAGCACGACCTTGCAAAAATAGAACGGTCATTCTATTTCCCGCATTAACATTGGGAGAAAGATGAATAACAAAACGATTAAGTTACATCTAACGGTTGATTAATCTATAACGCAATAAACGGTATTCTGTTCTGCACTGTAAAAAAAAAAATCAGTATGAAATTTAATGTACCGGTAGTGGAAGTTTTTATGCGTAAAGTGGTATTTTAAATTTCTTGTACAATTGTGATGAAAAATTCATGTTCAGTGTCTTAAAAACATTGAAAATACTTTATTTTTAATTATTTACTGTAATTTTACTATGAAAGGACTTTAATTTTAATTATTTACATTAATTTCAATCAAAAAGTACATTTATTTTTCATCATAATTGTACATGGGATGTAATGTACCAGTTTTTGCATAAAAACTTCCAGTCCGGTACATTAAATTTACAATATTTTTTGACAGTGAAGAGAAATAAGAAAAAAAGCGGCAGGGCGATAACAAACGAGCATACGCGTAGGTCGGGCGAGTGGTGCGTTGTTAGGGCAGGTCGTCACGCAACACGTCGCGTGTCAAAAACGTTTCGTGTGCATTTGCAGAACTCTACCCACAAAGTTGATCCCATTCGAACGTTCTCCCAGTATAATTGATACAATCGACAAAATTTTTATTTCCCCAATTGGAGTCGCATTTTCAGCAATCTCATCATCGCAAGTATATCATCGAGCAATATACTTCGATAGATCCGTACGCGAACCGCCGCACGGCGTGACATCTTCGTGGTACAAAAACAAGTGCAGCTGCGCGTTCGTATATGCTGATCAGCCGATAGTACGACGCACGTACGAGCGCCGAGTCATCAAACATATCTCCGGCTTCCTTCGCTTCCGAGTCTAAAAAAAAAAGCATCGGGGCAGTCACGCGACCGTGCATGCATGCGTAAGTGCCGCAGCGTAAAACTCGTATCGAATTATTCGCGAACTAAGTGCGTCGGCCGTGTACATTGTCAGCAAAAAGTCCGACCAGCGATCGAGGATTTCGCGGCATTCGGGTCGGAACACTCGTGCGACAGAGAAAATAAAAGAGGGCATCGTTTGCTCGCGCAGCGCCGATACTCGAGCCGCTACGGAGGTTAATTGCGCGTCATTAGAGATTATACAAACGCCGACACGCCGATACCGACGAGCGCGCGGAGGAAAATTTTTCGCGTGACTGTCCGGCTGGCGCGACGATTGGATCTAGCGATCGGGCGACTGCCAATGTTAGTAGCATTCGAGAGCTCGCGCGGCGCACGTTGATTATTAATAATCGACGAGCCGGGACAGTCGTCGATTGTCATCATCTTTTTTTGTTTTGTTTTTTTTTTTTTGCACATGGTGAGTGATCGGCGACGTTCGGTACACGACACGACATCTGCCCGCCGCGCCGCTTCGTCACATTGAACGCGGTGCTACTCAATATTTTCTTTTGTATTTATTTTTACTTTGTTCCCATCGTCGATCGCGCGAACGTTACGTGGCCCGTCGCCCCGCGCACTGACGTCTCTCCGGCACGATTCGCGCACATGAGACTCGCTCTCGCCTTCAGTCTGTCGCCGTTGACGAGCGAAGCGCCGCTCTTGAAAAGAAAAGGTAAATCTCTCGGAGCTTGGATTCACTCGTCGATCGTCGTCCGTTTCTGAGATCGAGGCCTCGAGGAGACATCGTCGAGCTTCGCACCGCAATAAAGTGACCGGTTACCGTGAACCCTGCGAACCAATGAAAACAAAGGAAAAACGTTAGCTCGTCCAATGGGGAGCGTAGTCGATGCGTCGAGAAGGTCGAGAACGGGAATCCCTTCGCTCGGTGTCGACGCTCCACGGATGTGACGGGAATACACACATTAACCATTGACGAGTTTGTCCCACGATCATCAACCCCTCGCTCGGTCGGTAGGGTGTCGAACGCTTCGAAAATTATCTTCGACTCGATTGATTGACACGGGAGATAGAATAATAAAAATGTCCGTCTCCGAAGACGAACGTCTGCGAGCGTACTCGTTCGATTATAGGCAAAAAGAAAAAGGCGCTCTGACAGCTGTGTGCGAAGTTAGGGAAAAAAATGAATAAAAATGCATATGTTGTTCCGCGGAGAGACAGCGTGACAACTGCTTATCGTCTTTCGTGCGCCGAGCCGTCACTTACAGAATACACAAACTCATAGTGCGGGGCTTTGACACATTTTATTCTATACTGAGTTACGGAAAATATATATGCGTCTGGTTTATTCTCGAGCGCGTCGGCTATGCCTGTTCGTGGACGATTGCGTTGTTCGAAAAATAGAAAACCACCGTGTATGTACGTTTCGTTCATCCGCAGGTCAGCGGATGACCGAAAGGTATGGAGATATATATATGTGTGTATATATATATATATATATATATAAATATGGGGCATTAAAATTTCGACCTGGATCTCTCTTACCCTTCACATCTTGGATCGGACACGCGGTTTTTAAATTTACTGGACTAACTCTCAATAGCACTCGGTTTTTTAATGAGATTCTTAAAAGTTGTTTCTAATTAATAAATACCTTGTTAAAATCGTCCGTGAGTCGAGCCTGACCGAGGACGCGAACTCAAAGTGCAGGGCTTTGACTCATTTTATTGTATATCGAGTTACGCAAAATACATGCGTCCGGTTTATTCTCGAGCCGGTTGGCTCTAGCGGTGGGCTCGAGCCCAGGTAACAAGAAGCCATCCGGCACGAAAAATTTGCCTAAATGGGTTACGCATGCCCGTCCGGATGGTAACTATAAGGGACCCTACGTCCAAAAGTTAACCTTTTGGATGCATCGTAAAAAAATTCGTAAGAAATTGAATATACCGGCACGGGAAGTTTTCAGGCATAAATTGGTATATCAAATTTCATGTACAATTGTGATGAAAAATTAACGTACGATATATTCAAAAGTTCAGAAACACTTCACTTTTAATAATTTAATTCAATTTCACTATATGAATACCTTAAATTCGACAATTTACTCTCATTTCACTGTACAAGTCCATTAATTTTTCATCACGATTGTACATTAAACTTAATGTATCAGTTTTTGCAGTTTCAATTTTTTAAATTACTTCATATCGTTTAATATTCTCTTATACTTTTTTGTTACTTCAGTTTAATTCGTTTTGGTTGTAATATAGTTTGATTTTAAGTTCATGATTTGTTATTTGCATCGTTTGATCGTATAGCGCGGCATTTCGTTTGTCAGTCGCCGTTCTATGTTTTGGGCACGTTGGCCTTAGTGAACTCGCCTCAGGACACGAATAAAACGACACTATTATATTCTAAAAACTACGAGTCGTGTGCTTTTTTTTTACGGTGGGTGATAACTTTCGGGTACTGTCCAGACGGAGATATGAGACCCATTGAGATCACTTTTTAATAACGAATTTTTGTGCTACCTGAGCTGTTCGAGAACGATTGCATTGTTCCAAAAATATAAACCTGACTCGGCGGGGCGGGGAAAGACACGTTGTTGTCCATGAAAACTACCGCTGACCTGCGCCTGAACGAAATATATATATATATATATATACATATACACATATATGATAAATTATAAGATGGATGGCGGTGGTCTTCGTCGCTCGACGCCGTTATAATATAAAATCGAATAAAAGAAAAAGGCGCTTTGCCAACTTGGGCCCGTTCAGTAGCTTACTTTGAACAACTTAGAACGGGAGCGACCGCTGCGCTGGTGCGAATTTCAGAGAGAGAAGTTAGTTACCCGTGTATGATTCCTGAACGCGGCCCTGTGTGCGAAGTTCGCGAAAAAAAAGTTCGCGTACATGTCGATAATTATACCGCGGAAAGACAGCTTCTTATCGTCTTTCGTGCGTCGAGCCTTCACTGTCGGAATACACGCAGTCAAAGTGCAGTCGAAACGGAACTTTCACTCATTTTACTCACGCGCGTTCGCAGAGATTACGCTTCGATACTTCTTTTCTCTTTCGTTCGTTTTATTTGTTTATTTATCGTATATCGAGTTACACACGATACAACATACTTCCGGCTTTTTAATCCGGAGAACGATTGCATTGTGCGAAAAGTAAAATATAAATATAATAAAAATAGTAAGTAGACTTGGGGGGCGCGCGTTGTCCGTGAAAACTACCGCTGACTTGCGGATGAACGAAACACGCACACACATATATATATATATATATAATCTTCATATTACACACACATATATATATATATATATATATATATATGATACATTGTAAGATGGTCGCCGGCGATTGGTCGCTCGACGCCGTTATAATATTAAATCGAATAACCGTTTTCACGTTTCTTTCTAGTTGCGTTAACGAAGACGACCGAATACCAAGATGATTCTGGCGAGAATGTTTGTTTCCATTGTCGCTAAGACATCGCGATTCGCCGCAACGAGACGATCACCACTGTTCGGCAGCAAACAAAACTTTGTAATGTTTTTGTCTCTCTATGGTCTTCGTGTCGAATGAAATACAATACGAGCGATGACTCGAAAGTCTGCACACACGCATATGTGATCGGACGTGTAACGAGGAATTAACGAAGGACTAATGGATATGTTGTTTTTCTCCGCAGCTTGTGGGAATGGTGGCGTGCCGTTTCGTCTCCACTCATCACGTGACGAAAAATTTGGAACTCATTTCCCAGGACAACAAGACCCTGGTTGAAAATGGCGTCAGAACGGCCACTAACAGCTCGTCCAATCCGCCGCTCCTCGTCATGCTTTGCTGGCTCATGTCCAAGCGCAAGCACATAATGAAATTTGTTAATCTCTACGCGGAGCAGGGCTTCGACGTGATGACCGTTTCCGTTACTCCTTGGCAACTCATGTGGCCGGTTAAGGGCACGAGGGTAAGGGGGAGGGAAGAGCATTATTGAATCGACGATTAGACTTTTTTTTATCGATAAAAAAACACTTTTTTCCGACCGAAATCGTCGGCAACAAAGTCTGTGAGCCATTTTTTTTTAATGTTCGTGTACAACTTTTTGGGGTGACGTTAAAATAGTTGGGCACTTTGTGCCACAGTTGGGAGGACGAAGGTAATTTTATTTTCTCCAAAGAAACTTAAGATTCTTCGAAAAAAATTAAATGGAAGAGCTGAGCAAAGTATCACTAAATACTTCAAATACAGAGTACAAGGTATCACAAGCAGTTGAAGTTTTCCTTGAGTACTTTTTCGAGGTACTTTTCGCAATTAGGTTCGTAGCGTCAACGCTCCGAACGTAATTGCCTAGATAACGCTCAAGCGTTATCTAGACTTAAAATTGTTAACTTCTAGTCCCTTCTCGTTTTTGTCTAAAGATATTTTAATTTAAATAAAAGAAAAACGAAAACGGGAAATTCCCGTTCTTTTTTTATGGCATATAAAAAAAAACAAGTACCCGGTACTTCAAATACTGCCCATCCCTCAAATGGATTACAGTTTATGTATTACCGACTGAGCCCGGTTCCGGCTGGCAGGAAAAGGTTTCTGAACGCTAAAAATTCCGTTACAGGTCATCGCCAAAGATTTGCTAAATTTCTTGGATCAGAACAAGAGTTACGAGCAGATAATGCTTCACGGATTTTCGGTCGGCGGTTACATGTGGGGCGAGGTATTGGACCTGATGCAGAATGACAATCAGCGATACGATAACATTATCGACAGAATAGTCGGCCAGGTTTGGGACAGCGCGGCCGATATCACCGAAGTGTGCATCGGTACGCCGCGTGCTGTTTTCCCAAAGAACGCCGTCATGCAGAAAGTCCTCGAGAAGTACATGGAGTGAGTTCGATCCGTCAACGATCAAGTGATATTTTTTTTATCCCTTAAGATGATGTGAAATACCGGCGCCGGTAACAAAAACTAAACTGAGTGCCGTTTCGAGACCACGGTACGCCGAGGAAAAAGAAAATTGTCTTTGCCTGAAGAATCGGCAGACGCAGGGAAAGACAATTTGCTTTTTGCTCGAGGGTCTGCGATCTCAAAACGGCATTCATTACAGTTTTTGTTACCAACTGAGCACGGGGCAAGTGGGCGGGAGGGTTGTTTCACATCATCTTAAGGAAGCTATGTCGCTTCCCGCTCATCTCGCATAAGTTATCGAAAAGTAAGTGAATATTGCAAGTACTTCTCGATGACATAATAACATGAAAAAATTCATGCAGATTAAAACTACTGAAGAGATTAATTTTGCACAATAATAATTCCAAAATGTTATTAACAAATAAATCAAAAAATTAAGCGTTTAACAAATTGCCCGACAAAACAACCATTTTTTTCTATGAAAATGATTCATTTATTTTTCTGAACACGTATGAATTTTTTCAGATTTTTCAGTTTTAATTTTTATCTTTATTCAGACATTTTTTCCAAATAAAAAAATTAAAAAATCAAAGCTCTTGCTCTATCTCTTGATTGGAGCCGTTCTGACAAATGTAATCCTTTATTTTGCAGATACCACATGAAGACCTTCCACTCTCAAGCAACCCAGTACTACATCCGGTCGAGTCAGCAGTTCCACATGAATCGCGTTCGCACGCCAGCTTTGTTCATGCTGAGCAATACGGATCCGGTCGGAGCCGTGGCGAGTAACATGAGAGTCCGAGATTCCTGGGACTCTCTCGGAACACCGGTAATAATAAATCCATCCTTACCTAATAGTACTTTACACACCTTGCGAAATACAATTTATTATGATACTCGGGCGAAAAACAGTTTTTTAACCCTTCAAGTACGAAGGATTTTTTTTTGCCGAGAGCAAACCGAGAGCGATCATGCCTTCTTTTAAGCACAGAAACGATACGGGTGTTCGTAATAAACTTTCTTCTGCGTTATCAAAAAACGACACTTCAAGGTACGTTTGTGAATTTTTACAGATTTTTTTTAGCATTTGTACTTGTTATTGGACCAGCTCGTGCTGCAAACTCACTCTCGTCAGAAGAAGTTTTTTGCCCTGGTATCTTAATATACTATTTTGTGATAAGTACACAAAAACTCCCATTTTTTATGCCTGTAGAGTGTCGAAAAATAACTAGAGTGTTAAAAAAGTGTGCGAAAAAGTACCCAGTATTAAAAGCGTGAGTAAAAAAGTAACTAGTGTCATCTGCGCATGGGCAGTATTTTTGTCGCACGCTTTTCAGGCTATTTTCCAGGCACGAAAAGTGGGACGTGTTATAAAAAAATGATGATATGTAATCACGTAAAAAAAAATCGATGTTTGATTGGTGCGTTTAACTTTTCGCAGACGTACGTGAAAATATTCGAAAAATCACCGCACGTCGGGCACTACCAAAAATATCCGAAAGAGTACGTGCATGAGCTGTACACATTCCTGGAGCGACTGAACATGATAAGAAACGAGAAGCAAATACGAGCGCGTCTCTGAGGTCGACATGTGTTTTCAACGCCGCTCGATCGGTTCCGTATAGATCAATGATCGATGCTTCGTTGCTGCCGGCTCAACGACGAACTTAATATCGGTTAATTGATGATTCCGGCGATGAACTTTGATGCGCGACGCTCCGTCGCGGTTTCCCACTCCCCGCCCGAGATCGCGCGACAACATAGCCCGCGATTAACTCGGTGAATCGTTGTCAATCGTGCGAAATTTTTCGCGTTCGATCGACGCGACGATTTTGCGTATATTCAAAAGAGCACGTTGAATGGCGTTCAATTCAAAACGAAAAAAAAATGAAGAGAAAAACGATAGTGCAATCTTCCCCCCTCATCACCTCGAGTCGTGTGCGAATATATTCTTGTCGTTGTAACTTTGCCCTTCGATATTCACGGTTCTCTATACTGACTCTCTACATCATTTCGTAGGCAAATTTCTTTGGCTTTCCTAGAGTTCAATAGTATTTCCCACATTCCCAATCATAATTCTACTCCATGTCGTATAATATATGGATGATTTGCGTAACGATCATTTGCCGACATAATAAAAGAAAAAGAAGTGCCTTACACCGTCTTTTATGCCTTATGCATATGCGACTCAGTTAGATAGCGGCTTCGACCTATAAACGCTCTCGCGAATTTTGTACCGGAATGTAAATGGCATATTTTACCGTCACTTGTGATTTTAAGTTGTAATAAAAAATAAGTGTACCAAAGTTTGACGATCGTCGTATATATTCTCAAAAATTTCTCTATTCGTACCGTCAACTTTTCGTCGTACTCGGGCCGAAACGTATATTCTTAGTCTTATCTCTAGTAACTAATTCATCGTTATCAGTGTCGTTGGAATTTTTCTTTTTCGGTTTTCTTCGTTTCTTCTTGGGTCCGAGAATGGCCTCGATCTCCTCGTCATCCTTGCCCTCCATTATCAATTTCTTTCTCTTGTTTATCATCTTCTTCTCGTAAAAATCCGTCTCGTCGAGCTTGATCTCCGCTTCCCGTTTGGTGACCGATATCTGCGTGAATATGTTCACGATCTCCTTGTCTAAAAAAATTATTATCATTATTGTACAAATTGCGAAATGGGAAAAAAAATTACACTGGGATTCGAGAGGTCATTACTGCACGATGGTCAGAGATTAATGAAAACTCACGAAGCAGAAACGATTAACAACCGCATTATCGTTTCCGACATCAAACCCTCTAGAAACTTGTTCCATACGAGAAAAGACAATCTTCTATATTTTGTCGCGGCCTTGGCTGAACCTTTAGACGAGCGGGAGAAAATCTCTAAGAGATCACGACGGTTTTCACCACTGCCCATTTGGCAGTGGTGAAATCTCAAGATAAACCAACCCCGATACTTAATGGAAATAGCCCGGCGATTTTATATCGTTTTACCTATCACCGACTGCTCAGGCAAAATCCAATAACGAGGAAAAGGCAGATTTAAATTTGGTCGCGCGAGGTCAGGAATTTTTTTTACCCTCCGTTTTAAATTGCTACCCTGTTTCCTACGCCTACTGACCGTCTATCTTGTATTCCGTTAATTTCGTGCCGACAGTCTCCTCGATAGCGTGAAGCAATTTGATGTCGTGGGGCGTTATCAGGCTAATGGCCATGCCGCCTCGCCCGGCCCTGGCGGTTCTTCCGACCCGATGAATGTACTCCTTCGGCTCGTTCGGCACCGTGAGATTGATGACGAGCTCGACCAGGGGAATGTCCAGGCCCCGAGCGGCCACGTCGGTAGCGATCAGGATCTTCGAGTGATTCGATTTGAATTTGTTGAGGGCTGCCAGACGCTCGCGCTGTTTTATCATCGCGTGAAGCGCGACGTTCGGGAAGCCGACCTCGTTGAGTGTCATCGACAGAAGCTGGCAGAACTTGCAGGTATCCGTGAATATCATAATGGAGCCGTTCTCGTTCGTGCCGCGAAAAGTTCTTATGACCTCGACGAGATAAGCGTCGCGAGCCTCCGTCGGGCAGAGAACGTAGCGCTGGTCGAGTTCCTTGACCGTCGCCGTTCCCGTGTCGTCCTTCGCGTCGAATTCGAAAACCCTGTTCGTCGCTACTCGCTTGACTTTGTCGAGGGTGTCGGTAATCGTGGCGCTGAAGAGAAGCGACTGTTTTCTCTTCGGCAGCGCCCCGAAGATCGTGCTTATCTGCTCGTCGAAGCGGCCGCCCAGCAGCTGATCAGCCTCGTCCAGCACCAAGAATTTTATCTTCTTCAGGGTGAACGTGTCGCAGCTCTCCAAATGATCGGCCAGTCTTCCCGGCGTGGCGACGACTATGTGCGGCCTCTTCGCCAGCTCTTGGGCCTGAACTATCATGTCCATTCCTCCGACCACCACGCATTTTTTCAGATTTATTGGTTTACCTATCGCTGCGAACTGCTCTCCGATCTGTTCGAACAAAAAATCGTCATGAATATTACAAGGACAATGATATAAAAAAAAATATACAAAAAAATCGAGGGCTTAAAAACTCAGGTCTTGCTTCTAAAATAAAGTGAAGAACATGTTTACTTTATTTTAGACGCAATTTTGAGTGTTAAATTTTCGTCTGTGAATAAAATAAGTGGTAGCAAGTTTATCGGGAATATTTATAGCCAATATTGCAAAAATGAATGTTTTTGCGTATTTTTTTTTTTTCACTACTACGAGTAAATTTTCGATTGACTTCAACTCGGCGATTTACCTGAAAAGCTAGTTCCCTCGTCGGCGTAAGAACAAGGGCGAATATCCCGTAAGGATCCTCGCAGAGTTTCTGCAATATCGGCAGAGCGAAGGCCAGCGTCTTTCCGCTTCCAGTCTTGGCGCATCCTATGCAATCCTCGCCGTCCAGTATATGAGGAATGCAATTTTGCTGAATCGGCGTCGGTTTCTTGACACCTTAAAATACATTTATATATTTAAAAAAACAATCGCTACCGTGAAGAATCCTATTAACGACAGCATTAAAAACTATCGACGAACGGCCGAACGAACGAACCTATGTTTGTGCACTGCGCGACGAGCCACGAATTCAGCTTCAAATCCGCGAAACTCGTTACTTCCTTCGTCATTTTTGTTTCACTAAAGCCCGACGTAACATTCGTCGCGGTGTAGACCAAAGCCGTTGCGTATTTTCCGCTCAATTCGAGAAAAATATCATTATTTACGACCGATGTGCGACCGACGATGTCGCACGTGTATCACCGACTTGGAAAACGCAGGTTAGGTCGACGCCGAACAGCTGATTGGTCGGTCCATTCACGCGTATCGGCGAAGAACGGGGGTAACGGCGATCAGTGGCGTCGATCGCTCTAAGCTTCAAGGAGCCTTTTTAACCATTCTCAAACATTCGACACTTTTAGCTTCAAAAAAAAAAAAATATTGTCCTTCGATGTCTCGTTGAGGTTGCTCGTGCACGTTGGGACGTCGCAGTTCCGTGCCGGAAGGTTGCGAACGATGTGGGCGAATTTTTAAGTTTCACGGAATTTTCGGAGCCGCAAAGAACACTATTGTGCAAGGTTAGTACCTAAGTATGTGTTGTTCGACTCGTACCGCGGAGGAATGTTCGTCCTCGAAACACCCGCGATTTCTTCTCAACCAATTTTCTTAAGTCGCGCGCACGTCGTATTTAGCGAACGTTGAGTTTCGAAACATCGCTCGAATTTAGAGGTTATGTCGGGCAATTGTTGTTGTCTCGTGTTTCGATTGCAGATGCCTCGAAATCGTCAGAGGACGACGAACAAGGGAAGATGGACGAAGGAGGACCTCGAGAAGGCGAGACGATCGATAGTCGAGGGAAAGTCGTCGATCCGTGAGGCGTCGAAAAAGTTCGCCATACCTTTCGCCACGCTGCAGAGAAGAATGAAGACCGACACGGAGATGGTGACGACGGGACCGAGTATGGGCCGGAAAGCGGTGCTCAGTCCCGAGCAGGAGAGAATAATGGTCGGGTCGATAAAGCTTCTGGGAAAGCTTTTCTACGGTCTGAATTGCCAGCAGATACGCTACGTGGCGTACGAATTCGCCGAGAGACAGGGAATAATTCACAACTTCAACAAGGAGAAGAGATGCGCCGGTCGCGATTGGCTCGAAGGTTTTCTGAAGAGAAACCCGACGGTGACGACACGAAAGCCCGAACCGCCGAGCGCGAGCAACAGCAAAGTCGCCGCGTTCAACAAGCAGGACGTAACGTCGTTCTTCGAGAATCTCGAGAGGCTGACGAGGGAGCATTACTTTCAGTCTTCGAGGATCTACGCCGTCGACGAGACGGTGATAACGACGATTCAGGAGCCAGGCACGCTGGCCATACCGGGAGTTCTGGTGGAGAAGGGCCAGAAGCGCGTGGGCGGCGGAACGAGCGACGAGCGAGGAAAGAATTTGACCGTCGTTTGCGCGATGAGCGCCGCCGGGGCTTTCGTGCCGCCGATGTTCATCTTTCCTCGGCAGAGAATATCCCAGCAGCTCTCGGTCGGCGGGCCGGTAGACGCGATCTATCTCTGCACGAAGGACGGATGCATAAATTCGAATCTCTTTCTCGCTTGGCTCCAGCACTTCAAGATTCATTCCAGGTCGTCCAAGGAGAATCCCAGCTTGCTCGTTCTCGACAATCATCTGAGTCACATATCGCTCAAGAATTACGAGTACTGCGAGAAGCACGGTATCGTTCTGCTTCCTATACCTCCGCACACGTCCCACCGGATGTTGCCGCTGAACGTGGCTTTCTACGGACCGCTCAAGAAGGCGTTCAGAAAAGAATGCGACACTCACATGTCGAGCCAGGGATTGAGGAACATAACGCAGAACGATCTGGCGACGATATTCAACAAGGCCTATTGCTCGGTCACCGACGTGCAGAAGGCGACCACGGGATTCCGCGTTACCGGCATATACCCGATAAATCGGGGTGTATTCACGAACGAGGATTTCGTCTCGTCGAAGGCTATGCAGTCGTCCGGCGCGATCGGAACCTCGGCGCAGAGCGGTGTTCCGGTCGTTTCGTCGGTGAGCCAGCCGACGATGGGCCACTTTCTGTACAACATCGCCGACAATCCGTCGGCGAGCGTCGAACCGTCGACCGCGAATATGCATATCATGTGCGGCGACAACAACGTCGACGATAATCCATTCAAACCCTTTCCGCATTCGTCCACCGGCGATCCCGTCGTCTACTAGTGTGCCAACGCATGTTAAGTACGAAGAACGAAGATGAAGAAAACGAAAGGAAACGCGAATTATCGACGTGGCTTCGAACTACCGGGATAAAGTGCAAAGATCATCTTAATCAGAACATTCCCACGTATGCAACGCGTCGCACGTTATTACGATATAGTTTTTAATAATTATTTATGCTAGGTTAAATTAAAAATAATTGTACATTTTATCAATAAGCATCGTATCGTTATTGAAATACTTCTTTGTATAACTTATTAGTGCAGTATTAGAATGTCCATTTGCTTTATAGATTATCATGTTACATGTCGTCGCTATAATATATAAATTTCTGACACAATAATGTTTTTTCAATTACACCACATTTGTATTTTTCGACCGGAAGTAATGTCACAACCGAAATACGTCACATCCGGTTTCCAAATCTTATTTTTTGACTGGAAGTGATGCCATAACAAAAATACGTCACATCCGGTTCAAAAATCTTAGTTTTCGACCGGAAGTGATGCCACAACTGAAATACTTCACTTCCGGTTTGAAAATCTCATTTTTCAACCGGAAGTGATGTCATAACTGAAATACGTCACTTCCGGTATGAAATTCTCATTGTTCGACCGGAACGTGTCGGCATATTAATGTTTTTCTATAATGTTGTAATTTTTGAGCGATGATCAGTTTCGGGGAAATGACACCCTGCCCCCTCTGCTGCTCGAAATCGCAAGTTCCGGATAGCTGCGGTCAACTTGAAACATGCGGACAAGTTCGAACATAACCTGTTCGATAAAGCCGTTCTCATTCAGCGCTACAATATCTTATGCATTTATTAATGAAGATAAAGTTTAAACTTCCAGACATCAATTTTGTCGCTTCTAGTGAATAGTCAAAAATTTAACAAACAAAATAATGGGCAAGAAGGGTTATAATTGGCAAGCCAGACACGCACCGACCGTTGAAATCGATGATTCCGCAACGAAAAAGGTATAGTAGATATTTTCGTTTTCAACATTGTCAACAACTAATTTGACCGTAAAACCGTGCAACTGTTTTTCTCTATTATTTAAAAAAATATTCCTCCATATTTGTCGTCACTGAACTTTAGCTCGAATTTCGCACAAATATCTGTAGAAATTATTTCAAGATTTTCTCATCTGGCTCTACTCCTTATAAATAAATACTGTATGTACACGATTTACGATTGATTTAGATTTTTTTTCCTGTACGATAAGCGATCAGAAACAATTTTTTTTTTAAATGACCCCTCTCATTATGTACAAGAAATTGCAAAATTTTCAGATAAGCGTTGACATCGAGCATCGTCAGGAGAGCTACGATACCTGCAATGCCTTGGTCCTTCCGAGTGCCAAACGAAAAACCAAGAACAAGGACAAGAGGGATACGAACGTGCGTTTGCTGTCGAAGAAACGCAGAAAACAATTGGAGAAAGTAGTGGAAAGGAAGCAGAAGAAGCTACGGGTAAGATTGTTGAAATTCCAATTTAAAAATCTATCGGTAGATTAGAATAGAATGGATTAGTGTTGTTTTATTTGTGTTCCGAGCAAGGCAAGCCCTATAAGGACACCATGACCAAACATGCGACGACGAGTGATAACTTAAACATGCAGCAAAAATAATAGAATGAAAATAGCAACAAAAAAAAACAATACATTGACATTGACATTGATAAACAAATTATTTTCTCATAATTACTGTTTTCAATCGCAGAGAGCAACCCTACTGGAAGATCTTGCCAAAGTTCAAGCGCCCGCTGAAGAAATCAAGCAATACCTTTCCATAACGACTCTGCAGACCAAAGGTTTGAAGAGGCACCTGCAGGAATCGAATGCTCCCGAATTCAGGCCGAAGGATATAGACAGCGACAAAGACGATGAACCGGAAGATACTATAAACGCTATAAGAGGCAGCAAAAAGAAGAGACTAGCCCTACTGCGGGAGGAGTCCAAGCGAGACGGTAACGCGGATCCCAACGTTGTTGGCCTGACTGTAAGTCCATTCATCCGAAAGACACGAGTCGCCGATTGTTCTGCAAATATTTTGCAGCTTCGTTTTTATTTCAGGATTCGAGCGAGAGCGGCGACGAATCGAGTGCGAACGATGATGACGAAAAAATCGTCGAAGAACCGGAAGTGCCGGAAGAAATCACGCCGCCCGTTGCGGAAGCGAAGATCTCGGATGAAAAGCCCGTAGCGAAGGTCGTTCCTCCAGTAGCACCGGAATCGACGGAACCAGAGTCGGCGCGGAAAATGCCGATTAGTCAAAAAGACCGAGTACCCGCGGTATTCGTCGCTGTGGACCGCAAGCCGGAAATACAGGAGGCGAGATTGAAGCTTCCGGTTTTGGCGGAGGAGCAAAGTATCGTCGAGGCGATAAACGAAAATCCCGTCGTTATAATCACCGGTGAAACTGGAAGTGGTGAGTTTTTGTAGCTCCGAAAAATAATTTATATCAGAGCTGAGCAAAGTACCGAAAAGTACTTCAAGTACAAAGTACAAAGTACTTTTTGTACCTGAAGGATTTCTCAAGTCCTTTTTCTAAGTACGTTTCGCAATCCTTTTTTTGAGGTATTTTTCGCAATTAGGTTCCTAGCGTTAAGTATTAGCTAGGCTTTAGAAAATAGAGTGCAAAGTAGGTTGCACATGGCTTCCTCATTGTAAAAAATTGCTAACTGAAACTTTGGTAATTCGTCGTTTTGAGACTAATTTTAATCTATTTTTTTCACTATCATTTTCATAAAAAAAAGGAATTTATAAAAAATTCTATAACAAATCTGATTAAAAAAAACGAAAAGGGTTCCTTCTCGTACGTTCTCATTTTTTACATGCAATTTAAAAAAAAATAAAAACAAAATTGATTCCCGTTAAAATTATGCTTATTGAAAAGTTTAGACAGATAATATATTAATAGAATTAATATATTAATAGAAACTGGATGCCATGCTACCTATCGAGTATTCGTAATGCGAGCGTATACTTAAAAAGTACTTGTTCTTGTTACTTCAAGTACGTACTTGAAGTACAGAACAAGTACCCGGTACTTCAAGTACTACCCAGCCGCAATTCATATTTATACTCGCACGATCCGTTTTCTAAAAATAATTTGTGTACTCGATCGATTGCAGGCAAAACGACGCAAGTGCCGCAGTTTCTGTACGAGGCGGGATACGCGAAGGATCGAATGATCGGAGTCACCGAGCCGAGAAGAGTGGCGGCGATGTCGATGAGCAAACGCATAGGACACGAGATGAATCTCACCTCCAAGGAAGTATCGTATCTGATAAGATTCGAGGGAAACGCGACGTCGGACACGAGGATAAAATTCATGACCGACGGAGTTCTGCTCAAGGAGATACACACGGATTTCTTGTTGACGAAGTATTCCGTCATAATACTGGACGAGGCGCACGAGCGCAGCATCTACACGGACATCCTCATAGGTTTGCTCTCGAGAATCGTCCCGCTGCGAGCCAAGAGAAACGATCCGCTGAAGCTCGTGATAATGTCGGCGACTCTGCGAGTCGAAGACTTCATCGGGAATTCGAAGCTCTTCAAGGTCCGTCCGCCGGTCGTAAAGGTGGAGTCGCGACAGCATCCGGTTACGATCCACTTCAACAGACGGACCAGCGCCAACTACGTTCTCGACGCCGTCCGCAAGGCCGTCAAGATACACACGAGGCTGCCGGAGGGTGGAATTCTGATATTCCTCACCGGTCAGCGCGAGGTCAACACCGTCGTTCGCCGATTGCGCAAGGCGTTTCCCTATCGACGAAGAAAATGGAACGAGCCGACGGAAAAAAGCGACGATGTGGAAAAATCCAAGGACGACGTCGTGGAAGTCGAGAGCGAGAGCGGCGATAGCGATGAGGAATTCAACGCCAGGTCGGCGATCAGGCGAATGAAGCAGAAGCGAAGAAGCATGCCGGTCGACTTGCCGAAGATAAACCTCGACAATTATTCGGTAATTCCGACGGACGACACGCAGGAGGATCTCTTCGACGTGGAGGACGCGGACGAGGAGGAGGAGAACATCGACGAGGACGAGGACGAGGACGAGGACATTCTGGACCTCGAGTCGTCGACCTCGCAGCCGCTCTGGGTCTTGCCGCTGTACTCGTTGCTGCCCGGACACAAGCAGGCGAGGGTCTTCGAGCCCGTTCCGGACGGTTGCCGATTGTGCGTCGTATCGACGAACGTCGCCGAAACGTCGCTGACGATACCGAACGTCAAGTACGTCGTGGACAGCGGACGCTGCAAGACGAGGATGTACGACAAGGTGACCGGCGTGAGCACGTACAGGGTCTGTTACGCCAGTCAAGCTGCGGCGAACCAGCGAGCCGGTCGGGCCGGCCGAACCGGACCGGGCCATTGCTACAGACTCTTCTCCTCCGCCGTCTTCAACGACCAGTTCGAGCTCTTCAGCGAGCCGGAAATAAGACGCAAACCCGTCGACGATCTGCTTCTGCAGATGAAGGTAATGAACATCGACAGGGTGGTCAACTTTCCGTTCCCCTCGCCGCCCGATCTCCTGCAGCTGAGATCGGCCGAGAAACGCCTGCGAATACTGGGAGCGTTGGATAAAAATTTACCCAACAGACCCGAGAATTACAGCGCCAAGGTGACCGCTCTGGGACGCAGCATAGCGGCATTTCCGGTGGCGCCGCGCTACGGCAAGATGCTCGCTATATCGCAGCAGCAGAATCTGCTGAGGTACACGGTGTGCATGGTCGCCGCTCTCTCCGTGCAGGAGGTTCTCGTCGAGGCCCACGGGACGGACGGCGCGGCGAGGACGAAATGGCTGCAGACGCGACGCTTCTGGGCCGGAAGCGGAAACAGCTTGCTGCTCGGCGACCCGATGGTGCTCATCAGAGCCGTCGGCGCCGCGGAGTACGCCGGCTCACAGGGGAAGATACAACAGTTCTGCGAGGAGCACGGACTGCGACCGAAGGCCGTAACGGAAGTGCGAAAATTGCGGCAGCAGCTGACGAACGAGATCGTCGTCAACATACCGAGCTTGGATCTCACGATAGATCCG
The DNA here is from genome assembly GCA_933228735.2 of Amblyteles armatorius. Taxonomy (NCBI): domain Eukaryota; kingdom Metazoa; phylum Arthropoda; class Insecta; order Hymenoptera; family Ichneumonidae; genus Amblyteles; species Amblyteles armatorius. The sequence continues at coordinate 2,581,601 of OW121688.1, read as the reverse complement.
AGCATGTCCCCGCCGACCGACAACGAGGCGAGGCTTCTTCGACAGCTCGTTCTTTCGGGTATGGGCGATCAGATCGCGAGGAAAGTCTCCCCCGACGAGGTAAAGGAGGACCAGGACAAGGCGAAGTGGAAACACGCTTACAGAACGCTGGAGATGGAAGATCCGGTTTTCATGCACTCGAGCTGCGTTCTACGGAGAACGAGTCCCGAGTGGGTGGTCTATCAGGAGGTCTACGAGACCAACAAGATGTACATGCGAGGAGTCACGGCCGTTGAGCCCGAGTGGCTGCCGAAGTTCGTGCCCGAGCTATGCACCATGGGCGAGCCTCTGGCCGATCCGCCGCCGAGGTACGACGACGAGACCGGCAAGATTCTCTGCCACAGGGCCGGAACCTTCGGCCCTCAGGCGTGGCAACTGCCGACCATGGAGATCGAGCATCCGACGAACAAGCAGGGAGTCAAGCTCTTCGCGAGATTCCTTCTGGAGGGGAGGATTTTCACGAAGCTGAAGCGCTTCGTGCCGTCGATGCTGACGTCGCCGAGCAGCGTCGACGCTCACTGGGCGAGGCTGCTGCCGAGGACGGAAACTATCGTCAAAGCGCTGCTGACCGAGGGAGTCATGTCGAGGGAACGGTTGATCGAGGTTTGGACCAGGGACAGGCACTTCCTGTCGGAGGCTTACAAAAAGTGGCTGCCCGAATCGGCACACGCCGAGGTCACGCGCTTGTGGCCGCCAGAAGCTTGATCGACCGAGGATTTGCAACGAAATTGATTGTCTCGACGCTGGCGGGAATATGTGCGATGCTAATAAATTCGTCAAAGTTCCTCGTTGTTACGCGCGTCATCTCTGTACCATAGACTATATAAATGATCGTTTCTTACCTTATTGTTGTCATTGATTTAGAAGATAATAAATTGAAATGAATCGTTATTTTAATAGAAAAAAAAATCACAAAAATTAATTATTCGATAAATCAACGTGACGCCGTTCTGAAAGACTAACGGGAAAACTTTTTACCGAGCTTACGGAGATTTTTCCTAAGCTGAAGCGCTTCGTGTCTTTGTTACTGTCGTCGCCGCACTGTAAAAAAAAAATTGTATGAAATTGAATGCAGCGGACACTTAGTTTTTGTGCAAAAACTGGTATGTTAAATTTCACGAACAATTGTGATGAAAAATTAATTGTTCAGTGTATCAAAAACATTGGAAATACTCTATTTTTAATCATTCACTTTAACTTCACTGAAAAAGTGTATTAAATTTTCATCGCAATTGTACATTAAATTGAATGTACCAGTTTTTGCATAAAAACTTCCAGTCCGGCACATTAAATGTATTATTTTTTTTACAGTGCGAGCAGCGTCGAATTTTACTGGGCAAAATTGCTGTCGGGATCGGAAACGATAATCAAAGTCTTGTTGGCTTAGCCAGTAATGTCGAGGGATCGGTTGCTCGGAATTTGGGCCCGGGACAGACACTATTTTTTTTTATAGTGCCGGTTCCTTAAAAAAAAAAGATGCTTGCCCGAATCCTCACACAGCGAGTTCACTCTGGTGTGGCCGCCGTTAGTTCGAGATACTAAATTAATGGAGACCGAGATTTATTGCGACGAAAAGAATTATTCTCGTTTCTAGTGAGAATATACGAGGCTAATATCGCAGCGAATTGCGTTCGAAACTTCGTCAAACTTTGTCCGTAACGCAGCACTCGTTGTTACGTCCGACTTCACTGTACTATGGACTATATAAATTAATCGTTTCTTACGTAATTTTTGTCACTGACTTAGCAGGTAAACTTAAAATAAGTCGTTATTTTAATAGAAAAATGAATTATTTGGTAAAGCGACGTGACGCCGTTCCGAAAAACTCGCGTGGCTCTGTGCGGAGATGAGCTCGGGAATTGTCGGTTCGAATCCACGTGATCGGCGTCGCGAGATGTTTCGACACGAATATCCACGAATATTCGATTAATGACTGACTATCCGTTTCCTTCTCCTCCGTCATTGCGAGAAACGAACGATGAAGCGTGTAGTTGACCGAACTACGGGCTCCCGGGAGCCTGGGCGTTTTGTCTCGAGGGAACGTCGACGACTCGGTCGTTCACTCTATCTTCAGCGGCTTCTTTTCCTTTCTTTTTATCGGATTGCTCTTGCAGTTCTTGTATACGTTGTTCAGATCGAATGCGGCTTTCACGTTGTCCTGAAAGAGAAATAAAAAATAAACGGTTCAGACTCGAAGATCGAAATGGAATTTTTTTGATTTTTTCATTTTAAACATCTTTTTAACTTACCAGTGAGAAAAGAAATTTGACCAGCTTGCCCTTGCTGTCCGCGTACGGCCGTCTCTCGATCTCCTTTCCCTCCTTGAAGAGAATCAAAGTCGGCAGCTGCTTGCTCGTACTGGCGTCGCTTACGTGATACTTCGCAGCGGCGTCCGGATAACGACCGATGTCGACTTTGCCGAATTTCAAATTCTCCAGGGCGTATCTAAATATTATTAATTTAATGTTAAATTTTTTTTTTCGCAATTGTAAGTTTCCTTCTAGAAGGTGATCTAGGTATTCGCTTACTCGGCGGAGAGCTGCGAAAATATCGGAGCGAAATTAACGCAAGCAGGATTCCACGCCGTATAGAAAGCCACCAGCCAAACCACTCTGTTGTCTCTCAATTCGTCCTGCAAGCCGTTGGCTCCTCTCAGGTAGATTATGCTCTCCGGGCCTTGATAAGTCGGCTCCGGCACTATCAACCCGCATACTGTAACAGGAAAAGTTCAAATTAGAACGTAAATATAGATAGATAAATAGATTCGTATAAATAAATTGGAAGTAAATATTAAAGAGTAATGATTTTAATAAAATGGCACATGTTCCGTTAATAAAATAAATATTCCCAAAAAATATCTTAATCGTTTGTTATTAAACGAATAAACGAGCATTTTTATTGATCATCCAGTTCGTAGATAGAAAATATTATAATCAAGGATCTGTTCAAATTTCAACTCAATCCGACAAGTAGATTTTGAGGTACGATGTCCGTTGATAATAGTTATTTGTTAATTGTTAAGAACTTCTTTGTTAATTGATATTTAAAAAATACTCATACTTCATAACACCTTGTACTAACTGTGTGTAAAAACCCAACCCTGTCCTTCTAATATCCACATAAAATTATTTTTTTTTGTAAATCAACCTGTTTTTTAAAGCAAACCCTTGTGCTGACAAGGTCTTAAAACGACACCACTAGGTCTCGTATTACTGAGGCTAATAAAGCGCATGTACTGCTACTAGTACTAAAATAATTTTTTTTTTTTTTATAAATAAAAAATAAATAAATAATGCAACTCACGAATGAATAGAATAGCGAAGAATATTCCCATTCTTATATCAGCGTAGAACCACAGTATGAGATTGGCGATTTTCGTGTAAACGAAACTGGACGTCAGATAATTGATCATTGTGACGCTCCCAGCTTTTCGTGTCCTCATCATTATCACGATCATCAGAAAAAATAGAATCTCCGTTTCTTTCTGCAAACGCACAAAAAAATTAACCAATGAACACAACGAACGTTCGTCAACCGATTTATCATCATTGACAAGTATACGTTGAACGAATCGTTAAACGATCGTTCCGATTATCGTCAATTAAGCGTACGACGATCAGCTGTGCGGGACAACAGTCCGGCACCGATCAATGAAAAAAAAAAAAAAACTTACCCCATCGAGCTCGCAGTCGGCTTGGGCGAAGATGTACTGACAAACTATGGGTAATCTCTTCGCGACGAGATAAGACAAACTCAGAAGAATGTTAATAAGATAATATGGCTTTATCAACAAACGCAGATCCTTCTTGAAAGACATTTTCCCTCTTGGTCGGCGAGGCCAATGTGTGTTTTGATAAAATCGACGTTAACAGAAAGACAAGTAAAAAGAAAACTTGTGCGTTGTCTCGAGTCGGGCTGAGCCGTTGGCCGGACGCGACGGAACGATTCTCGCGGATGCTCCCGTTCACGGTTTAATTAATCAGTCTATTTCCTCCCAGCCTCTGTTGTACGAGCAGCTCGCGCGAGAACGTCGGGAACGCAAGGCGTCATCGGACCCGGAGTAGCGACCGGAGACTGGAATGAAATTGGGCTACGGCAGGAAGTTCCAAGCAGTGTCACCTATAAATAAATCGCTGCTCTGTCCACCGGCCTCAGCTGCTAATTCTAGCTGAATCCCGCACGTGTGCTCGCTTACCCGCTGCCGCGCGACGCAATCAGCTGTGCGCTTATAACGACGGTCGAGACTTTTTTTATTTTTTACCATTCGTTTATCATTGTCGTCTCAGGGACGGCGGAAATTGCCTTCGCTGTGGAAAAATACAATAAACAAAATTACCTCTTCATTCGAATCGGCTCGATGCAGCTAAATTTTTTCGCACACTTTTCAATTGGCGCGAATCGCGCTGCATGGTAGTAGACGACAATAACAATAAATTGTAAATTAAATGTACCGGGCTGAAAGTTTTTATACAAAAACTGGTACATTATATTTAATGTACAATTGTGATGAAAAATGAATATACTTTTGAATGGAAATTAAAGTACATTATTAAAAATAGAGTTATAAATGTTAAAAAAGGTTAAAAATATTATAAATGTTTTTTCTTCACTATTGTACCTGAAATTTGACGAGTTACGAGTTTATACGAGTATTACACGAGTTTTTGCACGAAAACTTCCAGTCCGGTAAATTTCATATAAATTTTTTTTACAGTGATGTTTTTCTTCTCTTGATAATGGCGTATTCACAAGCGCTCGCTTCTTCTGTGTGTAATTATTGATTATCGATTGTCAACAGATTCATGCGAGCATCGCGTCAACAAAGATGGCTGTAAACGACGTAGAAAATAAAAAAGAAAAAACTTAAGTGATATCGACTTATCAGGTTACTGGCTGTACATTTCCACTTATCGATCGAGCAAAGGGCAGACGGTTAAAAATTGCTTTTGCGTCCCGAGCTCTCAGTGATTTTCTCTTGGGCCATCGAGCGACGCGCATCTCCAGCTGGAAGGATGAAGCTTGTTACCCGGATACAATTGCTGCTCTTCGTAGTGTTTAATCTGCTGGCCGCAGCGTCGTCCATGAGGGCCAGCAAGAATATTCCCCTAGTCGTTATAACTTGGAACTATCTCGATGCTACGGAGAAAGGTACGATGGAATTGAATGAATTATTGTTTTAAAAAACAAATAAATAAAAAAAAAGATAAAATAGTTCTTTGGTAAAAATTTGCAGTTTATTGTAATTCGCAGCTTGGGAAACATTGTACGCCGAGAAGAGAAGCGCGATAGATGCAATAGAGGAAAGCGGAAGCTTGTGCGAACGAATGCAGTGCAGAGGGACCGTGGGATTCGGAGGGAGTCCCGATGAGTCTGGGGATACCACCCTGGACGCAATGATTATGGATGGGTAATTTTTGTTCTTCTTTTTTTTTTTCAAGCATTGCCTTGAGATACGCTCAAATGGCGATTTTTCCAAATTTTGCCATCTCTTCATGGCAATTTTTTTACTGTTATTTTATTTATTATAATTCGATTTGCTTCTTATTTCATTCATTGATTTCTTTAACGGATTTCTCATTTGCTATCAATATGAAATAAATCATAATTCTACAGCTCTGAGTAACGAATTATAAACGTTTTAACGCTTAAAATGACTCTTGATTTAATTTAATTAACAACATATGACTAAACACATTTTTTTGCGTGGAATCCTACTCATATCTTAATACCACTGTCTTTGCCATTTTTTTAAAGGCCCCGAAAGAGAAATCTGTAAAATTCAATGCAGATAATTAATTTCCCAGTCTGACCATTCGCAAGAGAGCAGAATTTGTATCGGTATTTGTGCAATTTTGCTGCTCATAGAACAATCGCGTCGTCTCTGAACAAGTACCTCGACGTTAAATTACTGCATTGGTCTCTAGACTAATGCAGCTAAGCAAGAATCGTGATTCGCTGAAAAAATCAAAAACAAAAAGAAGATTAATGATTTAAAAAAAAAAAAATTCTCCAAAACAGCGTGACGATGGATGTCGGTGCGGTCGGTGGGATACGAAACATAAAAAGCGCTATATCGGTCGCTCGCAAGGTACTGGAGAACACGAAGCACACTTTGCTCGGCGGTGCGAGCGCAACGAAATTCGCCAGGGAAATGGGATTCAAGGAGGAGTCTTTGAGAACCAACGATTCAACGCAGATGTGGCTGCGATGGAAGAGCAACAATTGCCAGCCGAATTTCTGGAAGGTGAAACAGAATTCGTGACTCCGTTCCGTGGATCGTGTAATCGATGTCTCTATAAAAATCGTATTGCAGAATGTCAAGCCCGATCCGATGACAAAATGCGGGCCTTACACGCCGATAAAGGGCAAGTCGGAGTCTCATAGCGGCGAGGTTTACCCGCATTCCGATCAGGACAATCACGACACGATCGGGATAATAGCGCTGGACATGAACGGAAAGATCGCAGCTGGAACGTCGACGAACGGTGCGAAGAATAAGATCGAAGGACGAATCGGCGACTCGCCGATTCCGGGCGCGGGAGCCTACGCCGATCAAGAGGTCGGAGCGGCCGCCGGAACCGGCGACGGAGACATAATGATGCGATTTCTGCCGAGGTATCGAGACACTTCTTAGTTCGAAATTGTTTAGATATTAATTATACATATGGGTAATTTATTGTCGAATATTGTTCGAAAGCTTTCTAGCCGTGGAGGAAATGCGGAGAGGCGCCGATCCTGCGAGAGCTGCCGAAACCGCTATCAGAAGAATAGCGAAGCACTATCCGACATTCACGGGAGGAGTTATAGCGTTGGATAGGAATGGATCGTACGGCGCGGCGTGCAATGGAATGCCGACGTTTCCGTTCTATGTCAGCAATCAGCTCTTGGGGAAACCGACGATTCACACAGTCCCGTGTATTTAGCTCGCCGCATCGATGAGTTACGTCGATTTTCGTTTTAACGAAGATCCCAGGTAGCGAAAAGACATCTGGTATGAAAAAAGTGATCTAAATGGGTTACATGCGGCCGTCCGTATGGCTTACCGTTTAACGTTAAGAACGTCCAAAAGCTAACTTTTTGGATGCGTGGTAACTTTTGGCCACCGTCCAGACGGACATGTGGAACCCATTGAAATCACTTTTTGATAAATCATTTTTTGCACTATCTGGGATATTAAAGCGATGCTCTATATATCATACTAAAAAAAATCCACGTTGGTTATTCGTACATTTATATTAAAATATTTTCCTGTTACAATCTGTATACGATTGACAACTCGCCGTGCGAAATACATTTTGATTAACTAGAAACTTATCCCGATTTTTTTGTAACTGCTGGAAGCTCCTATAAACAAAAAATTTAAAAAAAATTCTATCGCGTTCGAATCTGTCGCGTTAGTTGCGAAATCGCCCGCTTGGCGACAGCACCGTTTAATGTTGACAGACGAACAAGATCCATAATGGACTTAACAAGGATGTTTATTTATCTAACTAAGCAATAAACAGTTTGATCTTCCTTGCGTCCTTTTATGTTTAAATCGACGCAATACGCTTGATTTAGTGACAAAGGGCTGGCAAGTCCCGCGGGGAGTGAAAAGTTTTCTTTTCTCGACCATAACCTCAAAAAGTCTGGTCGTACTTAATTTTTGGTTACTTCTGTTGTAAGTAATAATTCATTGCACAATTACGGAATAATAATGCTTCCATGCCTCTGTACAAAAACTTTACCAGACTGATCAATAAACGGTCTAAAAATTCACAACTTTCGTATTTTTTAAATTCACAGTCAAGAAAAACCAAAAATGCCCGACACAATGGAAGAAGACATGAGCATGTCGGTTCGTCTGACGAACGACGATTTCCGCAAGCTCCTGATGACCCCGAGAGCTTCGGTGCCGTCTTCGACACCCGCGTCTGTCCCGGGAACCGCGCGAGACGCGGCGGCCAAAACTGCCCAAACTCCGTCCATCAGCGGCGGCAACCGTGCCGAGCTGAGGCGAAAGAAGAAGAGTTTCTATGCGAAGCTGAAGAAACAAGAGGAAGACAAGATGGCAGAACTGGCGGAGAAGTACAGGGACAGGGCGCGCGAACGCAGGGATGGCTCGAACACGGAGTTCCCTGCCGAGGATCCAATGAACAGCGCCAGCGCCTACAGAGCCGTAGCGCCGGACGTCAAGTCCGGGATGGATGCGGCTGAGCGCAGGAGACAGATGATTCAGCAGTCGAAATTCTTGGGTGGAGACATGGAGCACACTCACTTGGTGAAGGGCTTGGATTACGCCCTGTTGCAAAAAGTAATTACATTTTTTTTGTACAATGATGTTGTTTTTATAATTTTTAACGAAAAATGTTGTTACTCAGCATTATGTATTACATAGTACCGTTTATTTAAATTCTATACTAGTGTTGTATATTCAAATTTTATATGCCTCGTGTTCTCGATTCACAACTTGAGTTTTGTGTAAATAACTTACTCCATCAATAAAAATAAAATTCACTAATTTTAATAATTGTTAATCGATAAATCGATTTATGAGCGTTACACGTTCATGTGAAGACACACCGCAAAGTTATTTATCTAGATGCAAATTTTTATAAGTCATAAACTTGCTTTCTGTAAATTGAAATAATAATAATAATCATTTAATGAGCGACGAATTAATTGATCGATAACTGAGTCTACTCGGAATCGATGAATCAGTTTAAGAACACAAGACAGTGCAAATTTATTCATCAAGTTTCACATTTTTCAAGCTTGTAAATGAACTTTCTGTAAATCAGAATAATACCAATAATAATAATAATAATAACGAAGCGGATTACTCAGGTTCGATTGACTTTTAGGTGCGCAGCGAGATAGAGGCGAAGGAAAACGAGCAGGAGCAGGAGATGGAGAAGCTCGTGAAGCCCAAGGAGAAGGAGAAGGAAAAGAAGGAGGAGAAGCGTCCGGAGAAGAAGCCGGACGAGATGCAGTTCAAGACGAAGATCGGTCGGAACATTCACAAGACGGTGATGACGATGAAGTCGAAGCAGGTGGAGCGAAACGAGCTCTTCACGCCCGGTCGTATGGCGTACGTAATCGAGCTGGACGACGAGAACGCCGAGGTCGACATACCGACGACTCTGATACGCAGCAAGGCGGACGTGCCGACCGTGGACGCGACGCCGACTCTCACCACGAACGACATCGTGATAAACAAGCTCGCGCAGATTCTGTCGTATCTCCGTCAGGGCAGCAGACACGGCAAGAAGGGAAAGAAGAACAAGGACGGTCGCGCGAGGCCGGAGGAGGGCGTCGAAGCCGAGGCCGCGGCGAGGACCGCTCAGGAGGACAGTATTTACGGCGACATAGGCGACTACGCGCCGTCGGTGAGCAGCAAAAAGGAAACCGCCCACCAGCGCGATCAGAAGAAGAAACAGGGCTCGTACTTCAACAAACCCGCCGAGACGAGCACGAGCGTCGACGAGACGGTCAACGCGCCCCAATTGCCGAGCATCCTGGCAGCGGTCGGCGAGGGAATCGGACCTCCGAAGAAGGGGGCTCTTCTCAACAAACTGGCCGCCGAGCCCGAGGGATACGCCGAGTGTTACCCGGGACTGGACGAGATGCAGGACGCGATCGACGACTCCGACGACGAGGTCGACTACACGAAGATGGACCTCGGCAACAAGAAGGGACCCATCGGTCGATGGGACTTCGACACCCCCGAGGAATACAGCGAGTACATGAACAACAAGGAAGCGCTGCCCAAAGCGGCCTTCCAGTACGGCGTGAAAATGGCCGACGGCCGACGGACCAGGAAGTACAACAAGGAGAAGAACGAGAAGGCCGAATTGGATCGGGAGTGGCAGAAAATTCAGAACATCATGAACAAGAGGAAACCCTCGTCGAGCAACGCGGAGGGCGCGCCCGAGTTCAAGGTTCCGAGATACTGAGAAGGCGAGCTTGCAATTCGTCGATCGGATCGGTCGGCTATCGACTATTTTTTATTTAGTACAAGATTTCCCCTGTATATTGAATAGGTTTAATGTCGGCGATCGTGCGAAATGTAAATTATAACGCGAGGATTTAACGATCGCTTTGTAATATTCGCGAAATAGGCGAGAGTGTCGATGGGTCGTGTAGCGCTTAAAAAAAAATTGTAAGAGAAAATATATGCATTATCGATGACAATGATCGATTTTTTTTTAGCGAATATACCTAACACGATTCTTCTCAATTAATTTCATTTATTCACGTAATCATTTATTTAAATACTATGTAACATTTTACGTAAGATAATATACTAAACTATATACATATAACCGGTATCCCTTTTTGTTCGTTGTTTACCTTCAAACTTGCTCTAGTATGCTCCGACGATCCTAGCTAGGATAGTGAACTAAGCGAGACGATCCTTCCTCACATTCCTCTAATCAACGATTGCTGCTCTTTCGCTTCGACCCTTTCCTAAAGTATTACGAGTAGACGTGTTTTTTTTTTTTTTTTTTTTTAATCAGATTTAAGTAAACTACATTAAGCGGCACGATAGAGGAACTATTTCGTAAAACCTTTGTTGGACTATCGACCTCGGATAATATAAGTCGAGTTCTCGAAAGAGAGAAAGAATTGAATATAAGGATTTTCTTTTTTTTTTTTCGGTTTTATAGTTACTTTTACGCACATCTATCAGCATATTCTTAGCTTTTGAGAAAGCTCTTTTTTTTCAATATTCATTAAAGATGGCAGGGTTTCCTCGTCCTTGAATAATTGGCATTAGCTACGAGACTAACTCCGAGGTTCGAACGGCTTGCTTGCCCCGGACAGCGTGACCACGTGGAAGCCTAACGATGACGATATACTCTTCGAAGCGATTCTCTTTTTATTTAGTTCTTACCTTTTTTTTTTACTTTAGAGTCAAAGGGTGAACGATCCGTACGTCGCTAAAGCTCGAACGAAAATTCGTGAATCGTCCGGCGGACTGATTTTTTAAAATGCCACAAAAGCGTACGAACGACGTTGCTACGTAGAGAAGCGTAATCGGCTTAAGGATTACAATAATCAAAAGTAATAATGATTAAACTTAAATGTCGCGCTGAATTTGAGCGACTTGGAAGCAACGACGCGCATTCCCCCATTCTCGCCGCGTCCCGGTGCTTTAAAGCTTTTTTTAGATCTCGTGTTTCAAGCTTTTTTTATAATGTCGTGTTTGAAGCTTTTTTTATAATGTCGTGTTTGAAGCTTTTTTAATCTCTTCCGTCGTCCCATCGGGGGGGCGGGTGGGGGAGGTTGATAATGAAGTTTTATCTATTTTAATTGAACGGGCGGTCCTTTCCTCGGTTTCCCGAAACGAAACAAACTCATCGACGTTTGCGCAATCGCGGTTCCGAATGCGTAATCGATTGTGTGATTGTGTGCGTTCGACTGTGACGCTTCACGCCGCGTTCGGAAGCACGCCCATGGCGTAGGTGCTCCCTATTCCCAAAATAATTAGCATCACGAGCATGAACATGAAAGGCGTCGAGTGATTCGCCGACGACCGAACGGTCTTCGGTGAACCGTCGGCGGTGAAGTTTCTGCCCCAAATACCGAAGGTCATCAACCCCTTGCAGCTCTTCCTCAGGCTGTACTTCAGATTCGCGTGCGTCTGATTCAAATTCGTCGTGAGGAAGGTGAAGTCGGTGGCGTTCAAGGGCTGAAGATCCGTGTTTATGCCCATCGGCATTCGATGGACGCTCGGACCGACGGTGAAGTTGCCGGCAATAACGATCGAGTTGAACGTCACCGGATGGGCGATTATCTCGTTTATGTCGAACCTCTTGCTGCAACTCTCCTCGGTCTCGTCGGTGCACGATATTATGCTGCAGATCTCGACGCCTCCGGTTCCCTTGCCGGAGAACGAACGAACTCCGTTGAAAACAGCGAAACGATATCTGAAATAGTAATAATAGTAATTGTAAAATTATTATAATAATTACATTTATAATCGTTGGTCGCAGACTCCAAAAATAAGTTGTAAATTTAATGTACTGGAGCTCGAAGTTTGCTTACGTTACTCGCATTAATTGAAGGCTAATGTATTTTTTTTTCTCAAAACAAAAATACCAGATATTCAATTCATAAATCTTTTGCCTGGAAATTTACAAAAAATGTGCACAAAAAATAAAAATTTTGTTGCAAAATTGCAACGCACATGTGTTCGAAATTTCAGCAACAGTGTACGTTAAAAAAAACCTTCCAAAACCGTTAATCAATTGTCAGCAAAAATTGTTTTTCACAGACCAACAATAAAATTTCCTTGACGAATTTTTCTACCGTTCAACGGCGATGGACGAATTACATAAAAATGAATGATTATCGATCCGCCGATCGACGTACCTGTAGTACTTGACGTTGTTGGAACTGAGGCTGTTCTGGTGGGTCGTGTCGGTGGCGAAGTCGCAGCAGAGTCCGCGATCGCAGAGTGTGAGCGAGTAAGTGCCGTTGGTGGGTGGGAAGAGTTTGGTCGTGTAGGGGGCGACGTCGTCGCTGAGGATTTTTTGCTGGGGGACGGGCTCGGCGCCGTCGATGGTGGGTATCTCGCTCGCGGGGAAGATGTAAGTCATGGACTCGGTGGGTTGGGCGCGTTCGTTCCGGCGTCCGCCGACGACGCGCGGGATCTTCGAGACGAGCAGGGCGTTGACGCGTTTCTCGGACCACACGCTGTTCAGGGAGCCGTCGAGACCGGCGTAAATGCCGCTGCCGCCGCTGCCCTTCGACGGGTCGTTGTAGCCGGAGCCGAGGAAGTTCACGTTGTTGGCGTACGACCAGGCGGACTGGATCTCCGGGGCGGTGAGGAACGGAAGCTCGGAGAACCACTCGCTCGAGAAGACGATGTCCGTGACCTTCGACTCGCGGAGAAGCTGGATGGCGGGTTTCTCGAAGAGTATGTCGAAGCATATGAACTGGCCGAAGGTGACGTCGAAGTCGGTGCGGAAGGTCGAGAGCTCCGGCTCGACGGTGACGTTGAATCCTGGCTCGCCGAAGAGATTGTACTTCCTGTACCTCGCTACCACCATGCCGGTACGGTCGAAGACCACGTTAGTGTTGTACAACTGGTAACCGTCCGTGTTGCACGTCTTCATCTCGCTCGTGCATTTCGCCTTCTCCCGTACGTTCACCACTATATAAGTGTTGTATTGCCTCGCCGCGCATGATATGGCCTTCAGTGCCTACCGACACAGAAAAATCGATAGAAACTTGCGCTCTTTTAATTTCACGCTCTCATGACCCCCTCGCACAATCCTCTATCTATATCTTCTGAAATCGTTGTGCGATAGACTCAAGGATTATTATTTGCGTAAATGGTTGAAAACTGCGAGATGAAAAATTAATAAACAAAATGACAAAAATTTTTGTTGCAAAAGATATTTGAAAAAAAACAATCTTACCTGCATAACTGTGGACGTATCGTTCTTGCATGGCGTCACGCGATCCTTGGGATCCGGAACGTAGGAGCTGTGCGGCAAGTAACGGGTCCTTTCCTCGGCCGGAAATGATCGACCGGCGGTCAAACTTCCCTCGGGGAAAACTATTATGTCGACTTCCTGAGGGTTCGATCGGAGGGCAATAAAAAGTTTCATTCAACAGAACAGTAGATTTGTGTGTACATGTATACATATAGCTATAACAAGGGATTTTTGAAAAGGCAGTGAGAGGTGAGTCGAGCACCGACGCCGAAAATCCGAGACTTAATGGACGGCAGTCGAGCCAGCAACTGACGTGGGAAAACGAGAATGTAACGGGGTAAAAAAGACGGGGAAAATCCCGAAACAGTTTCTGTATGAGAGGGGGAATTATAAGGGTATTGAATGAAGAGTGGACGGATGGAATCTTTGTTATATATGTTTGCTATATGTTTATATTTTTTATATCAAAGATAGACGTAAGCTAGCTTGTAAGGGGAAATTTGTAAAAGGCAGTTGAAGCCATACATTGGAATAATAAAACAACTACATATAGTTATATATGTACACATACACATATATATACACATATACATACACACATATAAATATATGTGTATACATATGTAAAACAAATAATTTTGTTTATTTTTGTTATCTAAAACAAAAAGAAAAAAGCAAAACGAAAATATATACAACTAACGGATCAATATTATCAATAACTTATTTCTTCTCATTTTAGAAAAAAAAAAACAGAAAAAACATAATAAGAAATAGGAAAGCAAATGGGCCCACTTATATATATAAATAATTTGCAACCGAAAAATCGGATCATTTTTCTTTCTCATACATATATGTATATATATATATATATAAATATATATGTATGTATGTATGTATGTATGTATGTATATGTAGTTGTATTCTTCAATGGACCATCAGTTAAGAAAATTGGCAAAGTTCCCTTACGTGCTCGCTGGCTTTCTTCAGAAACTTCACGTAGTTCTTGGCATTCTCGTTCGCTATGACCGTCCCATCGTCACCCTTAGTCACCGGATGGTACTCCACAGCCGCACCTACGTAGTACGGCGACGATGACGACGATGCCTGAAAATTGTTTTTATTTTGTTGTTCAATCTAAAATATGTTTCTCGGTTCTTTTTTATCATAAAAAATTTGTTCTCATTTTTTATTCTATCCTTAAACAAAAAACTGACGAACTACGATGTAGATCGAGTTTGCATATAGACGAGGAAATTCCGACCGTCCCCAACAGCCGTTTTCGCTATCGTATTGATTTCCGTCATAACGTTTCTGGTACACGGCGTAACTCCATCTCTCCCTCTCGCTGCACGCTCGAGAGTTTCGAGTTTGTTCCAAACACACAGGCCCCGTAACACGAAACACATCTCGGTGCAGCGCACGCTTTCCTCGATTATAAATTATTGATTAACGGCCAGTCTTAAATAAACTTGCCCGCGCAAAAAAAAAAAAAAAAAGAAAATACTCGTTCAATACTTTATCTCGAAATTTTGTTCATCTTCGACGAACCTCGGCCGGTTCTCCACATTCGACACGCAATCGGAGTAGTCACAGTCCAATACAATACGATTAACATCAATAATTCATAATAATAAATTTTTTATTTAATTTTATTTTTTTTACCTGAAGCGTTATCCGTGCTGATAGAAGGATGCCGAAGAGGCACACGAAACTCTTTCCGCTCATTGTTCGAATTCTACGGAGAAAAAAAAAATTGAAAACGTTGAGTAAAAAAAAAAAAAATGTAACCTATCGATCGCAGGTTCGAGATGGAGATAGCGATTGATATATACAACGATTTCGTTTCGAGAAGGGAAGATGACAGAGCGTAGATCGTTTAGTCGATCGCGGGGCGAAACTGGGCCGTGCGCAATATAATCTCTCACTGGGTTACTACGACGAAGCGCTCCTTCCGGTGTCTCGGGCGTTAGAGAGGAGCGAGCGAGGTGCGCGCTTCAACTCATGCGCCCGAAAACCATTCGGCGCGAGCTTAGCGGGCGAGGGGGGGTCGCGGCTCGAGAGTAAGGTACGAGATCCGCGAAGAGAGTTGCGTAGAAAGGACCGTATGGATCTTCACGCCTAATCGCTAGATATATATATGTCGCTCGGTCCCCAAGACGAACCAGGACGAGTAAAAATGCCTTTACAAAAAGAATATAATAATAATAATAACTATACAGAAAAAAAAACTGGTTTTGAGCGAACAATTTGAAGATATAATAACGGAGCGTGTGTAGATAAAAAAAAATTTTAAACAGTAATAACGATAGAGAAAAAAAAGTGTGGTTTAGAGAGAAGAGTTCGAAAATATAATAACGGACCGTACGTATGTAAAAAAAATTAAAAAAAAACAATAACAACGCTAGAGAGAAAAAAAAAGTGGTTTCGAGAGAACAATTCGAAGATATAATACCGGACCGTATATATAAATAAAAAAAAACAATAACAACGATAGAGAGAAAGAAGTGTGGTTTCGAGAGAACAATTCGAGGATGTAATAGCGGAGCCTAAATGCAAACAAAATAAATGAAAAAAAGCAATAACAACGATAGAGAGAAAGAAAGTGTTGGAGAGAACAGTACGAAGATACAATAACGGAGCGAGGATCGTTTACGGTTGCACGAGCGCGCGCGCGGTCCTTCCGTCTTGGCGAAACGACGGTATGTGAGAGCGTCGAGAGCGTCGGCGGGGGTAGAAGAAATATCGGCGGCGCCCCGTCGAGCGGCCGCCGCTGCCGGAGGAGAGAGAAATTGCCTCTTCTACGTCGAATCGACGCGCCTGACCTCGCCGAGGTCGCGCCGAGGTGGGATTGACTAGAGAATCTTCGCGCATGTGTCCCGGGTCAATCCCGACATCCGTGAAAACCCGACCGAGAGAACCGACCAGCATCCGTCGCACGCCCGTTCGATCCTCTCCGCGGGAAATACACACCGTAGCGCACAGCCCGTGCACGGCTTTCCGAGGTCTCCAGTGTCTATTTGCGGGCCAGGCTCGATCGGTAACGTTCACGGCGAATCCCTCGATTTGCCCTTCCCTCGATGTCGCGGCTCAATGGCTGGAAGCAAAAAAATTGGAAAAAAAATAAAATTAGAAAAAAACGTTAATCATCGATTGGTCGAGGCTGCGTGGTCTCCCCCCACTCCCCTCCCTCTCCGGCCGGCGTCTGCGACCACGGACAATTCGCCGTCCGTTGTCCCGAGTCGACGCCGCTCGGCCACGGAAAAGTTTGTAACGCCGCACGGCTGTCGTCAACTGCCGAACAACTGCACGTAACGCGCATTCGATTCAGTGACCTGCCGAGACGGGAAACACTCTTCTGCTATGTATATTTCGCAATTTAGTTTAGGTGTGTGTGTGTGTGTGCGTGAGGAGCGGTTTGGACGTAGCAGCACGAAACGCGCTGTAACGATGTTCGAGGAACGACAAAGCACTCGCTCTCCCATCGCCGGACTCGAGGCTGCTCACCCTGCTTTTCGACCTCGCGTGATTCGCCGAGTTGCCACTTCACTCGACCATTTTTCGACGAAGTGGAACGATCGATTATTTTCTTTCTTCTTTTTTTTTTTTTTTGTTTCGCCGTTGCTTTCGCCGGTGTTACGGTTTTGGTCTTGCGAGCTCGTGCTAAAAAAAGTATCACTCGTTCTTTGACCCTTGCAGGATGGGAGACTCGCGCTGAGTGTGGCTAGGCAGACCGCGGCCTCCGCGAACTCATGTATTCGATATTACGAAATATTAACTTCGCATATTCATATAGTCTTCTGTTCGAAATATAAATTTAGGTATAATGTTGGACATTCGAATATTCTTCTATTGGAAATATAAATGTCGGATATTCGAATAGTCTTCTATTCGAAATATAAATTTATGTATAATGTTGGACATTCGAATATTCTTCCATTGGAAATATAGATGTCGGATATTCGAATAGTCTTCTATTCGAAATATAAATGTTGGATATTCTAAAAGTCTTCTATTCGAAATATGAATGTTGGACATTCGAACGGTCTTCTACTCGAAATATAAATGTCGGATATTCTAATAGTCTTCTATTCGAAATATAAATGTTCGACATTTGAATTGTCTTCTACTCGAAATAAGAATGTCGAATATTCCAATAGTCTTCTATTCGAAATATAAATGTTGGACATTCGAATAGTCTTCTATTCGAAATATAAATGTCGGATATTCGAATAGTCTTCTATTCGAAATATAAATGTCGGATATTCTAATAGTCTTCTGTTCGAAATATAAATGTCGGACATTCGAATAGTCGTCTATTCGAAATATAAATGTCGGATATTCTAATCGTCTTCCATTCGAAATATAAATGTCGGATATTCTAATAGTCTTCTGTTCGAAATATAAATGTCTAATGACAACAACACGCTACGTACTGACGATAAAAATATTATTTTATACAAATACAATGTCGTGAATGTTACTCTTCAAAGAGTATTTTTCCGAATTTCTATATCGAATTTCTTCGCTTGTTCGTTTGGAATGCAATGTGTGCGCAAATTAAGTCTACGGATATGGAAAAGCGCCGAGATAAGGCAACGAGCGCGCGAGACGGGTTTTTGTCCCGCAATAAAAGTCTTAACCGAGCCGCGGAATATTCCTTTATCTGCTGTTACTTACCGTTCAAAGTCCGTTCAGCGATTGAAGGAACAACCGTCTTTGCGCAGCTGGTTGAAATACGATCGAGCAATTACAGCCAAATAAAAATTGCGGAAAATTGTTCCTCGAGCCAGTCGAGAAAAAAAATTCGACACACCGATGCTGCCCGGGACGCCGGCGATCAGCTGTTCGAAGCACACTGTAGTCTTTCGCCACGCAGAATGCCTTGTAGAAGAGCTCCGTCGGTAATGCAGGTTTTCTCGATCAGCAACTTTTACTTCCGACCGAGATATTTATTTCAAACCACGAAACCTGCACGGATGGAAACTGAGTCCGCTCTAGAGACCAAAATCGACCGCTTCTCTGTCGGAGAAACTTTTTTTCTTACACGTGTCAATGGCAGCGAAAGGATTAATGCAAAAAATCGATGCCGCGTCGTACCTGTTAACTGCTCGTCGAAGCACGGACTGTCGACGCCGCCGAGACGGCAGACTGAATGCGTTCGACGCTCTACTGTTTATCCCCCGTGTTTACGACGGAGTATCTCCGAATAGAAAAAAAAACACATCGATACGATGAATGTAAATGAGAGTTGAACAAAGGCTCGCTCGTATGTACGTCTCTCAATGTAAACCATGAGGTTTATGACTGCGTCAGTAAACATGAATCGTAATAATAATAAGATGGACAAATGTCTCGAAGTATCCGCTAGCGAAATCAAAACTTCATTGTTAAGGCGGCCTCGGTCGGTAAGGTAGAATTGGTGAAGGAAAAAAAATAAACGAATTCAAAAAAACCATCGATATGATGAATGTAATTAAGAGTTGAACAACGGTTCGCTCATGTGTTCTTCGCTCGACGTAAGCTATGGAAACAATGACTTCGTCACTATACACGAATCATAATAATAATAAGCCAATAGATAGATAGATTCGTTTATTTCGTGTTCTGCGGCGTAAGCCCCCTAAGAACAGCGTGCCACAAAACACATAAATGTCTCAAAACTTCATTTTTCGGGCGGTCTCTCCGTCGGTAAGGTAGAGTCGCTGAAAGGAAGAAATAAATGAAACGAATAAAAAAAAAAGAAAACGAAGTGAATTAAACCCGTTGACGAGTTTCGTCCGAGGGGTGAGGACAGTATTTATATTTTTTAATTAATATATGTATATATATATATATATACATATATATGAGTGTACGTACGTGACGCAGAGCCGTGCCTGACGGCGCCTGATTCCCCGTGCTGGATCGAAGCTCGCGCGGGCGTGTACCGGGTCATCGCACCGCAGGGGCCGCGCACCTGAAGCATGCATACACGTATATTCAACTTGTGCACCAATCAATAAACGCTTATGATTCTGACGAGTGTTTCCATTTATAAATAGCAGCGAAGTTTTTCGAGAGGTCTACGCGCCCCTTCCATGCCGCCGGCGTGTAAAATACAATTTGGCGATGAATAAAAATATCAGTTTAAGGATGCATGTAAAATTGATCGAAATCTCAGTACATCGCCAAAAAAAATCAGCCGTGTTAATGTTGGCAAGACCTTTGATTTTGCATAATAATAATGCCGAAAAGTTGTTAACGAATGATTTAAAAAAATTAATTGTTGAAAAAATACCAGCCCTTTTACTTTCTCATTTTAAATTAATTCGTTGATTTTTTTAGAATCCATATGAATTTTTTTCAGAATTTTCTAACATTTCAACATTTTTTTTTTTCTCGAAAATGTGAAAAATCGACGCAGAGAAGCATCTTCAAATAAATAGCCTCTTAAAGTTTTGAAGCACGATGTACCACAGCTGATATACCTGTTTGAATTCAGAATGAATGCATTAATAACCAACCGATGTATATGAAACTTCATACTTGTAATAATATATATAAATATATATATATATAATGTTTGCTTGAAAGGGTTAATAATCTTATCGCCGTTTCCGTACAACGAGCTTGGTAACGAGCTGGTGCTCGGAGGGAAGTCCCGACACCGTCCTCGCAATCCCACTTCTGACGCGCTTGAACGATGCCGACTGGGCTCGATACACGAGTAAATTTAAGCGATGAGTCTGCGAAAAAAAAATGATCCGATGGGATGTTGCACGCGCTCGGCAATCTGGAACGGTCTCGGACGCCAATGACGATTCGAGAATTCACCCGAACACGCGTATTTGTTGCGCAAGTGATCAATGTTGTTCCCCGGCTGTGCGATAATTGTTCGCAATCGGGAAGGACCTCTGAGCTCGAAACCGACTCGAACCGGCTCGGACGTGACGCCGAACCGCCTTATCGGCGACCCACGACCCAAAAAGAGATTCTTTCTACGTGACCAACCGGTTTGCACCGGTACACTGGGCATTAGCGATATCGCGATCCGGTTAAGCCGCTACAATTTCAAACATCCAATTTTCTTACATCATTTTATTTACAAAACATGCGATCGAACTGTCCGTTTAAAATTTGCGATTCACGTTATTACGATGTTTAACTTTTTTTTTCATGAAAAAGAAAATCGATATCGAATGCACATTCCAATAAAAATAGCATTTTTTTGTGAATGGGATTTTCGACACGATTTTTTTTCAAGGTAAAAAAAAAAATTATCATCTAAATAAGACGAGTCGCGTAATTAATACGACTAGAAGAATATTGCATGTCAAAAATATACTATTAAATACCATCGAATAAAATTATTAAGGTGCAAAAATTATGAAAAGTTTGACCAATAAAAAATTTCACTTAAAACAAAAAAGAACAAGAAATGTATTTAATTTTGTCTGTGATCCGACAGAAGATCCACGGACAAATTCGCGATGTAGTGGGTCGATTATCGATAAGAAAAGATGCATCGCGTAGTCTCGAGAAGGAGGGGTTGAGGTCCTGACCCTCGCGCGGAGATAGCGCCGCGTTTTATATAAAGTAGTGCTCCCTCTCCTACGGTTCAGTAAACTTTCAGAGTGGAACTGACGGTCGATAGTTTCTAACAGTCGCCGTGACTTAACGTCGATCCTGCCTATCGCACATTTCTACCTTCTCGCCGCGGCGCTTCGGACTAACTCGATAAATAACGATTCAGTTTTAATATTAAATCCGATGCTGACAACCAGACCCTTCGTTTATCTTCCCAGACGAGCGTTCGCCGTGTACTCCGTAAGTTTATTACTATAAAAACAAAATAACAAATAATAATAATAATAATACCAATAACAATAAATACGTTAAATTGTAAATTGCTCGCCGAAATGTTCGAATTAGTTCGCGGAATTAATTCGGACTCGTAGATAAATATTTACAATTACGAAAATCAGGACAACGATGTTTAATAACAAAGATAGTTTTTATAGGAATTGATAAACTCTCCATATGTTTCGTTCGGTGGAACAAGTTATTAAATGATTCGATGAAAGGGTTAAATTAGCTCACACGCATTTTTTTTTATTTCAATTTGTGGATCGATTTGCAGGTGGAATTTAATAACGGTGTGGGTATTTTAAGCCTCTGTAAATAAATCCGCGTACGATTCGCAGACGGCTTGGACACGTTGAATTTAATACCTCGTGCGAGCCGAGCGTTGATATAACCGGCACACTGTTATTCCGTGTCTCTTGTTACTTCCAGCGCTTTATTTGATACACCGACGAGAAGCTTTTGTTCGCACACGCACTGTAGAAATTAATCAGAGGTACGTAATAATTGGCACGTAAAATTGGTAATTTATACGCACGCTGACTAACAATCGCCTCATTATTTCTGTCCGATAGCTATGAGATAACTCGATGATATAAATAAATAAAAAGATAAAAAAAATAATATGACTGAAATTGCAAGTTCGTAATTCAGTCAATCAGCGATCGGACGGCCCGATATATTTATTTTTTGAACAGGGTAAAAATAAATGAAATTGCAATTTTGACTATAAATTGACTCGATCACCTCACACCTCATAATCAATGGGTAATTATCGAGAATGTAAATAAAATTTCATCATGTATCCCACCAGACGGCGATGGCTCAGCTGAAGGTAGCCATTATAGGTCAGAGCAACTTCGCCGCCGAAGTTTACAAGCTGCTGAGGCAGGACGGTCACAAGATAACGGGTGTCTTCACCGTACCGGACAAGAACAATCGCGAGGATCCTCTCGGTGAGAATTTTTGAAAAATGTCACCCTTCGACCTGCATCCGATCCTAGCGAATCTCAAAGTGTTCAACTTCATCGACTCAATCCAAATCCATTATCAATGCACTTTTCTGAAAAAAAAGAAACAAAATATTAAAAAGCTTTTCGTCGCAAATTAATGTTAAGAAATTGCTATCTAAAAAGGTACTTACAAGTCAAGTTCTTTGCGCGATCCTAGACGATTTTTTTAATCTTTACTTAACTTCGATCGCAGCGAGCACGGCTAAGGCTGACAACACTCCGGTCTTCAAGATCAAGGCCTGGCGGAGCAAAGGCGTTCCGTTACCCGAGATACTGGGACTCTACAAGAGCATAGAAGTGGATCTCAACGTTCTTCCGTTTTGCAGTCAATTCATTCCGATGGAAGTCATAGATCATCCTCCGCACAGGAGCATCTGCTATCATCCGTCGATTCTTCCACGGCATCGTGGCGCCAGCGCTATAAGTTGGTAAGCCATGGTATTATTATTATTGTTATTATTATTATTATTGTTATTATTATTATTATTGTTATTATTATTATTATTATTATTATTGTTATTAGTATTATTTTTATTATTTTTATTATTATTATTAGTTTACAAAATTGTATAATTAGAATGGAAAGTGGATCACGTGCATGTGGACGGTAACTAATAGCAGACGGGGAAAGGCGGCACTCACACGTGTTTGCCGGCCGTGTAAGCCGAGTCGCGAGACCGTTGAATGTTGCATTTCCTGATTAGCTATAAACCGCTTTGGAGCATTAACCGGTTCACGTCGGCTCTCCGAATCGAATTTCCAGACATCGGACGTCGATTTTTATTTTTTTCTTATTCAATATTCATCGAGCATTACGATAGATTGACGAGTAAATCGACTTGCCTCAGATGATTGTAATCTTGGCTCAATATTGAGTCATCGAACCTCGAAGGCTTCAGCCCAAATGCTTTCTGGATATTTTTGTTTGTCGTCTCGGAAAATTATTTCCTTAAGTTAAATAACAATAATAACAACAGAACTGGGCAGTACTCGAAGTACCAGGTACTTGTTTGGTACTTCAAGTACAAACTTAAGAGTACTTCCTTATGATTTCAAGTATTTTTTGAGCGCACGCTCACATTAAGGATACTCGATGAATTTCCGTAATCCCCGTTTCTATTAATATATCATTATCTGTCTAAACTGTCCAATAAGTATCATTTTAACGAGAATTAATAATTATATTTAAAAATCTGTATTAAAAAATTCCATTAAAAAAATTAGAGGAGATGAAAAGGGATGCTTTTCATCATTTTTTATAGATTTTATTTTCAATGCAAAAAAAGTGAAGAATCGATTAAAAGTAGCCTCGAAATTGCGAACAACGAAAATTTCAGTTCGCGATTTCTTACAATGAGGAAGCTATGTGCACATTACTTAACACCGTTTTTTTTTTTAAAGCAAGAAGTACTTCCAATTGCGACAAGTACTTGGGTAAAAGACTTCAAGTATTTGTGATATTTTGTACTTTGTACTTGAAGTATTTTTTTGTAATTTGCCCAGTTCTGAGTAATAATAATGATAATGTGAAATGCCAGGATTAATTTGAATATTTTGGCGATTTTCTAGGACTCTGATCGAGGGCGACAAGGAGGCGGGTTTCTCGATATTTTGGGCGGACGATGGTCTCGACACCGGTCCGATCCTCCTGCAGAAGTCGTGTCCGGTGAAGCCGAACGACACGCTGGACAGTCTGTACAACAACTTCCTGTATCCCGAGGGCATCAAAGCCATGGGGGAGGCTGTGAATCTCGTGGCGAGAGGCAAAGCCCCGAAGATCGTTCAGCCCGTCGAGGGGGCGACCTACGATCCGTTGCTGAACAAGAAGGAACTGCAGCGTCTCGACACGACCAAGTCCGGCGATGGCCTGCACAATTTCGTCCGAGCGTTGGACAGCACGCCGGGCGCGTGGACTCTCCTGAACGGCGAGGAAGTTCGGCTCTTCGGATCGTCCGCGTGGACGTCGAAGAGGCCGGGAGGCGAACACGTCGAGGTCGACGGACTGAAGGGCATCATCCACGAAGCCGGACTCCTCATCCAGGCTACGGACGGCACCTGCATCAATATCGAACGAATAAAAATCGGCAACAGAACCATTCCGGCCTCGAAGTACGGGAAAATGGACGAGGCGTCGATCAGCGTAGATTTCACGGAGGAGGAAAAGAAATCTGTCGACACTATAAGGCAAACTTGGGCGAATATTCTCAATGTCGACGTCGAGGACGACACAGACTTTTTTGCTTGCGGTAAGTGAATTGCATTTTTTTTATTGATAAAGATTTAATTTAATTTTCAACGCTTTTCGTCAATAAATTTACGGCCATTTTTTTTATAAATGAGTAACTCAATTCATGAACATTTAATCTCATTGTTGATTTTTCGTTTATAGATAAATTTATAAAAATTCAAATTGACTTTTAATTTATTTTTTTTGTAAAAAAATAAATAAATATTTGCCAAACGGATCTCGGAAAGAAACGAATTCATGAATTGACGATTGAAACAGGTGCCGGAAGTATGGACGTGGTGAGGATGGTCGAGGAGGTGAAGGATCTTCTGGGCATCACGATGCAGAACACCGACGTGTTCATGTCGCCGACTTTTCTTCAGTTCGCGACGGCCGTCGTGCTGGCCGGTAGAGGAGCTTCCGGTGCGGGCAGGGAAGCCAAGTACGATCCGGTCGAGGTTCGAACGAACAACATGGACCTAAGATTTCCCAGACAGCTGTTCATCGACGGGGAGTTCGTCGACGGCCACGGGAAACCCATAGCGTCGATCGACCCGCACGACGAGCGGATTATATGCGAGGTGGAGAGCGGCTCGGCTGACGATGTCGATCGCGCGGTCGAGGCTGCCAGGAGAGCCTTCGACGAAGGGGAGTGGAGTAAAATTAGCGCCAGAGAGAGAGGCGCTTTGCTCTTCAAGTGAGTCGCTGCAGAATTTTCCGCCACTCTATAAAAGAGGCAGTAAAAAAAGACTAAAAATTAATTTGCACTATGCTCAAGATCGCTCGTGCACAATTAAAAAAAGCCTTCTACATTTAACAAACTTTCCTCGTCCACTATTTTTTTCGCAGCGATTTTACTACTTTTTCAATCAAAAATATACCATCGTTGGCGAAAAAAAATCGTAAAATTAATACGACAAAAATGCTGGATCTTCGTGGACAGGAGAAGTTTCTTTAATTTACAAACCTTATTTACTGTGTAGAGAAAAAAAATACTAAAAATTAATTTTCACGTTGCTTCCTCGTTTCTAAAGATCGCTCGTACACAGTAAAAAAATGTCTTGTACATTTAACAAACATTTCTTGTCCACAAACGTACACAATTTTTTTCTTATTCATTTTACCAAAAAAAAAAGATAGTGAAATTTGACATAAAAAACGGTTGATCTTCGTGCACCGGAGGTATCCATTAAATGTACAAGCGTTATTTACTGTCATTTCCCGATTCTAAACAGACCAAAAAATTCGAGTATTTTCTTTTTTACAAAAAATATTTCAAAATTCGTTTTCTTGCTCTCCGAGAAAGCGACTCATTGAATGGACGGTAATATAAAAAAGATAATCTTAATATCCCGTCCGTCGCAGATTGGCGGATTTGATGGAGCAGCACAAGGAGGAATTGGCGACGATAGAGAGCATAGATTCGGGTGCGGTGTACACGCTGGCCTTGAAGACGCACGTCGGAATGTCGATAGAAACTTGGCGATACTTCGCCGGCTGGTGCGACAAGATCCAAGGCACGACCATACCGATATCTCACGCTCGTCCAAACAGAAACTTGACCTTCACGAGAAAAGAGCCGATCGGCGTTTGCGGTCTCGTTACCCCGTGGAACTATCCTCTGATGATGCTCTCGTGGAAGATGGCCGCTTGTCTCGCGGCCGGTAACACGGTCGTCATGAAACCGTCCCAGTGCTCGCCGCTGACGGCCCTCAAGTTCGCCGAACTTTCGGTCAGAGCGGGAATTCCCAAGGGCGTAATAAACATCGTGCCCGGAAGTGGTTCGGTGACCGGTATGGCTATCGTCAATCATCCGACGATAAGGAAACTCGGTTTCACCGGGTCGACCCAAATCGGCCGGACCATAATGAAGAACTGCGCCGACAGCAACTTGAAGAAAGTCTCCCTCGAACTCGGAGGAAAGAGCCCGCTCGTCATATTCGAGGATGCCGATCTCCAGCAGGCCGTCAGACTCGGGATGGGAAGCGTTTTTTTCAACAAAGGAGAAAACTGCATCGCCGCCGGTACGTTCCTATAATCATCGTAATCAATCCAATATTATATGAATATAATTGTAATAATAACTGGGCTTCGATTCAATCGACATGAACTTTATTTATTCTGTAGATAATTACGGTAAAAAATTGTATGAAATTTAATGTACCGAACTGGAAGTTTTTATGCAAAAACTGGTATGTTGAGTTTCACGTACAATTTTGAGCAAAAATTAATATTCAGTTTATTAAAAACATTGTGAATTCTTTATTTTTGATGATTCACTTTAATTTCATTGAGAAAGTATATCAATTTTTCATCACAATTGTACATTAATCTTAGTGTGCCAGTTTTTGCATAAATACTTCTAGTCCAGTACAATAAATTCATGATTTTTTTACAGTCATTTTTTAATAATAATATGTTAGTCTAATATATATTTTATAAAATATTTGTTCGGTGGTTCAGATGTTTGTCCCTTTTCCCAGCTGAGCTCCTTTTCGGAGATGCTGACGCCCCTCGGTTTTCATAGCATATAGAATGGATTTCGAAATCCCAAAAGTCAATTCTATATGCTATATTTACAAACATTCGGTTTTTATAGCATTTAGAATAGATTTCAAAATTTCGGATTCCATTCCATATGGTATATTTTCGAAAATTCGGCTTTTATAACGTATGGATGGAGTTCGAAATCCTGAAATTCCAGTCCACATATAATGGATTCCCACATGCTATGAACCACGCGCGCCAACATAACCGCTAGTAGTAATATATTTTGAGAACAATAATAATAATAATATATTTTTAAGATAATAATAATATTTTTAAGATAATAATAATATTTTTAAAGTAATAACGATATTTTTAAAATAATAGTGATATTTTTATTATAATAATGATATTTTTATGATATAATATTTTTTACTGACCTACGTTTCGGTACTGAAGAAAAATGTTTTAATCTGAAGGTCGACTGTTCGTGGAGGAGAGTATACACGACGACTTCGTGAAGCGCGTCGTGGAGGAGGTGAAAAAAATAACGATCGGAAATCCCCTGGACCGTAAGACCTCGCACGGTCCGCAGAATCACAAAGCCCACATGGACAAGCTTCTGGATTTCGTCCGTCGTGGCGTCGAGGAGGGTGCGACCTTGGTCCACGGTGGGAAGCGGCTCGACCGGCCGGGCTGGTACTTCGAGCCGACGATATTCACCGACGTCAGCGACGGCATGTACATCGCCAAGGAGGAGTCGTTCGGTCCGATAATGATAATATCGAAGTTTCAATCGAGGGACACGGAGAGCATGATCCGCCGAGCGAACGACACGGAATTCGCCCTGGCCTCGGGAATCCTCACCAAGGACATCAGCAGGGCGATGCGCTTTGCCGAGAAAATCGACGCCGGTACCGTGTTCGTCAACACCTACAACAAGACCGACGTCGCGGCCCCCTTCGGCGGCTTCAAGCAGTCCGGATTCGGCAAGGACCTCGGCCAGGAGGCTCTCAATGAATATCTCAAAACGAAAACAGTCACCATCGAGTACTGATAGTTACATAATAGTGGATCGAAAAAAAAGAGAAGGCAACAAATTAATCAACACTTCATTGTTTCATAGTTCGACTCCTCTTGTATGTTCAATCGGATAATCTCACGATCATTTCGATCATTTAAAAAAAATCACCTCGGCCAGGAGGCTCTCAACGAATATCTCAAAACGAAAACAGTCACAATCGAGTACTGATAGTTACATAATCGTGAATCGAAACAAAAAGAGACCCTAACAAATTAATCAACACTTCATTGTTTCATAGTTCGACTCATCTTGTATATTCAATCGAATAAATTCACGATCGTTTCGATCATTTAAAAAAAATCACCTCGGCCAGGAGGCTCTCAATGAATATCTCAAAACGAAAACAGTCACCATCGAGTACTGATAGTTACATAATCGTCGATCGAAAAAAAAGAGAAGGCAACAAATTAATTAACACTTCATTGTTTCATAGTTCGACTCATCTTGTATATTCAATCGAATAAATTCACGATCATTTCGATCATTTAAAAAAAATCACCTCGGCCAGGAGGCTCTCAACGAATATCTCAAAACGAAAACAGTCACAATCGAGTACTGATAGTTACATAATCGTGGATCAAAAAAAAAAAGAGAAGGCAACAAATTAGTTAACACTTCATTGTTTCATAGTTCGGCTCCTCTTGTATATTCAATCGGATAAACTCACGATCATTTCGATCATTTAAAAAAAATCACCTCGGCCAGAAGGCTCTAGACGAATATCTCAAAACGAAAACAGTCACCATCGAGTACTGATAGTTACATAATCGTGGATCGAAAAAAAAGAGAAGGCAACAAATTAATCAACACTTCATTTTTTCATAGTTCGACTCCTCTTGTATATTCAATCGGATAATCTCGCGATCGTTTCGATCATTTTTAAAAAAATCACCTCGGCCAGGAGGCTCTAAACGAATATCTCAAAACGAAAACAGTCACCATCGAGTACTGATAGTTACATAATCGTGGATCGAAAAAAAGAGAAGGCAAGAAATTAATAAACACTTCATTGTTTCATAGTTCGACTCATCTTGTATATTCAATCGCATAATCTCACGATCATTTCGATCATTAAAAAAAAATCACCTCGGCCAGGAGGCTCTAAACGAATATCTCAAAACGAAAACAGTCACTATCGAGTACTGATGGTTATATAATCGTAAATCGAAAATGAGAGAAATCAAACAAATTATTAACACTTAATTGTTTCATACTTCGACTCATCTTGTATATTCAATCGGATAAACTCACGATCGTTTCGGTTAGACAAAAAAAAACCGAGAAGAATGCTCATATTATTATATATATGCAGGATATATATATATCATATTTTGGTACTCGAGTTTATATATATAAGTAACTGTCGATTGAAAATGTATTGTTCAATTATTCCTGTTTATGAACTGATTAAAACGAGTATTGTGAAAAATGTTTCGTAGACGATTTTTTCGTACCGAGATCGAAGGTGTCGAGGGCTTTTGGCATTTGGGACGTCGCGTTCCGAGGAGGAATACTCTCTGGTGGAGAAAAAAAGAAGACGGACTCCCACGCATGCCGTATGTGTAAACACTTTTTGCGCTTGCCACTAGGCCTGTGGAACTCTCGGCTGTTTCGAGCGCACCCAGATGCTCTGACAAAGTTTTTTTTTGCGTCAGTCAAGTGTACATCAACGTCTCTCCCGCGATAGCTTCGACTCTACGCTTTCTTCGGTCAAGTTGAGAAATTTAATTAGAACATTGAAAGCCAGATTAGAAGATATAAACTTTTTTTCTTCCTTTTTTCGATTCAGTCAAGTTCGCTTCAGTCCCGCTATATGTTGGGCTCCATGCTTTGGTCGGTCAAGTTGAGAAATTTAATTGGAACATTGAAAGTTAGATTAGAAGATATAAAACAATTTGATTTTTTTTCGCTCTAGTCACGTCTTTCAACGTCACCCGCCATAGCTTCGACTACATGCTTTGGTCGGTCAAGTTGAGAAATTAAATTCGCACGTTGAAAACCAGATTAGAAGATATAAAACAATTTGATTTTTTTTTCGCTCTAGTCACGTCTATCAACGTCACTCGCGATAGCTTCGACTACATGCTTTGGTCGGTCAAGTTGAGAAATTTAATTGGAACCTTGAAAACTAGATTAGAAGATATAAATCAATTTCTTTTTTTCGATTCAGCCAAGTATTCATCAACGTCTCTGCGGTAGCTTCGACTCCACACTTCCGTCGGTCAAGTTCAGAAATTTAATTAGAACGTTGAAAGCCAAATTAGAAGACATAAAACAATTGGTTTTCTTTCCGCTGCAATCAAGTATACATCAACGTCTTTTGCGATAGCTTCATGCTTACGTCGCTCAAGTTGAGAATTTTAATCGAAACGTTGCAGGCCAGATTAGAAGATATAAAACAAAATCGTACGCGCCCTGCTCGGTAAGTCGGGGCCAACTAGATGTCCGGTCGGTCGAGGAGGGGGGGATGTATATATTATTAATATAAATTGGTATGCGAGAAGAAGTCACGCAGCGCGACGGAATGCCGGCCCTCTTTGCTTATCTCGTGTCAGCGGGTCACCGCATTCTCCCTCACTGGCCTCTCTCCCATTATTCCACGCATATATTATATTCTTATTGTCGAAATAGAATCTCGTCCGAGTATACGCCAGGATCGCCCACGGATGCGCGAACGCAGCCTATTCATAGCAGGTTTATACATAGATCAAAGCTTGGACCGAACAGCCCTTTGACCCTTTCCCTCCTGCATTGATGCTCCTGCATTAATTACCCTTAGATATTTCCTCGATCGATATTTCCGATATACCTTCAAAGTTTTTTTTTATTGCCTTAAAGTTGAATGAATTTGCTGTAAGAGGATTCCTGGAAGAAATGTCTACAGTTATCAACATATTTTAACCACTTTACGACGAGAATTGTGCCGAGCTAATAACTTGGTCTTTGTGTGATTTTCATTTCTATTGTGTGATAAATATTTTTCAGAGGGAGTTTATATTTTATAGTCCTTTGAATCGACCCCATTTGTATTTTCCACCATTTTTCGTGTTCGGTCGGTCGATAATAAAGATTCAATTTTTTGTTTAAATGTCCCTTGAACACTTTCCCTCCTGCATTGATGCTCCTGCATTGATGACCCTTAGATATTTCCTCGATCGATATTTCCGATATACGTTTAAAGTTTTTTTATTGCCTTAAAGTTGAATGAATTCACTGTAAAAAGATTCCTGAAAGAAATGTCTACAGTTATCAACATATTTTAACCACTTCCCGACGAGAATTTTTGTGCCGAGCTAATAACATGGTCTTTGTGTGATTTTCATTTCTATTGTATGATAAATATTTTTCAGAGGGAATTTATATTTTATAGTCCTTTGAATCGACCCCAGTTGTATTTTCCACTATTTTTCGTGTTCGCTCGGTCGATAAAAAAGATTCAATTTTTTGTTTAAATGTCCCTTAAACACTTTCCCTCCTGCGTCGATACTTAATTAACTTGGAATATTCCGACATCCCTTTAAAGTTTTTTTTTGTCCTTCAACTGCCTTTAAGTGGAATACATTTTTTGTAAACAAAAAAAATTGACTGAGCTACGGGCAGAAATAGCGAAGCATCGGAGGGAGGCCAATGTCTACAGTTATCGGTATATTTTAACCTCTTTCCGACGAGAATTGTCGAGCAGTAGAGAATAACGTCGTCTTCGGGTAGGGGACATATACGCAGTTATACCTGAAGGGTAGTAGGGTAGAGAAACGTGAGTCCGTCCGAGCTATGTCGAGAAAACTCCCGCCCAATCGAGCCCGAAGAAACGTCGAACCCGCGGGGGAATAACGGCGCAGCTGCGTCCCGTTTCTCTCTCTCGCGGAGCACATAAACATCTCGAGCCTGCCTCGTGCTCGCACCTCCCGACCCTTGCCGTCTGCGTTTTCTTTTCCACCTTATACGAAACCGCGTTCGCAGCCTTTCGCCCTTTCATCCCCAACCGCTCTCACGGCCGAGAAACCATTCTTACAATACGTGTACTTAGATCGCGTTGCGTGAGGGCGACCAAACTTTTCGGCCTTTGACGATACACACCTTTCCCCCGAAGCCGCGACTCCGTCGATCCCGCACGATTCGACCGGACGAGCCGGCTTCGAGCTTCACTCACGATCCGATGAAGCATTTTCATTCCATTTTATCCTCGATTTATCAACATCTCCGACAATCTTTCGTCACTTCGACGGGAATCGTCGGACGCCGGTCGGGCGTCTCTCAACGCAGATGCCGGAAAAAGTTAGGTTAGTTTCTCGGCTTCTTGTTTCAACAGTCGCGAAATTCATTTTTTCCGATTTTTTTTAAAAAGAACAAAAAAATGCTACTATCTGTTTGGGTCTGATATTCCACTCCCACAGTCGACAAGAACGAAAATTAAACTCGCGACAATGAGCGGCGCGAGTAACGGTCGGAACAAAAGCAGTTGTCGTTTCCTCCTAATTCGACGGGTGATGCGCTCGCGGCCATTACGCATCACGCTGGCAAACATAACATAGTGTAACGAGCGTGTAGCCCCGTCTGCTGCTTAGCATATTCATCGTGAACCGGAAATGCAAATTTCTCGAGTGCCCCGCGGCTGGCGACTTGATCTCAGTACACTGCCCTCTGACCCTTCGCAAAACAAAAAAGTATTGGGAGTTGGAGCTTTTTTTTTGTTTCATTCACTTTACGGAACAGAAAAGCCGCACCGGAAGTCCGCCATGTTTCACGATCTCTCAGCGCTATTTTCCTGTGGAACAGCTGTAGAGGTCATACACACAAAAGTAAAAAAATGTTTGATCGAACTTCATCGTAGCATAAAAAATAGATTAATGTTTACAGTCTAATGAAAAAAATGCAAATTTGGCTTGGGGCTGGCTTCACTGCAAAAAACATTCATATGAAATTTAACGTACAAATGCGGTGAAAAATCATCGAACTTTTACAGAAAAGTTAAGTAAATTATTTGATTTAAAGAACTTCTATAGTAAAATTAAGGTAAATGATAACAAGTAAAGTATATATAAAGTTTCTATCATACTGTATCGTCAACTTTTCGTCACAATCGTCCATGAAATTTAATATACCAGTTCATCCATAAAAACTTCCGGTACGGGTACATTGCATGTCATACGAATGTTTACAGTGTAACTTGACTATTTAGGATTGTGTTATAATTACCAAGGTTGTGAAAGCATGGACCTGCAGTATTTAAGATGGTTTACGAACCACCGGGAAAGCGCAGAAGACACATTGAAAAAGAAAAGTCCATGGATGCAATCTAATCAAGTTTAAGCGACGGCTAATGGATGCACGATCGCGAGCGAGCGTAATCTATCGAAATTCTGGCCGGCCGGAATGCCGAGGGGTCCGGACATCGAGACGAGGGGTCCCCGTCGACGCGACCGCTCGACACCCCGAGAGCATGCGCTACAGCTAGACGAGTATAATATACACATGTATCGCCACCGTGACGCACCGTAACGGAGACTCCCGGAGGATTTTCTCTCTCGGTCTTTCTCGGAGACTCTAACTAACGGAAAGAAAAGAAAAAAAAAAAAAAAGAAACGAAACGAGAGCGAGCAAAACGTCGAGCGAACGGTCGAAAGACGGAGGGAGAGAGGAAGCGGGGCCACCACGTGTTCAGGGGACGCCCCCCTCGATCCGCTTCTCCGCCTGGCTCGCCCCTCGCTCCCCGAAACCGATTCAGTTTCCCTCCGAACGTCGCGCCAAGTGGTTCGCGCTGTTTAGCCTATTCCGGACCAGTCGCTCGCTTATCCTCCATGTAAATATCAACGAAATCGTTTTTTTTTTTTAACTTCAGTGACATTTTAGAAACTTTTTTTTTTTGTTAAGGGAATACGTCGAGTCGCGAATCGAAGCGATTCGCTTCGTTCTTATTGCACAGTGATTTCTTTTGTTTATTTTCCCTCGCGGAGATCGATCAGCGTTTCGAAGCACTTTCGGCATTTATCGTGCGCGCTCTCGGCTGTTAGCGGCGTGTTTTTGCCGTGTCGGTATCGCTCCGGCTCGGGCGACGGCGGAAACGAGGGAGCGCGTATCTTTGCTGGCCACGCGCTGCCGAACTCTCAACTCCTCTCGTCGTGCACGCAGCGCGCAGTGCCGGGAGACCGCAGAGAGATTACCCGAGATGATCGACGCCTGTCCCCGAACACTGTGCGGCGACGGACGCTACAGCTTGTATCTGATCGCGATTGACTCCGGGCTATCGGTGCCGCGCGCGACCACGTCCGTTCGGCGCTGCGAGCCACGGCCCTAAACACATTGTTTATACCCGGACGACTCGACCGAAGGGAATTCACTCATCGTTTTTTTTACGTACAGTTGAAAAGAACACGATTAGAGAGAAAATGAAATGCACAGCTGCAGATTCCCGGCGAAGCGATAAGATACCCTTTTATCTGGGATTTCGCCTAAGGCCACACGTCGCTCGCAGGCAGCGAAGCCTAAGCTCGCGTCCGGTAGAATTTTATTTTTCTCGGCGACCGAGATCGTAGAATTTTTTTTTTTTTTTAGGGTTGCTGTAGGAGAGCGTGTTTGTTAAATTCTGAGTCGAAAGATACTGAGAATACGGAACAGGTGATGGAGGCTGAGTGGAGGGAAAACTTTAGGGGGTGCAACGGACGGAGGGGGGGGGGATTCTTCGCGCGCGAAGTACGTTATGGCAGATGTCTTCTTCGGTATTGTGCGAAGCAGTGTCTTTCTCGCACTGAGAGAGTGTACGATGACTTTCTATCGAATGATAAATATTTTTTTGGGAATTCATATTTTAATAGTTCTTTTTGATCGATCGTATTTGGATTTTCGACTATTTTTCGTATCTGCTCGGTCGATAATGAAGATTCGGTTTTTTTCAAAATAGAAATATAGACATCGCTAATTGAACGCTCAATTCCTCTCCATTTCGGTTTGGCTTTTACCCTGCCGAGGTCTCTCGAATACGGGTATATAAAACATAAAAATGTATCACTTGCAGTGAAAGACTTGAGTTTCTCTGCAAGAAAATTGACAAAAACGTTCTATTGATTAATATTTTTCAGAGGGAATGTATATACTAAAGTCGTTTGAATCGACCCCATTTGTATATTCTGCTATTTTTCCTATCTGCTCGGTCGATAACGAAGATTCAATAATCATGATTTTTTTTTACAGAAGTATAAATATCGCAAATTAAATGCCGAATTTTTTTCAACCGTAGTTTAGTTTTTACCCGGAAAAGATCTTTCGAGTACTGTCATAGAAAATACACAAAAAATTATCAATCACAGCAAAGGTTTCGACTCGAGCTTCTACGCGGGAAAGTGTACAATATCTTTCTATTTTATGATAAATATTTTTCAGAGGTAATTTGTATTTCATAATTTTTTTGAATCGACCCTATTTGTATTTTCCACTATTTTTCATTCAATATTTTTTAAATAGCTTGAATACTTAATTCTTCTCAAAACCAATTTAGTTTCTGCTCCCCCCCCCCCCCCCCCAAAGCCTTTCGAATACGTATACATAAAAATATCAAAAAATGTATCACTTACAGTGAAGGCTACGGCCAGAGTTTCCGTGCGAGAAAGACGACGTCGGTACACACGAGAAGGTACGAAATACGCCTCGGGTACGAAAGGCCTTCGCGCAAACGTTATATCCCCCCTGGGCCCGGGCACTCGTCGACTGGGTCAAGGGATGAGGCGGCCATGTGAGCCTCATCCTTCGCTAACGAACGTGGAATTTTCCCGGCAACTGTGTCAAGAGTGACGAGACCTCTCACCGTGGGGGGGAGGTTGACTCTTCGCACAGGCAACCCTCCGACATTCTTTCTCGGCCCTCGTTTCTCCGAGGGCCGTGCCGAAAAAAAATAAAATAAATAAAGTCCTTTCGGCCAAGTCCTACGAGCTCTCGGCCCTAAGGGATTTTTTGTTTTGTTTTTTTTTCCTCTTGATTCTGCGCCTAAAAGCCTCCTGCCGTGGTCGGTTCAAGCCACGCTTCGTATCTCGGTCTACGCGATTACCCGCCCCTTCCTGTTTCCTCTCCATCGAGTTCAGTTAATCTCCAGGCCACAACATCCTGCACAAACCGACCGAACCGACTCATTCCATATAAATTTTACTCCTTTTCACGACGATTCTTCAGTTTACGTTCGACTCTCGTGACGCGCCCTTCGATTACTCCGGGCCGCTCCTCGACTCTGCACCGGTGCGCCAAGTCAAGGGCTTTGAATTTTTATTTTTCTTTAAATTAATTCTCGGCCTACGATACCCTAAATCGGTCGTTTTCTGTTCGCCGCACAACAATTCAACAGGCTGTACTGCAAACAAATTTTTTCAATGTTGATGTACAAAATTCATTAATTTTTTACGCACGAAATTGTTATATCGAATTTTGTATAACCGAGCATTGATTTTAACTCGTACCGCGTGCATTAAAATTGATCTATCGATCTCGGTGCAGAGAATCTTAAAACAGTGTGTACACGTTTTAAAGACATTTTTTACAGTGTTACAAATCAAATTTTTTCTATTATTAAAATGATCAAAATTTCGTTTTTGCCGAAGTTTTTTTTTATAAGGCCGAGAAATTATTTTGCTATCGCCGATTCGATTGGAATTCGCGCGAGGTATTTCTTTTTCTGAACAAAATCAATTAAACATTTACGCACAAAATCGTTATATCAAATTTAGTATAAACCGAGTATCGATTTTAACTCGTACCGGTACATTAAAATCGATCCATCGATCTTGGTGCATAAAATCTTAAAATAGAGTGTACACATTTTTTATGAAATTTTTTACAGTGCAACATATCACATTTTTGATATTATTAAAATGATAAAAATTTCATTTTTGCGGACACTTTTTTTAATAAGGCTGAGAAATTATTTTGCGGTCGCCGATTCGATTGAATTCGCAAGAGGTATTTTTTTTTTGGCCTCGCTCCAAAAACTATAAAATTCACGGCCAGTCACGTTGCGGCTCGTCATCGGGCACTTTGCTCTTTGTAACGAACGCTAGCTGCCCTTTGAAGGGCAACACCGTGGCCGGCACAATCATCGAGGCTCAACGCAGCGCCATCGAAGAAATCGTCAATGGAAAGAAGAAACGAAAACAAAATAAAAAAATATCTACATCGAAAGGTATTTCAATTGAGCTGAAAACATCTAC
Source organism: Amblyteles armatorius (assembly GCA_933228735.2). Lineage (NCBI taxonomy): Eukaryota > Metazoa > Arthropoda > Insecta > Hymenoptera > Ichneumonidae > Amblyteles > Amblyteles armatorius. The sequence continues at coordinate 2,544,294 of OW121688.1, read as the reverse complement.
ATTACATTCAGTTTTTGTTTAATTTATTGTATTTTTTTGTATAGCTTGTTGATAACTTTTCTTTTTTTCTTTACTTTCAGATCACTAAAACCATCGCGGATTTATTTGCGGCATTCACGGCCGATATATCGAGCTGAACAGGGGCGGGGATTAACTAGTGAAAGTGAAACTTGAAGAGAAACTTTTTTTTTTATAAAGTAATTAAGAATACAACAATACTACTGTCTCTGTGTATCCCGGACGAAAATTCATTTCAATAAAACTATCTTATCGTGTTGCACAAAAGGGACCTTATCAACAATTTTTTTTTTTTTTTTTTTTATACATTCGACCAACCGCCCTAGTAAATACGGAGAAACGTCGCCGTTCTCTCGTTGAACGTGCCGTTTCCTCCCACCGCGAACATCAATGTTACTCCGCAAACTGTATTTTTTTTTTTTTTTCATATTTACAATATTCCAGACTGAAGATCTGGACAGACAAGCGAATCGAAAGCATCTCAAGTATATCGAAAATTAAGATGAAGCTCGTACCGGCAACTCGTTAAAAATTTTACTCTACCGCGCGGACGCGATTGCGTCGCTCTCCTGTTGGCCGCCAGGGCGCGAGGAACATTTCTTCTTTTTTCTTCTGATTTTTTTCTTTCTTTTTTTTTGTTGAGTTTTTGCGAAACATCGTCCATCCGCAATCTCCTCGACCGATGCCCAATAAATTCGTTAATTAATATTAGAACGTAATATATTTATTATAAACATTAACTCTATTGATAATTTTGGTTGCTCGTGAGCCGCGAAGACGCGACTAAATTTGAGCCCATTCAGTATCGAGAGAGCCGAATTAATATCTCGCTCGATTTGTTTCAACAGTAAAATTTTGCGTTCGTTTTTTTTTTTCACGTTTCTTAAAATTGCCATGGGAAAAATATTGTTCGTAAGTGTCGCGCGACGAGATTTCATCAACGTCGATTATTGTTCGATTCTTTTTTTTTTTTTCTTGACACGTTTGATGCATTTGGCTTTATCGTCTCGTGCAAAAGTTGTCACGAGAGAGTTATACTCCGGGGCTCGCTCCGCGCCGCGGGAAGGCAGCGTCGTCGATGAACGAGCCGATCGCGACGAGCGCACTCGTGTTCGTTTCTTTCTATTTTTCCGTGTTGGTTTCCTTCGGTGTCCAATCCTTCGTCCTCTGTCTCTCGAAGGCACAATTAAAAAATCTTACATCGAAACGCGTGCCAACGTAAGAACGCCACTCCCAATACCGTTACGTAAATTCCTCGGTACACGGTTCGGTTAATCAACGTGCGCGCGCGTATTATTATTCACTAAAAAAATTTGTCACCTATGAAAATTCAGTCTCATTACATCTAGCGTAGTTATTGGGCCGCGACAATGAAACTCCAATTTTCTAATCGTTATTTACACTTAATCGAAACGTTCCCATCGTCCTTGAAGAAGTTCCACCATTTTTTTCGTTTTTTTTTTGTTATGTTATACCCTCGTTGCGGATTATCCAGAGTCCCGAACGAACGGAATAGCGGAGGGATCGTCAATGAGTCGATTAAAAATAAAACAAACAAAAAAAGAGAAGAGAAAAAAAATGCAAAAAAAAGCTCATTGTTATGGAGTGAACGTGTGTCTTTGAGAACATGGGGTGCGTCGCATGTGTGGCGTTTCTGCTTCGGGAACAAGCCTCCGAGCCGCAAAAAGCGCGACGCGCGCGTAACAATTGTAGCGTCGAAGTATCAATCGTTTAAAATTAAACAAAAAAACAAAAAAAAAAAGAGAAGAAAAAAATCATGTTTCGATCGTTAAAACGACAAGTGTCCAACAACGCGTATAGAATTGATTGCTAAAACGCAAAATAAACGGATCTCGAACGATCGGCATGGGACGATCGTCTTCGATGCTATCGTCGAGGTGACGTCACTTCGAGCTTCGAGAGGTGCGCCTGACGAAATCTGATGATCGGCCATCGTCCGTCTTCGCTACTGGTCGTTCGACTGCTGGTAATCCTGTTGCAATTGCTTCAATGACGTGTGTGTGTGTGTGTGTGTGTTTGTGTGGAACTGCTAAAAAGTGCTTTTTGTTGTTGTTTTTATGGTTTTTTTTTGTTTTTTTTTTAGCTGACGAACGATTCCCATTGGCGACGAAATCACCAAAAGTGCGACTGTACGTAACCGCCCCCACCGCTCATGCCGATCGGATTGAAACGATGAGGATGTATCTTTTCCATTCTCATTGCTCCTGGACCGCCGCCTCCGCCTCCGCCGATAAATCCACCGTGGTGACCGCCCCGCGGCCCGTACCCTCCTGTCCGAGCGATCATTCCCGGACCGCTGCTGACGCCGCCGCTCCCGCTTCCCGAAACCACCACTCCGGTCGATCCGCTGCTCGTGCTGCCCCGGCCTCGACCACCACCTGAAAGATTAATGTCCCGTTAGAACTCTGTCACCCGCACGACTCGTTACGTCTAAGAAAAAAATAAAATAAAATAAACAATAAAAAAAAAATTAATGTTAAACAATTATGCTATATCCTAGCTACGACACAACGTGACTGAGGCTTTGCAGAATAGGATGAACACCCGGAGACTATCAGTCGATTATGTATTCTTAATGTACGGGGCTCCCAGTAATTGACGCTAATGAAATATTCGATTTAAATTGAATAGTGGGAATAGAGCCATGCTTTTGTGACAATAAAATAGTTTGCGTCAAAGCCGATGGTTCAATTGCTGGGACATCCACGTCGTGTTACTTGTAATTCGAATATACACACACACGGACACGCACGCGCGCACACACACGTAACAGAGATTTCAGATTGAGAGAGAAAATAGTAGATTCGTGAATTATTTAAGTAATATATGTAAAAACGATTTAAATAAAAGGAAATATGTATAAAATATTAACATTTACAAAATGTATGGATAATTAAAATAACGAAGTCGATTTTAATCAGCGGTTTCGCGATGAAAACTTAAAAAAAGATCTTTCTCAATCCGGCATCACCGAGACATAGTTCTGTCATGCAAAATTACCTTTTGGGCTGATAAACAAATTTACAAAGTCGGTTATTTGAGTAGTTGATTTTTTTATTATTAGTTTTCATTCGAGAACTATGAAGTGAACAGAGTTGCGAATAATAGAGGAGAATGATCGAGTTTATATAGCGTCCGGATTTGCGAAGAACGAGGATCTATATAGCCACCTCCTTGTTAAACTCTGTTTCTGGCAATTTTCCACGGAAGGGAAGAAACACGTATATTGGCACATGGGCGGCCAAGTTTTCGTCAAACAGAGCAGAACAACGGGTTTCATTTTCGTCCGGAAACGCTCGAATCGCGCGACGCTATTAAAATTAGATGAACCGAGGCGTTCTGTCGATCGCTTATAGTTTTAATTGCGCCTGCGGTAGCGGCACAGCGCGTTCGAAAAAATTCACTGCGTCTAATTTACTCGTGATTATATTTAGTAACGATAGATATATTTTTTTTTATGTAACGGTGATTGTCACGGGGGAAATCGCCAGTTCGACATTTCGTTGATGCACTTCGCTTTTTTTTCGTTTCCTTCTTCATCTTTCATAGTGCTTTACGTATGGAGTGATGCGATTAACGATCAACGATTAACAACATAGAAATATAAATATACAAACAATTGCATAATCAATTACGAACATTGGATTTTTAACGACTATAACATTATCCGCAATAATGCTAGACTTTTGGATTAATTTACGTATATATATATGTATATATATACGTAGAGTTAACAGATGAATCTTCGCTAAACGACGTTTTAAAAAAAACCTTTTTTTTACGCAGAGTACTTAAGGTACTTTAATTGCCGTCCGAGAAAAAAACAAACAAAAAAATTATTGAATGTATTAGTGAGAATGTCGCGGGCATTCTATCGTTTTCTTATACTCCTAAATCCGCAATGTTCGTTCCACAAGTTTGATTCCTCTCACGCCGTATTTCTTTTTTTCGTCTCATACTATGTACGATATTTAAAGCGCTATCCTGTTTTTTTTTAATGTTTGTTTTGTTTCTTCTTGTAATTCCTACATATTCCTCTTATCCTTATCACAGCCATCGTTAGCACTACTAGACTTCTGTTTTCGTCCGTGGCAGGACCTGTTCCTCACCCTTCAGGCGTTTTGACACTTCGATCCGTTGGGCCTTACAATCGTTTGTTTTTTTCTTCTTCTTACTACTTATACTCGTTTAAGCCTAAAAATCAATTTTCTTTTATCCTTTTTTCGTCGCCATTAAACTTTACCGATTTATGTACAGTTATGGTTTCTTTCCTCCGAAATAGCGAAATTACACGAGGTTGCCGCTACGATGTGATCCGATACGCGTTTACATGAGGACGTCGAGAACGTTGCCGTCGACCGAATCAATGTTCGTTGAGCAAAATCGTCGAAGAAAAACAAAAAATCTAACAGGTAGAGTTATATCGTAGATAGTGGCTTATGATAATCGTATGACAGTAAACACGGAGTAACGTCTCGTCTTACAATAATCGCTACGGTACCAGAATAATCATCAGTTCTTTGTCGACTGCTCTTCGTTCGGTTATATTGATTTTTTTTTTTAATGGAATGACAATTATTCTTCCGAATACGGATTTGAGCACGAAGTGGTCGATCGGCCGAGAGGGAGAACAAGCGACCAGTCGTTTTCCAAGGAAGCCAAACAAATTTCAGCGACGTACCGAAATTCGGACAATTTAATCGCGGTTTAATAGAAAGTCTCTTGGCAAACGTCGGGTCGTGTTTTTTAGGCCAAATACCAGCACATTCGCAGTACTATAATATTCCTAAGAGTCGCACACGATTCGACTGATCGTTGCACCGCGCGTCCCTGGTCGAACATTCGTCTAAGCTACGGAGACTTCGGTGGACAGAAAAAAGAGTAGACGACGAAAGTCGAAACGCGACCCTTTGCTTCACGCGGCGAGCTTTTGCGAGACGTAGACAGAATAATTTTACTATTGAATATTTTCCACGCATCGTTTCGATTCGAATCTATTACACATTGCACAGAAATAAGCGAATCGTACGCGAGAGAGAATCGCGTTCGACTATTTATACACACTTCGAAACACACTTTTGATGGAGCGTAGCTTGCGAGGAATTATACACATACGGATCGCGTGGCTCAGATCGGAAGGACGCATTTTTTCGTCCACGGACACAAAGGGCCGTTACGACCTAAGTCACACGATATATATGTATATATGTATATATGTGTGTGTATATATATATATATATATATATGTATATATATACATATGTGTATATATGTGTTATATGTGTATGTATATATGTGTGTATAAGTGTATGTATATATACATATGTATATACAGAGTAATAGAGAAAAATTGGGCGAGCCGTACAAGCTTAACTGTCCGCAATGCAGAGTCGTTGGTTGTGTAGCTCGTCAAACTTGTGATTTAATGTAAATTGGTGAACTTGACTCGTTGCCCTTTTAGATGCATTGCTCGAGAAGATTTATATTTATACATTTATTTTTTTTTTCAAACTTTTCTCTGCTTTTCTACGAACAAGGATTTAAAGAAGGCCCGTCTTCTTGCAGCTCGAGCTAATGCGGAAAAAAGAGCATTATCTAAAATGTTCACACGAAATAGTTTATCGCCCCGATCACAAATTCCACTGCTAAGCCAATGGGAATAAAGATTGTAATTCTGTCGAAGTTTGTTTTTAAATATATATCTACGGTACGACTTTTAGAGTCGGATAGATGAGCTTTTTTTCACTGTCGCCTTTGTACATCACAATCGAGTATTGTTATAGAGATCACTTCTTATCACGCGTCGGTTATCTTTTTGTTATTTAGCACGATTTGATTGTTAGCTCTTTTTTTCTCAACATCTCTCTTTATCCCGCTCTCGCTCTCTTCGAGTCTCCAAGGGATCGCGTATCGTTACAATATTACAGACTCGAATAATTTTCTTTCCTCTTTTTTTTTCTTTCTCTTTTCTTACAATCAATTTTGCTTCGAAACAGTTTTCGCCGTTAACGCCGCTTAAAGCTATTTGTATTCGGTTGTGAAAATTTCGGGTCATTTCGTTAAACACACGTCACAAGCCAACTCAGCTACTTAATTATGATAATTATGATAGTGCTGGTATTTTTTCCGTGTTGCATAGAGACACTCTCCTTCGTCGATTGGTAAGCAATGAAATAGAAATGGAAGGTTAAAAATATATTCAGATCGACGTGACGAATTGGAGGGGAAAAAAATCGTAAAAAAAAGGTTACGGTTTGTCTCTGTAGCGGCAACAAGACAAAGCCATGCATTTCGATATTGAATGTTAATTCGGAAGAAAAATGAGAAGAAAAAAAAACGAAAAGCTCAATACGTGTTTGCAGTCAGCAGCCAAACTCTCGTTCGCGAGAGATCTATGCGATTAATGCATAAACCGGTTGTTCGGTATTCTTTTTTTTCAGGCCCGACTACCAAGCCACAAAACCTAAGTGATGTCGGCGAAAAATGTCTCATATCACAATTCTCGCAACGACTAGAGATCGACTTTGCAAGTGAACATAGTACAGTTTAACGCAAAACAAAGTGATATATCGTCAATGGAGAAGGTTTTTCGAAACGCAGTCAAACGGTAACTTTCACGAAAAAAAAATAGATGTATATTTTTTTAAACGATATACACGATGCAGTACAAAAGTTACTTTTGACACAAGCAACGGGTGAAAGAACAATGCTACTCGCAATAAAGACTTTGGACAATAAAAACAAGTAATGTGGAAATTTGTCTTTTTTTTATATCGTCTCGATGGTAATAAACTTAACGTGAAGAAATTATCGATACAATTTTGGAGATATATTAATGTATGTGTAAATCGACGCATTGCCATTGTCGTCCAGCATGGCGAGGTCCAGTGAAGAAAAAAAAAATATGATGAAAAAAAAATATCGACAAAAAAAAAGTCAAAGAAGAAGAATACGTTGGCGCCGTTCAGAGTCTCTTTACAAAGGAATCCCATGAGATCGGACGTTCTTCGAACGTTGAAGTGTTCGTTGCGCTGAGTTGGTTAGTGCGCGATATCTTTTCGGTTTATAATTGTTCCCAACGAGCAATATAAAAATGTTGCTGTTGCTCGTAATTCACGACACACAAAAAACACACTTGGATCGATGCTTCGGTTCGGTTTTATCCCGGCAGTGACGGCGTCGTCCTTTAACGAGATTAAGCTCCATCGCCGCTCGATTTGCTTCCGTTTATCCGATAAATCACGGACACGCTCTCCGCCACGGGGAGCAATAAATAATTGGTATGTACAGCAGCAACCGTGCGCGCAAATCTCGTAATAGACAAAAAAAAACATTCAACAGAAAAAAAAAGTGAAAAAAAAAGAATCAAAGTAATTAACTTCTTCCGCTTTTTGCAGCTGCGTCGAGTTGCGCGCAAATTCGAAGGTTTTGTCAGATATAACACATTGCGAGCTAGTGCGAAAAGCTGTTGGGATCCGACTTAGAGGCGAACGGCTTATCTGGCAAAATAGGTACGGATTAGAATGACGAGAATATATGCGATTATGTTTTTTTTTTATGTTTTGTGCAATATTATATCAAATTATTTGCTGTACAATTAAAAAAAAAAAAAAAAAACAGCTAACTTTGGAAGGTCGCTGTGAAACTCATGCCAAAGATATATCTCTAACTAAAACGTGTAGCAAGCCACGAGCTAACATCGGTTAGTCTACTTGTGTGAATGAGTCTGTTAGAATGAAAAAAGGGAAGAGAAAAGAAAGAAAAAACGAAAAGATTAATCAGAAATCTGGCAAATGAACCGAAAACAATTAGTCATCGAAAAAAAGAGGGGATTAGATGAACGAATAAATGAAGGGGAAAAAAAATTAATGAATGTCGAAGTTAATGGATGAAAATAAAAGTAACGTAAAAATAACTGCAAATAAACGAGTTAAGTAAAGAAAAAAAGAAACGTAAATAAAAAAGATAAAGTAAAGAATGTCCTATGCGATAATACCCCCGGTGTTCAAAAGATGCAAGTTTTCGATAGTGAGACTTTTTTTTAATTGAAAAAATAATAGTAATAATGTCAGAAAGCTACTCACCACGACTCTGGTTGTAGCCGGCCTGCCAGCCGGCGTAGTAAGCCGCCTTCTGTTTTCCATGCTCCTCAGCAATTTTAACGCAGAGCGGTTCCGATCCGCCGTCCGGTATCGTCCCGTGGAGATGATTTATTGCCTCCTGAGCCTCCTCGCGCTTATCGAATCTGTCAGAATAAAAAAAAATTTAATAATCAAATAATAAATAATACAAAATAATTAGACTCGAATAATAATTAAACTCGAATCTAAAACTCGATAATAATTAAACTCGAGTCTAATTAAATAGTTAGACTCGAATTCAATATATGTAAAATAGTTTGTATCTGATCAATTAATAATAAATGAAATGAAATGAATGAAATGAAATTAGACTCGATCCGAACGGATGAATTTCGATCGCACAACGCGATCGAACAATTCGCATCGAATATTGTCGATCGGATAATAAAAATAAATGAAAGTAAATAATACAAAATAATTAGACTCGTTCCGAACGGAGGAGTCTCTACCGCAGAATTTACATGGATTATTGTCGATTGGTTATGTATGTATTCTTAGAAATATTTTCGTGATGGAGCATTTCGGGTGACTTGGCCGGCCGACTTTCCTAACCGAAGTAGGTCACTTATAGGAGAGACGTAAAATGAAATTGTGCAAGGGAGACGCGAAGCCAGGTAGCTCGAGCAGAAATACTCTGGCGACGGAACAACTTCGTGAAATAAATATATATAGGCGGGAGAGAAAGAGAGAGAGGAATGCGCGATGTTGGAAGTTGAAATTGCATAATGTTGCGTTCAATCACGGAGAGCTAACAGCTGTCCATTGCTTTTGAATTTCATCCAATTTCTAAAATCGCGCGTAAGCGAGGGAGACACGGAACACGCTCGTTTATCTTCCCATTCAATTCATTCCATTTATCTCTCTCTTTCTCTCTTCCATTTTATAGAAACTCGAAAAAGCCGACTCACCTAACAAAGGCCACGCCGCGCGGCAGACCAGTCAATTTGTCTTTCAGAATGTTCTTCTGCACAATTCGTCCGTACTTGTTGAATATATCATCGATTTGGCTCTCCGTTATGTTCCTGTAAATATTTCGTTTTTTTTTCTTTTTCTTTAAATACAAGACACATAAACGCGACGAAAAAATAATTTCCTTTTTTTAGTCGTAGATAAAAATGAGAAGTATATGTATATATGTATGCGAGGATGTAAAAAATCGCGACAAGGAAAAATGTGCCAGAGACAAAATGTGATAAGAAAGAAAGAAATAATAAAAAAAAAGGAGATTAAGAGAACAAAAAAAAATGATAAAAAAAGCAAAATAAATCATCATTGCATCTCAAATTTTTTGAAGGCAATAATATACCTTGGGAGATTCGTGACGTAGAGATTAGTTTCTTTGATTTCCTCCCCAGAAGGACGTGCAAACGACACTTTTAATCGCTTGTTCTGAACTTGCAGACCGTTCAGCGTGTTTATGGCAGTCGCTGCATCGTCGGCTTTGGCATAGTTCACAAAGCCAAATCCGTAACTATAGCCGGTCTATGGTTGAAACACAAAAAAAATATATAAAAAAAAGTAAAGACAATTTTTTTTGTTTTCAACATTTCGCGAGCGAGATAGGCTGCCGGTCAACAAAGTTTATGCAACGACAAACGCCGGTTCCGTCCAACTCGCAATTTTTTTTTTTTTTTTTTTTCGCTAACGTCGTCGACGCATGAGCCGAGTAAATTTTTATTTAAATTTATTTATTATTATTATTGAAAGAGAGAAGAAAATTTCATTACACTCACTTTGTAGTCCTTCATGACTCTGCAGGACTCGACCGGTCCGATAGTAACGAACATACTGTAGAGCTCCTTCTCGGTCATGCTCTGCGGCAGATAATTAATGATAAGATTGGTCCTCGGCTCGTCCTTCATTTGCATGTGCTCGTGCTGGTCGGTCATCTTGCGGTATCTGGCGAAGTCTCGTCCTGCCGCTAGATTGGAATCGCCCTGCTGGTCGGTAGCTTCGACGGACGGATCGCCGCTCTCCAAATGCTGTTCGTACTCTTGAGTCTGCGCGCTCCAACTGACATCGCCGACGAGGGTAAACCATCGACGGAGAATCGGCAAATACAAAAAATATAAACAAATTCATTACTATGTCTTTTTCGGCGGAGCGCCATTTTCGCGGCCGGGTCGTCGCTGCGAAAACTCGTTCTTTTCATTTCTTTCAAGCGATCGATAAAATAAATATAAAATAAATGTGCGATATTTTTTTATTCAATTTTTTTTTTTTCTGATGTCAGAGACCTGTGTGTCAGAAACAAAGAAACAAATGCAAGTAAGAACAAAAACTCATTCGATAGATGTTAAATCGGGTGTGAGAGAGAATGAGCAATCGAAAAAAACGTGGGGCGAGAGGTCCATGGAAGCGGAAATTTAGGCGCCCTTTTTAGCGTGAAAACTCTGCTGCGTTCGAGGTTAGAGAGGACTCGGAGCGGCGCCGATGCCCCCAGGCGAGAATCGTGCCGATATTTCCGAGCCCGATATACTACGCGCTTCGGCGACAAAGGGGAGACCCGACTAAAACGATAGATCACCTCAGTCCGTTACAGTATTCCGCGTAATCATTCGAGCAATCACCAAACGACTCGCTGTTGTAATACATCGAGCACCGATGTTTACGAATAAATCCAAAAGCGTGTGTGGCGCGCCCGTGGAAGAAACCGACGCGTAAGGCGGGTTAAACTACTTTGTTGCGACACGAGCGTATGAACCTCAAACTATCTCAGGAAGGAAAGAGGGACGAAAAAAAAAAGAACGAAAACAAAAAAAAAAGCTAAACAAAAACTGCGCGTATATTCATAACAGGAGAGGCGACGGATAGAGATATGTAAACAGTCACTTGTTTCACTGTTTTCTTGGAAAAGACCCGGGAAAACGCGCGGCGAGCGGGGGGGGGGGGGGGGGGGGGGAGTGAGAGAGAGCTCGGTCGAGGCGAGCCGCGAGAGAGAGAATAACAGATATATATATATATATATATATATATATATAGAGTGGCGCTGTACGGCGAAGCCGTGTGAATCGACCAAGCTGTCAGTGCGCCACGGGTGGGAGGAGCCTAGGCGGAAAAATGCGAGCACGCCGCCGAGAGACGGCGAAAACTATAAAGAGAGGTGGTTCGGACGAAACTTGAACGTTCGAGGGTAAAAAAGAGAGCGATATTGAGAATCTGAGGAAACGTACCTGTCCCCCGTGTATGGCGCGAGAGGCAGAGGAGGCAAAGCGAGCGTTTTCCCCGGGGATGCAAAGAGGGGTTTTTAACGTGGGAGATGCGAAGGGGGTTGAAGAGAGTCGGGCGCGAGCGAGAGCAGCGGATAGGCGGGAGGAAGAACACCGACGGAGCTGGGCAGCCGCGCAAGGGCCAAAGAACGCGACAGGCACTCGCGTCACGCGTATGCAGTTAGTATGATGCACCGAAAAAAATTATGTAAGAACATTGCACTGATTTTGTAGACGTACGTGATGTATGTATGTTTGTCACGATCCGCGTACTGGACGTAAGTAAACTGTGACACTTTTCGCTTGGAGGTTAAAGGCAGCGGAGCCGATTTCCGTTTGCGTGTGTGCGTGTATATGTGTATATGTACGACGGAGGTCGGTGTGTGCGGCGACGGACGAACGACGGTGCGAGGTAACGCGGACAACAGCTAACGCCGGAATGCTCGCTGCTCGCGGAGTGAGCGCGGTCGGCGGACTGAGCCCCAGCCCTGACCTGCCTCGCAGACGTCGCGTCGGCGTGCGCGCGCAGCCCTTCGTCTCTCTAGGGGTCTTCCCTCCATGGCGCGCGCGGCAAAAGCGTTGCACCTCGCACTTTGATAGTGAATCGGTGGTGCATTTCGTGTGGTATAGCGATAACAGAAATAGTACGAATGCAGCGGTGTGCGGTATAGCGAGGGGTTGCGCCAGGCGGTACGGTTAAGTATCGTACGTAAGCGCTGGTAAGCTTCGCCGCTCGGTAATTCGGAAGGCGTAATTAAAAAATTATGCGCACGAATTGATAATAATTGCGCGCGCAGGAAGCGCTCGCTTTACCGACTGGCGGACGGGCCGAGGATCAGGCGATTTTTTTTTTTTCGGTCAGAAAGAAACGACTTTCGTACCTGATTGTGTCCGTGCTCCACGAAGAGTCCGCAAACATCGCAAGCCGGCGCTCGAATCTCGTGGTTTTTCGCTGTCGATTTCAATCGATCGGGACTTACGAGAGGGTTCCTATCGATACTGCGTTCGCGACCAACGTGGGGAACCGGAGATGACAGGACTCCGTCAGACTCGCGGAGTTATCGTCGCGGACAGTCATTTTTTTTTAACAACGTTGCGTTTTGTTCGATACATTCGCGCACTTGTTTCTGGGACTTGCAAGGTGCAATACACGGAAACGAGAATACTCAGCTCAGAGATTGAAAGACTCGAACTCGACGATAATTCGTTGCGATGCGACTCGAACGTTGAGTTCGGGAACGGGGTCGAACCCTGCGTTTGTTTTCTCGCGTCTATCCGGCTCTCGCGCACCTCCGACGCACGTCTGTCCGGCTACCAGATGCGAATGCAACTGCGAGGTCACGGGACACGCGCAAACGTTTATTTGTGCCCTGTGCATATTGCGTACCTCGGTCATGATCGCGTCCATCTGTGCGATGAGGCGACTGATCGACGCTTCAACAGCAAATCGATCAGTCGCGAAGAATAAAATGGGAATGCAACTTTTCTTTTTCTTTCTTTCCAACAGCCAATCTTGTTTCTTACGGTCGAGCGACGAACGAACGACAACGATCGAAGACGTAAATAAGGCATGTGTAAAAAAAATTTGGCTGCGCCGATGAATGAGTCGTGCACGTACCTCGATCGAAAGCTCACGGGATCGTCCGAGCTCTGTTCCATCTCGTAAAAATCCATGCTGTCACCGGCGCGAGCATGATATCAACTTGCAAGGCGATACGTTGCTTGCCGCAATGCGCGATTCTTGCCGTCGCGGAGACTGTCGAGACTCGTTCTCGTTTCTTTACTTTGACTGCTGCCTCAGAGACCGGGTACGCGATGGCGCATTTTGCCGCTAATTTCACGACTGCGCGCTGAAACCTCGCGACCATCCGAGATCCATAACACATGGAAAAAAAGATGAAAAGGAGTGAATGGAAAAATGTGGAGCAGAGAGAGATTCGTCTCGCACAATTCTTGCCGGATAAGATACTTTTTTTATTTAACGATCGATGATGCGTGAAAAAGATATGGACACCGATGGAGCGATGATAGTTTACAAATGCGTACGAATAATATTGGTTCTTGGGTACAAAAAAGTTGCGTTATTATAGAAAAAGTATTTTTTTTTTATCTATAGAGATTCGGTAACGACCGACGAGCGTCGGTTTTTCGACGAACTACGACGTATCATTCGTTAATATGATGATAAAAAAAGAATGAAAATAAAACGCGTACAAATAATATTTGTTTTTAGGTGTGAAGTTGCATTATAGAAATGCATAGAAAAATCTGTAGTTTCCGCGACAACCGACGGGCGTCGATTCTTCGACGAACTACTATGTATCGTTCGTTAATAAGACATTAAAAAAATTCGTACAAATAATTATGATTCTCAGATATAAAAAGTTGCATTGTACCAAAATATTAAAAAATCTATAGAGATTCTGTGACAACCGACGCGCATCGGTTTTTCCACGAAGTACGGTTTATCGTTCGTTAATAAAACAGTTTTAAAAAATTAAATTAAATGCTTTTCAATAATATTGGTTTTTGGGTGCAAAAAGGTTGCGGTTCGTATAGAAAAGTATTAAAAAATCTATAGAGGGCCCGTGACAACCGACGAGCATCTATTCTTTAAAAATAAAAAAATACCAAAGTATTAAAAAATCTATGGAGATTCTGTGACAACCGACGCGCATCGGTTTTTCCACGAAGTACGGTGTATCGTTCGTTAATGAAACAGTAAAAAAAAAAAATCAAATTAAATGCTTTTCAATAACATTGGTTTTTGGGTGCAAAAAGGTTGCGTTTGTATAGAAAAGTATTAAAAAATCTATAGAGATCCCGTGACAACCGACGAGCATCTATTCTTTAAAAATAAAAAAATACCAAAGTATTAAAAAATCTATAGATTCTGTGACAACCGACGCGCATCGGTTTTTCTACGAAGTACGGTGTATCGTTCGGTAATAAAACAGTTTTAAAAAAATCAAATTAAATGCTTTTCAATAATATTGGTTTTTGGGTGCAAAAAGTTTACGTTTGTATGGAAAAGTATTAAAAAATCTATAGAGATCCCGTAACAACCGACGAGCATCTATTCTTTAAAAATAAAAAATAAAAAAAATGCGTATAAATAATATTAGTTCTTGGGTGCAAAAGTGTTGCATTATTATAGAGAAGTATTAAAGAATCTATAGAGATTTCGCGACAACCAACAAGCGTCGATTTTTCGAAAAACTACTACTTATCGTTCGTTATTGAAAAATAAAAATAGAAATAGAAAAATAAAAAAATTAAAATCGAAAACGTATCTGTATTAGGTTGATTTGAACTTTTTAAAACCTAAGTTATAAATACAATGTTTCTCGGAGCTGTCTCGTTTCTCGCCAGCGAAGCGTGCAGCGATCGTCGATCGATTGATGATAAACATTATCGATAGATAAAAACGCGATTTTGATATTGCGAAGTATTGAACGGCAGTCTATCTCAGCGCCGAAAAGCCTCTCGCCTTGACAAAGCGAAACGGTCTGCTGGCTTCCCGTTGTCCACCAGCCTTGGGATTGTCCGAGATGGGTGTGGTGTCGTTCTCCTTGCCCCAGGCTCTCCTTGGGGATTCAATGCCGAAAGGACTGTACAGCTTGGTCGGTGTTCTGCCCAGCAGGCATCTGGACCGAGTCTGCGGAGTTTGACCCTTGCATGCACTGTTGCCCGGAGACTGCTGTTCGTCCAAGATCTGACGTCTACGGGTCGAAGTTCTAAATTTCTTTGGAATCGAAAGAAAATTGTTAGAAAAATGGAAAAACAATACATATATATTTATATAATGGAAAATCAAACATCGAACAAAAAGCTCAGTGAAAAATACTATTTGAATAATTTGGTTTAAAAAAAAAATTGATAACGGCAATCCGCGGTCTACAGGTCAAGGTTCTAAATTCCTTCGTAAATAAAAGAAACTTGTTTGAAAAATGGAAAAGAAAATACGCATATGTATAATGGAAAATCAACCGATGAGCAAAAAGTTATCTGCGAAAAATACTTTCCAGACAATTTATTTGGATTCAAACAATAAATTCTATGGCCCAATTCCATCGTCTGCGGTTCGAAGTTCTAAATTGCTTCGCAAATGAAAGAAAATTGTTAGAAGAAAGGAAAAAAAAATAAAATGAAAATATAATCGAAAATCAATCGGCGAGCGAAAAGTTATCAGTGAAAAAAATAATACTTTTCGGATAAATTATCTGGATAAAAAGAAAAAAAAAACGATATCTGCATTTCGTCGTCTGCTCAACGGTTGATTAATCGGAGACGCGTTCGACGTACAGCGTGAGATAAAAAATAACGAACCTGGGAGATCGTTCCGATGGTGGTTCGAACGGACGATATGGTTTTCGACAATTTTTCCGCACCGTTTCTGAGCGCCCGCCTCGAGTCGGCCGAGACATTGCCGAGGCTCAGATTGCTCCAGCCTTTGTCCGACCATTCTTTGTCGACGTTCGATTTCTTCGCTTTCGAGCATCCGTCGCTCTTGTCCTTGTCGAAGCGGTCCTGCAGTCTCTGACGCAGATTTCGGTGATTTCGCGACAACTGGGGTGAATTTCGATCCCCCAGTGCCTCGCGGTGAAACGTGAAGGAGACGCTGCGCGTATCGGGCCTCATCTCGTTCACCGAATTTTCTTCGATAAACCTTTGTTATATCTCGATCGGCTTGTCCGTTCGAGCATTAAACGGAGTGCGACAATGAGAATTTTTCGACACCGAACTTTCGTACTTTTATTATTGTTTTGTGTCAAAAGTCATTAACGGAGAGGCGACTCGCGTCCGGCTGTCGCTTCGTGCTTCACGACCGTTACACTTCTCGTTCACGGTGCGTTATTATTTCCTCGGCGTGTCTATACCAGTCTCATGTCACTCGCAACGGTTTTTCGTTTTTCTCTCGCTTTCAATTTTCGATCGTCTCGTATGCTCGTGGACGCGAAAGTGAGTTTCTTGATATTCAACGTGCCAGTGCGAGTCTGGGATGAAACTTTAATCGATACGGTCCCATGAGTATCGTCGGCGAGCGGCGATGCTAGTGGCGGTACGGACTACCCTCTAGCTACTTCTGATTTCCGACGCCGGATTGCCCAGATGCAGGCAGGTGCAAGCTCTCCCGCGCGCGTCCTTCTCTCGCGTGCCCTTCCGTCCCGCTCGCACACGCCCGTCGGCCTGTGCGCTCTGCGTTGCTCTGCGTGCAGAAGCAACAGCGGGACTGAACACGGCGGCGCGTCGCTCACGCGACTTATCGATCCGTAACGAACACGCGGCCGTTACGTTCAAGTGTATACGTTCGGAGGATCCGTTGAGACGGAGAGGACGCGCTGCGATCGCCGATAATGGATGCTGGACGGCTTTAGAGAATTTTTTTTTTTAATACTTCCGCCTCTCGAGGACTTCCGGTCTACCTATTGGACCAATGAGTTTGATTGATTGTATCATTGTTATTATCTTGCGAGGAATTTTTTGGTCCAACTTGAAGATCGAGGGGATGATGTTTGTCGCGACTGCTCGATGATTGTTTGAATTAAATATAGTTGGTAAAATGTCCTTTTTGAAATATTCTCCGCTTCAGTTTTTTTTACCCTTAAATTGACAATAAACCAATCTAAAAGTAGACTCGACAAACAGCTGTCTATATAATGTAGGTAAGCTTATAAAAGATGCAGATATAAGTTATAGACTTCCTTTCAGTAAATTCTAATGATAATAATAACGAAATTAATTGAATTCGCGTATGTTTGCGAATCGTTTAACGTCGCGCTTGTCATTAACTGTTGCACGTTCCAGCGTTGCTTTGGGAGACTAAATGCGAGCTATTTGACTCTGCCCAATGTGCGATATTTCTGGACGGTTTGCGAGAGTTTTTAGAAACTTTCGCCTCCCGAGGACTTCCGGTCTACCTATTGGGCCAATGAATTTAATTAATCGTATCATTGTTATTGTCATTATTCTGCGACGAATTTTTTTATTCGAACTCGAAGATCGAATGGATAATGTTGTCGCTTCTTTGAATAAAATTTTTTTGGAAAAATGTTATTTTCAAAATATTCTCCGATTCAATTATTTTCATCCCTAAATAAATTAGATTCGCGCGTGTTGACGAATCGCTTAGCGTCCCGCGAGTCATGTGAACTCGTTACTCGGTGCGGCGTTGCTTTGATGTGTGCAATCGCCATTCAATGGTAGAGCTGTTTCGTCCAATTTAACGGTCGCGAGGTCATCACCTATAGTCAGATGTTCTATTACTCCTGCGGCCAGCGCGTCCGCTATTATATTTACGGTCGTCCGAAACCGATCTCTGAAATTCAAGCGAATCATATGGAAATTTATGTTTTGTCGTGGAAATTATTAATCAAGGCGATGTTGGGACATACACCAGGCAGTCGATGGTTATTATGAGCATAACATCGTTGGCCGGAATTCCAATCGATTCCAGAACTAGAATCAGCATCACGTAGCCACCGTTCGGAAGACCAGCTGCTCCGATACAGGAAACCGTGCACGTTATACTGTTAATATAAAAAATATAAAAACGTTAATAATAAATAAAAATTAAATACATTTTTTGTTTAAAGTGAAATTAAACAAAACTTAGATCATGGTATGGATACTGACCTAATTGCTATTACCCTAATCAATGAAACATCCAATCCTCTCAGTTGGATGATAAAAATTGCTCCGATAGTTTCGTACAACGCAATACAGTCCATGTTTATAGTCGCTCCTAACGGAACTACGAATCTCGAGACTTTTCGATCTATCCCAATTTTGTCGAGACATCTTATCGTCACTGGTACTGTAGCTGTGCTGTATTACATATCAATTAAACAATTAAAAAATTATTAATAAGCTAACTTTTCGATCGGGTTAATTTATTCGATAAAATGACGAACACGATACCTGGACGATGTTCCACATGCCGTTACAATTGCAGGTCCAATTTTCATCAGAATCTTGAACGGGGATTTGCGAGTGAATGCAAAATATACGAAAGGAAGGACGATTATTCCGTGAATCGTCAGTCCGGCGAATACCGTTAGAACGTAAACACCCAAACGCGATATCATTACGAGAAGGTCGTCGGATTCCAGCATTTTGCCTGGTATGAGGAACAGCACGCCGATCGGTGCGAGCCTAATAAATAAAAAAATTAAAATGTATCCAACCTCGCCATTTGAAAATAGAAGAAAATAAATAAAAATTCATCTTTCGTTTACATAGTCACCCATTCCATTATCATCATCATCACGTCCGAAATAGTGTTGAATAAATTTAGCAGCGGTTTTCCGCTCTCTTCCATGTGTCCTATCGCGATTCCCAGCACCAGACACCACATTACCAGACCCAGGATGTTCGTTCCGTCCGTGTCCTTGGAAGATATCTCCCACTCGTAAATCGATACATCTGTACGAAAAATAAATAAATAAATAAGTAAAATTTGATATAATAATAAATATATGTATTATATCAAATTAATAAAAAGTACTTTCGCTCATGTTGTTTTTCGGTACAATCAAAATCGTTTGATACTGAAAAAATAAGAATAGGTCAGTTAGTCAAACGCGCCTTTCGGATTTAACGAAACCGTGAAAAGTACCTGATTCATGCAGACTTTGAAGATATTGTCCGTGAACAAATTACTGCAGGACAAAAAAAACAGAATCGTTAAAACGAAAAAACGCTATTAAGAAAAACAATTATATGCGTTTACCGTAGCAAATCCAAGAATACATCAGTCGTAATGAAGTTCTGTGTCTGCTGCGGCAGCGTTGAATTTTCCCACCGTTGAAGCTCGCCCGGTCGGACGGTTTGCGAAAGAATGACGCTCAGGACTATTCCAAGAGTCGTAGTTAAAGTGTAGTAATAGAGCGACTTTATTCCCAGCGAGCCTGGAAAAAGAAAAAAAATTGCATCAATGATTTTTGCAACAAAAAAAAAAAACAATTTTTCGAATAAGCATGGCTATAAGTCTCGAATGAATGGCGGAATCTTACCGGATTTGCTGAGATTGCAGCTGGCACTCACTACGCTGGACACGACTAGGGGAAGAATCAACATATTGACGATTCGAAGAAAAATCTCCCCGGGAAATTGGAAATACATTATCCGACGTTCGTCCCACGGTTGTTCGGTGAAGTTTTTCAGCACCAGACCGAGAATCGCACCGCAGCATATACCGATCAGTGTCGCGATCGTCAAACGATGCTTCGACGCGCATCGATTAAATTTGTCTACCATCGCGGGTCGAGATTTAATAAAAATTAAAATTAACTGAGAATTGAAACAAAAAAATACACTATAATCGGAAACGTTCGTAGCTTCTCCGCGTCGAGTTAACAAAAATAACACGTTATAACTTGCACGCCCGAATCACCGGAACTACTCGGCTCTACTATAATCAATTATTAATTAGACAATCATTAATGCCGCACGCGCGCACGTTTCTACTCTCGCCGTTCCTCGCAACGATGTTCCGCATGATAAACAAACTGGCAACATCGACCGCTTAAACGGCAAGTCTTACAACATAAGAACAGGTGTCCCTCGGCATCAAAGTATGCTGCGGACTTGAGCGAGCTTTAGACCATTCCGAGATAGGAACTAAGTGTAAAATAGTAAATTGGTAAGAGCTTCAATTACGGCAATGCCACAAATCGACTACGCTTACGTGCGTCTTCCTCAAACGGGGGAAGCCCACGTAACAATTCCCTACCGCGGATATCGTTGCGAGAAATGGAAGTGGTCGTTATCTCCGCGTGCAGGGAGCGAAATCTGATACGTGATACCGCGACTCGTTTAAAACAAGTTTCTTCGCTTATTATATACATTATTCTAAAAAATCGCGGCTTCGTATCCGCCGGTTTTTCTTAACGAGGTGTTACACGGGTTCGTCGTGATTTATAGGCCGGCTCGGTACATCTTCATAACTGGAAGGACGACGAATGAGAGGTGTCATTTTACAATTGCCTTTATGCTTGTACAAGTTTACCAAGAGTAGTTTATTCGGTTACTTGCGCGACATTCTTTTTTTTTTGTTTGATTCCTTTTTAGGTTTTTTTTGTTGTTTTTCATTTTCTTATTTTTTGTTTTTCAATCGTTTTCTTTCTGCTTAGTAGAAATACTTTTGTTGATGTTACATGAGCATAATAATATGTTGTGTGGTACAAAGGCGTAACGGATGATGATCGATTTAGCTGGTTCTCCCACGCGAAGAACACGTCAGGTTGAATATCTTCATTTTCATAATTTTTTTTAAAATCATAATTGCTGCTATAAATTTTTCGAACGATCGACACGCGTTGTCGCACGTGGCGAGTAACTCAAGACTCTTTACATTATTATAAAGTAATCGCAAACTCATGCGTTCTCTTGGTGCGATTTTTCTCCCGAGGAAAAAAAAATTATCATACTTATAATACATTTTGTCAAAGCGTTTTTTTTTTCGCGTACTTTGATCCATATAATATCTGCTCGAATGCTCTTACTCGTTCGAGACAGGTTTTATTATTATTTTTTTGTTATTATTCTTTGTACTTGCATCAACAGGCCGACTCTATCATCTTCAATTATATTTACCTACGTGCGGCCCACGGGCTTTGCCTCGGTGTCTTACACGTAAAAAATAACAGTCATTCGACGTTGGGAACGAACGATATAACATTATATGCATGCCCGCTCGGCAGTTGGAACGCAAAATCCGCTTTTCTCGCGTTTTTTTTGTTGTTTTGAAACCCAAGTTGGCACGTCGTCAACTCCGAATTACAATTGTCGATCAACGAACGACGATAAAGCGAAAAGCACTTAGGTTCTGCGATATATTTTCTATCAATGCCGATTACGGGACGTCGGAGCCTCGAAGAAAAAAAAAGTAAAACAAAAGTTCATTCCAGCAAGAACATCGAGTCTTCGTAGCTATACATTTTTTTTAGAACAAATCGATCGCGAATAAATCGATCGTAGATACGAAAAAAAATCGTTACTTTTGTCGCGATCGCTCTCGTCAAGGATAACACGGTTCCCCTAATAAGTTGTGTACTCTTAAAATCCCGAAGATTACAGTTAATATTTTGTGATTCGGAGCTGCGGCTCTCTCATCCTCTCGTTCGAATTTCTTCGCATACACGCGCACGCATTCGAAAACATCAACATTCACACGCACATCGTAGAATTTTATAACTTCTTTTTTTCATTTTTTTTGACAGTATATTTGTGAAGGCAAGCAGAAATGGCACACTGGAAACGCGATAAACATATCGTTCGTAGTTCGTCGAGCCTTATTGTTCCGCGTCTTTCAATGCCGGACCTTTCGGTCACTGGGCATTGTAAAAAAAATTCGTATGAAATTTAATGAACTGGTACTTGAAGTTTTTATGCATAAACCGGTATATTAAATTTCATGTACAATTGTGATGAAAAATTAATGTACAGTGCATTAAAATGTTTAGAAATACTTTACTTTTAATAATTTACTTCAATTTTACTATAAAAAGTACTTTAAATCTAAAAATTTACTTTAATTTCACTGTTAAAGTCCATTCATTTTTCATCACAATTGTACATCAAATTTAAAGTACCAGTTTTTGCACAAAAACTTCCATTCCGGTGCATTAACGTTACAATTTTTTTTTTCACAGCGTAGCCGATTCGACTCCTTCGGCTAATCCATTGCACTTGTTTCGCCGAATAAAAACATCAAACGGAAAGTAAAAAAAGAAAAATTATAAAGAATCGAGCAATAAATAGACGCAGGCATATACAATTTTTTTTTTTAGTAATACGATTCTTGAAATGTCCCAAGAATTCTGCGGATATGTACATAGTTTTGCGCACGACGTGGCGCACGCATTGTTTGAAAAATACACTCCTGCTGCAGTCGCAGGATTCGTTAGCTATTTATCGTGTCAACGAGAAAAAGAAACCCTGCCCGATGTTCGATGAAATATAAATCGGCATACAATCGATTGTGTGAACGAATAGTTAATTAATTCCTCACCCCAATCTCCGATTATTTTCTGTTTCATTTTTTTTATCGTCTCATTTTCATGCTTTTCCTTCATTGCGTCATCCGCGAAACATTGTCCAGCGCAGAAGCAATCGATAAAATTTACTAACGTTGTAACAAGTTAATTTAACGTAATGACAAATAACGCAGCCGTTTAAATCGTACCGTGAGAAAAGTGCTGGATACGGAGACGAATACTTGAGAGACTCGACCGAGACGAAGGAGACACGGTCTCAACTATACATGAAGCGTGTTTTTTTTCCTTCAAATATCTTTTGTTTGTATGTTTGTCTGTTTTATTTCGTTGTAAAGACACCGATACCCTACGCGACTCCATCCCTCGTTCAATCGTTTGCTCTTATAATTCGCATAATTTTACTGTTTTTCGCGTTTCGTTTAAAAAATATATATATGGATATGTAAGAGACAAGTGTATGTGTGTGTATGTGTGTGTGTGCGAGGCGGCAGAAGATTAACTACGACAAACACGATATCCTTACGTAATAATAATAGTAGTAACGATAAATTTACGATGGCACAGCAATTAACGTGTTTTGTGACTTTCACACGTTGATCGTTTCATGTTATGTTTCCGTTTTTTTCTTTTTTCTTACTTTTTTCTTTTTCATTTCAGTATAAGTTTGACAGTGAATAAATTCTACGAGGCTTCGCCTACTTTAACTATTTAATATTAATATCACAAACGTTTATACTCAATGCGTTCGAAGTTGTGCTCGGGCCGCATCAATGCCTCGCGTATTCAGCACTTTTCTTCGATAACGAACGGTTTCTCCCGCTCCCTCCCTCTCTCTCTCGCTCTCTCCACCACTCTCGTTCGTCTTCAGCAATGAGAAAAGATGCGAACGACAATTTCGTCGTCAAAGTACCTCGCGTGACGCAGACATTCCGATATCGTAATGAATCACGACGGTTTGCACGATGGAAATCTTTTAACGCTTATGCACGATATCGGCTTGCGCCATCGCCTCTTGCTGTGATGAGAATTCGATTTGTTCGGATTGCTGCCGCTCGATGAACTCTTCTGATCGACGCTCGTACGATCCATTTCCTGAAGTCTTCTTTCCTCTGAAAAAATTAATAAAATCGATAATAATCAAGTTTTGACGAAACACTTTAGGCACAACTGTAATCAACCGGGTTAGCGGTTTAAAGTCCCATCAATCTCATGCCCTTATCAACTCTTCGTTCGGCGATTTTTATTTTTTGTTTTTATTCAATCATCACAAGCTTTAAGGATGCATCACACGTACATTCCCAGCCAAAGCTGAGATTAAGTGACAATTTGAACACCCCCTAACGGTATAAAATGCTGAAAAAATCAACTGTATTAAAAGTGACGAAAACATTAATTTCTCATAATAATAATGTCAGTACTTTATTAACAGATTGCTAAAAAAAACATTGTTCAAGGAATAATCAGTAAACCATTTACTTCTCTTTGCAGATGAATCCGTTGATTTTTTTAAATGAGAAAATAAAAGCTTTTCTGATTTTTTTTTACCATTAAAAATAATAATAATTTGTTGAAAACTTTTTGGTATTATTGTTATGCAAAAACAAAGGTCTTGGCATCATTAATACGGTTGGTTTTTTGAAGATTTTTGGCATACCGTCTGTACCGAAATTGTGATCGACAAACTTTTGGTTGGGCTAACGTGCCAGGCTCGTCGATGCATCGAAATAGTCTTCGTGAAAAAGCTCGGTCCAACGAGATTCTCCGAACTCCCGAGCAACACTCCTCGCAAAACCTCGTGTGAAAATAATACCTAGGATGCACAAGTTCCATCGCCCGATTAAACAGTCGCGGAGGTATCTCGGTTACAGTATGGTGCAGGTTTTCGACAAGAATACTAGAAGCCGGTTTGACAAAGTGCTTTCACGCTTCCGCTTATCATCTGGAAACAATTAATTGAACACGTTTTTTTGTTAAACCATCGTAACGCCGTTAAATCCATTTCTGCAGGCCTAAATTCGAGCTCCTTAACTCTGCCCAATGGGTGATCTGGTTAGTGGTTATGGAACAAAAATAACAAAAAAAAATATCGTCAGGCAATAATTCTCGTCCATTACAGGACCCTGAAAGCCGCAGCTAGCAAACTTACCAAGCACGAGGATTACCGAACCAGGCTCGCTAGTGATTTGCGCGACCACACGCTAGTGGAACAATGGAGTACACAGTATGAAACTAAGGCCCTATCGAGCTCAGGCAGGACGGACGGTAAGCGTAACGGATACGCGAACGAAATGGAAAAAAAAATGATACATGGCTTCGAAAAAAAATTCCAAATGGTACCTTTAACCCAGCAACGTATGTTTTTTTTTTTTTAAATATCGTTTTGTCGTTGCTCACCGTTAAGTTGACGCTCCGTGTAATACGTCGGATCCGAATCAACGCCGTAAAGATATTCCATCAGGTACGGCAGAACGGTCATGGTATGCCATTTGTGACCTCTCAAAGGTGGTATGGCGACCTCGTCCGGCGTCCTCGGGGGCCAGCAGATCGTCCACGGATGTCGTCGTATCTCCTGTAGCGTGAACCTCTCGTTCGGATCTTTCTGCAGCATTCCTTCCAAGAGCGACGCCAACATTTCCTCAACGTCCTCCGGTATCGAGTAATCCCCCCTTCCTATGTTCTCGTACAATCTATAAATATTGTCACCCTCGAACGGATAGAAACCCGTCGTTATATTGTATCTGAAAAACGTTAATTCGTGGACAACATTATTCGACGGATTCTTCGCGTTTGGAGAAAAACATTTATTTCACACGTGCGAAAATTGCCATTTTCACACCTTGTGGAATAAAATGTTGTACGATACTTGTGCGTAAAACGTTTTCTTAACTCGTGTGATTGCAACACTCGTCTTCGGCCCGTCCAACAAACTCACACTCATCAGATAAGTTTATTCGCACTAGTATCGTAATGTACTATTTTTCGTAAGAGAATACGTCACACAGCGACTTTTCTGCTTTTGGAACTAAAAATCACGAGTGTTGTAAAGCAATGAATGAGGTCTTTTTTTGAAAAGAATTTCTAATAATTTTTTCTCCGCATGGATTACGACACATAGGCCTAAAGTTGTCTCAATTAGCATGACCGGCATATGGTGGCACGTGAAAAATGACAATCTTTTTAAAAAAATGTATTTCCAGACTACTGTATTATGATTATTTTTTTCCTAGAAAACATTACAATATTATTGGGGACGCATAAAAAAATCGAGCTGTGCCCGTATATTTTCGAAGATATTACGAGTTGAAGGACGTTTCAAGCTGTATATGGACGCACCATTAAGAAACGGCGACCATGTGACGTAATAATACCAAATAATTGCCTTATCTAAAAAAATGAACTCACAATGTTACGCCGCTGCTCCATATATCTACTTTGAAGCCGGCAAACGTTTCACACCCGTTCGCTATCTCGGGTGGTTGAAACGCCGGCGAACCCTGTCCCGTTGTACACGTGTCATCTTTGGCAAACATATCCAAGGCCTGCAATCCATGTTAGGTAAGACTTATCCGGAGAATCGTTATGTTTTTCGTTATTTTTTTTTTTTGCGACTCTCCTACCTCGGCCACTCCAAAATCGCTAATCTTCAATGTTTGATCCAAGGTGAGCAGCAAATTTCCGGGCTTTATGTCTTTGTGGACGATCCCTTTGCTGTGAAGATACTCCAGGCCATCCACCAACTGGGTGAAGTAGTTGTGGGCCTGCCATATAGGTAATTTTTTACTAGGCGTACTCTCCAACATATCCTGGAATGAAACAATCTGTTATTAGCAGGTCTATCCTCAATCACAGGCTGCAATTTAATATCTTGGTGGTGGCAATTTTTCAACAATTCGTTTCAATTTTGTATACGAACCATAAAATATTTTTTATATTTATATTTTGTATAGCCATGGATCGCAAAAAACATAATCCCAAATGTACCTGACCATTTTTCAAATTCCCAATATCTCTGTGATTTTATGCACAAGTAGTAATTTGTGTAATAAAAATAAGTTTTTTAAATAAAATAGGTAATTATTTGCATATGAAAATAGGTATATTTATACTAGGCATGTCTCCAACATATCCCAAAAAAATAATGTTATTTCTGGGTCCATTCTCGATCACGGGCTACAATTCAATATCTTCGTGGTGCACATTTTTCAACAATTCATTTCTATTTACGCCACAAAAGAAAAAAATATTTTCACCGCCAACCAAATTTTTTGACAAACAAAAAGAAAAAACCCAATGCCAGACAATTTTTCTATTTGCCAATATTTCTATTATTTTACGCACAAGAACCGATCTCCCTGATAATAAAAATAAAAATACAAATCTGATTAAACAGACACTCCCGCCCAACAACCTAAGATCGTGTATCATACCTGTAGCCCGCATACGCAAAACTCCATAATAAGATACATCTTCTCCTTCTCGTCATTGTACAGAACATCGATAAGCTGGACGACATTTTTGTGCTTCAATCTCCTCAACAGTTGTATCTCCCTGTAAACAAACTCCCGTACATAAGTCATCGGCGACGACTCGGAGACACCCGAAAGCAGTAGCGAAACGTCTGGCCTCCCCGAACTCCGAAAAAAAGAGTAAAAAAAACATACCTCTGTACATTCTGCTCTCCGTTTGGTATCCTCCGAAGTTTCTTCTTCTTCAATATCTTGACCGCCCTGCGGCAGAGAGTCTCAGAGTCGAGTACCTCCTTGACTTTGCCGTAGCTCCCCTCGCCAAGTACATCGCCCATGACGTACTTCCCGATCATCTTGCATCGCTTCTTCTTCTCCTCGTATATGATCTGATCGGAATCGACCCTATGGAAGAACATGTTGATCTCGTCGAGATCGTAATTGGGCTCGTCGTTGATCCACGGTACTGGCTCGATCTCACGAAATATCTCATTGTTTATCTCCTCCTCGTCCGGATCGCATATATTTATCCTATTGTCCATCCTATATTCGTCTGATCTTTTTCTTTCCCATAAACTATCGCCGCGATATCGTTCGATTGTAATAAATAAATATCGTCTAAGCTAAGGCTGTAGAAAATCGCGATGTTTTAACCTATAATACGACCGGCACCGACATTCTTGTATTGTATCCAATCTCTCTCCCTCCTCCCTATGTGTGTACCGACTCTGCCCTATCGCGTTCGTTACAAACACCGCTGCGTTATCAACAGCGATAACT
Organism: Amblyteles armatorius; assembly: GCA_933228735.2. Lineage (NCBI taxonomy): Eukaryota > Metazoa > Arthropoda > Insecta > Hymenoptera > Ichneumonidae > Amblyteles > Amblyteles armatorius. The sequence continues at coordinate 2,516,662 of OW121688.1, read as the reverse complement.
CGGAGGCTTCGAGCTCCGCGCTGCGACGCGCTGCTCCGCGCGTTCGCTTTACGTGTATGTAGGAAATAAATGCATACATATGATCGCGCTGCGCGTACGTAAATCGTGTACACAGGCTGACAGGGTCGCGCAAATGTTTTCGTCGCATTCGTACATCGCGCTGCAACGTACAGGGAGAACTCGTGCACATCCTAAGCTGCGGGAGGCTGCTCACGTGTAGTGATGTGCCGTGACGGTAATTTTTCGTAAGTGTCAATTGACCAAAAAATTATCGTCAATTGACCGTCTTTTTTGATACCAGAAAATTTATGGTGTGCCAGACCGTAATTTTTGTTCGGGGTCACAGATAAGGGGTAACGTACAGGTGCCCAAATACGAATAAAGCCCTATTGCCAAAACACAACCCTTTGCGAAATCTCCAATGCACTACATTGCGAATGCCCTGGCCGCCAATAATTTGATGATCTTCACTGGGATGGGCAGAGTTTTACCTGACTCGGATCGATCACTGATTGCGTAACGTTTTACGCTCCCCTCGATGATTTCCCTAATTGAGGCTGGTAAAAAAGACTTAAAAAAAACAGTACTTAACAATTCCTCCAACAATTCTCGCACAGAACGTACCGGTCATTTCGAAAACACGACTGTACAGGACTGAACACGGCGCCGCATTGGAATTTTGCCCGAAGACAGCCTCGATGCATTGCTACCACTGCATTAAATCTGAAAATATTACTTTCTCCGGTTAGCATTTTCTTTTTTCATTCTTTTTTCCATCTTGGCAGTGAAATATTAATTTCGATATATATGACAAATCAAAATAATATTCAACGAACGTTTTAATGAATCTAACAATCAATCACAAACGACAAACGATTACATTTTTTTTAAGTCACAGAACTCAAAGTTAATGCGCTAACTTCACTGAGTTTTGTTCGTGTCACTCCATTGGTGTACCGTGTAGCTAGAGATGTGCAACGACCGTCATTTCCTGTTGACGTCAATTGACACGAAAAAGACCGTCATGACAAAAGACCGCGTCAAACACATTGTTTTACTCATCCCTGTCTTCTTTAATTCACGCGTTTCTTTCACTGGCAGCATTCAATATAAAGTCCACATTTTGTTTTTTTTGCGGGATCGCTTTCGAACGTGACATCATACTGAAAACACGTTACTTCCGGTACGGAAAACTTGACGATGATAATCGCTGTCCTTTTATTCAAAACCCTCTTATCATGTAGGCAATAGATTTTCGTGACGTTGAATATTATGAGCGAACCGACTATCGGACCAACGGTCTGTTCGTCCTTGAACAGTTGGACGGGGGTATTTACGATCCAAGCGGTCGAGCTTTCGAGCTCGACAACCAAAACAAACAACTTTTCGTGCAAAGTTAGATGCATATTTAAAGGAACGTCCAAGAATATGAATAATAATAAAATAATTTCCAAAATATTTATCTGATGATTGAGAACGGAATTTCGGTAGTCGAGCTTAATATTAAAAAATTACGACCAGGCTGTTCCTTTGTGTCAATGTTTACCGGCCCTGCAAAAGGGCCTTTTGATGTCGTAAATATAAATATTTAGGTCTTCTTGCTCGTCTTCGTCAGTAGCAAATCTGGATGTATATTCGACGACACCTTGCGACAACTGCCTTGTAACTCATCTGGACAGAAGCTCGCTGAGCTCCTTGTCGCTGTGTACACAAAAAATGTTTACCACGATCATCAAACAAAGACGAACACAAATCCATCAAAATATTTGATTCACGATAGAGAACAGAATATTCCTTCGTTCGAATGTTTGTTGGCCCTCAAAAGGGCCGTTTCGATGTTGTAAGTAAATCCAAAGATTTACGTGTTCTTCTTCGTCTTCTTTGGCAGCAAAACTGGCTCGATATGCGGGACCACGCCACCTTGAGCGATCGTAACTCCGGACAGAAGCTCACTGAGCTCCCTGTCGCGGTGTATCATCAGCTGGATGTATCTCGGAGTGATTCTTGTTTTTTGGTGATCGCGAGTAAGGTCAGCCAGCCAGCTCGAGAACTTCAGCCACCAAATATTCTAACACCGCTGCCATGAAGACCGGTGCTTCACCGCCAATTCTCTCTGCGTAATGTCCTTTACGCAACATCCTGTGGATCCTGCCCACTGAAAGTTGAAGGCCAGCTCGTTTCGAACGAGATATTCTCTTCATCGTTGTACTGTAGCTGTAACGCCGAAAATCGGCTATTTATGCCGTCTCCGTTCCCACCGGGTGGCGGTCATAATGACGAAATCCTCAGCGCGGCTTCTGATTGGCGCGCTCGTTGTTCGCTTCTCTGCTTCTCAATGATATTGGTGTGCAAGAACAAAAAAGTTTAAACATTCATTCTTCGAAATTTCTTGAAGGTCTATGATATATCACTAACCGTCAACGACCATACCAAGCTCAAAGTACCAGTTCTCGTCCGATCACTGAAGTCAAGCAGCTTTGGGCGCGGTCAGTACTTGGATGGGTGACCGCTTGGGAACACCGCGTGCCGTTGACTTTTTTTTTTTAGGATCTCATACAAGAAACGCTAAGATGTCAAAATTATTGATTTATTGTTAAGAAATATTTCATGTTTGACTTTCATTATTATCCACTCGAAATGCTGGGCGTAAAGGAAGGGGTGTACTGTGTCCAATAAAAAGTGTGGTTTTTAACTGTTAAATCGGCTAGTCGCACTTTGCGTGGAACTTTCTTTATTGGAAAAAAAAAGAAAAAAACAATCAATAAGAAACGAAGAATCGATGAACTTCTCTCGGGGTATGATATAGTTATACAGTGCTATACAGGCTCTCTCTGTTCCTTTCGTTGTTGTACATGTTTCACGGTACTAGTGCCGCTGTCTCTCGCGGCGTCGTGCCCTCGGAGTTGCGAAGTATTCATGACGACGGTGACAACGCATCAACGCCCGGCAAAACCTTTCCCTCCAACAGTTCTAAACTCGCACCTCCGCCCGTGCTAACGTGGCTTACTTTATCCTCGGTTTTCCACTTGGCGGCGCAGGTTGCCGTGTCACCGCCTCCGATAATCGTGATGGCACCGCGAGTCGTCGCTTCCACCACGCCGTCCATCAGACTCTTAGTTCCCTTGTTGAAATTCTCGAACTCGAATACACCGGCCGGACCGTTCCAGACAATTACCTTCGCTCGCTTCAGCGGTTCTAGAGAGGGGAAAAATTAATAAATCATTATCGGAGTCTGAATGGAGCGCCTCTCTTATCGCGATTTTTTTTTTTTTTTTTCAATTACCAGCAAACAAATCTCGAGATTTACGGCCAACGTCGAGACCCATCCATCCGTCGGGAATGCCACTGGCCACGTCGGCCGCACCCACAGCCGCGTCTTCCGCGAATTTGTCCGCCGTTACGAAGTCAACGGGAAGATGCATCTGAACGTTGTTCTTCGCCGCCTTTGCCAAGAGATCGTTGACGATCTTGGCACCCTCCTCGTCGAAAAGCGAGTTTCCAATCTGTAAAATTACGACCAACGAGACCTTAATTATATACCCTGATTTTTTTTTTGCGTATTTGCGTATTTGCGATGCTCGAACTATGAGCCGACCTTCATGTCTTTGCTGACTTTGAGGAACGTGTACGCCATGCCACCGCCGATTATCATCTCGTTAACTTTGTCGAGCAAGTTGTTTATCAGCTGTATCTTGTCGGCGACTTTGGCTCCTCCGAGAATAGCGAGGAACGGCTTCTCCGGATTGTCGAGGGCTTTGGCGAAATACTGAAGCTCCTTCTTCAGCAGAAAACCGCTGGCTCTGACGTCGAAACCGTCGCCCATCATGGAACTGTGGGCGCGATGAGCGGTACCGAAAGCGTCGTTTATGTAAACGTCGCCCAGCTTCCTCAAGGACGCCCGGAACTCCGTGACCTTGTCCTTGTCGGCTTTTATCTGCAAGATGTAATTTTTTTCGTTAAGAATTATCGTACACCTAAACATTCTCAACGCCATATCCGATAAACGATAACATTCTAATTCAACATTTTTTTCGTTTTAGTTCTACAATTGTTCTTCCACTAAATTTTAAGCACTCATTCGATACCCTGCGGTATCTTTTATCTCGCTCTTTGATTACCTGCAAGATGTAAGTTTTCATTTACAATTTCTGTACAACTGCACATTCTCTATCTCATAGTTGATGAATAACAATATTGCAACCGATAAAACTTACTAATTCAAACTTTTTTTGTTCTAGCTCTACAACTGTTTTCCCCCAGATTTTACGTAACCATTCGATAGACCTTGTTATCTTTTATCTTGCTGTATGATACAATTAATTGTGTAAAAATTTATCTAATATTTGATAAGCTATAATATTTCAAACAATAAAACATAGAAAATTTTTGTTGTTGTAGCTCCGCAAATGTTTTCCCCCAGATTATGAGTGGCCATTTAATAAATTCCAATTTCTTTTATCTCGCAATACAATACAATCAATTGTGTAAAAATTGATGCGTTCTCAGAATAGAATCGGATGGATGAAACGAATGAGGCTCGTTTGAATTTTGTAAAAACAATGTAAACAACAACCTTGCTGCCGTCGGGTCCGACACCCTTGCCTTCCTCCTCCACGTGGAATCTCAGATTCTCTAAAAGAATGATGGTCCCCGGTGCCGGGTCGGCGCAAGCAGCTTCCACGGCTGGTCCAACGCAGTCGTCCAGGAATTGAATGTCCTTGCCCAGTAAAGTCTTCAGCTCGTCGGCAACGGGTTTCATTGTGTACTTCAAATTTTTTGAGCCGTCCGGTCGTCCCAGGTGGGACATGAGGACAATGGATTTCGCCTTTTTCTCCAGGGCATACTTGACTGTGTCCAGAGCGGCGACGATTCTCTGATTGTTCGTGATTTTTCCGTCTTTCAGGGGAACATTGAAGTCGACCCTGTATAAAGTACATAAAAAAATGTAAATTAGTTAAATAATTAGGCATATCGATGGAAATCAACGAACAGGCAGTTCATTCAACACATTACCGTATGAGGACCCTTTTGCCGGTGATGTCGACTTTGTCGATGCTGAGCTTGTTCAGAGCCATTTTTTTCGCTCTCGAAGCTTGTGCGTTTTTGTCACGAATATTATCCTCGCCGGCCGTGTAACTCGCGACTGTTCGGTGCTTGGACGAAGTTTCAAAACCGTGTCGGCGTTCGGTTGGATCGACGAGTAGTAACCGTGACGGTCTCGCGATTTGGCGGAAGGAGGCACCAATGTCAAACGAAGGGCGTCGAAGGTGGCGTCCTCCCGCGAGACATCGAGCGGCGCGCATCTTCGAGAGAAAATTTGCTCACGCCGTTTTCATCGGCTCATCGTCACTGAAAGAAGAAAAAAACATTCGCGCCTCAGCCGTTCGTTAATTTTCATTACGATAGCCTTTCGCAATCGCAATGAAAAAAAAGAAACGCTCTAATTCGGGAGAAAGAAACTCTCGCGCCGATAATGTTTTATCGCACGGTGCGAGAGCGTTCGAGTGCGCAGGCGCTGCGCACTTCGAATGGCGTAATATCATTCGAACTATAATATGCATATATCTTGCCCATGGAAAAGAAATCACTGACAAACTTTAATTGACTGTTTGTCCTACGTGCAACGGTTTCTTGCTGCAACAAGATATATCGTGCAAAGAAAAAAAATTTTACAATTTGGGAGGAAGAAACTCTCGCGACGATAATATTTTATCGCACAGTGAGCGAGGGCTCGAGTGCGCATGCGCCGCACGCTTCGAATGGCGTAACGTCATTCGAACTGTTATACACATCTTGCCAATGTAATAGAAAACATTGACAAATCTTGATTAACTGCTCGTCTTGATTAACTCAGTACAAGAGTTGCGTGCCGAAACAAGATATATCCTGCAAAGAATATTATTAACGACCTGAAAGTGGAGTATCGAGAACGTTCCGAATAAACGGGAGCGTCGTTCATGATTGATGACTAAAAAATTAGATCATCCGTCACACGCATATAACGAACGATTTCGCTTTTTTTTACGCTTCATTCCGTAAGACATTGTCAAAGTTCTGTCGACATATATCCGTCTAGGAGCGCAGGAGTTTTGAGGGTCGCACAAATGTAGGTCATTGTATGGGATGTAGGTGATTCGTCGGGGGTGTTGCGAGTCACGCGTGCGTGTATGTATGCTATTCACGTCGGCTTAAGAGCCCGGCTCGAGTGGGCGCTGCTGTAGCGACGGACCGATTGTACAACAAAAACACACGACAATGAGAGCCATTTACCGTGAACCCGTGGAGGCCGTCTCTTGGCACGGGTTCAAGCAATTAGGGCAATTAAGAAACCAAAGAGAAAAATAATAAGTGAACGCGGAGGACAAAAACTCGGCAATGCTCGTTAATGGTTATGTTCGGCTGGAAAAATTGTATTCGCACATCGATGGAAAGGTAATCCCGAAGTAAGATTCGAGCTAGTCTGTAAACCTGCAGCTGGAAAATCTTTGCCCGAATTAGTCGCTTTTTGGACGGGATAAACATCTCTGGCCGTCGAGGAAGCAGACACGAAATAACCTGACAGTCTGCGACCCGTGTCTCGCAGCTGCCGTCGAATCAACGTCCGCTATCGTGGTTATGTTTTCCATCTGACCCAGAGGGTCTATTCTCGACGCTGGCCCAGTGTGCCTTGAGGGTACCCTGCTTAGAAAATCGCATTAGAACCGATTCGACGGACAAAAAACACCATTCATTCTGATAAATGGGCTATCGGTCAATCGGACCAATTGAATGGATTCTATCGGGTTCTATGGAGTTCAATGGGATTCTCTAAGCAGGGTAGAGTCGCCTTTTTTCGGACATTTTCAGGTGTTTTATCAGGAATTTTATCAAACACATTTGTTGTGTTTATTGCAATGAAACTCAGTGAATATTTTTATTGATATTATAGCACAATGCAGGCATTTTTCGTCACTCAAACGTACAAATTCCCGGAAAAGGCGAGTCCACCCTCAATCGGTAGGTGTTGTGATGGGCGGAATAACAAGGCAGCGATGTCGACCTTTTCGCTACCCGTCCGGAATTATGATCACGACAGGTTTATCTATAGGCGTGTTCGAAGCAATTGGATCCGGTTATTTGATACGTTTACTTGTATCATTGTTTCACAGTTTACTCTTATCATTTTTGGCGCCTTTTCGTACGTGTCTTCGTCGTCAAAAACATAGCACTTGCTGCGGCTAATTGCCCGGTTATCGAGTGAATAACGAGTTTCAGCTGTGAACTGCTCGTGACACAAATTCGTTGACAAAAAAAAAGTTTTTTTGTTCTATTCTCTTCGGAATAAAGCAACCGCCGCGAGTATATTTCGAGACCCTACCGTGCTTTAGCAGAGGTACACGTTTATCTGGGACAGTAGAGTTTAAAATAGGGAATGTCGAAGCTAATGCCCAGTAGAATATGTATATTATCGTACTGTATAGTTTAGTTTGTTCTTCGGAAAGATAATCCTGCCCTCGCGAAAATATCGCGTTGCAGCGAGGCTCCCGATGACTCCTTTCTTTCTTTCGGCGAATATATATAAATGGGTTAAAGCGTTGACGCAAGTGCGGGAGCCTCGTGTTCTAGGAAAAAAATAAAATGAATTTAAAAAAGGTGACATTTGGCACGGAGCTTCGGTCTTTCCTTTGACGGGCGAGCCGACAGTGGGTTTTTCTAACGACAAGGCGTCAGAATTTCGTTCCGGTTTCGCCGTAGAACGGCCGGCCGACGAGAGCACACTTGTGATATTTGGCAGACTGCGTGTCGTTCAAGCGTCGAACTTGCTCGATTGACCGGCTGAGTATCCAATGTCTCGGACGATCTTGTGTTCCCGGAACGACGCCGCGTGTAAGTTGAGAACGCTCTGAGACAGAAAAAAACAAGAAAAAAAAACAACAAAATTGAGATCCTTTCTACACATGCCGTCGCACATTTTATAAAAATACATTTTCTCAAGGCCATATTATATTTCGCCCGAAAATTAAGTTAAAACTAAATGTCCGAAAAGATCGATGAAGCTTTTAATTCGCACGACCGGCGAAATAAATAATCGTCCAGCACGATTCGGTCACCTGATATATCGATCGATACATAATTTGGAAATCCTAATTCGATTCTAATCCAATTCTTGCGTTTCCGGACCGACACTGCGTGTAAGTTGACACACTAAGCCAGAAAAAAAAAAGAAAAAAGAAAACAAAAATTGAGATTCGTCCTTCGCATGCCGTCGCACATTTCATAAAAATAAAAATTTCCATGGCCATGCTATATTTGTTATGATAATTAAATATCCGAATAGATCGATGAAACTTTTCGTACGATCGGCGAAATAAATAATTGTCCAGCACAATCCAATCAGCTGATAAATCTATCGATAGAGCTATTCATATATAGTTTGGAAATTCGAATTCAATTCTTGTGTTCCTGAAACGACGCTGCGTGTAAGTTGAGACACTCTAAGCCAAAAAAGAAATGAGATCCTTTCTTCCACACGCCGTCGAACATTTAATAAAAATAATTTTTTCCAAAACCACGCTACATTTACTACGATAAATCAATAAGAATTAAATATGCAAACAGATCGACGAAACTTTTCTCACCACCAGGCGAAACAAAGAATCGTCCAGCACGATCCGATCAGCTGATGAATCGATCGAGCTGTACAATTCAGAAATCCTTCTCGTGACCGAGTGCCCGTCAACTCGTAGAGTTGTCATCGGAGTGAGAGTCTCGTTGATCGAATGCCAAATAGAAAATAGGATATGTGAATGGCCCGAGTGAGTATCTTAGCGCGGTCGCAGCGGTAAAGGAGACGCTGTCTTTCTCGCTCTCCGCGTTAGGGGAAAATTCGCCCGACTCGTGAGGGGGGAAGGAGGGGGGGGGGGGGGGTGGAGGGGTGGACGGTCTTGAGGAGAAGAAGCAACAGGCGTGTGCCGGGCGAGGCCCCCTCCGACTACACCGGCTCGATGCCGATCGCGCTAGACAACCACCTGGGCACTGCCGCTTCGTGTACGTCCGTGCTTCCTCGTGTGTACCCTCCTAGTCGCTTCTCGTCGACGATGACCGCTACGCTCCGCCGCACTCGCTCTCTCTCTCTCCTGACGCCGCAGCGCTACACGCGAAGTCGCGTCGAAAATAGACGAAACCTCGTCGAACGCGGGGGCGAACGACGATACGCCCAGCCACTTTTGAATCTCATACCGTCCAGAAAAGCGAACTTTACACTTCTTCTTCCGTCCTATCCACACAGATATATATATATAATACATACTCGCGTTAATTTCGATAACCCTCTCGCCAGTTTTTCGCTCAGTTGAAAACGCGGCGTCGGGTTATATCCTGGTCCATAAACTCACGCTTTGTATAGATATATGTTCGTTTTTTTTTTTTTTTTTTGAGATTATTATGATCTTGTTATTGCCATCGTGGTGTCCCGAGGTCTACAACGGGAGAATATATCTACAATAAGCGGAAGCACAGGTATAACGACGGCCGCTCGAGGCACACGTCTCGCAGCGGCTCTAACAGGCGCGTCGAGAACGACGTGTTACAGTGACGTTCGGGCGAGAGGCGGGCCGCGTGCAAAATAGACCTAATTTCTAACGAGTGCACGAGTATGACACGCACGATTTCGAGGCTACTTATCCCCCGTGAGTTTAACTGATGTATTACAATTTGCGTATCAAAATTCCCGTGCGTGTAAGAAGGAAACTCGAGGAGAATCTAACGTTATCGGAAAACATTGGATTTTTATTCTGGCACCTCGGATACAGTAGTTTGACAATGATTTATCAACGGAGCGGAAATATCCGTCATAAAGTATCGATGATGATTCGAATGGCAGGTCACCGTTTCTTCGCAAACCGATTCTGTAACGCGTAGTTCCATTCAACGGAAACCCGAACCGACACTGCTACGCGTGTGCAGTGTCGGTTTGTTACCGGTTGTGTGTGGAAACGGTGGGCTGCCCTTCGACTCGAAACTTTAACCAATGAAATAATTTGAGGACCTTGCGATCTATTTTTTTTCAGTCTTTTTTTAAAGTCTTTTCTCAAAGTCTTTTTTCAAAGTATCTTTCAAAGATTATTCGTTGCTAAGCGTCCTTCGCTTTCCGTATCAACGACCGAAACCGCCGTGGCTTAAAATTTTGATTGATGTTCCCGAATTTGAGTAGGGGAGAGTGGGGCAAAATGGGACAGTGAGGGCAAAACTCAATGTTCCAATGATTTTTCAATGTCCCATTTTTACCCAATGATACATCCGGATTTTCAACCCCGTTTTGCTCCACGGACGACCATTGCCAATATCCAGAAGGTATTGGAAAATTGCGTTTTGTCTCGCAATCCCGTTTTGCCCCTCTGTGCCATCATGCCCCGCTCTCCCCTACGTCGTTCGCTACATTATCCCCTCCCACGTGGGAGTAGGGAGGACGAGGGGCGGATTAACGTGAGCTTTGTGAAGATATATTTACATTCGACTATAGACAAATTTTGATTCGAACGTTCGATCTCGGAGCCAGAGGCCCAAGGTCGACGACTGGCTCGTGACCGGGCGCCGGGAGCGTGGCCGCGCGCGAGGTGTCGAGAGCAACGAGAGAGAAAGAATAATTGTTAGGTACGGAACGCCGCCCAATGCCAGTGGGGAAAACTGTCCGATCAGGCACGGGACACTCTACGATCGCTCGACGCCGCTTTGCCCTCTCGACTCGGCTCTCTGGCAACGAGTCTGGCAGCGCCGGGCTTCGCGATCTTCGAACGCTCGACCCGCCAGTGTTTTCCCGGCACCTCGCCGCTTCTCTCAACGACAGATACGAGGCGAATCCCCGCGAGTGCGAAGGCACGCTTCGGCTGAACCGTGCGCTTCGAGAGTTTCGGCCGGACCAGTCCGCGCTTTTAGATCCGCAAAGAGGTTCGCGAGATATATCGTTAGTCCCGGCCGTCGGTGCGCCTCTGTCGCCACTCGCCGGCGGAGGAGCTGCTCTCTCATCGAGTCTCCGCGAGTCTCCGCGAGTCTCAACCGGTGTCATCGGACTCGGCGCAATCTCGTTAGTGCATCCTCGATACATCCAGCACGATATCGTTCCGCGCGCATATCGCGGCGACGATCGGCGATCCTTTGCGTACATTGAAATAATGAAGTGGTACGTGTGTTGTTACTTATTCTTGTTTATTTGTGTTTGTTTTTCTTTGCACGTTTTTCTTCGATCAGCATTGCCGGACTGTTTAGGACGTGCGGAGGCGGAACTTGCTGAGGCGAATTTGGTGAATCGTTGAAAACTTATTTTTGCCTGTTTTGCACAACGATTCCGACATAGCTTGTTCGTTCGAGGCGTTGGGAAAGATTGACTACTTTGTTGGGGACGATAACTCGCGGCGACGACAGTTCTAACTGCGTTTGGCATTTGGACTGGCAGGCGGATGAATTTTCCTTGTCGTGTCGTGATGGTCCGATTATGCGCGGATGGGCACGAGTTATTCAGACGCCTTCGCAGCTGGTCCGCGCGGACTTTGCTCGATCGTAGGGAAAACATTGGTTAACCGATTTTTTTTTCCCTACCAAATCTCATTTCAACATAGTGTGACGATTAAGTCGAAGACGTTTTCGCGAAAATTTCTCGGTTACCTTTAGTTTTACTCGGTCGCGGATAAATTTTTAGGTCCAATTCTCGCAGAGATCGGCCGTTCTGCGATAATCGGACAAAGAATTTTTTTTTTTTAAATAAAATACAATTTCTCGGATGGCAAATAGTCTGCAGGAAATTGTCAATTTCGAAGCATGCTTGTCCGTAATATCATCACCGGTAGAGTTTGGCTGCGTTCGTTAATTATCGGTTACTAATAAAAGTTTCCGTCAGCGTCGCGTACGATGCACGGAGCTCGTTGTCCGGGGGGGGGGGGGGGGGGGGGAGAGTTTGTGATTTTCATGACCAACGTTTGTAAATATTTTCACAACCTAAGACCTTTTCACAAAGATACGCGGATCAATTTTTAGGTTAAAGTCTCGAAGAGATCGGCAGCGATAATCAGATAAACAACTTTTTAAATTTTATTGTTTTAATAAAAATAATTAAAAAATGCAGAAAATACAAGTAGTCTGGCGGTCAAACAGTTTGCAGAAAGTCGTCTGTTTTGGAGGCATGCTTGTCCGTAACATCGTGGCCGGTTGAGAGTTGAATTTGTTTGGCTGAGTTCTTTAATTGCCGGGTTACTAATAAAAGTTTCCGGCAGCCCGAGTTCCGTGACTTGTTGTCAGGCGGGTCTTTGTGAGTTTCAAGATCAACGTACCTTCGCAAAGATCTTCGCAGGCTCGACATACAATACCCCGAGAGTTTCGGTGGTGAATACATACAAAAGTCGAGCGTTATTTCGGGAGGACCCCGGGGCTTTTATATGCACGCTACTTTCCCGTGAAAGCAAGACCCGACTGTACAACCCAGGCCGGCCCAAGCACACTCTAGCACCGGCTCTCGACGCTTTCACGCCGACTCCGGGGATCGTCTGTCGCAAACGCTCTTCTGTACAAGCTATTTCCGCGAGCGTGAAATATCCGTATGAATAATAAGATCGGGCTGAGATGTATCGTTCTCGGGACGCACGAGCGGAGACTCTCGCACCGTAAGCGCCTTTATAGTCCTCGGAAGCGTCGAGCAAATTTATTCCGAACATCGATCGATAAAGGGGCTGTTACGAGCCTCTTTACGACGCCTTGTAGCTCCCGACAGATTCACTTCTCGCGTCGCTCCAGCGGCGAAAACACGAACCTATAATGCATCACCGAGAATAGCGTACGGATTCTACACAAAGTAAAACCCTCTCGAGTTCTGTATCGGATTATTCGAAAGTTATAAAGAAAAAAGCTCTTAGCATTTTTCCTTTTTTTTCTTTTCATCGTTGCATAATCTTAGTTCAACCTTCGGTGTAGCTCTCCGTGTAATAGACATGTACACAGGTGCCTTTCCACGTTGATATTTTTACGCGCTGTGAAGCGGAAAAACAGCACGATCAATCGCCTGACCGTTATGATAAGTCTTTCTTGCCCTCTCTCCTTCTCTCCCTCGCGTCTCGCACATTTCTTCCCGACTGGATCAACCCGGAGTGCGGACTGAGAGTTTTATTTCGGAAAATAAAAAAATGCAAAATATCTCGAAGAGATATTTTGCGATTCTAGGGGCTTGCCAGCGGTCGGGATAAAACTATCGATGTTGGGTTACGGCTTGTCGAGAAGACAGGTTGTCATCGGCCTCACCCAGCTATTATTTGTTCCTATAATAAGTATACTCATTTTTTATCGAGTCTGTTCGTCGGTGGTCAACGTCTCTGCGACATGTATCGCGTGTAACTTTGTCCGTACCTCTGAAACCATAATTCAGCCGTTACCGTTGCCGGGTATATTTGAGGTGAATTTCAAATGCATTTAAAACGTATCACACGTTCCGCAATTGACACGTTTATGGGACTGGTTGCATTCGAGATACATTCCACAGAAAAATAAAAATAACATTTCTGGAACGTCACTTCCGGTTTGAAAGTCGTACGTTTAAAGATGTCACTGAATATATCTGCATTACATCAATTTTCTTCTTTGGCAAGTATCCGTCAGTGCACCGCTTTATCAAGAAAACAAAATGCTTCGCTTGTGGAATTTTATTTTTTAAGCGAACTTCGTCGAGCCAAATTTGTGCGATGCAAAACAGAGAACCGTTATAACTTGATGAAATTTAGTTACGTGCAGATATCCTTAAGGTCAAGTTTAAACCAGAAGTAACGTTGTGCAAAAAAAGTTCGAAACATTTCGTTGGGAAGTCACTTCCTGTTTCAAAATATCGATTTTTCAACGGGAAGTGGGGTGTTTCCGCTATGACGTTACTTCCGGTCGAAAAAATGAGATTTTCAAACCGAAAGTGACACTTTCTCGCGTGACGTCACTTCCGTTCGAAAAATGAGATTTTCAAATCGGAAGTGACGTTTTCTCACGTGACGTCACTTCCACCCGAAAACTGAGGTCTTCGAACCGGAAGTGACGTTACAGAGAAATTGTTGCATTTTTCTCTGGAATGTATCGCCGATGCAGTCAGTGACGTAAACTGATGATTTGAGGAACACACGGAAAATACTGGCCTGTTTGACGTAATCGATACATTCATAAGGGGCGAGGAAGAGGGAGGGGTAATTTCTCGATGACGTGAACTCGTGCCGTTAATCCTCGAGTAGCGAATCCTGAGAGGCTTAAAATTTGTTACGGACAATAATCGCTTGTCGTGCGCATGGTCGAAAGTTTCGTTGTCGCTTTGCGTCGTTGGGTTTCGTTTTCGACTGTCCGGGTCTACTTAACAGTGAGCCTGCAATGCGGCGCACGTGGCTCGGGCTCGACCTTTACTTCTGTGCCCGAGTGGCTGTGTTTGACAAAGATCCATACAAATGTACTCGGAACCTTCCGTTCGCCGCGTTACAGAGCTGCCCATTGAGCCTTAACTTCGCGTCTCGATCCACTCCCTCTTTAAGCTCGAGCAACAACAATTATAGATGACAAAAAAAAAAAAAAAAAGGTAGTTCGACTTTACCGCACAGGCACGTTTTGCCGAGACGCGAACATATTTATATCGTGAACGGCAACGTAATGCTGCGAGATCGATTTTTTTTTCTCGGAAACGCTTCTAAATTTGTACCAGTGAGAAACGAGCTTTTTTCACCGGTCTCGAAAGAAAAAAAAACACATAGATTTTAATAGAATTCTCACTGCAAACAATATTTTCAATAGCATGGAACATTTACGTTACGTATCTCGTCGCTGCCCTCGTCACGGCAATTAACTTGCTTATGGATAACAAATCGAAGAAAAAAAAAGCTTGGCTACCTGCGCTTCGTGCCCGACGGCCGGGCGATCGCGGAGTCGTCGAAGCAGCTGAAGAATCATCCGACAGCCCAGACGACGAGCAGACGTTTAATTTTTATTTATATTTTATTCATAATTCTACAAGGAAAGTTAATATTATCGTGCCTCAAGGCCGCGGCCCTTGCCGCAACAACTGGCTCCTGTAACGGATAAATCGAAGAGCGGGGAGGGGGGAAACGCTTTGTATCCGACGAGTAATGACAGAGCTGATAATCGCGAAGGCATCGAGGCCAAACGCGGCAGCGAGGTAACGCAAAGCGGAGGGGGGACGGGATTGGTTCGACGAGGCAGAAGTTCTAAAAACCCCCGGATTTTCCTCCAGCATCAATGCGGCTCCGTGGCCCAAGGTATTCGCACAAGAATGCGACAAAGATTTAGCATCGACGAAAGCGGCTGCAGTCGGAGAGAAGCTCCTCGACGAGGACGATACATCCGTGACGGAGAGAGAGAGCTCTCTCCGTGCGGTCATTCGATATATCTCGAAACGGTTGCATCGATCGGACGAGACGCGCGTCGGCGGCGGCAGCAGCGCGCGCGGCGGCGTAGCGTGTGGGCCGGTCGTGGGTTTCTGTAATGGAATGAGTGCCGCCATCGCCCGACGACTCGACCAATCCCGGATAACGTAGGGAAGATGGCTGCGGCAGGAGAAACGACGACGTTCGACGATGGGCTTTCGTGCGGCGCTTCCGCGGCGGCGAGCACGACGTCTCGCGAATAGATCGATCCCCGAGAAAAGAGAAAAGAAAAGCCTCGGCGCGGATCTCTCACCTTGGGTGTACACGAGATAGACGGATTGTTTTTTCGCAACGAGACGAACTTCCTCGAACGAAAGGCGGAGACCGTGGAGAGAATTTTTTAAAAAAAGACACGAAAAAAAAGAAACTCCCCGAGCCATTAAACAATTACGAGATGATAGTGAACGATAGGAGTGTTTGATATAACGTGAAAGTATCGAGAGAGAGGATCGCTCTGTTACTTTTCCTCTCGCCTCGCTCCCGAAAGCTCACCGGAGAGGTGGGCGAGCGAGGGAGAACGAACGGGAACCGATATACCTATACAGCAGGTACGGAGGAGGAGAAAGAAGACAGAGAAGCTGGCTGTCGGGCAGGCCATCGGCGCCTAGCAGACGACATTGTTAGTAAAAATAAAATGTCATTATATTTGGAACTCGTGGTGTATACCGAAGGCGCGTGGGGCTTTTTCGTAGAAAGTTGTGAGTTTAATGCCACCGCGTTCGATGCCACCGCTTAACATCGAACCTGTACGTGTGCGCGGGTGTGAGATAATTGTTTTTTTTCTTTCGAGTACCCGAGAGCCCGTTTGATACGGCAAAAGAAAACCGCTGACTTACGATCCTCGACCGTAGACCCGATCATCAAACGAACGTGTTCGCTCAACGTGTGCCTTTTTACTTTTTCATCTCCGTTCGATCGTCCGATTGTCTCTCGACGAACTTCCCTGGTGCTTTTTTTTTCTTTCTTTTTCATTTCTAAAGTGGGAATGGAAAGTGGCCGTGGCGGACAATAATAACGTGATCGGAGATTTTTTTGTCTTTTTTTTCTTTTTTTTTTTCACACGGGGTGGGAGTCTCTCCGGGCCGTAGGAAATATAGATGGACGGTGCCGACACACACACTGAGTCCGGCGGCGCAACCCCTGTAACTCGGCTGCACCCTTCGCTCGCACGCAATCATGGCTGCCTAGCACGGGGGGCGCCCTCGCGTATTGACCAATTTTCATCGTCGTGCTCCGCACTCTCTCTCTCTCTCTCGGACGTTAGGTTAAAATCACCTCGTGTGTGGGCAGTCTCGCGGGAGAGAGGGGGAGGTTTGGGGGGGGCGCATCGTAGTTTCGCCGTTCGACAAAAAACTTAAAAAACAAAAACTTAAAAAAAAAGGGGGGAAAAAAATCGACGAAATTTTCTTTCGGTGTTCGGTGCCGTTTCCCTGTGCGGTTCCGAGCCGGCTCGAAACACTGCTTCGGGGAATATCCTTCGCGCAATCCCCCCCACCCCTTTCCCCTCCGGAACCGTAGAGGCCCGTCCGTCTCGCTCACTCGTGCTCCGCTGCCTGTGTACGCCTCTCGGCCCGGTGACACACACCGTGTCATGGCAGACCTGCTGGCTCCGGCGCTCAAGGGTTGCTTCGATTTTCCAGGCATCCTAATCATCCCGGAAAATTGGTGCTGAGACATGTAGGCGACGAGAGCACGGATCAGAACAACAACATCACGATGACTAGCGAGGATCTCCTGCAGCCCGGCCATGTGGTCAAGGAAAGATGGAAAGTGGTCAGTAAAAAAAAAAAAAAAAAAAAACATTCACCTTTTCGTCTATTTTTTTTTTTCCTCAGTACTCCAGAATTTTTATAAACGAGACGTTTTAGTCGAGATTTTATTTTTCGTTTTCTTTCAACGCGGTTTTTTCGATTTATCGAGTCGTTAAAAAAATTGTCGAACTTTGCACTTTTGCCACACCTGGTGACGCGGTATGTTTTTTTTTTTAATTGAATTTTTTTATTTTATTTTTTTTGCAATTTTAAACACATTTGTTATATGAGATTTTTATATTTTTGATTTTTTGGTTTTACCGATACTGAGCCTTTATCGTTTTGTTGGACAGATGAGAAAGATCGGAGGCGGAGGGTTCGGAGAGATTTACGAAGGCCTCGACCTGATGACGAAGGAGCAGGTTGCTCTGAAAGTCGAGTCGGCCAGGCAGCCGAAGCAGGTTCTCAAGATGGAAGTGGCGGTCCTCAAAAAGCTCCAGGGTAAGACCGATCTTTCGTCGCAATTAAACCTCACGGATCGATCGAGCAGCATTTCTATGATTCTCTTTCAAACCACATTTTTACTTCATTTTTTTTCCAAACTTTTTTAGGTAAAGAACACGTCTGCCGGTTCATAGGGTGCGGACGAAACGATAGGTTCAATTACGTGGTGATGCAGCTCCAGGGAAAGAATTTGGCGGAACTGAGGAGAGCTCAGCCTCGAGGTGCCTTTTCTCTGTCCACGACCCTGCGTCTGGGTCTTCAGATACTGAAAGCAATAGAGAGTATACACCAAGTGGGCTTCCTTCACAGAGACATCAAGCCCGTAAGCGTCATTAGGCGAAAAAAAAAAAAAAAATAGAATTTAGTTGTAAGCGCGAAGACGGCCAAGTCGTTTCGAGCCATTAAAGATGCTGCACACGTACATTCCCAGCCAAAAGTGCGATTCAGTGAGAATTTGAACACTTCCCAATTGTATGAAAATCTGAAAAAAATTAACGGTATTAAAGGTGCCAAGAACATTAATTTTGCATAATAATAATTTTGCATATGTCAAAAAAGCTATTAAGAAAATGCTTTAAAAAATTGTTCAACATATAGTCGGTACACCTTTTTTCCCTTTTCGAATGAATTCATTGATTTTGTAGAAGTCACATGAATTTTTTCAGCATTTTCTTGCACTTTTGAATCTTCCGTTTTTGAAATTTTGTTAAGGCCATGACTACATCCTCAATAACTTTTCAACGTCATTATTATACAAAATCATAGGTCTTGACATCATAAACACTGCTGATTTTTTTCCAGATTTTTGGCACATCGCGAAGTCCTGAATTTTTTATCGTATTAAACTTTTGGTTAGGAATGTATGTGTGATGCATCCTTAAGCAGCGACTCTTAAATCACCTGAGCGATATCTCCGCACTAGTTGCCGTTCTCTATGTACTTTCGACGCGCGTCGTCAAAGATCGGATGCCGATGTATGAATAGCTCGTCAAGCGTCCCGCCCGTGAAATATCTCGCGTCTGTTCGGTATTAATAGGGCAGAGATATAGCACCGTAAGAAAAAAATAAAAAATCGTTCGAATTAATTCGAGCGCGGCCGTCAACCCGTAGATTTCTAATTACGGACGATGAGATATTGCGATGCTCATTGAAAATTTCTCTGTTTCAGTCAAACTTCTCGATCGGCCGTCACCCGTACAACACGCGGATGGTTTACATGCTGGACTTCGGTCTGGCTCGTCAATTCACGACGGGCACGGGGGACGTTCGGCCGCCCCGTGCCGCCGCTGGTTTTCGCGGCACCGTTCGTTACGCTTCCGTAAACGCTCACAAAAACAAGGAAATGGGCAGACACGACGATCTCTGGTCGTTGTTTTACATGCTCGTCGAATTTGTCAATGGGCAGCTACCTTGGCGAAAGATCAAAGACAAGGAGCAGGTAGGCCTTCAATTTTTCTCATTCACAACATTTTTCCGCACGGTCGTCGAGTGGGCGGTTCGAAACTGTAGCGACGATTTTTTTTTCTCGGTCATTCAGGTGGGAACTTTGAAGGAAAAGTACGATCATCGCTTGCTCCTGAAACATTTACCTTCCGATCTTCGTCTCTTCCTGGAACACATTCAGGTATGTTTGCGTTGTTCAATTCCATTTTTGCTCTCTTTAAATTCCTCGCGTAATTCCATGTCTCGCGACTATAGACAAACGATGATTATTCATCCGCAACAACCATGCGAGAATGAGTAGTAAACCCAACGCACGTAGGCACCGGGGTGCGAAGTGTGCCGACTATTTGGCCGGAGTTCAAACCGTTATGTGCGATAAAGCGGCCAAGGTCCGCCGGAAGAATATACTTAGCATTGAAATACGTCATCTCGATGAGATTTTTTTTTTCGTTTCATAACGACGTTACGGCTCTTCGTGATTTATGTCGCGAGCCGGTAACGATTTTCCATGGGGATGAAAGAAAAGAAAAAGGAAAATGCGCTATTGAATATTGCCTGGCAGCGTGTTGAACTTTCCGCTAGGGGAGAATTTATCGACCGTTCGACCCGTTCAACCGCATTACTTTATTATACTTGGTTCGGTCTCCGAACTTTTCTCAGCTCGATACGAATCGCACCAATTTTGAAAAATTAATTAGGCGCTCGTCGAATCGAACCCAAAAATTAATTGAAACCTTTATATATTTTTTTTAGAATTTGCAATACGCGGACAAGCCTGATTACACGATGCTGGCGAGTCTGTTCGAGCGTTGCATGAAGCGCCGTGGCGTTAAGGCGAGCGATCCTTACGACTGGGAGAGGCCCTTGGTGGCGAACGAGGGTCTACCAACAACGAGATCGTTACCAACGGTGACGGCCCCGCCGGCGCTGACGACAGCCACGACGATCAATCAGGCGCCGACGACGCCGAACGTCGACACGAACAATCAGGAGAACGTCGAGCCCGACAACAGAAAGGAGGTGGGTGTTAAAAAACATTCTGAGAAAGACCATTGAGAAAGGTTGTTGTAGGATTATAATGAGAGATCAAGTTTCTTGAATGTTTTTAAAAAGAAAAGAAAAAAAAAACAAACAAAAATTTATTGGAGATCGAATAAAACGGTGTGCACAGTTAACTTTCCTAATCGTCTTTCGCAGGGAAAGATAGATTACGAAAGTTTATGCAGGATAATATTGGGAACGGAGGGATCTCCTGTTCCATTTACATCCGCAATAAGTAATCATGGCCGGGACAAAAATTGCAATGCAACCATACAGATAACGGACAACACGCATCAGCAAGGAGGGCAGCAAGTCGCGGCAACCCCACCGGTACAAGGTCAGTTCGCTTCAGCGACTGGTCAGCCTATAATTTTTATTGTCGAATCGATTTTTTTGATAACACTTGAAAGACACCTTTTTCTCTTTTTTTTCTCGGCGATCGTCGACAGGTTCCCCGAAGAAGCGTCGAGCGGTATCGATGGCCGTGGAGCCACAGTCGCCGGTGCCACCGGCCGAGAAGCAGGTCGACCACGAGGGTGACGCCCTTATGGCATCGGCGCGCTCGGCCTCCGAGGTACCGCGATCCAAGACCGTGGCTAACGCCGCCGCGCCCCTTCGGAAATCGGCCAGCGGCGCGACTTTCGCGAGACTGCGGGTCGTCGCGCCGCCGGAAACTAATCCCGGCGAGCCACCCAGTCCTAGAATACAGACGGAAGTCGACGCTTCCTATTGCTCTTACGACGTCACGAACACCAAACACGTGGGAAATCAGAGTCCGGTAATGAAGCGGTTCACTTTTCGTTGCACAATTTTCGATTCGGTTATTTTCTTTTCGCTTCCTCATAGAGGAATCTTCCCCGTTTCCTGTCAATTTTTGTTTTTTTTCGTAATTTTTATGTCAATGTTGTAAAATTTTGAATTAGAAAAAGAAATTCGTACCTCATAACAGACTCATGTTTCCGATTCAAATATCGAGGTAGAAGCTAAATAAGCGGTGGATTCGTGATCAGTGAAAAAAAATAACGAACTTTCATTTTATAGGGAATTTTCGTGGCCGCAACTACACTTCGCATTCTTCTTATTTTACATGATAATTAAAAAGCATATTTAAATTATCATTGGTTTTTAGATATAATTTTTTTTGCTTCATACAGGAAACTTGTTTTTCATAAATATGAGAAATGGTGCTTTGTACAATGTTGCGCATAGTTTCCTCTACGAGAAACCCAAAAATCGATCGACAGACTTTTCCACAGAGAAAGCTATATGCAAAATTGTAATAAATTCGGAATCCATGTGCAAATTACTTTGCACCATTTATTTTATTTTTTCCTTTTGTTTTACTTAATTTTATTATTTCCCTGCGAACAGGTCACGGAGCAGAGAGAACCTCTGAGAAGGGAGCCCAGACGACGAACGGAGCCGAGGCAACAGTCGAGAAGCGGACGCTCGGCGATGAGAGACTGTTCGATAACACAGTTTGCCCAGATCGACGACGACAACGTGTCGGCGCTTCAGCAAGTCACGCGCGGCGGCGGCGGTCTGACGCTAGCTTCCCAGTGGAAATCGCAGTTCGACGACTCCGAGGAGACCGACAACGAATGGAAGGGAGAAAATTTACAGAGTCCCGAACACAAGGGTGCTAATGCACCCTCCATAGTTCCTCAGGTAGGGGTGAGTCGAGGTTCCTCCTCGCGCGAGGTCAGAGGCGTTTCGATGTCCAGGCTTTTCATTTATTTTTCGCCGGGAAGATATCAAAATTTAACGCACTCGTGGAAAGCAAGTTCTAAAGCCGACAGATACAAATCTGCGATGTACGAAATAAAATGTGGACCTGAAGAAATCTGCACGACATCAAATTTCATCCTCGGCAAGTCTCTATCAATGTACGGCTTTAGGAAAAAAAATTCCACTTGTGGAATTTTATTCTCTAAGGGAACTTGCTAAGCGAAGTTTGTGCGATGCAAAACACGGCCGTTATAACTTGATGAAATTTCGTCTCGTGCAGATATCTCCAGAATCATAATAAATTTTGCGATCTTCCCGAGTGTTCGGCATATTCATCGTTTCATCGCGAAGCTGAGTCTTCATCATTCTCGAGGATCATAAAATATATCGAGTAATGCTATTATTTATTTATACGAGCAAATATTTGTTAACATTCTAGCCTGGCCTGGCCTGTATCAAGATCCTCGCTTGACACCTATCTTTCGCCGATGCCACTGTGAATCTATGCTTTGCCCACCTTCCGCTATGACTTCTGAATGACCGCACAAGCTTTTACCTTTTTTTTCACACCCGCACGCTGGAACGTCCGCTACTGTGTCACGCATGGCTGTCTGGCACAAATTTTCTCTGGTGCTTTAGCGTTCGATCGATTCCGAGTGGTAAAGTGATTTACCAGCTTGCCGAAACGGAGAACGGACAATGTAAAAGAAACAAAACAATTTTATTTTCGCTTTACCGTTAATTTTTCTTTTTTTTTCAATTCGATTTTAATAGCGTATTAATGAAGGTTTACGCACAGAAAAACAGCATAGGCTTGCCGAAACCGAGAACGGATAATGTAATAGAAACAAAACAATTTTATTTTCGCTTTACCGTTAATTTTTCTTTTTTTTTCAATTCGATTTTAATAGCGTATGAATCGAGGTTTACGCACAGAAAAACAGCATAAGCAGGTTTCATTCAAACTCTGTGTAAAAGATATGCGGCAAGCTGCACGTTTCCACTGCTCGACGACGTCTTCGAAGCTAGTACAGAAAAGGAAAAAAAACAAAACATGTACCCAATTGTCACCTTATATTATTGTCAATAATAATAGTTTTACGCTGCGCAAAAAAATTAATCAGGTTTGGCATTATATTTTTATAGATATAAACAAAAAAAAGTTGCATGCTTTCCGCTACCTCTGTCGACCGCACGAATGCCCGCATACTTTTTTTTTCCTTTTTTTCGTCTGCATAGTTTATCTGATGTATACACATTTACTTGTTGCTCGAGTGAGGGATCGATTATTCGGTGAGTAATACCCGGCGTATCTAGTCCACAGTTGGTAGTGAGGCTGTAGCTACGGTAACCCCGTCGCCAGGATGTCCCGATGCAAAATCGTCGGCGAGTCAGGCAGTATCGGTAACGCCGATTGTATCCCAACAGCAGTCCACGGCGATCGGGGCCGGGACAACGCAGAACGCTCTCTCACGGATAAGCGAAGACTCGCCGAGGCCGTGCGCGCCCCACAGATGTCTCAACATAACCGGAATCGAAAAGTATCCGGAGCTCCAAGGAGCTCTGCCTCGAGCCTGGAGCGTACCGGCGCTGGCGCCGCACGTTCGTGCCAATCTCGAAGCACCGCTGGTACGTTTTTCACGCTGCCATTAATCTCCGGGAAGTTTATCGATTTTTTTGTAGGTCATATTTTGGAGGTGATCAATATAGATCTTCCAGATCATTCTTGATCTATATAGACATTCCAGATCATTCTTGATCTATATAGACATTCCAGATCATTCTTGATCTATTTAGATCTTTCAGATAAAATTTGATCTATATAGATCTTCCAGATAATTCCTGATCTGTATAGATCTTCCAGATGATTCGTGACCTGTATAGATCTTCCAGATCATTCATGATCTATATAGATCTTCCAGATCATTCTTAATCTATGTCGATCTTCCAGATCATTCTTGATCTATACAGATCTTCCAGATCATTCTCGATTTATATAGATCTTCCAGATCATTCTTGATCTATATAGATCTTCCAGATCATTCTGAATCTATACAAATCGTCCAGATCATTCTTGATCTATACAGATCGTCCAGATCATTCTTGATCTATACAGATCGTCCAGATCATTCTTGATCTATACAGATCGTCCAGATCATTCTTGATCTATACAGATCGTCCAGATCAATCCATGTGTATAGATCTTCCTCAATATCACACATACACAACGAATTTTGCTTTGGTCCCCCAAACAGGTGCAGCAAGCAGCATTCGATGATTTGCTGTACGAAGTGGACGTCATGAGGAACGTGGCGATGCGTCACGACGAGCCGAGAAGCAGTCCCCCACCGAGGCGAGCCAGTGTTCCTGCGGTTGCCTTTTTGCCACCGTCAACCGTCCCTACTACGCCCGTCGGCGACGAGGAGGAGCAAGCAGTCGCGGGAAGATTGGAGATCCGTGTCGTCGATTCGACCGGAGGTGCTACCGTTGTGCAGACGAGTGCCGACAAGGAACCACTGCAGAGTGAGCTTCGATCGCAAAATCAATCCTCGATCAGATCGATAAATCTGCACGATAACGATTCTCATTTTTTATCTTTATTTTTAGAAAAATTAACCAACGGAACTGCCGGCAGTCCGGCGAGTCCGAATCCCGGACCGGAGGAGCCCTCGATATACTACGACGCGACGGAGAACCGTCCAGCAGCGAACAACAGTTCGGTGAACAAAGCCTCGTCGACCGCCGCATCGACGCCGGTCGCGAGCGTTGTACCGCTGCGCGAATCCAAAGACAATAAAGAGCGCGACTCGACGAGCAGACCTCACAGTAGTCTCAGCAAGATTCCCGTACCGGTGAAGAGTCCCCGCTGCTCGTTGTCCGAGTCGACGCCCGAGACGACGACGCAGAACACGAAGACCGGAACCGTCAGCGAGATCGAAAAATCACCTGCCCACATCGTTCAACAAATGAAGGATCGAGATATCGGTTAGTTACACTGTCTGTCGAATGTTCATGTTTTTTATATTATATACTTATAATATATATATATATATGTATATATTTTTTCTATATATACATACATATGTATAAATACACACACACACACATATATATTAAAGCCACTTTATATTGCGACTACAAGGTTCGCAGCATAGTTGTATATCCACGTTATCGCATAATGCTTAAAAGTATACTTGCACTATTGCGAATTTCATAGTATATAGCCTGCATCTTCTTTTTTAATCGCTAACGAGTAAGGGGAATGAGGTACCTTCGTCTTTTTTTTTTTTTTTACAAAAATATCACCAACGTTCAGTCATACATCTTCAATGGCCCTGAAGATGCCTGCATGACACGAAATTTCATCTTCGGCAAGTCTCCATCAATGCACGGCTTTAGCAACAAAAAAAAATTGTTCACTCATAGAATTTTATTCTCCAAGCGAGCTTCCCCAGTGAAGTTCGTGCGATGAGGAACACCGCCGTAATAAGTTTGAAATTTTGTTTCATGCAGATATATTTAGCGTCATCATCTTCACGCAGACTCCGTGTTTTTAATTCTTCACACTCATACCTCAGAGAAACCCGCGAGAGCGAGACGAGCGACGAAAGCCAGACAAAAAAAATTTGTTCGGTGTCATTTAGATTTTTTCCGTAAAGTTCATTTAGTTTTTGTTTTTTCGTTTTTTGTTTCATTTTTATATGTTCGTTCGTCAGAAAGAAAAATTATTTTTATCATTGCCCGTTATAGTTGGGTTTGGCAATTATATTTTATTTCGTGCTTCTTAGCGTTACTAACACCGGTAACTTTTAGCTATCAAAGGTAAACCGTTGTCAGTACATACGGAGGCACCGGCACTGAGGCGCTGTGCGACGTTACCGGACGCTAGACCGAGCGTTCCACCGTTAACGTCGACGAGCTCGACCGAGGAGGAGAACCTGACCGGCTGCACGCCGGCCCTGCGTCGACGACGCCAGAGCGAGAAATACGTCACCGACGCCAGCCAGCTCAATCTTCGGTTCCAAAGACCGCAGCGAAGGTCGAGGCCCGCCTCGGAGGTTCTGCCGAGATTCTATCCGAGGGGCGTGCCCTCCTATCTACTCGATGCAGGTAAAAGAACTGAGGAGAGCAGTGACAATGACTCTGATAGCAGCGGCCCGCCGAACACACAGCCACCTCCACCGCCGTCGTCTCTGCCGCCTCACGTGGCCGAGAATAACGCTAGGTACGATAGACATCATCATCTGATTACTGATTACCGTAGCTATTCTACTACCACGTACCATTTATTACTACGTATAACAATATCGCTACCATTTTTTTCATTTTTCCACTTCTTTTCATTCCTCTACTGTAACCAACTACTTCCCATCTTTGCAAGCCGTGTACGAAGTTTCTATATCGAGTTTCGCAACGTTTTCTGTCAAAAATTTTTGTTTAGATTTGTGTTTCGTCTTTTGATTTTTTTCGACACATCCACTCACTCTCGAGTTAATCACGGCATATTCATCGAATCAAAGTTACAAACGCTACATTCATTACTACGTATAACAATATCGCTACGATTATTTTTTATTTTTATTTTTTAAATTCCCCTATCGTGAACAACTATTTGCTATCTTTGCAAGCCGTATACAAAGTTTCTATATCTGGTCTCGCAACGTTTTATGTTAATCTTTTTTTTTACATATGTTTTTGTCTTCTTTCATTTTTTTCTTATTTTAATTTGTTTCGACACACCCACTCACTCTCGCGTTAATCACGGCATATTCATCAAATCAAAAACACTACGGAATATTATTGTGAGAGAGATTCGTCGATGACTGTTCGATATCGTCTACTCGTAGGGCAACTATGCATAGGGCGATGTTCAGATTTTGTTAGACGATATTTTTTCACTGACAGTGAACAGTCTGTCGGCTGTGCGTAAAGCGCGGTTGCTTCACACCGAGTTTATGCCTCGAAAAATGAAACTTGGTTACAGCATGAGCGAAAGATTTTTCACGCTGAATAACAAGAACGCAGTTTGATTCTTTATATCTCTTTTTTTCGAGCTGTTTGAGATTTTTGTTTCGTTTTGCGAGTAGACAGAAAGAGATATATGGGCAAAGGTTTGTATAGAATAATAAGTACAGATTCTCCAGCACCGATCATTCCTCGAGTTAACAAAGTTCGATTAGACGATTTAATATGCATCTTGTGTAATTATTATTATAGTCTGCCGCAACACGTGGGGTTTATCGTTGAAGCATGTAGTTCGATTCCTCGTACGACTTTGATCACAAGTAGATGGCTTTTCTTTGACGAAGCATTATCGCTCTTGTCTTCCTTCCTCCCACCGAACCGTATACATAATATATATCCCCCCAATGAATCGATAAGAAATATATTTCAAGGTAAGACAAAAACTGACTATTCGCGAGTACGCTCGATGAGACTCGAGGATGACCATAAAGATAATCTGCATGAAACTAAATTCCATAAAGTTATAACGAACTGTATTTTGCATCGCACAAACTTTGCTCGGGGAAATTCGCTGGAAGAACAACATTCCACAAGTGAACAATTTTTTTGTCTTCCTAAAACGATGCATTGATAATTTTTCATTTAATCCTAACTTTGATTTTAAATCGTTTACTGCTCGCTGTGATAGTCCATTAATCATGAAAATAAATAAATTGCCAGACACTTGCCGAAGTTGAAATTTGATGCAGATATCTTCAGGGTCACGAATCGAGGAGTCTGATCAGCGAGACTCGGGGAGTCCGAGCACACGAAACTATAAAAATAAAAAATATATAAAAATTAACTATCGATAGAATCGGAAGATAGCCAAAAAATTTCACGGAAGGAAAAAATGTTTGATTTGTTGCAGATGCCGTAGATTCAGACCAGTCCCTGACGCAGCGGTAGTCAGCAAAGAGTCGTGAGGTTTAGTGACCGGATTCTGCAAGAGTCTTTGTTCGCGTTACAATCAACAATGTTCTACCACAGCCAACTAGGAATGTGATACCTTTTTGGATCAAATAAGTATAGAGCCTTTCTGGTTACCGGAGACGAAGAAAAAAGAAAAAAAAACCACGAAAGATGGGAATAAGTGAGAGTCGCGAAACTCAAGAATCTTTTTAAATGCGAAATGGGAACGAGACGATTTTATTCCCCGACGGAGGAACAAAAAACAATGGAGATCGAAAAACGAAGGGATAAAAATGAAGAGAACGAAGAAAAAAATATTGACATTGTACTTACGGGGTACGATACAGTGTGATTCGTCGATAATCTTAAGGTTATTTAACAAAAAGTTGGATATTTTTTTCTTCAATTTCAAACGGTTGTAAACGGAGAGCTCAAGGAACTTCATCTATAATCCTTGTATGAAACAAGTTTATTTTCAACGGATCTCGGCGGATCTCAGGAAAAAAATATCAATAACGGCGACCGTGCCGGCTGTTGCTGTTGTTGTTGTTCTCCTTTTTTTTTATCGGGTGTCAATTTCACCCTTCTTATTGCAAAGCGTAGACCGACGCGTCTGTGAGTTTCTGGTCGATAATTGGTAGACGCGCGTAAAACGGAGCCACGTCCGGCCGTGCAGGATCGCCTCACAGCTTGCGACCGGTTGTTGTACAAAAGAGCATACAAGAGAGCTTTCGTGAATTCTACGAAAAAAAAATCACTCATCTTCATGTTTTTTTTTTTTAATGCTGGCTTAGGTCGTTAAGAAAATTTCATTGAACGGGCGTTCGTGGGACGGCCCGTAGGGGAGAAAAATAATAACTTTGCAGCATCCATCCTTGTGTCCGTAAAATCGAAGCGAAAAATATAATCTGCAGTACTAGATAATGAGGAAGTGTCTTACATGCTCTCGCTCGATAAGATATTAACGGGATAAAGACAACTAAAAAAGAAATCCCGAGGGTGACTGCAGTTCGATATTGTAAAAGAGGAACGCGATTTTATCTGGTAGAAAATTAATTTAGATTTAGGAATCGAGAAACAACAAAAACAAAGAAAAAAAGAAGAGCAAAGAAGGAAAAGAAAAATAAATAAATAACCATGGGCGAGTGTGCTAGTCTCGGATAACCCACCGTTAAGATTCAACAGAATGCAACAATTTTTGGATGTTCGCTCAATCTAAGAAAAAAAGGAAATTAAAAGAAAGGAAAGAACAAAACGTAATGTTACAAACGTAGGGGTCCAGCAATTACCGCTCTTCGTCAGTCACAAAAAGATAAATAAAAGAAAAAAAGCACGTAACTGCAAGCAACGCTTACTAAAAAAAAAAAAACTAAAAAAAACGGAGATAGGTGAAAAAATGGTCCTTCGCGAATTAATGAAATAAAAAAAAAAAAAAAAGCAAGTGATGTTAACGCTTGTTTCCAGTGGTACGTAAGGCTAGTCAGTTTATAAGCTCCGTGCACGACCGTGCCCGCGGGGCATTGTGATCTGAGATCGAGTCTGGAGTTGTATTGCTTATCGCAAAAGTTTAGAGGAACGTAAGTTTTATAACTACTATACCAAACCTATGTCGTTAATCGTATTGGAAAGATAGAGTTGAAGAAAAAAAAACATATGCAATGGTTAAATAATTGAAACATATACCAAAAAAAAAAACATAAAAAATAACAAAAAAAAAGAAGTAAAAGAATTGCAATAGTAAATATGTATGTCTAGTTGATGTTAACGATTATCGCTTGTTTCTCATTTTATCGTGGAAAAATATCAAAGGGCGTTACGCACACGATTGGCCACTAATTAAAGAAAAGAAAGCAGATTAACTGAAAGAGTAATTCGTCGAGTGCACACCCCGTCGCGCGCTTCTCAGCTAATCAAAATCTAGTCACCGAAAATATTTGCAACATTGCTTCGAGGCGTATATTACTCACGGGTCGAGAGGACTTTTTACTCCGAAGCATCGCAATCTTTTAATTTTAATTTAAGTTTTAGCTCGTAAGGCTTCTCTCGCGTGCAGTGCAGCGCTGCACAATCGTTTTTTTCTTTTTTATTTCGCGATATTTTGAGGTGGCTACAAATTGGGGAAAATAAAAATTGCTCTTCCGACACTCTGATAAAATTTAGTAGTTGGTATGATCTTTTATTAACAAAGCAAAGCTGCAACGGGAAAATGGTACGCTGTATCAGTTTTTTTCTTTACTCTTAAAAAAAAAGCGATTTAACAATGATTTTAGATACTACTTTTGTTTTTCCGCTTGAGAAATGCATCACTGCACGATTAACGCGCGAATCGTTTGAAATAAATGTTCGAAAACTAAATCGACTAATAGCTCGAATCCGCATAATTTCACTCGGATATATAAATAGACGAATACCGTTTTAACGTTTAGAGGAAAAATTCTAAAACGCTAATAATATGCGACTAACCGAGCGTCTCGAGATTGTCCCATGCGCCAAATTAATGATATTTATTCTACCGATTATTATTATCCTTATTATTATTGATTAGCGACTGATCAGTATTGTTATGGAAAAACAACAAAAAAAACCTAACGAACTTTTACCCGTAGCTCGTATGATTACTGATTCGCTTCCATGACGAAAATATAACGAGAGAATACGTGCAATAAATAGCGACAAATTAATTTGTATGCCAAAAGCTTCGAGCAACCCTTAGATGAGAAGGATTAAGAGATATTTGGGAGAAGCGCCCAGCAATATTGTAATTGAATTTAGCGTCGTTTGCACCGTAAGAAATGTACGTAGATTTTCAATTAATAAGGCGACGGATAGTGCTGCTTATCCGAATGTAAGTGCCATTGAACTTTCAAACTATCCTCCCCCCCCACCCCACCCCACCCCACCTTGCCCCCTCTTCCCCCAAATATCCGATGAATTGTTAACGTAGACAAGACGTCGAAAGAAGTGTTGCATTCCGTTGACTGTAAACCGCCCAAAAAACAACAACCATCGTTTAGGTTCCTGTAAATAATAATAAAAATAATAATAACGCTAACGTAACCGTAATCGACACGATATGAAATTATCAGTAACAGATTAAATTAACGATCAATATATATATATATATATACATATATATATTTATTGTATCTTTTCTCCGCTTTGTGATCTACACGATATAATAATGTAATAAGGAATACGAAAAGGAAAAAGGAAAAAAATGCAAAAAAAAAAATACGTCAGTACATGTGAAATGTAACCCACGTTTGAATTCTCTTGATCTGCAAATCTTAACGGAGAGAAGAGTACTATTAATTCGTAATTAAGGATAAACAGACAGAGGAAAAGAAAAAAAAAAAGAAGAAAAAAAAACAAAAAAAATAATAAATAAAAAAACCTATTGTAATTATATTAAGTATCGCGAAAAAAAATAGTAAACAGAATATTATTGTCTATGGGTAATAATTGTTAGTTTATTATTAAATTATTGAGAATCAACATCGGCGACTATCGGTTTTGAAGTGAAGTTCGCGAGAGAATGAACTATTAAAACGAGAACAAAGACAAAAAAAAAGAACAAAAAACCGTGCTTGTAGCTTAAAATTCGTCAATAAATGAAAGGGAGAGAACGTGACTATGGTGCTTCGCGATACATGCTTCGCCGATATTCGGAACGAATCATGATAGTCATGCTGTGATTTCCTGCGAAAAAAAAAAACAATGAAATTCAATCTCTCCAAACTCAATTTTTTCGATGTAAAAGGGGTGCGTTCTTGAATGCGGATCTGTTCAGCTGTGCGTTCTCTTATTTGTGAATGTCCACTGCTAGTGGGTTTTTAAAATTGCCAACCCGACTTTCGATTCTTCTTCGAATACATTTCGCCGTTTGGAGAACAAAGACCGATTATCAGAGCAGACTTGGGTCAAAACAAAACCCTGAAATAAGAGCAGACTGGAGTATAGGAACGCCTATTTTTGCTGCGTATACATGTGGATACATCTCGAATATTTCTAGATTTAGCCGAACAGAAACCGAACTGCATTTAAGAGCGCACCCAAAATGTGTGCTGCGCCTGACGATAATCCAGGTAGCAAAAAGACATCTGGTATGAAAAAATTATGTGAATGGGTCACAGATGTCCGTCCGGATCATAACTATAAGTTATTCTATATCAAAAAGTGAACTTTCGGATGGGTGCTAATTTTCGGATACCGTCTAGCCGGACATATGGAAGCCATTGAGATAACTTTTTGATAACTAATTTTTTTGTGCTATCGTGTGTCGATGAGTGGCGCTTGCCGTCCAGCCTTGAAAATGAATACGTTGGAATAACGGACTGATTGGATTGGTCCGTTCCATCAGACACCATTATTATCCAACAGAATGAACGAACCAAATCGATTCGTCACGACGTAATCATTTCCACGACCCGGTGGAGAGCCCCAAAGATTCACGTGCGTTCCATCCCTTATCCACCGTGACCCCCACCACGTCTCCCGCCGTACACCAGTGCTGCTTCGAGCAGCAGATCAGCCGGTCCCGGCTCGTGTGAATTTACGCGTGCCTCGAAAAATTTTCGACACGGTCTCTAATGCAATAAGCGCGATTGTCTTGCGAAAATAATCGTCGCTTCGTCGCTTTGGCATCCCGGTAAACCGAACGATTCGTTATCCGCAGAGCGGTAAGTCGTCGAACGCCCAGAATCGACCGACGTTCGGGCGCTCGACATTTTTAGGTTATGTCGCAATGTTTTTGTCGTAATAAATTTCTTTCGTTCGTTCAGTCTCGCAGGTAAAATGTGGCCCGTCGTGTTCGGCGTGCTGAGAAGGTACGTGCCGTACGTGACTCTGCCGTTCGCCGGAATCGTCGGCTATCTGGGTTATCACTTCGAGGGTTGGGTCTCGGATCGCTACACGCCGGCGACCGCGCCGATAAATCAGCAGCGGGAAGAACGCTTCCTGGAGAACATAGACTCGTCTGTCACGCGAAAGAAGCACAATCCGCTGGAAGTCAACTTGTCACCCTCGTTGTCTTCTTAGTCGCTCGGTTTGACGCTATCTCTATATATGTATATATTACGTATTTTCGTGTAGATAATAAGAGCATCGAGAACAAAAAATGCTCGTACGGCGTTTTGTGGAAAATTTAATTTAAACTGATAACATGCTCGGCGAGTTTGCGAGAGGATGAATTGAGCCGAAGGTATGGAGAGCGGAGTGTGTTCTATAGATATCTTTTTACAAAGAGCTTTCATTATCCACGAGGGAGATGCTAGCAATTACAGACGGCGAGTCTGCTCGAGACGGCAGCGATAAAATTTTAATCTCTGCTACCAGATCTTACAATATTTTCATCCCTGTGTGTTTGCAGTGGTATTTAAGGATGCATCACACGTAAATTCCCAGCCAAAAATGAGATCCAGCGAGAATTCGGCTCTACATCGATTTTTAAAATTTTCGAAAAAAAATCTTTTTTTAATGTAAAAAAATTCGGAGAAAATGCATATAATGAATTCTGAAAAATCAAGGAAATCATTTAAAATGTGAAAATAGAAACGATCAGAAAATTCAAACAATCAGAAAAGGTTTTCTGATCGGTTGAAAACAATGAATTTATTATAATTTGTTAATAATTTCTTGTCATTATTATTATGCAAGATCATAGGTTTTAACACATGCCTGATTTTTTTCTTTAAATTTTTGGCGTATCGCGAGGTACTGCAATTTTTATCGAATAGAACTTTTGGTTGTAATGTATGTGTGATGTATCCTCAAACGTAAACGTATTGTCGGGCGGAAAATTTATCGTTTATCGTCGACTGATAAGACGGTAAGCCAATTACCTTTTTTTCTTGGCTTCTCTCTATTTTGTCGCTCGAGTATGTATTGGCGCGCCGGTCAGGGTCAAGAATGGGCCAAGGGCGCATGCGAGTTGGGTGCATTAAAAACGACATTGTACAGTTGACACGGTTTCATGGAAAATTTATTTCATATCATTGTCATTGTGATTTTCCCGACAGTAGTGCACGGTCGACGGTCGGCGGTCTTCGACGTTCGGACAACTTCCGGGTGCCGAAAAAAGAAGAATGCGCCTACGCCTGAACGCCGAACTTGTAGTTCACGACGTGACGGTACTCGCCGCCCGGTCTCAAGATGCTGTTCGGGAAATTTTTCTGAAACCCGAAACGAAGGCCAGTGTCGAGGTAAATTAAAATTAAACACATCGATTTTATGTTTTTATTTGCGAAATATTCACCTGATTGACGGCGTCCGGATAATTCTGAGTTTCCAAGCACAACGCGCCATGTTTGTAGTAAGCCTTGCCATCCTTACCGACGACACCGGCAAGTCCCACTTCCGGCAAGAAATTCGAAGTGTACAGCTGTACGCCCGGCTGATTGGAGTGAACTTCGAGGTAGCGTCCGGAACTCGGGTGAACGACTTTGCCCACGAGCGCGACTTTCCCCGACGAGTTGTCGTCCGGCAGGCAGAAATTGTAATCGTATCCTCCGCCGGGAACTTCGTCGATAACGTCGCCCAGAATAGTTTGGTTCCTCAGATCCATGACGCTGTTCGCTACCGAACGAATCTCGCCGGTCGGTAGGCTCTGATTGTCAGTCACGGTCCAACGATCGGCGGTCAGCATTATCGACTGCTTGTACAGCTCCACTGCATTTGTCCCCTGAAATTTTTTCAAAGTCGTCATCTACCCCAGGTTCAAAGAAGTTCCGTTCGCGATACTATTTTCGGGTAGCCGATAGTTGGTTTCAAAGATAACAAAAAATGGCGCCTAAACAGGGCCGCGTTTTTTTTTGTCAGAGAAAAAAAATAAAGATCCCTACATGTCCGGCGATATTGAAGTAGCTGTGGTTCGTGAGATTGATCGGCGTAGCTTTCGTGGTCGTGGCTTTCATCTCGATCGTCAGTGTTCCGTCATCGTCGAGTCTAAAGACGGCCGTTGCCGAAACGGCTCCCGGATATCCCTCGTCGTTATCCTCGCTCAGCAAGCTCATAACGACCGAGCCGTTCACTACCGCGGCTTCCCAGATCTTGGCGTTCCATCCCTTGAACCCACCGTGAAGACTGAAACCCTCCCGATTCTCACCCACTTTGTACTCGACGCCGTCCACGGTAAATCGAGCCTTCGCAATTCGATTCGCGACTCTGCCGACCGTAGCGCCGAAGTATGGATTGTCGGAACTAAGATAACCTTCGTTCGTCGACGTATCATTAAAAAAAAAAAACACATCATTTTTATCGAACTTCCGGCATTTCTTTTTTGCCAGCGACGCACAACATTTTCGACAACATTAAGATTTACCCTCGATATTGTCAAAGCCAAGAACGACGTCATCGATTTTTCCGTTCTTGTCGGGCGTGCGAATCGCTCTTATCGTCGCTCCGTAAGTCAGAACCTCCACTTCCTGATTGTTCTTGTTCCTCAGTGTGTACATCGACACGTTTTCCGTGCCCACGGTACCCCATGGCTCAACAGTTACTTGCGTGTCGCACGAAGCCATGGCCTGTCCGCTGTGAATCGTTGAATTGAATTGAAAATACTGCAAAGGACGTCGAAAAAAATAAAAACAATAATACGTTTGGTAACGCTCTCGGTAGGCTTCGCGAGGTATACAGTCGTTCGACGCCCGGCAAAACAATGATAACATTCTCGGTTACGTAATCCGATAAACGGCTTTGGAAGAAGCGAGCTGTTATATCCGGCGTTTTTGAAACAACGTTTGTTGACGCGATCACGATGATTTACCGACGATTTTTTTGTTTGTTTATTATCCGGATAAAGTCGACTTACGTTGGTTGGGAAATGAAGTGAAAATTGATATGCTTCGGTGCGGTGCGGTCGAGTGCGAGCTGTGACCTCGCAGTTCGAGATACTACTGGCAGACGAGGACGAGGCAGAGAGAGTATGAACTTTATTGCTCGGCAGTGTAAGCTATCGGCCGTACGACGACCGAATCTTATCAATTGTTCGCTCTATTTTTTATTTTGCTTTGTCGAGCATGATCGGGACTAGAGTATGCGTGGCGTACGGAGAGCTTTCGGTGAAGCTAACCCACGCGGGTTTAAAACCTCGAAGAGAAGCATTCTTGCCGGCTGGTCGGCTTCACCGTGAGGGCTGGAATCAACGCGCGGAGAGAAACGTAAAGTAGCAGGCAATTGGCAATTGATGAAATTCGAAGGGGGAGCTCGCGTCGCATCGGCGAAAGTATATCGTTTAACCCTTCTTTCCGAGACATTAGGTTAGTCAGCTTTCTACGTAGCTTATCTTTATTATTGTTCCGCGAATATAGAATCTTTTTATTGATTTAATAAATGGCAAAGGAATTCTTTTAGTTAATCTGAACTAGTTGAGTTCGTACATCAGAATTTTCGAAATCTATGACTGTCCGAAACATTGGGTCATAGTTTCCAATTATAAGGACATGCTGAAATACCGCGTCCATAGACTGGTACGTTTGGACTCTCTCGTTACTTTCTTCCGTTTAAAAAAAAAAGATATATATATTGTAAATAATCGATGTATTTTGGAAACTGGAAACTATCAGTTTGACATTAGTTTCAGTTACTTTCACAAAAAATTTGTTCTTGACCAATTAATAACTGCTGGAATCTCGGGATGTTCTTAAGGGCATGTGGGAGAGACTCAGTCGGTAACAAATCGCGTTCCCTATTTTCCCCAAAACGATTGATACGGCGAGCAAAAGCAAATTAGGTTTTCATACTTATATGCTTCGACCAAAATCAAATTAGGTTTTTGTAGGCAATAGATAAGTATGAAAACCTGATTTGCTTTTGCTCGTCGTATCAATCGTTCTGGGGAAAACAGGGAAGGCGATTTGTTACCGACTGAGTCTGTATCACATGCCCTTAAGAGCATGTGAAACACTATGGGGTGCGAGAGAGATAGCATCAGTTGCGCTCTCGGCGGAGCGAGAGAGACGCACTGAGAACGTGTTTCACATGTTCTTAACCATCTGAGAATTGATACCTCTACCTTACAATGTATCGCGCTAACGTTCGGATAACCGAGTGTTCGGATGAACGAAGTCATGCAGCGATATCAAGTCTATCTCGGGATCGCCGATAAAAATCTACACCATTACTGTTATCATCTTATCGAATCGCCTTCGCAGCAACGGATTTTTAGATACACGATGGAAGCTATTCGATAATCCAAGGACAAGTTTGACAATTGGCGAGAATACGCGAGAATATTAGAAAACGTGGGTATGCGTATAAAATCGCTTAGAATCAGTGGTTATTACAGCGTCATGGAATTTTTTTTTTATCAGCCGCAAGAATCGACGCGAGGAAACCAACTCGGACGGAGATAATAGTCGCTGTCGTCCTGCTTAATAAATAATAACGATCTTCATTCGCGCCGAGGAAAATTGACGCGCAGAACTTCCTTCCCCGACGATATCATGCACAGATGCCGAAGCTCGGAAAACTTATATCTTGGATCAATATTTACCACCGCGACGTGATAGAAACAGGAATTCATGTATCTGCTCGTAGATCGATATCAACTGTCCAGATTCAAGTAAATTTTCCGCGAAGCTTCCTCTATGAGGCAGCCAAAAATACAGAAAATTCTTTCACATAGAAGAAGCGTTGCTGATAATGGACCCTTATGAGAAAGCAATAAGAACATTTCAATATTCATCTCTTATGAGGAAGTGATATGAAAATTTTCATGCTCAACTTTTATGAGACATGTAAATTTTTATTTTCAATTTTTATGAAGAAGCGATATGTTTTTTTATATTCGTACGCAAGCCTATAAAAAAATCGTCACTGTCCATTTAATTTTTTTTTTTTTTTTTAAGAATCCCAAAGCTCGTGTGTTTTATAAAACGTGTAAGCTTACGATAAATGGTCGTGATGTTCGAGTCAATAAACGATCGCTTTGAGAGTCAACAAGATCACAGCGACGGCGTTGATTAAGGATTCTCGTAATGATTCCAAGTAATAGTGCGCATGCGTCACGCCGTTAATAACTGCGTCGCAAAATGATCTGCGTCGTGTATTTCCATTCAGGATTCACCTTCCGGCGATAATTAAATACTGTTTACGCCAACGATTCATTGCTTTTTAAGCGATTGCGCAATTGTGCTAAAGATTCGTTGACCGTGAATTTCCACATTTAGGGAAGCAACAGCTGTGTGCAGTTGCGCGACCCGCCGCACGGTGCGCGGGTGTCGAAGGGAGGCTGCGCGGTAGAGAGAACGGCCCGGGTCACGTTATGCCGAGCGTCTCGACAGAAAATCGACCCTTTGTTGTTCCACCTTAGACTTAAACGCGTATTCGTTTTTAAAATATTTTTAGTGTTGCAATCAACTGGTTTATCCCTCCAAGAACAACGTCGCGACAAATTGAAACGATCAACTAATACTTCTGCGGTGTACCCGGCATAAGAATTAACATTGTCGTCGCGAGCTTTTGCGAGGAGGAAAAAGGCATTGATATACTCGGCGAGCTCGCATCGCCGGCCAAAAGCGGCTGTGAACAAAATACGTTGGTTCAAGAATGTCGATGCCACTGCAAAAACAAGGTAATTCGTTAAGAGCTAACTCAAGGTTTTTGAAAATAACGAGGCGCTGCCCGAGACGATTAATTTCTTCGGGTTAATTTTTGGTGAGGAATCGACGCGTATAGATCACGCGTATAAGCCGAGCGATAAATAAGTCGACGAGAAGGCCATTAGACAAACATTTCTCGAGACTGCGAACGAGCGTGTGCCTCGTAATGAAAAGTGTAACGAACAAAAAAATATGCCCGTCAGAAATTAAGGTAGTACTTGCCCATTAGCTAGTCAAATGAGAGTTGTATCATGAAAATGTTTAAGGGTCGCTATTTAAGTTTCGAAAAAATAATAACATGGCTAAGTGTATCCACATTTAATGTATAAAGAATGAAGAACGAAACCTTCCTCATATGCTCGACCCGAAGGTCTAGGCTTGGAAAAACCATGCTCTCACCACTTAAGGATCATTGAACAGATGGACCTACCCTGCAATATCGGGTAGCGACTCACCTGGTTGGGCTTCACGCGATCCGACCAAGGTCGAATCCCCTGAAGTAATTTCCAGCAGTATTTCCACACAGACCACATAGACCCGTGCCACGAAACGGTCGTAGTTGGCATAATATTTGCGATATGCACTGCACGTGTCGCAAATATCGCTTAAATTACGTCCGTTTTGTGCGGCTTGTCTAACTGGGTTGTTTTACGTATCGCACCCTTAAATCAACAGTGTAACATCTCTAACGGGATTACCCGTAGAAATGATTACACTTCTAGGTGCGCAATATGTACAGCACTACCTGATAGAATTCTTTGGGGAATTTGAAACGTTAAGGCAGAACGCATTTTAGATCACGTCGTTTGCCAGGGAAAAAGATTTAAGCACCAAACATAATCTACGAGCTATTGCAATTAAACAGAAAGTTTATTCACTACAAATTCACGATCGATAATAAATTCGGAAATATTGATTTTTACTCGAATTTGACGCATTTTTGTATGCTGCCGGTCTAATGCAATGGCTTGACACAGCGAATAAAGTTCATAGTGTCGTCATATTGGTACAGAGCGAGACCTCCGCCGATGGACTGATAACCGATAAAGAATTTTAATTGAAAAATTCAGTCAGCACATTATTTTCGAATATCATTTTAATCCTCAAAATCTCCAGCTCACATTACGGTTCTCGTTCCTACAGTAGAACCTCACTTATCTAACCTTCGATCAACCGAGCCTCCGCTTTATCGGAGTCACCCAACTTATTCAAGCCCTCCATGTTAACCGAGATGTAAAGTCGGATAATACGGCAAACTCGGATAGAACGGATAAAGCAGCAATGCGCGCGCCGTTATGCGTGTTATTCGAATGTCACTTATCCGACGCACGCTCTAAAACCTTGGATAAACGGGGTTCTACTGTATATGCATCCGATCGTGAAACACAAATAAAACTGAACAAAAAACCGATCCGTGACTCTTTTCCAACAAGAAACCATGCTAAGACTTGGGATTTATTTATTCAATGTGAAAATCCAGTAACCTTGCTGTATGTATTGTTCGGAACACAACAACAAAATTAGCATTGTATCTAATAATAGAGTGTGTGACAATTAATATTTTTATTCGAGACAATTAATAATTTCGGAGAGTTAGTTTCTGGTAAGGAATCGACGCGTGTAGATAAGTCGGTCAATAAATAAGTCTATGAGAAAGCCATTAGGCAACAATTTCTCGAGGCTGCGAACGAGTCTGTGTCTCCGATGAAAATTGTCCCAAGTAAACAAATATTCCAGTCCATTGCTCAATCTCAAATTCGATGGGTCACTCGCGAAGAGTTTTTCTACCGGAATAGCACGGAAACCATCAAAACGGCAAGGAAGAACATCGCCCCAGAAATTCCGAATACTAATAACAAAGTTGACTGGCGTATACGACACTGTACGGTTTTCCACGACTTCGTTGGAATTATGTCAGAGAGAAACTGAGCGAGAATCGAACGGTGAAGGCTGGTGGCTGCGTGGCTTTTGACACCCGATTATCGCTGTGTATATATATATATATATATGTCACATACACACGTACATCCATCCGGACGTCAGCTAAAAATCGCAACAACAAAAAATCGAGATTTTAATGTCAAAGTACTTAAAACGTCGAGCGTTTTACACTATTTTAGGTACCATGACATTAAAATCTCGATTTTTTTCAAAGAAAACATAGCTCTCTCCAACACTAAAATATTCCCGTCCATTGTTCAAGCGCAAATTTGGTCGGACAGTCGCTGAGAGTTTTCTTACCGGAATAGCGGCGAAACCATCAACAAAATGGCAACGAAGAACATAGTTCCCGAAATTATGAGAACTAACGACAAAGTTGATCGGTGTTATACGACACTGTACGGTTTTCCACGCCTTCGTTGGACTCGCGTCAGAGAGAAACTGAGCGAGCAACGAACGGTGAAGGTTGCTGCCTATCTGTATAGCATACTGTTTAGTATTCTTCTTTTCGCCGTTAAGCGAGACCGGTACAATGGGTTCGGCCTTTAAAAAAATACCGTGCAAGGTGACGAATCCAGCGAGAAAACATGGCCGCCCTTTGTCCCCGAGCAGCAGAAAAATTCCAACCGCTCGGATTCCTATCTTCGCGCTGTTGCGTGGAATTTACTGAATTCATGCCGATGGCCTCTCCAATGACGCTCGCGCAACATCTCGCTAATCGGCTCGATGACGATTCCGCAGTAATTGTCGCATTCTCGCATGCCATCCACCGATCGCAAAAACTACTCTGTGCGATGGAAATCTCCCATCGACCACAAAAACTCACTGGCTACAAAAAATATAGAAAAAAATTTATTCCCAGGAAAATTAATTGGCTGGAAAATTAATTTCCTCAACAATTAATTCCCTGAACAATGTATCGCCTGGAAAATTAATGCCCTGAATGAATAATAATTTTTCACTGATGACAATTTTAATTGTGTTTGCAAAAAGATGACGATCGTTGCACTGTGCTGCCAGAAGAATTTTCTCATTTCGAGCTGTTCTAGAGGGGCCACAAACGGTTGCCTGCCTGGTGCAACCATCTGACTCGATGCCGCCTGGCAGGTGTTTTCGACGGGTTGACGGGGAGATTAAAAACATCGGGACGACCTTGAAGAGAGTGCTTCGACGCACTCGGCGACAGGAAAGTATGCCGATAAACAGCTGTGCCCCGCGCAGGAACAAACACTGGCCGAGTCGATCGCACGGTAAACAGGAAGGACCGGGGAGGCGTGGAGAGCCGGAGCTTCGATTAGAATGTTTACGTGATTTTTTGGCACGTTGAATTTCTCATTTGGATACGGGCGATTCGCCAGATCTCATCGAGTTCGGGCGACATAAACTATTCCACTATAAAGTGAATATTTCGCTAACGGCCCAAACGTTATTTACCATCTATTAATTACTTTAGAAAATTGTGGATTTGCTTCTATCTTTGTCCCACCTCGTAGTGATGGGCGAAAATGTTGCATTACGGGTAAATTTCCGGTTTCTAAATTTCAAAGTCGGTAGCAAAACAACCTGCCAGTTATTCATAAATTTTTTTTTTTAAACTCATAGATAAAAATTGATATCGGTAAGGCATTCTCGTCATGGTTTCGTGACGCAACAAGCCCCCGAATCTTATCTGAATTCACGTAAAACTCGATTGCCGGTGCTGTTCATGACCGAACGTTATAAGAACCTGATAATGATTTATTTCTAAAAAAACAAAAGACGTAGATAAAAATTGATATCGAAAAAACGAATTCTCGTCATGGCTTCGTGACGCAACGAAAGGTCCAAGCAACCGACCCCGAATCTTATCTGAATCTACGTAAAATGCGATTGCCAATTCTGATCATATAGTATAACAATCTATAAATCGTTTGAAAAAACAAACTAAAAACTGATAGATAGAAATTGCTATCGATCGAATGAAGTCTCGTCATGGCTTCGTCACGAATCGAAAGGTCCAAACAGCCGACCCCCGAATCTTATCTGAATTCACGGAAAATTCCATCGCCAATGCTGATCGCACTCGAACGTTATCGACACTCGACTTGAACAGATGGGAATACCGGCTGCACGATTTTTTTTAAATCATGATTTGCATCAAGTTACCTACGTTATAACTGCGAGCTTTTTTGCGCTCGCACTTCCATCATCTTAACTGACACTCGACTTACTTCTGGTGTGTTAATGTCCATAAAAAGATCTCTTACGTGGTCTACCACTCCGTTCGTTACACTCACGAGAACCTTTCGGATACGCTGACATTTTGACAACACTCGGTAGGAAAGCCGGAGCTGAACTAGCCAAACTCGACGCTCTGTCAAAATATCGTAAACGTTCGAGAAAGTTCTACCCCAGGTCAAACAAGAACATCTGCCGAAATCCTCCTCTCTCTATTATTCCGTAGTACAGCGGTATTGAGGCAGGTAACCGAAAAAGGGCCCCTGAGCGGCCGCTCCGTTGTAACTTCGGCGCGCTTCGGCGCCGAACCGACGGGCGGTCACTTAAGTGCTCGTAGCATCGTAACTAATGCGAATTTTGCTTTCAAATTTTGACCTCATATTCTTGAGTAGTTATACTAACAATTGATGCAATAAAAAAAAGGTCGATTTTTTAATCAGTCTAAACTGGTTTCCTCCCTTAAACAGTTACGTTATTATCAATATTTCAATTTACAACAGTTAATTTACATCAATATTTCAACAGTTACGTTATTAACAATATTTCAATTCACAAAAGTTAATTTACATCAATATTTCAACAGTTACGTTATTATCAATATTTCAATTCACAAAAGTTAATTTACATCGATATTTCAACAGTTACGTTACTATCAATATTTCAATTTACAACAGTTAATTTAAATCAACATTTCAACAGTTATGTTATTATCAATATTTGCATCAAGTTACGTTATGTTAAAACAGCTGACCTGGTCACACGTGAAGTTTGTTGGAAACTATCTAGAGGCAGTAACTCTGCGAGGCTATATTTCTGCAGGCCGAGGCAAGTTTGTTGAATTATTCATGTGCACAACCCTCCGCTACCATTGGCCAGGCGATACTTGTGCATCCCCTCGCTGAAATACTATTTTATGTAATTTTTTTCGAAGCCTGTGCCACTTGACATTCAACAGCTTACATATGCAGCGCCTGTATACGACATTTAAACAAGGACACAGGCGGATTCGGGGAATCCTTAAGAGTATGTGGAACGCTATGGAGTGCGAGAGAGATAGCATTAGCGGAGCTCTCGGCGGAGCGAGAGGGACACGCTGAGAACGTGTTTCACATGCTCTTAAGCCTTAAGAGCTTGTGCAATACCCTGGTCGGTAATAAAACCTGTAATCAACTTTTCTCACAGGTTGATTAGAGTTTTTTTATATCGACTAGGCCCGGGATGGACGGGGAGGTGTTTCACATGGTCTTAATAATCGCTCGACGAAGTACGCCAGAATGAGGTCTCGAGCACTGGCGATAACAATGTCACGGCGCAAACTAATTTTTTTAAAGTAAAGTGATTTTCTTGAAAGCGTTTGTCACTTCACATTCCGCAGCCTACTCATCGAACGAGTGCAATTTACAGTCTACGCAGTGCCTATATATGACGTTTAAACAAGGGCACAATCGTAAGGATTCCCCGATTAAAAGTCGCCCGACGAAGTACGCCAGAACGAGATCTCGAGTACCGGCGATCACAATTTAATAATTTTTAAAAAGTAAGCGTAAAAGTAGTTTTTTAAAAGTGAAGCGTAAAAGTAATTTTTTAAAAGCAAGCGTAAAAGTACTATTTCAAAAGCAAGCATAAAAGTACTGTTTCAAAAGTAAACAGAGAAGTAATTTTTAAAAAGTAAGCGTAAAAGTAATTTTTTGAAAGAGAAAATGCAGTCTACAGTCTATGCAGTGCCTGTACGTGACTTTTAAATAACAGAAAGGATTCCCCGATTAATGACCTCCCGACGAAGTGCGCCGGACTAAGATCTCGAGTACCGGCGATCACAATGTCGCAGCGCAAAGTAATTTTTGAAGAGTAAGCGTAAAAGTAGTTTTTTATAAGTAGGCGTAAAAGTAATTTTTTAAAAGCAAGCTTAGAAGTACTATTCTAAAAGC
The DNA here is from genome assembly GCA_933228735.2 of Amblyteles armatorius. Taxonomy (NCBI): domain Eukaryota; kingdom Metazoa; phylum Arthropoda; class Insecta; order Hymenoptera; family Ichneumonidae; genus Amblyteles; species Amblyteles armatorius. The sequence goes on along the minus strand of OW121688.1, from coordinate 2,472,170 downwards.
AAGCATAAAAGTACTGTTTTAAAAGTAAACCAAGAATTAATTTTTAAAAAGTAAGCGTGAAAGTAATTTTTTGAAAGAGAAAATCCAGTATACAGTCTATGCAGTGCCTGTACGTGACGTTAAAATAACAGAAAGGATTCCCCGATTAATGACCTCCCGACGAAGTGCGCCGGACTAAGATCTCGAGCACCGGCGATAACAATGTTGCAGCACAAATTATTTCTTTTTAAATCAAAGTAATTTTTTTGGACGCGTGTACCACTTGACATTCCGCAGCCAAAATATCGAGCAAGTGCAGTCTATGCAGTGCCTATATGTGACATTTGAACAAAGGCACAGTCGTAAGGATTCCCCGATTAATGATCGCTCGACGAACTTAGCTAGAACGAGATCTCGAACACCGCCAATAACAATGTCACGGCGCAGGTAGCAGTGGGTATTAAGATACGGAAATCTGTACTCACTGTGTCTTATCTTTCGAGAGACAAATCAGTGGCAACACTTTTTTTTCATATATCTATAATCGTTTGCCTGGTGTCTGATAACGGAAATTCTCGACGACCGACGCGGTTCTTCGGTTGCCCTAAGGCAGCTGTTGCTCGCTCGCAACGACGCCATCTTTGTTATAGCCGTGCGTGTTTATATATATTTTTTCACTCGCCGGTCGTTCAGCACACCAGACGCGTCGTACCGCAATCCACTTTGCTGATTCACAACTTCGAAATTTTTAATGCACACGACCGTTTGGTGCGATAATACAAAGCCCGGTCTTCGGGGCGCAGATAAAATGAGACTTAGCGACGCGACACAGCGATAACGTTGCCCAGGAACGAAAGGAAAAAAACCTATGTACACAACTACATCAACAAAATCGACGACACCCGCCGAAACTCAGGTTTATCGCTCGATCGTTTCCATGGTCGGTTAAAAAAAAATATTATGCTACGGAAGAAAAATGAGAAAAATACTGTCAAGTCCGGCACGGAATTTCGTCATTGTCTGCGGCCGAATTCAATAGTGACGCAGCACGAACGAACACGACCTCGGCTTATGTAATGCAATAAATTCCGCGTTCGGCCGAGATTAATTTTTTGTTCAAAGGAAAAAAAATAATTTAAGTAATGTCATAACTGTAGCGCGAGACCTTAGCCGTCCAGTACTATAAACAGGTTTATCTTAAATTATGCCTCGTGTCCCAAGTTTTGCCGAGGAAAATAAAAATAAGCGCGTGCTGTTTTCGTAGGTGATAAAGTTGCGATTAAATTTTTTTCGTGAAGTGTTCTCGAGCTGTTGTCGTGTTTATCGTCGTGATGGAGATCGAGATTTCATCGAGGAGCAAGCCTCTTTTCGTGGAACACCGCCTCGACGAAAGTGTTACGTGTGTGTGACTTTTTCTGTAACGCCTGAACGCCTTTTTCTGTCTGTCTGAAGTATTTATCCGAAGCGTATTCCTGCATCCGAGTCTTCTCTGAACTCGTGACAAATAATAAATATTTGTCCTCTTTGACTCAGATAAGATCAATAATCCAAGCTGCCGTACATTCGTCTCTAATTCTGAAGGCGACAAGTCCTTTCATCCAAACGGAGAAACGTCGTGCTTGTAAACACACCGTTCGCCTTGGCGATTCTGCTCACAACACGTGGCCCAAACAGCTCGTGTGCTAGATTATATATGCGTTCTCGACGTTATACCGGGCACTGACACGCCAGCTCACACGACGTATCGAACTCGTCCGGACGCTATTTTTTGGCAATCGAAGAACTGGCACGTGCGGTTGGATCGATGCAAAATTATAACCCAAGAGACTTGTTTCTCGTGTTATTCCGCGTGCGATTCATCCGAGCGTCAGCGATTCACGTACATCAGTGGACGGAGTCAATAGCCTAAAAAAAATCTACTCTGCGTAGCCTCTAAGCTGAAACTACCAGTGGCCGCGCACCTGAGGTAAACGTCCCAATGACCGGACATGTACTTACAAAGCGTGCGTGCAAAAGCACGCGTTGTAAGTAATAATGTAATCGGGAAATTACAAAAGTAAAAATAAATGAAACCATTTTTTTCTTTCTATCTCTAACTCAAAAATTCAGTAGGAACAAATAAATGAAAAATACTTGGTGCGTCATTTCTTTTGGTGCAATAAACGCAGTTTATTTGTATTCCACAGCCGCACCACGTATTTTTCAAGTACTTTTTATCATTAACATATATAAAATATATCAAATATTTTTATATTTCTTTATCTCTGATTCTGCAACATTGAGATTTCATCGATTATTGCTCATCGTACGTTTGAATAAAAAATGTTGTTCTTCATCCTTAAATGAATTTTGGTGTTCCTCGTTTATTTTCGGCAGGCATTATTTATCACGGAAACCAGAAATGCAATTTTTCATGCATGTCCATTGGCACCTTCACCTTAAGGGAGCAGTCCCAATCCCCAACATGCACGAAAAATCGCTTTGTCCGGCCACTAGGACGTGTTCCGGTCACTGAGACGTTTACCTTACGTACGGTAGAAAATTGCCGGCGAGAGGTTTGTCTTCGATCCACCCACAAGCCTACGTTCAGTCGGATCATCTCGCGCGAACGTACAAGAGATAAAACTCGCCGTGATTTTACCTGTAAAACACGCACCGCTTCGTTACGTCGGTGCGAAACATATTAACTACGTCGCGACTGGTGATTCTAGTGAAAAAGCGGAACACCAGATGGCGCTTTCCCGGATTCTCGACGAGCCGCGAACACGCGGTGGGGACGCGGCGACGCGATTGGTCGAGCGAGTAGTCGCGCGGTCGGCGATTGGCTTCTAGCCAGACTCGTCCTTTCCCCGCCAGCGGAGCCATCATTCCCACTGATATATAACTTGAACCCTCCATGCGGCCAGTTCGCAAGCAACTTCAGCGTCGGTCAGTTCGTTTTTTCCCCATTTGTACTCAAAGCGCCGTCGGTGAAGCATTCTCGTTTCCAATTTACCTTGAAACTCTCGAGGATAAATTTGTATTCGCCAAAAAAAAAAACTTTCCGTGAAGATAAGCACGAGTGTTCGGTTGAGCCGAAATTTAAGGCAATCCGCGGAAAAAAAAGTAAAAGTACAAGGTACTCAGCGCTTCGATCCAACAGGTTGACTCAGTGAAGCTTCGAGCTTTCCGAATTCGTATAAATACATTTAAGACGGAGTTTAAGACTGGTACGACGAAAAGCAGAGTGAAACCGCGTTTCTTCGAGTGACGTTGAGAACCACTGTGTTACTTTACCCCGTCCAGTTTTCAGACCGAACGATCTTATTCCACTGGCAACGGAAATGGGTGTCAACAAGGTACGTGCGATGCAGCAAAAGAGTTAGAGATAGCGTGTTATCGTTTAATGCGAAGGACAAACGCTCGGGGTTCATTATCGTTCGAGGGTGAAAGTGCATCCAGCGTGTGGAACGTTCTACCGGCGGACGCGTATCTATGCACTCGACTTATCGTTAAATTTTTTTTCATTTTCTCCTAACTTTAAAACTTGACATTTTTTGTTGTTGATTTTATTGCTTTGAATTGTGTCATCGACGAATCGATCTGTGGGCGCTCGAGGAAAAGCCGAGGAAGGCAAAACCCTGAGAGAATTCGCAAACGAGATTGAGGCCGCAAACGCGATTAGAACTTGGCACGAACTCCGGCGCTGTGTATAGTTTAATTACACACAAAGCGCCCACTGTGCCGCACGCTCCTCTGCGCACAAAATGTCCGACCGCTGGAGAATCAACGAGCCGCGTACACATTCTCGTGGGTTAGCTTTTCTTTTGCATTTTTTTTTCTTTTTTTTTGCCGGATAAATATAGCTGCGAGAGAGAGGACGTATAACTCCGATGACGCACAGTCTGCGTACAGCTCGCCCGACCGTTAGTCCGGCCCGATACAACGAAGCTCGGGACAAAGAAGCGTGCTTGTCGATGCCGACTACGTGAAATACGATCCGATCGCGTTTCAACCGTTTTTCTCGTGTGTTGTAATATTCGCCTGTTAGTTTTGAGATGACTCATCGAAAAAGTCTTTTATGCAAGACGGACTGAAGAAGGCAGAAAAACGAAGCATTTGGAAAATGAACGGCACTGTCGTACATTGTGATTCATCGGCAGCCCACCGTTTCTCCGCAAACCGTTTCCACACGCGCTCCGGTGATCGGTTCCAGACCTGCCCATTGGTGGATCCAAGCGTGTGTAGAATCGGTCTATGCAGGAACGGTGGGCTGCCGATTTATCGCTGTTATTTGCGGTTAGGAGGTAGATAGGGAAATCGGCCGGACGAAGTTGTTCCCGACCATTTACGTGTAGTCTGGAACAACTTCGTCCGGTCGTCGCAACATCGTCGAGTCGCTGTGTCCGCGAATGTTTATGTACATTCGCGGACACAGCGACTCGACGACGATTCATTCACCTAATCTCATTACCCGACATGTTCGAGCACTTATCCTTATCGGTTGCGCCCTAGGCGTGTTTGCACTGACGCGATGACTTATTTTTTTTGTTGTTTTCTTTCCTCGATGAGACCGAGCATATTTTCCACTCGCGCGGTAGACGTGTTTGCACGGTCTCGATGGGTTACTTATTTATTTTACTTCAATAACAATACAGTACATTTTTTGTTTTCCATTCACATTGGCTCGTTATTTTCCACTCGAAAACTAAAAAGTATTCTATCCGATTTGAGATTCCCAATGAGTCATCGATTCTTGCAATTGTCTATCCAAAATTGTACGCAGTCATTGACAGTGAAGGTGATTTGTATCAACGCATGTGTCGTCGACCAAGAGGAATTTTAATCGCGATGGACTTGCAAGAACAACAACTGGTAAATACAAATTTCCATGATTGTAAGTTTTTTCGAAGTAAGATCCACATTTTTTAACCGATTTTAATGTACCGTGGCTCATTTTCTTTCTCAAACTTTGCTCTACAAATTCACCAAATAGATTTTTTGTAGGTTTGACTGTTTTACCAGTCCGCCTCATTGTTTAACCGGTGTATTTTTTTCCCTCAAACGAACTGCCGTAATTATTAAACGGCCAAACTATAAAACAAAAAAATACTCGGTGAATTCGTAGAGCAACGTTTGAGGAACAAAACGAGCCGAGGTAGATTAAAATTGGTTGACAAATAAGGATTCTTCTTTGAAATAATTCAACGAAAATGTTGTCGTCATGGAAATTTTCATTCATGAGTTTATGTATTTTCTTTGATTGAGAATCCATGCAGCAATACAAATCGACTTCCGTTACGGTTAATAAATGCACAACATTCTGGATAGACAATTGTGAAAATTAGCACTCGTTTGACCAGCGTTCCGTGCAGTGGCGGCTTTAATCTGACGAAGCATTGCCGTTCCACCGGATCGTGACTAATTCCGTTTGGCAGATTGTACAGCGCTAACACGAGTTTTAAAGACTTTTCCGCGAACGAGAAAACCCTAGATTACCAGCCTACGCGTGACTGACTGTGACCTCGTATCGGAGCTCCCGTCCGTTCGCGCATACTTAAATCGCGACGTCGACCTTAAACCGATGAGGCTTACAAGCGGCTCACTTTACGTGCAAGACGTTTTCATCGAACGACACAATTTCCAAGATCCATTTTCCTTCCGACGATTACCAACGCTTAGGGAAAAGAGCTTTCAAATTGATTTCCTCGATTTTGTATTCGTATCATTTTTTTATTTATATTCTTTTTTAACTTAAGAACATAAATATACATACATATGCATATATATATATAACATTGAAGTTATCGTAGCGTCGACGTCTTTTAACCCTCACTCCATGTAGGGGGGTCGTTTTTGTCCGGGCCGAAAAACCCGAAAAGCGTTTTTCCGCGCATCGCTGGATATTTAAAAATATATTTTTTGTTTAAATGACAATATCCGAAAAATTCCTGTTCGCACTTCAAAAGGACATTCTAAGGATCGACCATGAATTTTTTCAGATTTTTCTATTAATAATTGTGGGTGTGGTAGCGCGCCGCCGAAAACGACCCCGGTGCATGGAATTAGGGTGCCGAAAACACCTGCATGGAGTGAGGGTTAATTCTCACCGGGCGACAGACAATTTCCAAGATCGACTTTCCTTCCGACGATTACCGACGCTTAGGAAAAAAAGCCTTCGAATTAGTCTTCATTTCGTCTTCATTTTGCTTCCTCACAGAGAAACCTCTTTTTATTATTGTTTTTTTAACTTACGAAAATAAAAATATATATATAGCATCTACGTTATCGCGAGGGAAGACTCGAAAGAGCACCTTGACGGCGTTTAACTCTCACCGGGCGCCGTCGACTGTACGCCGGCGACAAGCCAATATTGATCGTACAGCTTCGCGCAAACTCGTTCCGTTCCACGTTCGTCCACAGCTTAGCGGCTCGTGAGGCCAGCTCGGTAGTGGCCCGATGAAGCCCGGCCGTGATCGTGTCTCTCCACGTCCTCGCCCTCACGGTCTCACGGGAACCTCGTGATACATCGACTTCGACGTCGATTTTCTGCGGAATCTCGGAAACACTGAGAGAACGTCTATTTATATACGCATATATATATATGAATATATATATATATCAGTGAAAATCGCACGATAGTAAATATCGAGATGATCGAAAGATCCGACGAGCCGTGCATAAGTTTCCCCCGGACTGCGTGCCGGGACTATAGACTATTCGAGGCTCAAAGTCCAATTAGACAATCGGTGAGGGTTCGCGTTTCAGTTCAGTCGAAAAAAAAAATCCTTACAGGACGATCTTTACCATTTCGTCACGTAACATCACAACAACCCTCCCGCATTCGTTTCACACACCGTCGAATGTATAAAATTTCTGAATCGCCGATGATGATTGTGAGTCGAGATAATTGAAAGGAAAAAAAATTATGTTTTATTACTATTCGAGGCTCAAGGTCCAATTAGACAATCGGTGAGGGTTCGCGTTTCAGTACACTCGAAAAAAAAAAAGAAAAATCCTGACACGCCGATCTTTTCCGTTTCGTGACGTAACATCATAACAACTTTCTCGCATTAGTTTCACACACAGTGGAATGTATAATGTTTGTAAATCGCCGATGATTTTTATGCGTCGAGATAATTAAAAGGAAAAAAAACTATTTTTTTTATTTATTCATTTATTTGTTTTTACTAGATTTAATTTGCAACATTGAAGCGTGACTCACGTTAGTTAATGACAATGATCAGCATCAATAATCGTTACTAAACGTGTGTTCTCTTGTCTCCTCAGAAACAGAACCGGACCTCTCGATAGCGCACATCCGATAATCGTTTATTAAAACGATCTCATTAAAAAAACAAAAAAAACCACGTCAATCATTATCGACAAACACATGAAAGACCTCTTCCGACTGTTCGTACGTTCTTCGCTAATCATTAGACCGCTCTCCTCCTCGTCCATCGATTACACACCGTGTGATTTTCAATGTGTAGGTAGACTGCAAATATTATAACTATAGAATCTTATTTTTTCATTTTTTTTATCGCATATTTAAACACGTATTTATTGTACACACGATCGGCAGAGTGAAAATCTTATCCGTGTAATTTGTGTAATTATTAATGAAATTCGTGTTATTAATTAAATTAATTAAATTTAATTATTTTATTGCATCACGAAACTCGTTCCACACGATTTCTCGAAAATCGATATTTATCTCATATACATATATATATTCAATCGACGCTTATTACTTTACATGAATTCATCGCGCATCTATCGATCTGCGGTGTGGCATGTATTTAAAAAAATGTTATTTGTTCTCGTTTACCCAGATGTCCGATAACAATCCCGAGATGAGGGCAACCGCTGCACGTATTTGTCGAGACTACTTGCACGGAGGGTGGAAGCACGTGACCTCCGACAACATTGTACTCAAGCACATAAGGTTCGAACTTTTAAAAGTTTCCTTTATTTTTATTTTCATTTAATTTCAACCCCTTTGTAATCGAGGATGCCAAAAATATATCAGTCATCTCAATGTCCCCATATCTCAAGATTACGTAAGATTGTGCAATTGGGCCGAATCGATTCTGAGAGTTAACATTTTTGCATCCCCGACTGCGATAAATTAAATCGACATCAAACCGGCACATTTTTGTCTATCCAAAAATATTATTGCAATTTTTTTTAAACTCCATTTTAATCACTTCGAAATCGGAGATGCAAAAAACTTATCCATCGTCTCAATATCCCAATATCTGAAGATTTTCCAAGATAGTGCAATCGAGTCGAATCGATTGTGAGAGATAACATTTTTGTATCCCCGATCGCGATAAATTAAATCGACATTAAATTGGCACATTTTTTTTCTATACAAATATTTTATTGCAAATTTTGTTTTTCGCAGTGGCGGTCTCAGTAACTGGGTCTACAATGTCCAATTGCCGGAAGGTGCAGCACCGGTGCGCGGTGAACCGCGTCAGGTGTTGTTGCGAATTTACGGTCAGGTGCACGGCGAGCGGGCGGTCGAGGGTCTCATAACGGAATCCGTGATCTTCACGCTTCTGTCGGAGAGGCGACTGGGTCCGAAGTTACACGGGGTCTTTCCGGGTGGAAGAATCGAGGAGTACATACCGGCCAGGCCGCTTCTCACCAAGGAGCTCGCCGACCCCGAGCTGAGCGCTCTGACCGCCGAAAAAATGGCACAGATACACATGATGCAGGTGCCGATTAGCAAGGAGCCCACCTGGCTCTGGGACACGATGTCCAAGTGGCTCGACACTGCCACGACAACGCTCAAAAATCCCGAAGACATCGATCTGAGACAGATGGACAATGTCAATACAATAATGTCGATGGGGTTGGCTCAAGAGGTCGCCTGGTTCAGGTGAGAATCAATGCCATGCTTCAGCTCGATAATTTCGTGGGCAGAAACTTTATTAACTTATTCATCAGTTCATTCATTTATTTATTAATTAAATAATTCATTTATTTATCCATCGAATTATACATGAAATTACACATCAAATTATACATCAAATTATACATCAAATTATACATCAAATTATACATCAAATTATACATAAAATTACACATCAAATTATACATCAAATTATACATCAAATTATACATCAAATTATACATCAAATTATACATCAAATTACGCATCAAATTACACATCAAATTATACATTAAAATTTACATCTAACTATATATCAAACTATACATCAAATCATACATCAAATTATACATCAAATTATACATCAAATTATACATCGAATTATGCATCAAATTATTTTATACTGATTTATAGATCTCTGGTGACGCAACAAAAGTACCCGGTGGTGTTCTGTCACAACGACATGCAGGAGGGTAACATACTCCTGCGCCAGAATTCTCGCAAGCGCGAGCTGGTGCTCATCGACTTCGAGTACTGTTCGTACAACTACAGGGGTTTCGACGTAGCCAATCACTTCGTCGAGTGGCAGTACGATTACACGGCGTCGGAGTACCCCTTCTTCCACGAGCGATCGGGTTCCGGACCGAGCGACGAACAAAAGGTGAGCCACGTATTGGGGGGCACAGGGGTGGGTATGCATCGAGCGTACGGCACCGCCAACTACCGGGGGTAAGAAATTTACAACAACATTTTTTTACTTCCTGTCCTCCGTAATTATCGTCATTGGCTCTCGACGCTCGAGCCTCAGACAAATCTTGCACAACCACCCACGTGCGCGCACCCTGGAATTTTTCGTTCCAAGCCGTGGCGCCTTTTTTTTACCAAAATCGAACTCGAAAAGAAAAAATCTTTTGTATCGAATTATCATTCTTTCACGTTCACATCTGTATGTACTTTTTCTTTTTCACATTTTTTTCTTAATTCTCAAAAGCCAAAAAAAAAACCATTCGATTGAGAATTCCTCATCGAACTCTGTCCCTCAACTGAATGTTTTTTTTTTTTCAATCATTGCCACCCCATTTATTACGTTGTTGCGTTACGGGGTCAGGAATTATTACATTAAAAAAAGGCGATATAGGGAAAAGGGAGGAGGTCGAGGGGTAGGACACCTTGGCGTGTGTTGCGTGTGTATGTATTAGTTTCACAGGACCGGAAGGCTCTGAGAGAAGGGCCGATGATGCCTACGGAATCAGAGGGCGAGGGCACATGTGAAAGCACTGACTCTCTGTGTCCAATGACTGCAATGGGATTACCTGGGATTTGTCCGATGGGCCCAGTGGAAGAATCCGAGTGAGGCTGGCTCTGGTGGGCCGGGAGAATCTTCGTGATCGGGGCGGTTACCAGTGTCCCGCCATCTACGCCTCTACAACACTAGAGTACCTCAACACGCAATCTCTCTCTCTCTCTCAATCTTTCTCTGAATAATAAATAAATAACTTTCGTGATATAATTATCATTGACGTCCACCCGCTACTACTGCTGTACGGGCCGGACGGCGAAAGTGTCGACGGTACTCCGAATCGAAGGATCTCGAATTCGTCGATGGTATAAGGTGGTCCTATACTGCATTAAAATGTACGATGTAGGATGGTCCTATACTGCATTCAAATGTACGGTATAAGATGGTCCTATACTGCATTCAAATGTACAGTTTAAGATGGTCCTATACTAGATTCACATGCACGGTATAAGATGGTCCTATACTGCATTCAAATGTACGGTATAAGATAGTCCTATACTGCATTCAAATGCACAGTATAATATATCTGTACTCATCGATCGAACGATCTCCGCACGATTAGGAATATTTGTGTAAATGTATATTTTTTGTTTGTTTTTTTTTTAATTCCCGTCCCGCTTAATCGTCAAATTAGATTGAACCACTCCCAGAGAATCCAATGAGCAAAGATCAACAGATTTTGTCGCAAAAGCGCAGCTTACGAACAACGCTCGCTTGTTGTTAAAAAAAATAAAATTATTCCGTCATTGTTCACGATTATTTCGTATTCGATTGCATATTTTACGTACATGGATATCATTTTTTTCCGAATCAGCCATATTATTGTTTCTTTCGTACAGAGATTCGTACATTGCGATTATATAATAAATTTCGCAAAATCGTTGCCGTAGATTCGTCCCCATTGTGCATTTCGGATGAACTACGAGCCGCAACGAAACTCACAAAATGAAAAAACAAAACGGAAGTCCCAATAAGGGACCAGGAGATTATAGTTGTAAAAAAAATACCACGAACGATCATAAATGTTTAACGAGAAAACATGATTTTTAATTATAAACGAAAAAACATAACTGATCAATGAAAACAAAAGTAGTTCGATCTCCGATCTCTGAGCGAGTAAAATTCTAACGAAAAATGTTATTTCTCTGTAGCTCCACTTTATAAGGAATTATCTGAGGACGTTGGGCAAGGAGGACGCTGAGGAAGAGGAGCGTCTCATGGAGGAGGTCAAAATTTTCACCTTGGCGAGTCATCTCTTCTGGGGACTGTGGAGCATCGTCAATGCCAAGCTATCTCAAATCCCATTCGGTTACTGGGTGAGCACATCCATCTTTAAAAAAATAAATTTTATCTCCAGTGACTTGCATTCGCAAAGTTTTTATTTTTATTTTTATTGCCAATATGAATTGTCATCGCTGACGGATCATGCATATCTTATCGCAGGATTACGCGGTCGTGAGGCTTAGAAACTACCAGTATCTCAAGGAAAAGATTCTCGCATCCGAGCCACTACGCAGTGGAATCAAGAGGAAGGACTCCGACACGGATTGAAGAAACGTGGAGCCTTCCTCGAAATGAATTCACGACTCACCCCACCGCGGGAGAGTGCTGGGAACCTCCGGTTGCCGGGATCACATCGTGACTCGGTCAACCGGATATTATCGACAAAAAAATACCCATAAGAAAAAAGATATTCGAGCGGGTGCTAGGAACCTTCGGTTGCCGGAACCACATCGTGACTCGGTCAACCGGATATTATCGGCAAAAAAAAAAAAAAAAAGAAAACAGAAAAAAATGATGTTCGATCGAGAGCGATCGCCGGAGTCGGAACACAAAAGTTATTCGGAGAACTATTTTCTACAAAAAAAAAAAATCTAACAAAAAATCTACAGAGTACGGGCGACGGGGAAACGCAACGCAGCGAAGATCCTACCTCGAGAATGTGATATATATAATATGTAGTTCAAGAGCGTGGAGAATCGTTAATTCTCGCTTGCCTTAGGATGAAAGTTAGACGAATGTGAGAAGCCGAGAGAGAAATCGGAACGGGGCGAAGAAAAATGAAAGGATCGCAGGCCTCGTCGCGAAGCAAACCTTCGTCGGGAGAGAAGCGGAGCGGCGGGCGAAGCCTCGACCGGAAGTGACCTTCCGGAAGCGGCGAGTCGCTCGAAATGCAAAAATAACTGTTTTTTTCCTTTTCTTTTTACGAGCAGTACGTGTCGAGTGAAAATCGAGACGGGCGAGCAGACATCGGACGGAGGAAGAGGAAAAAAAATCATGAACGCGAATTGTCGGAATCTAATTTTGCTAAAGCTCCAGATTCTAGTTTGTAAGTAAGATTTTTCTATCGCTTAAACCAATGTGCTAACCAGTTGGGTGCGGATCGATTGGACGTAGGAATTATCGAGTATTAGTGAGTAGTCGAAAGTCTGATTCAACGGTCATACCCTTTATAAATGTTATTTATTTTATATACATTTTTTTAACTTCATTTTTTTGTCATGCCACATTTTAGCTTAATATTAATTCCATCGTTAATCGTACGGACACTCGATTGTTTTTACCAATGATATATACCGATTAGTGCTTTAAGTTCTGTTCTTTTTGTACTTACATCCATAGCTGTAAATACGATTTTAATTCAATAAACAGTTTACCTACAAAGCCGTCGAATTTTCGTCTCGCGGCCGAAGTTCTCGTTCGCCTGTAGCCGAAGACAAAAACCACGTGACTTCCGGTTATCTGCCGAAGGCTTCGACCGGAATTTTTGAGGACTCGTAAGTGTCCATGAATTTTTCGATGGCCTTTCTGGCGTCCCAATTGGCGTCCTCGAGGAATCTGTGACACCACTCGGTGTTCATGGTCGTCGCGTCCATGAGCGTGAATATGAGACGTTCTTTTTCCCTCGGCGTCAAGCATGGCTCCGGCGTCCGGACCTCGTGGTCTCTGACGTCGAAGGAGAGCGGCGAGACGACAACCGCCGCATCGACGTGATACTGGTCGTTGACGATGTTGTACTCGTTGTCGTCGCGAGCGACGAGCAGGAAGGTCCTGTTGAAGGACAGGAAGATCGGCACGGCGTTCGGAATCTTGAAGATCCCCTCGACGCTCAGGAGAACCCGATGGCGGTCCTCGAACATGACGTCACACCGGAAGTTGGCCCGGTCGTGCACGGACTTCGGCAGTCTCTCGAGAGCGCCGATTATCTCAACGGGTCCTCGATACAGAAGATTGTCCCGTGAAAAATCGCCGGCGTTCATGATATTGCGATTCTCGGCGACGAAGGCGCCGATGTTCTTGTCCGGCGAGCCCGTCGAGGACATTCCGAGGGTCATCGAGTAGACCGACTTTTTGTGGTACAGATGGCGCAGCTGCGCTCGGTTGCGATCGTAGATGCCGAAGAAGTGCGCGACGAACTGCCCGACGAGCTTTCTGGCGTCCTCGCTCTTGAAGAAATGATCGTAGGTCACCGGAAGCTCCGGCAGATCCAAGGTCACGCCGTCGAGTTTCGTCAGATTCGGACAGTAGCGTTTCGCCGATTCGACGTACTGCCGAGGGCTCGAGTAATTTTCGCATACCGGATTACCGTCGAGCCACAGTTCAGTTATCGTCAGACTCTTGAGAGCCGTCAGATCGTCCATTCTCATTACGTAGTTGTAGCGAAGATCGAGACCTCGCAGAGAAGCGAGATTCGAGTTCTCGAGGGCGTTCAAAGTGACGAGTTCGTTTCGCTGGAGATTGAGATGCTCGAAGGGGCCCAAAGCCGTTTTTGCCAGTTTCAGGGTGTGGCTCAGTGTTCTGGCCTGTGAGAGAGGGCAGTGCACGGTTTTTGCAATTTCCTCGTCCCTGTGAAAATCCTCGAGGTTGAGACTCTTCTTGGCCGAGTCGTAACGCTTCGTCAGCGCGGCCAGTAAGATCGGCTGGATGTTGATCTTTAGGTCGTGGATCGACGCGAAGGCCAGCGTGACGATTATCACGATCGGGTCACCGTTCGGAAGGTTTATTATCAGATTCGATCTGCAGAGCATCTCTAAGGCTTGTCCGCAGTTTCGGGCCATAAAATAAGCGTCGTCGCCGTTCGCTTGATATCGAACGGGTATCAAGTCCGCGGGCTCGACCGCTACGAGAATCGTTTTTAGAACCACCTCTTTGTCGTAGCGCGCTCCCCTTATTATCTTTATTCTGTGCCAAGCGTCGTTGCGAGCCATCAGAGCTCGCTCCTTGAACATCTTACTGCCCATCGTCAATTTTATGGCCGTGGAGGAGTCCAGCGTGACCGGAGTCAGCGGCACGTTGTTTTTCATTTTTTTTTTTTTTTGCGAGTTACTTTTCTGTGGCCGATCGCGAGATTCTGCTCGATGCCGGACGATTGACCACCGGTTCTTAGGTTATGGACGGAATGTTGTTGTTACGAGCGCGAGTCGAAGTTGGACGATGAGTGGCGACGTTACCGACCGAGACGGACACAGCTTCGGACACATCGGTTCGTTTGTTCACTCGACCGTCTTTTACGATGTAGACAATGAAAATAATCGCGGAACGGGATTTTTGTGAAGTCGCTTCTCCGACGGAAACAACTGGCTGGCGGACGAGGGTGGTCAGTTTTTAACCCGGGCGACCCGAGCGCTCTCTCGGTGTCGTGAATTTACCATTCGTCGCATTTTTCGGTACCGGCAGTTTATTTACCGACGAGCGCCGTCGACGACTCGAATCCATTCGACGTACAAAACTAACTTTTACTTTAATAAATGCTTATTAGCGCTCTTCGTAAAGGGTTCAAAGTTCTTGCTGTCGCTGCGCCGTAGATTAGCGAAATTATTTAATGCGAAGATCAATTTTGAGACAACTGGCGATATATATATTTTTTTTACTATTATAACGGATACCTATAATCGTAATTATAAAAAATAATAATTTATCACATTTGTGTATAATCTCTTGCAGTCAATCACATATTTCTTTTTTCTACTGCACGGAAACGTTGAGCTTCGTCGACTTGGTAAAATATCGGTGTACTATTTATCTACAACTCGCCGGAAAATGCCGATCGATCGGGTCTCGAATGGCTGGCTTTGCTGGGCAATCCTTTCGATTTGTTCCATTCGTTGTACGCTAAAATCGCAACGTTCCTGCCACCGACAGCGCTCATTTCCATCGCGCTCGCCGCCCACTCGATCGCGTTCACGTGATAGAGTGAATCGTGCAGCTTGAAATCGAGACGCGGTTCCGCAGT
Organism: Amblyteles armatorius; assembly: GCA_933228735.2. Taxonomy (NCBI): domain Eukaryota; kingdom Metazoa; phylum Arthropoda; class Insecta; order Hymenoptera; family Ichneumonidae; genus Amblyteles; species Amblyteles armatorius. Next base: position 2,456,777 of record OW121688.1, on the reverse strand, counting down.
CGAGTACTTCGGATAGGCCTTCCATTTTATTATTTCGATGTGTTCGACCTAAGGAATTTTAATCACGGTTAAAAACACGGTCGGCTCGACAATGCGTCGCAGATGATGGAACAATTTTTATTTTTCCTACTTGTGTGAACATATCGTCGATAACGCGTTGCTCCAGTGGTTCGCTCGTAAATATTTTCCATACCTCCGAGCAATTTCCCTCAACGGACACCAATTTGCCAACAGCATTGATAATAGTTTTTTCGGGATCGCAGCTCAGTATCATCGCCATCGGTTCGTCCAGGTCGAAGTATTTCGGATTCAAGTATCCGTGAATGAACGTAACGAAGATCGATTGGTACGAACCGGGAAATTCAATTTTCGCCGATTCCGGAAAATCTTCGAATTCTATCGGCATCGACTGATCCCTCGTAAGAGGCGCCGCTACGATAACTATGTCATAGGTACTTTTCATCGTATCGGAACTTCCTGAAAGAAATGAAAATCATTAAGACATACAAATTATTGAGTTCAAGAGCGCGACAAGCCAGAGTTCTGATCTACCGTTGAATGTGCTTCTAATATGAAGAATAAATTAGTGTAAATTGTGATGCGTGCCACGCGTTGGTCTTAATAATCTCTTTAGAATGTTAATTATAGAGTGCTAATTATACTATACTGTACACTGTCTTCCAGTGTATTATCTTACATCAAATTTAATCGACTATAACTTGTATCGATTTTTGTAAAAGGGTTTTTCCCAATGAAACAAATAAATACATAAATAAATGAATAAATAAAACGAAAAAAAATCTTAAAGGTAAACGGGCTATTGAAATTTACCGCTGTTGACGTAATGCAGCTCGTACTGCGCTCTCAGATCATCTCCTGGAAGATGAACAATCTTTTTTACCACGGACGGCACGACCGTCACCCTCGAGTTTCTGTACACGAGATGTTCGGGTACCTGAAATTTTTTTTTTTTTGTCGATTCCGCAGTTTCGAATTTTATCATATGGAGATAAATCTATCGGTATTTTTTACGTGTCTGTTGCCGCCTTTGACGGACCACAGCGAGGCGCCGGTACCGGCGACAGCGACCAGACCGACGAAGCTCTGAATCCCGGTGCTCTGTCCGTAACTAACGACCAGAGCAGCCTCGACCAATTCGTCTATGAGTCGCGACGAATATCTCAAATTCGTGAGATGCTCCTTCATGGATATTTTGAGAATATTTGGAAATTCGCTGTTCATGGCAGACAGCAAGCCCGTCAAATTTGTAAAGGCTACGCCCTCGTCCTGGAGTTTGTAGATCTTTTCAAAGTCATCTATTATAGAGCTCACGTATCTGTGTGGAAAAAAAAAATTATAATTTTTAGCTTCTGAGGTCATTCGTATTGTGCAAACATTTTGTTTCCACGGAGTACGTCAATTCCTACCCGTGGAGTCTGAACGGTTGCAGACCGTATCTATAGATCAATTTAGCAAGTGTCATAAACTGGTATGAACTTTCCTGAAAAACAAATGTTTCCTTGTTCCAAATACCAATTGTCTGTTCTCCGCACGTTCCCCTCTCCTCCATACCTGCGAAAGTTAGAGGCAAGCTGATCAGAGATGATTGAGAATACAAAAGTAAATAGGTTTTTTTTTGCTAAGCAATGTACCGAGCAGTTTGACGAAACGCTTCATGAGAACGTTTCTCTCGTTGATTATAGAACCACCGGTTTCAAACTCCATGCCGCGCACTTCCACGGTCGACAAGCGGCCTCCTAACTTCCCTGCTTCGTAAAGATCGATGCTCAGTTTTCCGTCGAATAATTCGGTCAGATAGTGCGACGCAGAAGCACCTCCGATTCCTCCCCCGACAATAGCTGTTTTTTAACATTCAATGAAACATCAGAAATTTATTACGGGAAGGTACTTTGTTAACACAGACGAATCCTACCAATTTTTGGATTGTCGTCCAGGCTGCATAATCCACTGTGCAGTATTAACGTGCCGATAAGCAATAATTCTGTGTATCCCGACATTTTCGCCCGAAATCTTCGTGCAGATTATTGATGTTATCGAACTCGAAATGTAGATTGGTCCTCGTTTGATCAGTGCAAATCGTACATCGCGACAGCACCGATAACGATCGAATGAATTGGAATGAGTTTCCCGTAATCCAGCGGGAAAAGCTTGAGCCTTATCATCACTTGTTATTTACGCCAAACTCACATAAGCCAAAGAGCAACTAGACTGTCGATAACGATGGGCGAGTTTCAATATCAGCTGCAAGAACTCGTAGCTACTTTTGGTTCGAAAATTTCATTTTTTGACCGGAAGTGACGTTATACCTGAAATACATCACTTCCTGTCTAAAAATGTAATTTTTCCATTGGAAGTGACATTATCTAGGAGAAACGTCACTTCCGGTTTAAAAAATTCAATTTTTCGACCGGAAGTGATGTACTTGAAAATGTCACTTCCTGTTTCAAAATGTCATTTTTTGACCGGACGTGACATTATCTGGGAGAAACGGCACGTCCGGGTTGAATGTTTCATTTCTTGACCGGAGGTCTTGCCTGAGATTAGTCACTTCCGGTTTGAAAATGTTGGGTTCGCAGCTGATATGTGAACGAAACGCGCAGCACCCAGCACGCCAACGAAGCCGGGCTTTTTCCGTTGGTAACATTGCTGCGACGTTACGATGTTCTTCGCGAAACAAGAAAAAACAAATAAACGCAAACAGTTGTGTACGCGACATATATGGTAGTCGAAGAATCGCACTGTAAACGCCGTGCTAATCGATTATTATCAATAAGCCCTTCGATAAATTGGCGTTAGAATGGCGTCGGAGAATTCGGCACCCGAGGTTGTTAACGATGAAGTGCGTACAACAGACAAAAAACACCCACGACAAACCAATCGGTATTCGTAACCTACAAGTTCCACTTTCATAAACAGAACCCTTTTGCTTTTGATATTTAAGATGCCGACACCGAAAATAAAGCACGATTGGTATCAGACCGAGACTCACGTAATCGTGACGATCCTCGCGAAGAATTCGGATAATATCAAAGTCACGTACGGCGAGACTACGGTAAGTCCGATCGAAAACCAAAAAAAAAAAAAAATGTTTAGCTGCCAAAAAACAACAGTTACGATTTGCCGTTCCGTATCAATCGGAATCCGTCTCGCAGCTCAGTCTGTCCGCCAAGCTGCCGTCCGGTAACGATTATAGTTTAGAATTGGATCTGGCGCATCACGTCGTACCCGAAGAATGCTCCTACAAAGGCGTGCCCTCGAAGATTGAGGTCAAGCTCAAGAAACGCGACGGTCTTAGATGGAACGCTCTGGAAGGAAATCCGAGCATTCCGGATCCTGTACAACCGATTCCTCAAGGTAAGCGAAACTATCGCATTTTGCTTCTTCATAGATCAGTGGTTCTTAACATTGGGGTCCACAGGCGGTCCCCTGTGTATTTTGGGGGTCCATGGACCCAAGATTAAGAACCGCTGTCATAGATGAAGCTTTATTTTTGTGAAATTTTGTTTTCCGAGATTTTCTTGTAAGTGTGCTCAGAATGATGCAAGGCTGTGTTAGTGTGTGTGTGTTAGCCTGTGACATTTATCAGTCGGGTTGAAATTTGGCATGCAAGAAGAGCAATTAGGTGCCTCTGTTCATCATAACTTATGCTATCACTGAAACATGTGTTTAGATTTTATGAAATATTGGATTTAAAAAAAAAGTATGTTTGTGCTCCAGATCTTGTAAATTTTGAACTATCGGACTGAAATTTTCTACAAAAGTAGACCCACATGAAACAATCTTTGCTATTGAAATTAGTAAGAGTCGGTTGAGGGGTTTGGGTTTTCTTAGATTTTCAATTTTTTTATAAATATCATTCACACTCTAGCTATTATAGTTTTTCAGACATTTGTATCCGCCCATTGAAATTTTATGAAATTTTGAATGAAAAAAAAAAAAATTCTTACTTCGCAACAGACGCTTGTTTCCGTTTCAAATATTGTGGTAGAAGCTAAACAAGTGGCAGATTCGTGATCAGTGGGAAAAATACGTGAAACATAGTGCCGACATTACGAATAACGATAATTTTTTTTTATCAAAAATGTATGATCTCTTTTTTAGAAATTTTAGAAAATTTTCTTCTTTAGAAAATTTGTTAGAAACACGATCTCACGTTTGTATTAATCATTTATGCGCGCACATAATTACACAGAAATACTGGACGCCAATACGGTACCTTTGAAATATCCGAGCTCCAGTAAAAAATCTAAAGACTGGGATAAAGTCGAGAAGGAGATTGAGAAGGAGGAGGCTGCCGAAAAACCCGAAGGAGAAGCCGCACTCAATTCGCTCTTCCAACAAATATATGGCAGAGGTTCGGACGAAGTTAGACGAGCGATGAACAAATCATTTGTTAGTCATTACTTCAAATTTCGTATTATAATTAATTTTTTTATGAATAACTTAGAATGAATTATATTTAGTTTTTTGCGTTTTTTTCAACAGCAAGAATCCGGCGGCACTGTTCTGAGCACAAACTGGTCCGAAGTCGGCACCAGAAAGGTGAACAGAAAACCGCCCGACGGCGTGGAGTGGAAAACTTGGGACTCTTGAGAAGAAAAGAAGGAAATTTCGAACTTCGCATTTCGAGTGTTCTCGAATTTACCGCCAATGAAAATAATTTGTTAAACTTATCGAATATTAAATGGCACACGCGATTGTTTCGCAGCGCAAGTCTTACCATTTTTCTGTATTGTTCTAATTATCCTCGTATCCTTCAAATGATCCGCACTTATCCCTCAAAATATCATCGTAAAATTGTAGTCAAATTAAAAATGAAATACAAAATTCGGCAGCGAAAGTTTGTTTTCTCAATTAACAACAAACTTCCGGTTATCCTTTAATCCAGTATTCTGTGTACTATTATTCTCCTCAGAAGAATATTCAGATTAATAATCTCTTCAGAAGAATATTTAGATTAATAATCTAATTAATATCAATGATTAATATTTTCTTCAGAAGAATATTTAGATTAATATTTTCTTCAGAAGAATATTCGCATTAATATTCCGGAAGAATATTCAGATTAACATTTCCTTGCTCCAGACTTTCGAAGCACTCCTTGAAAGTAGCTGCTCTTTTTTGGTGAGCTTTCTGGATAACGATTCTCTTATCTCGTATCCTTCGATTGTTGTAAACCTCGTATCCTTCGAATAAACCGCGCATACTATTCGAAATATTATCGTAAATTGTAGTATTATTAAACAAAATATAAAATTCTGCGATGAAAGTTTCTTTTGATTTCGATAGTTCGACAATCTTGCAAAAATCCGTCGTAATTATCGTACTTTATTATATATGCATATATATTATTTACACAAAAGTTAATCCTCAAAATAACAATATAATAGAAGTCACTGTGTCTAAGGCAAGCTGCGAATCTTCTCACTCAAAGAGGAATAGCACTTAACTATTTCATTAGTTCGTTTCGTACCTGCGTAGTTAATTATTTGATATAAACAAGCAACCTCCGGTATTCAATTTCACCCGCCTCTACTATAAATGTACAAAAGAATTAACAAAGTTCCGATCCAAATATTCTTTTTCGATAGTATCGTGTTAATTTCCGTTTCCTCAGCAACATTATCATACACGACATATGCGTTCGGTTCGCTTTCCCCATTGTTCGAGCGTTCTCCCGCGCTCTGCGCGATAGCTGTGTAAGTGTTGCTCAATTGTTCGTTAATTTTTCTAAAGTCCATCGTCATCCTTTGCTCCAGACTTTCGAAGCACTCCTTGAAAGTAGCTTCGTTTTTCTGCTGAGCGTCCGCGATGACGACTCGCACGTCTCGTATCCTGCGGTTGTTGTAAACCATCGAGCCGCACAACGAGACAATCGCGATCACGGCCGAAGCGACGATCGACAAGTATTTGTACTTTTGAGCGTTAACGGCTTGACTATCGTGATACTCTTTTATCGCAGTCGCCAGTTCGGTGAAATGGTCTCTCTCCGCATTCTCCAATAATCGCAGCTGACCGCCTATCCTCGACTGCTCCTGCAGTCCCTTGTTCTCCATTATGGTCAGCTGAACGTACTTCGGATCGTCTCTCCTGGTTTGAATCAACTCTCCGTACACTTCCTTCAATTTTTCCGCTACCAGACCAGCCTGATCGGTCAGAAGTCTGCGCTCGTCCTGACACTTGAAGAGCCTGTCCTGCACCGAGATGACGTGCTGCTTCGCCACCTCTATGTCCTCCATGCCAGTCAATTGCTGATACCATCGCCACCAGTTTATCAATCTCTTCGGTATCGGAGTCGAAGGTTGCAGGGATGCTGCGTTAAAATCTTGAATTATCGTCGTTCCGTTCACTTGCTGCGAGAAACAAAAAACAAAAAAATTATTGTCTGTTTATTTATGCGGACACTTGTGATACGCATGCAAAAAAGGCATTGTCTCGTATATATAAATAAACAAATAAATAAGTAATTGGATAGGTTGCATCGGCGTGAACGGCAGCGATTAGGCAAATTTTTCCATAGGTTGAATTATGGTCGTTGTCCTGAGTGAATTGGGGTATTAAGGCACCTTGAATGAAATTTAAAGTGGACCAAAAAGACAAAGCCATACGACTCAATATAAGTTTATGACTTAACATAATGATTATACAAAAAAATATAAAAATTTGACTATAAAATGACTTATTATAATAGTATGTAAGGAATAGTTTACGTAGGGAGCATTGCGCTTCTCTTGTACAGAGAATACGTAATGCAAGGAGTAAGCGAACTCTGCGATATCCGTGAGCAAGCAAATCTTGCTGCTCTGTGGACTAAACAATAGACTAGAGTTTTTTGCACAGACGTATTGAATTATTAGTGAACACCAAAAATCTATGCATCGCAATGTTATGTAAACAAACGAAACAAACAAATAAAGAATCGAAGTAAATACATTTATTTGTTTATAAGGAGATTGTAAGTAATTGGATTGGGGAGTAAAAAAAAAAAAAAAAAACCATGGTAAACGGAGAATTACAATGAACGACGATGATAATCGGGTTGGGCGAGTTGTGAACAGCGACGTGGATTCGAGGTACCTTGACGATCGTGTCGTATTTTTCGGCCGCGACGTGTTGTATGTTGTTGAGTTGAACCTGGGCTCTTCCCGATGCGCTCTCTATAGCGCTCGTGGCATTGTGCAAAATCGGTGATTTGCTTATACGCGAGACGATGCCCTGCAAAAATTTTCGCGACTGTCCTGACATAGTTTCCTCGATGTCGATCGATTAATTTCACTGCGTAAACATTTTGTCGGAAAGCCGGGTTGGTGGTTGTGTCGGATGAGTCTCGTCGCTGCGGGGGCGACGAGAACAGGGCTGCCGCACAGCTGGGATCAGCTGTGACGAGAAGCGCCGAACTTTGCTCCGCGGCAGTCCAGCCGCGTCGCAACGCCCAATCACAGACGTGTGTTCGTGCTCATCGTTCGCGACGACGGTTCGTGTGTAAACGCAGCATTTGACGCTTCGGATAATCGCTGAACAATCGTTGCAATTGAAAAGCGACAATATAGCTGCGGCGAACTAGTGTCGGTAATTCCATTTTTTTAAATGCGGAACAAGTTGATCGGATTCGCAAGGAAGATTGTGAGATCAGCGATTAGTTTTCTATTTTTAATGTCTCCAGTTTCGCGTATCTGTCCGACGGTATCGGAGATCGTAGTTTAGTAAGTGTTCGAAGTTTTAGTTTGCTATGATATGATAACATTGCCATAGTAGTTGTCTTCGTGAGTCACCCGTGCCGCACGAGTGAACGAGATAGTTCGCTTCCTCGCAATTATCTCGACAACGTCGAGCAACGCCGGATTCCGACATTTCCGCATCGGGCTATTCGTAGAAAGAGGAATCCCATGAAATATAACGTAACAATAATAACGAAACTCTCCGATATAGAAGCGCAGTGTTGATCGACGCGTTGCAGCGACGGCCAGGGAAGCGTGGTTCGAGTTCACAGCAAGGTACGATTATCGAGAAAAAAATCGGGAAAGCATCCCTGCCGTTCGATTGGCTCGTCAATCCAGCGTCAGTGGAAGCGCGCCTCAGGCCCGACGCACGCGAGCGTTTTTCCCGACAATCGCAGTCGCAGTTAAGGTACGAGATAAGTAAGCGGGGGAAGCCCGTGACCGAGCACCTCATGTTTGTAGCAACGAAACCTGTAGCAACGATCAGTCGGTCGAGAACAGTGTCACGCAGTCAGTGCAAGTGCGACGCGACCGAGGACCGTAGTGTTACGTGAGTTGGGCCAAAGCCGCGTCAGATACCAAAATAAACAATGGGAGCGAACAGCTCGTCGGAAGAAGCGGCAAAAGCGCAAGAAGCCGCCGAATTGCAGAGGCAGAGAGCAGAGTTGGAAGCGCAGAAGAAACGATTCGAGGCAACGGCGAGAGCTCACCAAGCCGCCGAATTGCACAGGCAGCGAGAAGCTTTGGAAGCGGAGAGGAGACGCTTGGAGCAAGCTGCTCTCGCTCAGCATTGGGCGGAGATGCGGCTGCAGGAGGAACAGCATCAGAAGGAAACCGTCGAAAAATGGCGACGGGAACAGCAGCTGAAGGCCGAGCAGGAGCTGAAGCGCAAAACGGAGGAATTGATGATGCAGCAACGTTTGCACGCGGAGCACCAGCGATTATTGCAACGGTCACATGCTGGTGCGTTCCCAAGCGCGGGCACATGGGTCTCCACAAGCGGCAGAGAAACGGTGCCCATGCAGCAAAGAGTTCCGCCAGCTTTCGCGGCTGTAAGACCCATCGAGTCCACACCGCTGGCGACCGCCGCGCCACCTGTGCGGCCGGCGGAGTCCGCGAAACCGCGGACCTCTCCGGTCACTAACGAAGTCACCGTCACCGCTTCGTCGGTTCCGCCGAAGGCAAAACCAGAGACAAAGAAAAAAAATCCTCCCGCGAGTTACGTCACTCGAATGAATGCTGCGAACGTGCGATACGAGGAATGGTCGATCGTCGACTATGTAACGGAAGAAAATGCGTTGAACAAAAATGTAGCAGCGGAGGTGATAAAGCTTCTGGACGACAATACGGTCTCCTTTATCGCGAGATACAGAAAGGGCGTGACCCAAGGAATGGAAGAGGAGGAGCTGCGAAATGTGAAGAAAAGTTACGAACGAGCGAAACTGATGAAGCAACGCGCCGTCTCGATAATAAAGGGGGTAGACAAACAGGGAAAATGGACGCCGGAGCTTCACGCTTTCGTTCACGAATCGAAGTCGCTCAGAGATCTCGATCGCATAGATTCGATTTTCAAGGTCACGAAGACGAAGGATGTCGATCTCGGAAGAATCGCAGATGCGATTATCGAGAATAAAGACTACGGTTCTTTGTTGCGGTTCGTTGATCCGGAGATCGAGGGCCGCAGAAACCCGGAGGAAGTGACGGCCGGTATAGTTCGTATTCTTGCGGACACGATAAAGAAAGACATACGAGTTTTCGATATAGTCAAAATGCTCGGGTCGAAGTACGACATAGGCATCGAGACGAGTTTCGCTGTTACGGATGAGCCGGTGACATTGGAACGGGAACTAAATCGGCAGAAATATCTTCCTTACGATAATTTCAAATCGACCGATAAACTTATCGCGCACAGCGATGCAGCCAATATTAGGAGGGGAGAGGCCGAGAGAGTATTGACGGTGAAAATCAACGTTCCGCCGCCGTTTTGTCAGGCTTTCAAGGATCGGTGCTTACAGCTGCACATTGCGGCTGCAAAGGCGTCGCCGGTGCACAAGCGACTGATAAGCGCCGCTGTCGATCGTTTGTACGAAAAATGGGCGAGGCCCTCGGTCGAAAACTGGACGAGGCAGGAGATTGACGAGAAGGTCGAAATCGCTACTACGGAAATAATCGTGCAGTACGTTAAGCGAATCCTGCTCGCTCCGGCCTTGAGAGCACAAATTGTTATCGGTGTTTTTTCGTTATCTCAATGGGTCTGCAAGCTGGCAGCTGTTTCAGAGCGAGGCGATTTACTCGATACCGAGACGATGTATCCTCACAATACCGACAATCCGGGCGCCAAGCAGGACGCTGAAACGAAACTCGTTCGTATGGTCAAGAAATACAAGTGCAAGACTCTCGCCGTCGGCAACGGTACGGCGTGCGCAGAGAACAAAAAATTTATCTTGCATCTGATAAAGAAGAAATCGTTCTTACCATTGGAGGTCTCCTTCAAGGTCGTTGACGAGGCGGGACTTTTGCAACAGTTCTACAGCTACAGTCACGCCGATCCATCGGAATTTCCGACGACGGCTGCTGTGTCTATAGCTAGACGCTTGCAGGATCCTATGGCCGAATTTGTAAAAATCGAGCCTATACATCTCGTCGGGAAAACCCATCAGCAGGACGTACCGGAAAAACAGCTGACCGCGACACTGAACGATGTAAGCTATTGCGATCAATTTTACTGTTAACAGTGTTAAATCTTTTCAAAAAATGTTTAACTTTTTTGAAAATATTCAACTTCTAAAAAAATTTAACTTTAAAAAAGTATTCAACTTTAAAAAAATATTTAACTTTTAAAAAATACTTAACTTTAAAAAAACATTTAACTTTAAAAAAATACTTAACTTTAAAAAAATACTTAACTTAAAAAAAATATTTAACTTTTAAAAAAAAAATCTTTTTTAAACTGTTTAACTTTCGTTAAACTGTTCAACTTTTTTAAAACCGTTTAACTTTTTTCAACTGTTTCAATTTGGTTAAATGTTTAACTTACTCAAAAGATTTTTAACTTTTTAGAAAATTATGCCGTTTTCATTAATGAGTTTCATTTCCTTGTCGCAGGTAATCGTGGAAGCGGTGAGCTACGTAGGTGTCGACCTGAACACCGCATCCGCGGCCCTTTTGAGGAGGGTCGCCGGATTGGACGAAGCAAAAGCCAAGAGTATAGTAGAGCGGAGAGACTCTATCGGTCCGTTTACTAACAGAAACGACCTGTTAAGGGTCAAAGGCATCGGAGCCAAAGCCTTCGAGCAGTGCGCCGGCTTTGTCAGAATAATGCCGGAAACCGCAGTCGGTAAGGATGGTCAACGACCTTCGCGGGATTTGTTCAACTACTTCGATCAGACGTCGATTCATCCAAATTCTTACGACGTCGCTAAAGCCATCCTGGAGGCTGCCAAGTGTAACGTCGATCAACTTGGTACAAGCGCTTTTATATTCGCTTTTAGAATTTTCGCCGGTCAGGGTACCGCGATTCTTGCCAAAAAGTTCGGTACTTCTAAGGACGTTATCGAGCTCATAGTCAATAACTTTACGATGGAAAGAGCGCCGATAATCAAGGCCAAGGTCGACGAAGATGGAAATACAAAGTCATCGCAAGCCGGAAAGATGAACAGCACCTCGAGTTTCGACAAGCTAACCATTGACACAGTATTAACCGGCGTGGTGTGCGACATCAAGTCCTTCGGTGCCTTCGTTAAGGTTGGTTTGGGAAGGCAAGGCTTGATCCACACCAAAAACATGAACGGAATGACTCTGAGCGTTGGTCAACGAGTCGAAACAACCGTGATTAAAATTGACAGAGAGCGTCGAATCTTCGGCCTCAGGCTACGCAAGGTGCATCTAAGCGTTCGTTAAGATCGAAACCGTGTACAGGTTTACTGATCATTGATTACAACCTTACTCATTGTTATTTTACCAGATTTGAAGCGTTGTTCAAGTATACGTTTGAAAAGTTATTTTATATCAAAGCTGTCTACTTCAGCGTAGCATGAGTCAAATGTGTACCTCAACTTTATCTACGGAGTGATAGTGATATATTTTTTATAATCAATAAGTTCAATGAAAAAGAAATTTAATCCCATTAATGGCGCCTGTAATATAAATGATAGTAGATAACGATAACTCCTGACGCTTTCGTAATTAATTTTCGATTATACTTCGAAGTGTTTACGAGTCTATTATTATTTCTTTTTATAAAGTGCATACATTTTAATCCAACTTACATAATGACACAAATATGAGTGGGCCGATTGATACAAAAAATAGTTTGGTCTATGTTATTGTATTGACATCAGTTTCGCAATCACTTTCGAAATTATCATAATGCATAATCAATGTTAAAAGAAAAATGACTTGCACATTGAGATTGGTTCAAATTTATACATAAGCATAAACAATAATTGTACTGCCGATAAAAAAATGTAGTTTGAACGGTAATTGCATCGGCTTTAAGTCTTAAGATCATTGGCGTCTTTTGTAAATTTTCATACTGCATAAACGTTTTTTTTTTCATGACTAACACATTTAGACCCGACCAAACTTAAATATTAACATAAATAATAATTGTATGATTGATTTTAATAAAAGTAGCTCAAATGATAGTGAATTAACAAAGACAGTTTTAGTTTCGTGATCAGTCGTCCCATATTATAGTTTATCACAATGGTCATTATCGGAGTTAAAAATGTTGGAGCAAGATCATTCTGAAAGTAAACTTGTTTCTCATCAGTACCGTCTTCGATCAATTTACCTTGATACCTCTGCATTTCAGTTTGCACTCTGTCGCTTCCCGCACATCCCGCATAAGTTCGAGAAAAGTAAGCGAATATTGCAAGTACTTCTCGATTATATAAAAATCTGAAAAAATGCATGCAGATTAAATGTACTGAAGAGATTAATTTTGCACAATAATAATTTCAAAATGTTATCAACGAATTAATCAAAAAATTAATTGATTAACAAATTGCCCGGCAAAACAACAATTTTTTTCTATGAAACTGGTTCGTTTATTTTTCTGGATACGTATGAATTTTTTCATTTTTTCAGATTTTCCAATTAGCTTTGATTTTTTTATTTTTTTTTATTAGGAAAAAAATGTCTGAATAAACACAAAAATTAAAACTAACCCTGGCCTCAGGTTTCTCAGGTGTATCTAAACATTCGTTATGAACAAAACTCTGTACAGTTGTATTCATCAGCCATAAAAACTTTAGTCATTGCGATTTGACTAAGTGTTTTCCAAGTACACGATAAAAAAATTGTTTTTTTAAATAGGAAAGCTCAACTTTGCCCAAAGAGTGTTAATAATCTATTTTTATGATTGTTTCATTAAAAAAAAAAAAGAAACCCGTTATTTTATTCTTTCGCGATGCTCACTCCATCAGATCACAGGATATCTGTCCGGTAAGTTACGGCCAAGCGAAAACTAGTCGTATCGACGATTGGCTGCGAGGCAGCTCCAGAGGAATGTGCGCAGCGTGCGAGTGTGTTCTGCTCGTCGTGAGCAGAAACAGCTGTGACCCGCACAAAGCAGGAGTCCGCCGGTGGTACACGAGGTTGTCGAGATAAAATTACATTTTGCATTCCCATCTCTCGACACGCTACGCGGTATAGAAAAAAAAGACGTAACACCGGTAAACGAAGAAATCCCAACGGAATGATCGAATTCCGTTCGTCGAAAGATCAGATATCGCCGACGAACACGCGACACAGATATCCGACAAAGGAAACGGGCATCCGTTAGTGCTGCGCACTTACTGTCGTCGGCTGCTCGTGTCGTCGCGTACTCTGCGAGATAAAAAAAAAAAAAAAAACAACAACAATCGCACGATGACTAAACGCAAGTGTGTGCGACAAGCCATTGTCGAACTCTCGGACTCCGAGGAAGAGGGGAACGCTGACGATTGCGTTATCGTTAACAGCAGCGATCACGTGACAGCTTCGAGAGCAGATTGCAAAGTCGACCGTGAAGGCAGCAGCGTCGTGAAAATAGGAAAAGCCCGAACTGCGCCACCTAAATTATCCACAAACGAAGGGAATTCCCCGACAAAACAACTCGGCAACAAGTCGCCAAGGAAAACCCGCGTCGCAAAGAAGACCGCAGTCCGCGAGCAAGAAACCGATACGAAAGTTGAACGGCGACGTAAACGAAAGTGTTCCGAAAGCGACGATAAAATGGGTTCGGGCACTTCGAAAAAGGAGAAACGCGCGTCGGAATTTAAGTCCGAGGACAACGAGTGGAAGCAGGCGGAGCGTTTTCAGAAGCATTTGGCGGAGCAGCGTCAACAGGAAGAGCGTTTGCAGAAGCATTTCGAGGAGCAGCGTCGTCACGAAGAGCAACGGCTCAGGAAAGCGAGGCAAGAATGGGAGGACCAACAGCTCGAGCAGAAAACTGCCGCAAGCTCGCACAAAATTTATCCTACGCTGCGAGAGGTGATTCCCACGCAGCAGAGAGTCTCACCGAAAGCGAAGCCGCTGCCGACCGACACAGCCGAGACGTACATGGCTCGGCTAGGCTCATCCGGCGTTCGTTGCGCCGAGTGGACCGTGATTGACTTCATTTGTGAAGAGAATTTGATCGGTAGACACGTAGCTGAGAATCTCGTCAAGCTCATAGACGAGGATAATACTATTCCGTTCATCGCCAGATACCGAAAAGATATGACTCGCGGAATGGACGCGGACGAACTGCGGAGAGTAAAGAACAGCTACGACAGAGCCAAGATGGTCAAGCAGAAAGCTGCGACTATCATAAAAGAGATAGACAAGCAGGGCAAATGGACCGCCGAGTTTCACGCCTTTGTGACCGGGACAAAGTCGTTGAACGACCTCGATCAAATTCATTCCATGTTCAAGGTCACAAAGTCGACCTTGGTCGAGAGAGCGAAGGACGTCGGACTCGGAATTCCCGCGGAGGCCGTGGTGAATTCGCGGATTATAAATCCGCTGAATTATCTTGTGAAGCCGAACGTCGAGGGCCTGCGAAATGAGGAGCAGGTGAAGGACGGAATTGTCTGCGTAATCGCCGACATGATAAACAAGGATCGGCGAACGTTCGACAAGGTCAAAGAGCTTCGAGAATGCTGCACCATGCAGATAGAGACGAAGAAGCTGAAAACTGCGGAGAAGGAGGCAGAGGAAACGAAGAGCTCCAAACACAAGAAAGTTGACGAGAACAACAAGTACGATTTGTACCACAATTTCTCGTCCGCGGAAAAGAATATGAAACCGCACCAAATATTGGCTATAAACAGAGGCGAGGCGAGGAAAGTGCTGAGCGTAAAAGTGACGATCCCTGCGCAGTTCGATGCGGCCTTCAAGGATCATTGTTCTCGTCAGTACAGAAACGCTATGAACGCCTCGGCGGTTCATCGAACCCTGATGACCGCAGCGATCGATTACGCACTCAACAAGACGGTGAAGAAATCGGTGATGAGGCGAACGAGACAGGAGATGAACGAACGAGCGGAAATCGCTTCGATGGACGTTTTCGCAGAGAATGTTAAGCAGTTGTTGTTGACGCCGCCGGTCAGGGGAAAAGTCGTCGTTGGGGTCGATCCGGGATTCCGACACGGATGCAAACTGGCCGTTGTGTCGGAGCAGGGCGACATGCTCGAAACGGAAACAATTTATCCTCACGACGAGAATTCGAATTCCAGACACAACGCCGAACGCGTTCTCGTACGGATGGTTCAGAAACACCGGTGCACGATCTTCGCGATCGGAAACGGTACCGGCTGCAGGGAGACCGAAGTTTTCATCGCCAATCTCATTAAGAACAAGGCGTTCAAGCCTATCGACGTTGTTTACACGATCGTCGACGAGACCGGAGCATCCATCTACAGTTGCAGCAAGGAGGCATCCACGGAATTTCCGAATCTCGACGTCAACGTCGTCTCCGCCGTTTCCATAGCGAGACGCCTCCAGGACCCGATGGCCGAACTGGTGAAGATCGAGCCCAAACATCTTGGAGTCGGGATGTACCAGCACGATCTGCCGGAAAAACAATTGGCTTCAAAATTGAACGAGGTATTTTTCTCGATAATTTTTTTTAATTTTTTTAAGCGTATTCTTTTTTATTTCATTTCTATACTAATTGATACTAATTAACGTTGGCGTTTTTCGCAGGTAATCATGGAAGCTGTGAGTTTCGTCGGTGTCGACGTGAACACCGCGTCGGTGTCGCTGCTGAAGAGGGTCGCGGGTTTGGGCGACTCGAAGGCGAATGCGATAATCAACTGGAGAAAATCGTCCGGTCCGTTCACCAACAGGAACGATCTTATGCAAGTCAGGGGCATCGGCAGCAAGACCTTCGAGCAGTGCGCGGGTTTCATCAGGATAATGCCGGAAACCGCGCTGGGCAACGATCTTAGAAAATCATCTTTGATAAACTATCTCGATCAAACGTGGATTCATCCGGAATCCTACGACGTCGCGAAGTCCTTCTTGCGGCACGCGGGGTGCGATCTCCGTCAGCTGGGAACGAGCAGCTTCATATTCGCCGTTCAGTTATTCGCGAGTCCGGGTTACCCGAGTATTGCGAAGAAAATCGGCACAACGATCGAGACCATCGACGTTATCGTCAAGGGCCTGTCGATGGAGAAGGGACAAGACATAAGGGCGAAGGGCGACGTGACGATGTTCCGCAAGAGCCTGACGAGCCTGGACGATTTGTCGGTCGGCACGGCTCTGACCGGCGTCGTTCGAAACATCACGCACTTCGGTGCATTCGTCGACGTCGGCGTCGAGAGGAGCGGGCTGATTCACAAAAATTTCATGGGCGGCATGACGATCAGCGTCGGTCAACGCGTCGAGGTGAAAGTCAACAACATCGAGAAAGAACGAGGTCGGCTCGGTCTCACGCTCATAAATTGTCTGTGAACTGCGCTACTGCGTCGAACATGGGAGTTGTATATAATGTGTATAATGTTCATATCGGTCTCGACGAGACTCTGAAATTTCATTCGGTTTTATATTTTAACGGTTCGAAGAAACTTCGCAAGGAAAATATTTTGTACTCGCGTCAAACATTGATGCTTTAACTAACGTGTATATATATATGCACGTGTTATCGTTTTATCAGAGAGTACGATGTTAAACTCGCCATTGGACGATAATCGGAAGTTTCATTCGTGGTTTGGAATTTGCGCAGCTGGACGTAAATTCGCGAGAAAAATATTTTGTATTCGCGAACAACATTAGTGATGACACTGATGAAATATACTTGATACTTAATTTCGTCAAGTTATAACAGCTTGTCTTGTATCACACAAATGTCTTGCATCGCACAAACTTTGCTCGCGTGAATTCACTCGGAGAATAAAATTCCACGAGCGAACAATTGTTTTTCTTAATGCCGTTCATATCGATAGATACGTGCCAAAGATAAAGTCCGATGTCGTGCAGATATCCTCAGAGTCATCATTGGTGCCTTAACTAATGTGTACATACGAGTGTTAACGTTTATCAGCGAGTACGATGTCAATCTCGCAATTCGAGGACGCTCGGAATTTTCCTTCAATGTCTGAAATTGGAACCGCTCGAAGTAACTTCGGGAGGAAATTATTTTTTATTCGCATCAAATATCGGTGCCTTAACTAATGTGTACACGCGAGTGTTATTGTTCGATCAGAGAGTACGATGTTAAACTCGCCATTTGGAGACGCTCGGAATTTTCATTCCGAGTTTGAAATCCGCGCAGCTCGTAGTAACGTCGCAAGTAAAATATTTTGTATTCGCGTCCAACGTTGGTGCCTTAACTTTGCCGAAAGGTGTTTTTTAATATAAGATTTTATTGAGTAAGCGATCGTTCGGTAAGAAAATAAATGTTTTTAAATCACCCCAGCCGAGCAAGTATATCAATGAATCGATTGGTGCGAGTATAGTTCAGTGAGCCACTCGATCTCTCGAGGGCCGCAGCTGCGGTCCGCCCTCCCCGCGGTAAAATCAAGAGCGGCAGCGCCACTCGAAGCGGAACAAAAAGAAGGGGCTCATTACGAGAAATAAACTAGAATACGATGGCACCAAAGCCGTTCCTGTTTTATTAACGAAGTTTGACGTGGGCCCTCGATTGAAATTGCTACTCCGCTATCGAGACGGATAATTGTTGTTCCGTGGGAAAACTTTTCGAGGGTTCCAGCTCGAACTTCTAGGAAGGGGGGGGGGGGGGGGGAATCGTCGTGCGTGCTCCCGACGGACGGCGCGTCGCGAACTGATACTCAGGATCGAGCGAAATGTGTCGCGGGGGCGATGGCGATGTGAGTCACGATTGACACGAGCCATTTTCACCCTGCGAAATAATTCACGACCGGCAACGGCGTAACACAAGGGGAATATTTTTTTTTTTGTTCTCCAAACTTTTAACACGACAGCCAACGGTCAGGGAAACCTGAAAATCACGAAGATGTACCAATGCTCGGACACGTCCCAATCGTCGGACACTCCTACACAGATTCGATTTATCACGAATTTAAGTATTAGAGATCCAATTAGACGCTTGCAATGCTATCTACAAACATTATTCGATGCGCAGAAAAAAGTTATACAAGGTTTGAGCCGGAATAATTTTTTAATTTTCGATGTGTTTTGAAAACTAGAAAGTATCACCTTTGCATTGGTTTCAGTTATTTTCACGATTTTATCTCGGGCAATTGATAACTGCTCGAATCCGGCGATGCTCTTAATCGTCCGAGCATTGGTACCTTAACCTTAATCGAACAATACGATCGAATTTTTCCTTGATGAAAAAGGTAGAAGGTAGAAAGTTCCTTCGTGAGATTTCGTTATTTTTTTTTTTTCAATCGAAGATGTATTTCACAGAGGGTAATGAAAAAAGTTTGCGGAACAAGTCGACGACGTAATACCGAGGAGTGGATGTAACGGAAGGTCTCTCGAGATGGTGCTGCGTACATCGGGGATTCGACGTGCAATAATGAAAATGCCGTGGCTATCGGCGTCGCGACGTCGCGACGCCACCCATTTTCCTCGTCCGCCGCCCGTCGTCGTTGTCGACGTCGTCGGTCGGAAAGTACTTTCTCGTCTGGCGAGAGCAATTCCGTAAACAAACTCGGTGTTTCTCCTTGCCAACCCACTCGTGAAAATAATATCCAACGCCGGTTGTTTCGTGCTCTCCATTATTTTACATAAATACACGGCCCGAGCGACCGCTCTCTTGACGCTCTCTCAATGCATCACAATTGATTCAAAGCTTTACGAGAATTTTACACCGACGCGGAAAACAACCTTTCGCTTCTTATTCGCCGGACCATCCGAACCGGGGAAAGCAGATAGATGTTGCGACATTGGATTATACACGTACGTGCGTGGGAGGGATTAAACTAAATCCATCTGCACCTTTTTTTCTTTTTCGAGCCAAGATTCGCATCTAGCGATCGCGTCGTTAGAATGATTTACGAAAGGAGGTTATTATTTGCGAACGGCCTACGGGAGGGGGGAAACTCGGCTTCGTTTTATTGATCATTTCGCCGGATTTAAGTGCAGCTGCCGGCCGCGGAGGGTTCGCTGCACAGAGCGTGGCATTTCAGACGGAAGGTGCACGCAGCGTTTAAGAGGATTATGGAAACTAGGAGGTTAGGTCCACGGTACGCATTGGCACTGCGGGCTCTCTCCACCGCACACACAGACGATAAATGGCGTACCATAGCGTCGAACGCCGATCAAAATCGGTGGAATCATAGATCGTCTTTGGTGTCGTCCAATTTAGTCGGGTCGCAGCATCTGCTGTTGCGTAATGCAGACCATTACTCGAAATCTTTTACCTTTTCGTCATCGGTTATTATAAATGGAAAACTCGATCGCAAACGTATCGGTCGGGGTTTATAACGTAACTTGCAGGTTGTTGTGACTCCGGCGCTTCGCACCCTCGTTGTGGTCGGTGGAATTCAGAAACCGAAAATCACTAATTCCGAGAATTTACCGAATATACGTCACTTCCGGTTTGAGAATATCGTTTTTCGATCGGAAGTGACGTCATACCGGAAATACGTGACATCCGATTTGAAAATCCCATTTTTATGACCGGAAATTACGTATTTTCGACATGGATCGTTGATTATTGAATTATCAAACTTGTAAATTACTAAAGATAATAATAAAAAGACTGTTTATACAAAAACGAATATGTGTTCTTAATTGTGTAAAATCTTCGTCGGCTACATAAAAAGTTCCACATCCGAGATTTCGTGTGTCGGTACATTTTGCACATTATATGTCTTTCCGAAGAGTTCAGAGTGGATTCCGTTGTTTCTTTTCTTTTCTTCCTCTCGTACCGTTGTCGTCCCGTCGAACTCGAGATCTCCACCGGGGATACGGTTATAGAGAGATATTCGCGAGTCCGTTACGTAACGACAGCGCTGGTCGATGAGCTGGAAGAAAGTCTCTATAGACACGTCAGTCCAGTTTTAGCTTCACGGAATAGATCTCGGAGAAAGGAGTCAACGAGTGCGACTGCGAAGCGGACGGTTCTCGGCGAGGGACGAACTTCTGAGATCGGACGCTCTTTCGCTTCGGAAAATAGCGGATGAGAATAACGACGATAACGTCCCTCACAGTAAATCTATAGAAATTCTTGCCTGTCGCATATTTTTTTCGGTTCTCGAAAAATCTTCGTCCATCGCAGATTAAAGTCTCGGACTTAATTATTAAGTTTGCGCATCACCTTCTTATATACATATATGTGGGAAAATTGTGGATTTGTTTGTTTCTTGGTATGGATTCCCCCCTCCCCAAGCTCTTTTTTGGTCAAGCTGATCGAAATTCCATACTGCACACTGTATTGCACAATATAAATGTTTCTTTGTGTATGTTGCGTAACAATAAGTTCTTTGTTCACTTTTATTGTTACAAAAACAAATGAAAAAAAAAACGTTCATTTCAAAACATAATTCGGAGATAGAAGCAAAAATATTTTACGAAAAAGTAGCGAGCGTGCGAAGCGCGCGACCCACTGCAACTGCTAGTTAATCGTGATGTTCTTTACTGCGCACCCTACGACGCACAACACACCTAACCCTCAATCTATAAGCATCTACACGACGCAGTTACGTTCGAGTGGAACGTCCGTTCGAACCAGCGTACATACGATAACAGTGTACAAACGTGTCTCCAGCGCGACGTAAGTTTGTCGGCGAAAAAAAGTCTCGGCCCGAGGAATCCAAAGGAAAGGTTGATCGGTTGATACGGGCGAGTGCGGCTTTAAACTGTCCGTCGGGGACTGACACGGAACGCGTCCACCGCGCATATTCGCGCCCGGTGAACTCACATTTTCCTTGACTTTCTCCGGTCTAGCCGGTGTCTAGCTAGACTTTCTGTCTATCTTCCGTGCCGAGCATTTTTCTCCGTTCTCTAGTACGCGGCTCATTCACTCGTCCTAGCTAGACGGACTGTTCGGGGCTCAGCCAGCCGACTACAAAGAACTTTCTCGAGGCCTTCCAGACGCCGCACAATGGATCTGCCTAAAGGGTCGGGGACTCTCGCGGATATTAATATCGGCATGCAGTTGCCCCGCGACGGCAGATCGGGCGGCAACTTTATATGGACAGAAACGCGTCTCTCGACGAGCTTAAAGGAGATATCGAAGAAAAAATTTATTGTCAACGAAAGAAGAAGACGAAGATATCGAAGGGTTTCATCCTTCAGTCGTCCTGTGATTGGCTGCCGCGCCGGACTGACGATGGCTGCTATTGGTGAGAAAGCGTTAGTCAGGCTGTTGCCGATTACTTTTTTTCAAGAATCATCTCGGCGAATTGTTTCGGCACATTTACTGTCATACGAGAAATGCAGCTTATCACTTTACCGTATAAACAGTCTGAACTAGATTAGAGAATAAAGAGGTTGGTTTCAAAGTTAGACTTGTGGTCAGGGAAATTGACAATTGTGATCAGAACTGTTCATAAAAGACATATTCATTCTGTTTCATTGAATAAGCTTGTTAGTCTGTACATCACAGACTCGAGTTTCACTCTTAATTTCGCGACGATCCTAAATTACCGTAAAAATGATATTTGGTGACCTCGCATCTAATAATGAGGATGCATTTTTTTTAATGTGAGAAAAATAAATTTTCATGATTTTTGTGATTGATTTTTTTTTAGGGAGAATCAATGGGAATTATACTGAGGGACCACGTGGCAACTTAATTTTACATGACTTACATAAAGGAGATTTTGAAGAAAAAAAAAAATTCATTGTCAACAAAAGAAGAAGACGAAGATATTGAAGGGTTTCATCCTTCAGTCGTCCTGTGATTGGCTGCCGCGCCGGACTGACGATGGCTGCTATTGGTGAGAAAATGTTAGTCAGGCTGTTGCCGATTACTTTTTTTCGAGAATCATCTCGGCGAATTCTTTCGGCACATTTACAGTCATACGAGAAATGCAGCTTATCACTTTACCGTATAAACAGTCTGAACTGGATTAGAGAATAAAGAGGTCGGTCTCAGAGTTAGACTTATGGTCAGGGAAATTGACATTTGTGATCAGAACTGTTTATAAAAGACATATTCATTCTGTTTCATTGAATAAGCTTGTTAGTCTGTACATCACAGACTCGAGTTTCACTCTTAATTTCGCGACGATCCTAAATTACCTTAAAAATGATATTTGTTGACCTCGCATCCAATAATGAGGATGCATTTTTTTTTATGTGAAAAAAATAAATTTTCATGATTTCTGTGATTGATTTTTTTTTCGGGAGAATCGATGGGCATTATACTGAGGGACCACGTGGCAACTTAATTTTACATGACTTACATAAAGGAGATTTTGAAAAAAAAAAAAAAAAAAATTCATTGTCAACGAAAGAAGAAGACGAAGATATCGAAGGGTTTCATCCTTCAGTCGTCCTGTGATTGGCTGCCGCGCCAGACTGACGATGGCTGCTATTGGTGAGAAAATGTTAGTCAGGCTGTTGCAGATAATTTTTTTTCAAGAATCATCTCGGCGAATTCTTTCGGCACATTTACGATCACACGAGAAACGCAGCTAATCACTTTACCGTATAAAAATGCTGTCGGAGTTCAGGCGTTCGGGATGGTTTCTAAGAAAATTATAAACAGCGCTTCGAGAGTATCTCAAGGGAAGGAGAGAGTTATTATTTCAACAATTCGGAAGCCTCGTCCTTCACATCTCTGCAACTTTGAGTGAGTAATCTTTGAGCTCGGTCTACGGCCGGCTGTAAATTCTGCGGGCGGGTTGGGTGGTGCGGGATCAACGTACAGTGTTCCGTTCGTCGTTTCGTGCGTTTACTAAATTTTGCACGAGACTTCGGTGTACCGCTATACGAGCTTCGGTTGCCTCTATGGGCGCGGTGCACCGTCGAGACGGATGCGTCGAGGTGGAAAAGTACTATTTGGGTCGGGTTTATGCTTAATAAACTGAATATCGCCCATACGAACGCCACAATTTCCTCTTGCCTCGTACCGTTTTCCGCAGATGACACGAAAACGAGGAATCACCTTACGTACTCGGAACAGAACATCAATATTATGAATGGATCTCTCGAGCTTACTTTTGCCCCATCTCTGTAGGTCAAAAGGTCATCAAACCTGGTATACTTTTAAATGGACAAATTTGTTGAATTTGTTTCTATATATCACTTTTAAAAAAATATTCCTGCGATGAATTTTCTCTGTTATAGAGTTATCATAAATTCAGAGGTAGTCCGTTATTATTAGTCGGTCCGTGGCTCCTGACTCTGAGACTCTGCGAGACTCTGTGATTACAGCCGAACGGCCCGGAGCGTTCGCCGGTCGTGCTCGAGATGGAAAAGTACCATTCGGGTCGGGTTTATACTTAATAAACTGAATACGGCTCGTACTAACGCCACAATTTCCTCTTCCCTCGTACCGCTTCCGGCGGATGGCCCGAAACCGATAAATTTCCTTACATACTCAGAACAGAAAAGCAGTTTTATGAATGGATCCTTTGGGCTTCATTTTGCCGGATCGCTATAGGTCTAAAGGACCTACAGGACTGAAGGTCAAAAGGTCATTGAACCAGGAATACTCTTAACCGGTGTCGAATTTCCTCTGTTATAGAGTTATTAGAAATTCAGAGGTAGCGCGGTGTTATTAGTCGGTCCCTGGTTCCTGGCGGAGATTGTGACGATATCCCAAGGGCCAGAGGCGTTTGCCGGTCGAGCTCGGCCGAAAAGGAATATTCGGGTCGGGTCTTATATATATTTTGAAAAATTGTGAATTTGTTGGTTTAAATGTTCGCCCCCCCCCCCCCCCCCTCCTTTTTCCCAACTGAGCACTTCTCTCGGAGAAGCTCCCCCTCCCCCCGCTCGCCGGTTTTTATAGCAAGCAAAATGAAATTTCAATTTCCGAAATACCATTCTTTTGATATTTGAAGAAATCATAGGAATAATAAGGAAACGTTTTATTGAGGCAAGGATAATAAGTCGTAGTGAAGGACAGACGTACGAACATAAAAAAAACAGAATGTTACAGGTGATAGTACATCAGTACGAGTAGGCACTGAAATACATAAGAAGTTTAACTCTCATTGATAGTCAATGATCGGAACCGTATTTTATGACACATTCTATATACCATAATATCGGAATTTCGGTTTTTATAGCATATAGAATGGATTTTGCAAATCCGCCGTTCCATTCTATATGCTGGAATTTCGGGATTTTGTTTTTCATAGTTTTTCATAGTATATCCCAAGTAGCAAAAAGACATCTGGTACGAAAAAGTCATCCGAATGAGATACACAAGTCCGCCCGAATGGTAAGTATAAGCTATCCTACGTCCAAAAGTTAACTTTCAGACATAGGATAACTTATAGTTACCATTCGGGTGGACTTATGTATCCCATTCGGATGACTTTTTCGTACCAGATGTTTTTTTGCTACTTGGGATGCGATGGATTTCCGCGTGCTATGAACCATGCGACCTACGCGAGCGCGCCAACCATCATAACCGCTAGTACTTAACAAACTGAATACGGTTCATACGAACGCCACAATATCCTCTGCCTCGTAGCGTTTTCCGCGGATGGCCCGAAACCGAGAAGCCGCCTTAAATGCTCAGAGCAGAACATCAATTTTATGAATGGAACCTTCAGGCTCACCTTTGCCTCACCACTACAGGTCAAACGGCCGTTGAACCCAGGAGTCTCTCAACCACCGTCGAATTTCCTCTCTTACAGAGTTATTAGAAATTCAGAGACAGCGCGGTTGTTATTAGTCGGACCGTGGCTCCTGACGAAGACCCCGTGACGATAGCCGAAAGGCCCGAGGCGTTTTGCCGTCCGAGCTCGAGGATTCGCCCTCTGCCGGAGCTAATTTTCCTCCGTGCGCTGTCCGCGCGGTCTCCGAGTGTCTCGGTGTCCGGTGAAATTTCTCGGTTTCACCGCCCGTGTATGCGATCTTCACCGACGTTCGAACGCAGCCGGATTGTTTCTCTGCCCGTTCCGTTTTGCTACACGTACAAACGACTACGAGCGGCCGTTCTGCTTCGTATGTATGTCAGTTATAGTACAGCAAGCCACGTACCGCAACGGGGACAGCTTACCTAACGAGAGTTCGTGGTACGTGACATTGAACATTTCACGCCAGGTGGTTTGTCACTGTAACAGGCAAAACGGCGAGGCTGACTCGTACACACGAAAACGGTGAGTGAGGCTCCCCGGTCCGGCAGCGCCACCGCGGGACGCGCGCGAAGCTCCCGGCAAAGTTTCAGCCCGTTACGTACGAGCCAACCGGCGATGGTGTATATAACTCACCGCTGTAGTTTCACATCGTCGCCGCAAACACACAGATGAACAATGGAAGTTAGGTACGTACAAACGTAGCCCCAGGGTGAAAAGTAGTTTCAAAGCGTCTACCCGCTGACAATAGGTCGCATGAAAAACCGGGCGGGAGGATCGAGAGTGGGCGGAAAATAAAGAGAAGAAATGCCGGCATGAAAGAAACAGTGGCGAGCATAAAGAGAGGGCAGATATAGAACGGGGACGAGGAACAAAAAACAAAGATGAAAAAAACGGATTGTTCGCGGCCTGGGCTTGTCTCTCGTGTTCTATCCCAATGCCAAGGTTCCCTATCGCGAAAAAATGTATACGCCTCGGTGCGGTCGATACTTTTCAATGCCCTCGCTCTGGGCGGCTCTGCGGAGTTGCAGTTTTTGCATCGGAAACGCAATCCTTCCGGACGCGGTCCTCGCTGATGATTCTCGGGCTGTTTTGTTTTGTTTTGCTTTCTTGATTTCCTGCAACAATTCAGCATTTAAGAACATTTTCATATTCATATTCAGCATTTTCGAAATTTTTGTGATACATTTTTATGATGTTTATGATTGATTTTTTTTGAGAGAATTAATGAGAATTATACGACGGGGCGATGTGACAACTCAATTATAAATGGGTTATTCGCAGTCCAGGCTTGTCGCTACGATCTCTCGGGCTCTCACTCAATGCCAAGGTTCCCTATCGCGAAAAAATGTATACGTCTCGGTGCGGTCGATACTTTTCAATGCCCTCGCTCTGGGCGGCTCTGCGGAGTTGCAGTTTTTGCATCGGAAACGCAATCCTTCCGGACGCGGTCCTCGCTGATGATTCTCAGGCTGTTTTGTTTTGCTTTTTTGATTTCCTGCAACAAACCAGCATTTAAGAACATTTTCATATTCATATTCAGCATTTTCGAAACATTCGTAATACATTTTTATGATGTTTATGATTGATTTTTTTGGGGAGAATTAATAGGAATTATACGACGGGGCGATGTGACAACTCAATTATAAATGGGTTATTCGCGGTCTAGGCTTGTCGCCACGATCTCTCGGGTTCTCACTCAATGCCAAGGTTTCCCATCGCGAAAAAATGTATAGCTCTCCATTCGGTCGATACTTTTCGATGCCCTCGCTCTGGGCGGCTCTGCGGAGTTGCAGTTTTTGCATCGGAAACGCAATCCTTCCGGACGCGGTCCTCGCTGATGATTCTCAGGCTGTTTTGTTTTGTTTTGCTTTCTTGATTTCCTGCAACAAACCAGCATTTAAGAACATTTTCATATTCATATTCAGCATTTTCGAAACATTCGTAATACATTTTTATGATGTTTATGATTGATTTTTTTGGGGAGAATTAATAGGAATTATACGACGGGGCGATGTGACAACTCAATTATAAATGGGTTATTCGCGGTCTAGGCTTGTCGCTACGATCTCTCGGGCTCTCACTCAATGCCAAGGTTCCCTATCGCGAAAAAATGTATACGTCTCGGTGCGGTCGATACTTTTCAATGCCCTCGCTCTGGGCGGCTCTGCGGAGTTGCAGTTTTTGCAACGGAAACGCAATCCTTCCGGACGCGGTTCTCGCGGATGATTCTCAGGCTGTTGTTATTTTTATTTTGCGCCCTTGATTTCCTGTAACCATTCAACAGTATTTAAGAGACTGGATAATGTTTTACGTCGAATTATTTTTCATTATTAAAATCGAATAAATTCACAAAGTGAATTGGGAAATACTGACTTGGGAAATTGGGAATTTGCCCGCATCCAAATATGGGCATAGAACACATTGCAAACGTACCAATTTGCACCTCGCGTATCGCGATCGGGAAGTTTACAGTCTAAACTGGATTAGAGAATAAAGAGGTTGGTCTCAGAATTAGACTTATGGTCAGGGAAATTGACAATTGTGATCAGAACTGGTTATAAAAATCATATTAATTCTGTTTCATTGAATAAGCTTGTTAGTCTGTACATTGCAAACTCGAGTTTCACTCTTAATTTCGCGACGATCCTAAATTACCTTAAAAATGATATCTGTTGACCTCGCATCCAGTAATGAGGCTGCATTTTTTTATATGTTAAAAAAAAAAATTCATGATTTTTGTGATTGATTTTTTTTTTTGGGAGAATCAATGGGAATTATTCTGAGGGACGACGTGGCAACTTAATTTTACATGACTTACGAGAAATATTCATCGAATCGTCTTATTACGACCGCCCGGGGGTTTTCGATGGGAACTTTCATTCAGCCGGAATGATTGGCCTGTGCGGATAACCGGAGGGAAGTATATCTATGTTGCCGAAATCAATTCTATGCAAAGAGTAACTCCCTCGATCCGCGGACGGAAGAATTGCTTGCTCCTTCGCTCGGCCTCGGGGCCTCCGAAGACGTTCCGCTTCTCTTACAACGCCCAGCATTTTTTTTTTTTTTTTTTTATTGCGAATGAAATTTCCACTGCGGTAGAACTTATCCACGAGGTTTTCTGCTTTCCATAGGGAATACATTCTGGATCTGTAATGCCCTCGCATTGAATACATAAGGGTGCACACACTCGCACAGAGTCGGATCCGCTCCGGCTTCTCCGTCCGAGCCGAGTCAATCGGCTCGATCGTTTACCTCGGAGGTCGGACCGATAGGTTCGACCTTCGACCCCGCGCGATATTGTTCTTCGATACTTCGGCTGTACCGCTCACAAGCCGGGAAGCGGAGCGAACGAGGCCGCGCCGATTAAAACTCTCAGCCCTTAATCGCAAAGCCTCGTCGATTTTTTTTTTTTTTTAGAAAGTATGCTCGAAAATGTTTCTAAAATTTAGTAGATAAAATAAACAAAATAGATGTATTAAATCAAATTTAAGTTCTGCATTCAATGAGTAAAAACTAGCTATTATTTAATGCAATGCTAGAAAAAAAAAAAAACCATTGAATTGAATAATCTTTCAGTTTTTCTCAAATGAATAAAAGTAAATTATTATTTCATGCACAAGTGGAATAAGTAGTACAAATTATTAAATTCAGTAAAATTTAAGTTCTGCATTCAATGAGTAAATACCAGCTATTATTTAATGGAATGCTAGAATAAAAAAAAAAAATTAAAAACCATTGAATTTAATAATCTTCCAGTTTTGCTCAAATGAATAAAAATAAATTATTATTTCATGCACAACTGGAATAAGTAGTACAAATTATGAAATTCAGTGAAATTGAAGTTCTGATAATTAAATTTAATTAGTAAAAATAAATTATTATTTAATGCAAAATTAGGATAAAAATGAATATTTATTAAATAAAATTAAAATTGAAAATGGACGGTAGATTTTACGTTTGCACCGTTCAGGAGAAAGATCGATTTTTCATCGGCGACTTACAAGCGTAGTTGCATGTCCGGTGGGCCAAAATCTGTGGCCAGAAAAAGCGCGACGTCGGAAGCTCGAGGGAGGGGAAGAGTGAGAGCCCCGGTGTGAATTTCGAGTATACACCAGAGAGAAGCTTTTTCCCGTTTGCCTCGGTTTCTTTATCGCTGCGCTCACCGACTGCCGTTGGTGTGTACCTACCCTACGTTCTAACGACTTGAGCCCTCGAAAAGTGACTGCCGACCGGCTCGAGAGCCGTCCTACCGCACAGCCTCACCGAGACGGTGTATAAAATATATTTTCCCACCGCGTAATAACATTTGACTCGAGTAGAGTCTAAGCGTACTACATTTGCGGCAAAGGCCATGAGCACGGTTGAAATGCAATTTCGGTTCAGCGCAAGAAATCGCGACGAGGGTCGTTTTTATGTATAAAAGATTCAGAATTTCTTCTCTTTACGCGCGTTTCAAGCAGAATTCGACCTTTTTTTTTTTTAGATCTTTCCACTTCGTTCGACAGAAATGTACTCAGTTCGAGCCAAATAAGGTCACCAAATATTTTAATCGATTGATTAATTTATCCATTTTATCGAAGTCGAAAATGCTATTTTCAAATTGTTCCAGACGGATAGTCTATCCAATTTTCAAATCATATATTAGTTAATGAAAAAAAAAATCTTAAAAAAATATAATATCCCACACCTATTGGATAATGTGATTGATTAATTCTTTTGTAATTTTACTTTTATTACTAGTTTTTATTTATTTTTCCTCAGTTTGTATTATATGGGATGGTGTGCTCGGATATTTTCTTCTCATGTCGTTTCGGTCACTAAATCTGTTAATCGATTTATTCATTCATTGATTGCATCGGCGGCAAAGAAGCTATGTGCAAATTTTTGCAGTCGAATGGTCTATCGTTTCTTGAAATCATATAAGTTTATTTTTTTAAATCTTTAAAAAATTAACATAGTATCCCGAGTCTATTGAATAATGTAATCGATACAATTTTTCTTTATTTCTTTAAATCATTTAATTTAATTATTTCTCTTCCGTTTGTATTATACGAGTCTATTGAATAATGTAATCGATAACATTTTTCTTTATTTCTTTAAAATGTTTAATTTAATTATTTTTCTTCCGTTTGTATTACACGAGTCTATTGAATAATGTAATCGATAACATTTTTCTTTATTTCTTTAAATCATTTAATTTATTATTTTTCTTCCGTTTGTATTATACGGGATGCTGGGCTCGGATATCTTCTCTTCAAGTCGTTTCTGTGTCTGCCCGTGACCACTTGGGGATCGTCGACGACGACGAGTCCGGTCGCACTATTTCGTATGCTATAAAGCATATATACGTAAGCATACATATATAGACGTTCATATGTACACTTTATATGTACATCCATTATACAATTTATATACCATAATTTTCTAATTTTCTCGCGCAGATGCTTTTGATTGCCCACTTTATCGTCGGAGTACAGTGTACGCTCGGCGATAATGGAATAACCGGGGGTGATAACCCGACCCGCGAGGCGTACGAGTGCGCGAGGCGCGATTTAGTCCCGCTCTTCATCTCTCCCTTACACACGTCGTTTTTTTTTTTTTTTTTGCCCGCTCCTCGTTCGCGTTTGCACTCCCATGCGGGAGCCCGAACCCGGCTCTCGACGCAATATCTATCGCGAATTCCATTCCGTGCTCCCGCTGCTGGTGCCCGCTACACTATCGAGCAGGAAAATCGTTTCTCGCGTGTGTCCTACCCCGCTGCGCTTCTTATCTACCGCTATGATTCTCTTTGCTTTTCTCGCGCGGCGTTCCAACCACCGGGACGATGGAATTACGACAATCCTCGCCAAGATTCAGCACGCTTAGCCCGCACCGAGAGAAATTCTCCGATAAACATTTCTTCAATGCGGACGGACGAAAATAAACCTGAAAAAAATAATAAATGTTTTAATAAAAAAAATTGTTGCAGTTCTATCGCAAGCTGGATATCGAGGGGAAAAATGTGTAATTCCGAAAGAAATGCAGCTTTCAGATCGCCGATAGCCGGTATGTATCGTCGTATCTTTTTCGTCGAGACGATGGGACAAATAAATTAAAAAAGGCCCTCTAGAGGTAAATTCACATCTGGACAAATTTCTTTCAAATTTCTTATCTTAGGTGGAATTTTTATTTATTTTTTATTCTATGTCTGCGAGACAAACTGATGGGAATTTTGGAAAATTAACATCGTAAACTCATCGGGCTTTATCTTGCATTGAGAGGAATTTGCCGACAAGACGAGGAGAAAAATGGCGAACCGATGAAAAAAAATTAAATAAAAAAAAAAAATTGTCGCAGGTCTATAGAAAACTACATATCGAGAAAAAAAATCTGTACTTCCCAAGGAGATTTTTTATTTTTTCTATTATTTTAAAACGTATTATTATATTTACGGGATTGAGCCCTTTTTACGAAGTATATACATACACAATAGTGTGTAGTGCGAGAGTAAGACTATCTGTCTGTGCAATGAAATGCAATTTTCAGTTCACCGACCGACGATGAATATCCTAGTAGATATAAATCTAGGGGAAACGGGGACACATGTCCCCGTTTCCCCTAGATCGAAATACTCGAGATACATCGTCGGTCCTCGCGAGTATACCTTCGGTGCATATCTAGGGGAAACGGGGACATGTGTCCCCGTTTCCCCTAGATCGAAATACTCGAGGTACACCTTCGGTCCTCGCGAGTATACCTTCGGTACATATCTAGGGGAAACGGGGACACATGTCCCCGTTTCCCCTAGATCGAAATACTCGAGGTACACCTTCGGTCCTCGCGAGTATACCTTCGGTACATATCTAGGGGGATCGGGGACACATGTCCCCGTTTCCCCTAGATCGAAATACTCGAGGTACACCTTCGGTCCTCGCGAGTATACCTTCAGTGCATATCTAGGGGAAACGGGGACACATGTCCCCGTTTCCCCTAGATCGAAATACTCGAGATACATCGTCGGTCCTCGCGAGTATACATTCGGTACATATCTAGGGGAAACGGGGACATGTGTCCCCGTTTCCCCTAGATAAGTACCGAAGGCATAACCCACGGGAACCAGGCGTATACTTATGTAGGGGAAACAGGTACATGTGTCCGGGTCTCCTAGAGCCCCTAGATCTTTACTCCCGTGTGCTATATGAGATTCGGGTTTTTCGAAATGCACTCCCATGAGTGAATTTGGATCAGGATTTTTCTTATTTCACTCCCATGCGCTATGAACGCCGAAATCTCGAGAATATAGTATATGGGACTGATTTATTATTTTCGGATTTCACTTCCATCCGCTATGAACGCTAAAATCTCGGGCATATAGCATATAGGAATTATTTATGATTTTCGAAATCTTCTCCCCTGTGCCATGGGATTTGGATTTTTCGAAATTCACTCCTATACGCTATGAACGCTGAAATTTCGAGTATATTTTATATCCAAAACAAAGTTTTAAATACCAATCAGAACGTTCCAACCTTTCCTGGCAAAAATACAGACAATGCTTCCTCATAAAAGAAGCTTCGCGAATAAAGGAACTTTATGAGAAAGCGACGTGAAAATTTCAATCTTCAACTTTTTTACATTTTGATACACATATTTTTTTTTTATTGTTCGGATAAACATCTTTTTTGGTAGATTTTTTAATTTTTAAGAGGTTTTTTTTTTATAAACATATTTTCTGAACGTTTTAAGTACCCGGCGTACCATTTTTACTTTTTTGAAAAAAAGTATTTTGTGTTTGATTTCACCTATTTTTGAAATCCTGTAAATACGAGCGATATCAAAATTTCAATTTACAACTGTTAAAGGTACTGGAAAGACTGATTTTGCATAATAATCAATTCAACTATTCACGTCTCGTGAAAATTCCCGAAGATTTTCCGTAGCACATAAAGATGCGGAAATTTCGTGCGATCTCACCTCACACCCGTATTTCAGGTTCGCCTCATCATATCTCGCAAACCGCTGGACGATTAGTTTCGTAATTAGGCCCATTGGAAAGCTTGGGTCCGTATCATATGGTAAAAGTGTCCTTGAGTTTTCGATGCTATGGTTCGTTGCCGTGATCGAGCCGTTCGAAAATTATCGCGTAAACTCACGCACAATCGATCTCCTCACACCCGTATTTCACGTTCAATTCATCATATCTCGGGAACCGCTGGACGAATATGATCGTAATTAGGCCCATTGGAAAGATTAGGTCCGAATTATATACTAGAAGTGTCCTTGAAAATTCGATCTGATGCTTCGTTGCCGAGATCGAGCCGACGGAAAATTATCGCGTGAATTCACGCACAATCGAAAAATTTTTGATCGATTGCTGATCGCGATCATCGTAGACAAGAATCCACGAATGTGTTCGGAATTAAGCGAACTGGAAAGCTTGGATAGACATTCTATAGTAAAATTTTAATATCATTTCGATCCGATGATTTATTTAAGAGGTATCGTAGTGCAAAAATATACTTCCGGCATTTTGGAGTATAACTACTTGGTAGCGTCCTTCGCTCGCTTAATTTTTTTTTTTAAGTACTTGGCGTCGAGACGCTACCGCGTCTCTTGATAATAAAATAAAAAAAGGCTCTCGAGACGTAATTTCACAATTGGACACATTTTTTATCTTCCGCGATTTTTTTTTTTTTAATTCTAAAAGTCCGCAGCGGAAACTGGGGGGAATTTGTGAATAAAATGAATGTCGGAAACTCTCGGTGATGGGCTAATTTGAGGCGTCCCTCATACGGCTTTATCTCGTCCGGCGGATTAACGCCTAAGCCGCAGTTTCGCGCATTTGCGCGAACTATTCAGGGAGACGGTTTTGATTTTAACGGGCCGCCCTCCCCGGCTTCGTTCTCCGTTCGTCGGACGATTCAATTACGTCGGTTGCAACGCGTAAAGTGTGGTGCGGCAATAAACGCTCGAGGACATGAAACCGAATCCGCGGAGCGACGATCGGCCGCGAGTGCGGTGTCCGGCGGATCATGCTGGTAGCCCTTTGATGTTTTTCGTACGCGATTTGGTACACGGCGTGTAATGGAAAAGGTAAGTGACAAAGCAGCGGGAAGAGGAAAAAAAAGAGGAAAAAATAAATAAAAAGCACAAAGGAACAGAAAGAATTAGCAGATGAAGCCAGAGTCTGGGCCGCGATTAACGCCGGCTCGGCTCGTAAATTTTTCAGCCCCGCGTGTGGTGCACGCGAACGAGTTTCCCAGAGCCCCCGCACGCTCGGGTTGCTAATTTTTTAATTATTTTCCGGCAAAGAGGGACAAAGAGAATTGAAAAAAAAATTTAATCTCGTACCACCCGCATCTATTAATTTTTAAAAATGATTCTCCATCACATACGATCCATAATTCGTGGTCCAATTATTAAAAGTTTTTTTTTAAATTTAATAGAAGCTCGAGTGTGTTATTTCGGCAAACATTGAGGCGTCGATTAAATTGATTTGAATTATCTTCCGGCAAAGAACGACGAAAAGCATTGAAAATAGGTCTTGTAAAACGCGATTCCTATTAATTAAAAAAAAAAAAAATCATATGTGATCCATAATACGTGGTCTAATGCGTACAACTTTTTTTTCTCAAAGCAAACAGCAGCTCGAGTGTATTATCTCGGCAAACACTGAGGCATCGATTAAACCGATGTTAATTATCGGTTCGGCAGCTCCGCGAATGTGCGATTATTTATTCCTCATTTATGTTCTTTTATTTTTCTTCCGCCTCGATTCGAGTTGTTTAAGAGCCCTTAATCGGTTCAGTTACCGGGAAACGGTGGATGGGCCCGCGCAGACACGGCGAACGAGGAGGACATCTCGGCGATGCATAAAATTGAGGGAGAGAATTAACGCGAACTATCGTGGAACAGCGATCATTGGAGAGTCGTCTCCGACTCGGTGCACTGTTCTCTGTCTTTTTTCTTTTTTTTTTTTTTCTACTTTCCCCTCCGAGCGGCATAATGTGCGAAAGCAGCCTATACCTACATAAGGGCTGCTGCCGCTGACGGCTCTCCGAGGCTCTGGCGCCAAGCGTAAGGGCCTCCGCGCGCCCCTCGATCAATATTCTGGTGCCCAGTGGCGTAGCCCACGACAAACTACTGGGATTCCCTTTTTACGCGGAAAAAATGTAAAAAATTAGTACTTCACGGATTTCGAGAAACGCTCACGGTATTCATTGATGACCTTGGCCAAGTTGGGAGCGTTATTGTATAAAATGAAACGGGCGTTGACTATTTCTAACGCCCTTCGTGCGGTCAGTGGAACGGCTTCGAGGTCGGTCATTAATAAAATTTGAAATATAATAAAGATATTGAAAAAAAAAATTGTCAAATCGTTTCAAAACAATTTGTTTTTTTCGCGAAAATAAATAAATAAATAGTTTGCGAATTTTCAAAACTGGTACGGTATTCATAAACGGTCGCGGTATTCATAAACGACCTTGGGGAAGTTGGATAAGTTATCGTATAAATTGGGACGAGCGTTGGCTATTTCTTGTACCCTTCGGGTGGTCCCTGGAACGGCTCAGAGGTCGATCATTGATAAAATTTGAAATTTAATTTAAAAAATTGAAAAAAAATGAGATAGTTTCTGAAGTCTCCTAAGTGAGAAAACAATTAGTGTTCTGGAATTCTCTTTTTTTACGAAAAAAAAATGATTACTTTGCGGATTGCGAAAAACTCTCACGGTATTCATAAACGACCCTGTGCAAGTTGTGTTCGTTATTGTATAAAATAGAAGTGTGTTAACTATTTTTCGTTCCCTTGGTGCGGTCCCTGGACGGAAATTCTGTGAGGAAATTCAATACAAAAAGATTTTTTTATCGTTTCTAAAGTTTCCTCAGCGAGAAGACAATCGTCTATTTTTCGGTAAAGTTTACTCGCAGCGATAGAAAAAGGTATTTCGTGTAACCATCGAGAACTCTCACATTTTTTTTTTCACGCTCGAGGCGAACCTCTTCAATATCCGTTATGATATCCGTGTCACCGAAGACACTTTCGAATATTAAAAAAGTGCAAGGCGAGCGAAAAAAGCTCGCGCGGACGCCCGGAGAGTTCCCGACGGCACTTCTCGCCACCGCCGGAACGATGAGCCTTGTGTACAAAAAAAAAAAAAAAAAAAAAAAAAAATGACCCCTCAACTTTTATCTCTATTTTTTGTATGCACTTCCCGTCGATATTTCATTGTGCCTCTGCCGGAGTGCGTCTGATGAAGGGATAACTTCATGGAGTATAAATCCCGATTTAAAGTTTTTTTTTTTTTCATTTTTCCTATCAATGCGATAACGATTTAGCTACGAAGGATCGCGGCGCTGATAGGCAACCGAAATTGCTAAACCGGATTAAAACCAGCGACGCAATTAAAATATCGATAGTTGAGAACAAGGGGGGGGGGGTGAGCTGGGTTTGGCTTTTCACAAAATCACATTCCCACGGTCAGCCTACACACCCTTCCGAGCTTTCAATATTTCGACGTTTCCCCAATCGGGCAAATCGCGTCACGAGACACAAATTGTTAACACGATTTCATCACCGAACACCAGAAGCGCGGACGCGCACATTGGACTCAGGAATTAATAATAATATCCGTGGTTGACACGGTGGAGCGTGCAAATCAATTCGCAATTCGCGAACGCACGCGTGACAAAACCGCAGGTCCCCTCGGAATTTGTCTACGGGCCTGTGTTTGTGCTCGCGATATTTGCCGATGTATCGAATTGTCAAATTTTAACTTCAAGTGCATACGGTACAGATTTGCTCAGTAACAAATCGATTTTCCTATTTTCTTCGTGACTATTAATATTAAATTAATATTTCGGACAAAAACAAATGAGCTTTTCCTGCTATATTTACATGTAGTCTACTAAAACTTAATTTCCTTTTGTCCGAAATATGAACAGGGTGGAGAAGACAGGGAAACCGATTTGTTACAGGCTGAGTCTCTACCGCATGCCCTTTAAATCGGCCCGAACCCTCGTTGCACTGCCGACCCGCGAATTCGTATCTTCGATACGTATGTTTGCCGGCTGAGTTAAAGAAAGGCACAATCAAGCTCTTTTTCCGCGGTGCCGCCAATTTTTCTCGAGCTATCTCTATCCTTTCGACTATTCGGATTCGACTATTTCGACCGTCAACAACACCACCGCCTACCCCGAATGCCCAGCTGATACCTACTTCGACTATGATTGTAACATAGTCGGCTATGACTACATTACACTGTAAATATTTTTTTTTAATTCAATGTGCCGGTATGGAAGTTTTTATCAAAAAATTGGTACATTCAATTTAATGTGTAATTGTGCTGAAAAATTAATATACTTTTTCATTGAAATTAAAGTAAGTTATTAAAATAAAAATCCTTTTATACCAAAACTAAATCATTAAAAATAAAGTATTTCCAATGTTTTCAGTACATTAGATTAATACTGAACATGCCGATACTGAACGTTAATTTTTCATCGTAAATGTACCTGAAATTGAATATACCAGATTTCGAAAAAAAGTCTGGTTACATTAAATGTCATAGGAATTATATGTACAGTCTACTTTTCTTGTTACTTATTATGTTTCTCATATCCGCTTTAGTGCGCCAACCTCGCTCATCTAGTAGCGTGCTTCCCGTCTCTTTTGTTTTACGATCTCGCACACTTTATTGCCTCGCCTCGTGTACTCTCTACTGTCCTTAACTTGAGATTAAGAAAAATGTGCGCCTCATTGTAATCCCTGTACAGCCACGACACTTCTGGGATTTATCCGAGTACCAACAAAAGCTCATCCATCTATCCATTCGTCGGAACGCGCAGCTGAACGATTTCTCGCCGGGATGCATAATGCATTTGTAGGTTAATTTGTCCATCACCTCCGCGATACTCGCCGCGCTTTTCGGCAGACCATCCCTCGTTTATTTCGCGTTCCATCGAGAGCCCGACAATGTGTCCCGACGGAGTTTCCCGGCTCGATATTCCATAGCCGATCGCCCGACACTTTCCAGCAGCAGCGATCGAGGCGTAAAAAAAAACAGCCGGACGCACTGCTGACTGGAGACGGCCATGTTTCTCGGCCGCCTCGTCGTTACTGGCCTCTCCTTCCGGCTTGCGTTACGGAGGCGGCTTTTCGTTTCGGGCTGCTTTCATGAATACATATTGGCGCTAGGGGGAGCCGCGGAAAACTTTGTCTCGATTTTACGACCGCTTACCGAGGCGATTCTCGGCCGGGTCTGTTACAAGCAGAGCGGACTGGGCCGGTCGGCACACGACCTGCAACGCCGGTGAGGAGTCGAGGAAGAGGCCAAGCGAAAAAGTGAGAATAACCCGAGAACGCACGAGGCGTGAAGAGATCGAGAGATCCTCCGGAGGCCCCGATATATAGCCGAGAGACATCGAATAAATAATGTATCCAATCCCTTCCACACACACACACACACATGCGCGCCAACGAATCTCTTCTCCTCTACGGAGGACGCCATCGCGCACCTATATCGGCTGTTGTATTATAGAGCTTAAGCACGGGAGAGACCCGGGAGGGAATCCCGTCCATTATCGCACTCTCGATTTTTATGCCGCACAAGAGCCTCGTGAATTTCGCTCGGCGGAATGACCCTTTTAATTTTCCCCTCACGTAGACATCCAGCGCCATCCGCGCGCGGTGTTCACGTATTTATCGTATCTATTCTTTATCGTATCGTGCTTATATTCCGGAGCGAGATTTTCTTTTTTGTTTTTCTCACGGATTTACGGAAATAGTCATTTTCACGTTGCGGATATTGCAGGGCATTCCTCGCACGGGTTAGACACAGGCTCATCGTCGAATCGTGTCCGAGGGCCCGGAAATTTATCTCGCTGTCGGTGCTCTCTTCGAATCTGGAACTCTTGTGTATCGCTGGAAACGGTAATTAATTGATTAATCATTATTCGGTACAACGAGGAATCTAAGATCTATTTTTTTTTTACAAATGTTCAGAAATAAATGTCTTTTTTGCAGCTATTGAGAGAAGAAATATTTTTCTACACATGCTGATGGCTTCTTCTGCTTATTCTGTAGTACTCCTTTTAGTTCTAAGTTTAATCCACACTGAATTGTTACTACCTGTATTGCAACAGTATTTAGGGGATTTATCCCAGTACCAAATAAAGTTCTATCTATCTATCTATCTATCTATATTGATTTTAGAAAAGCCTGTTTCGCTTTGAACGGTAATTAATTGATTAATCATTATTTGGTACAACGAGGAATCTAAAATCTATTTTTTTTTACAAATATTCAGGAATCAATCTCTTTTTTACAGATATTAAGAAAATAAATATTTTTCTATACATGTTGATGGCTTCTTCTGGTTATTCTGTAGTACTCCTTTTAGTTTTAAGTTTAATCCACACTGAATTGTTACCGCCTGTATTGCAACAGTATTTAAGGGATTTATCCTAGTACCAAATAAAGTTCTATCTATCTATCTATCTATATTGATTTAAAAAAGTCTGTTTCGCTTAAAACGGTAATTAATTGATTAATCATTATTTGGTACAACGAAGAATCTAAGATCTATTTTTTTTTACAAATATTCAGAAGTAAATCCCTTTTTTGCAGATATTGAGAAAAGAAATATTTTTCTACACATGTTGATGGTTTCTTCTGCTTATTCTGTAGTACTCCTTTTAGTTTTAAGTTTAATCCACACTAAATTTTTACCACCTGTATTGCAACAGTATTTGGGGGATTTATCCCAGTACCAAATAAAGTTCTATCTATCAATCTATCTATCTATATTGATAAAAAAAGTCTGTTTTCTACAAATATTGAGAAAAAAATCAACTCTCGCGGAAATCTCGCCAGCGCAGATAAACAACAGAAAGCGACTCGGATCACGGCGAACCGGAAGAGCGATCGCACTCCAGAAATCTCATTCGCCGGATCGTCGATTTTCTCGGCTCGAAAGTATCGGTATAATTCTCTTTATCTCTTTCACTCTCAGCGACCGGTTAATGACTTCGCCAATAATTAACGTTACATTCCGCAAGGATAATGACGTCATTAAAACTTCGTCGAGACCGCGTGGGTGTCCTCGGGATTATCGACGGTGTCGGAGGGTTGCGCGTACCGGCCCAACGCTCGAATCATGATTATCCAATGAAACCCACGTACACACCTCTCGTAGCATTACACGTGTACGCCAACAAAAAAAAAAAAAAAAAATCTGCGATTAATAATTGAAATTAATTCCTCGCCGTGTAATCCTCGGGAATCGCTTCGCGCTCACCCTCTCGCACCCGGCGTGTGTGTAACACACGTGCATCAAGATATCAATATACTCGAACGTCGAATATCGCTAGAGTGTTCGATCGTCCGTGTGCGAGTTAACCGCACACGGAATTTGCCTAATTGCAAGCGTGCGGCGCACGGACGAGAGAGAACGATTGAATATCAATTGGCGGGAATCGTTATAACATATAGAGCGTGCGTGAATCGAATTCCCAATTAAAATCTTATTAACGGGGCAAAAAGTTGCCGAGCACAGCTTTAATCGCCGGTAAACGAATCCCGTTTTAATTTTTTTTTTAATAACAAATTAATGGCTGAAGGACTTAGGTCGATGGCCAATTGGCAATATATATGTATATTTACATTCTCACGAAAACTTACACTGTGTGTGCACGAAAAATTGTTCCATCCGGAATATTGTCAATAAATGCACTATTTATAATAACTAAAATTAATTTTAAAAAATGTGCGCTTCCGGCATTCCGTTAGGCCGGAAACGAACCGGAAATGGCCTTTTACGATTCACCTTTAATCACGCCTACCTGCATGTGTGTATTATGATTTACGGTATATTATAAAAACGTGCGCGACGATATATCGCGGTTGGGTCATTAGAGCACGAGTCACGTATGTTCATAGGGACGATATATAGTCGAATAATCGGCTATATAACTGGTGGATATAACGCAGGACCGTTACGGCAATAGAGTAGGAGAACGGAGGAAATGCGCCACTCGAAATGGCCTGCTGAATGTTCACCGGCTAAGGCGATGTTAAACGGAACACCCTGCGGTTCCGAGATCGAACAATCGATAATACGACCGGTGGATAATAATAATTTAATACGACCGGAGGATAATAAACAATAAAAACAAGATTAATTAAAATTGGTGGAACAAAAAAGTCTCGAAAAAATATTCCAGCGATTTTACTGGAATGAGATTGAATTTTATTGATTTGTTTGTAAGACAAATGTACTTGACTCGACTTGGAAAAAAATAAAACTAAATACAGCGGAATTGCTGATGGCAATGCTATACGTGTTTTCCGATGAACGAGGGAAAGATGGAGAGAAATCGTGGTAAGGCAATAATGACTTTATTAGGGCTGCGCCCCGTTGCGCACACGTGCTCCGCCCTCTGACATTTCGACCCCTCGTGAAGCAGGGTTTGGTAGGTGGGATAATCCGACGCCTCGGCGACCGTGAGATATCGTCTCCTTAGTAGTTGCAATGGACACCCTGCCATTATTTCCTTGTGTACTTCAGCGGGAGCAAAAAAGCCCCAGAAAAAAATTTATCAAAATCGTCATACGATTTTTTTATTATTACAAACAAACATTGAAAAATTAATTAACTAAGTAGTATTAAAGGAGATTTATTGCCAGTGCTTAATAATTTTTATAAAACTGTCTCCTTATATTATTTTATTCCTACGTTAATTATACACCTTAGCAAAGGGGAATCGACCTGAGTCCTTCAGCCCTAATTAATTAATTAATTTGAATAATTGTCACTGTAGGAACGTAGGACATAAGAGCAACGCGCGCCGATATAATGAGCGGTGCAGCGGTTGACCACTGCGCGATTGTTCGCAATTAGCGAGCGTGTTGTATTCACCGTCCGGTAATCACCGATTATATAGTTAACGCTGATTGTATCGACGAAAATTTTCCGAACTCCCTGGACGGCAGTTCATCGCGTTATTATTATCCGAACGGTGGAATTAAAGGGGATCCCGTACCTCTTAAAATCCACGTATATGCTCGACCCGCAAAATGTGCAAAATGCATCGAAAAGAGGATAAAAAAAAAATTTCAACGAGGCAACGAGTCGAGTTCCGATTATTTTTACCTTTTTTTTTTGCTCGTAGTTAATGTTTATCGAATTCAGATTTTCCTGCTTGACCCGGTGAGCCGAGTGCAGAGGAATGGCCGGAGGTATTCGCTACTAGGCTGTATCCCCGATGATTTGGCTTTTATCGAGGTATTTTACTGTTTAAAAAAAAATGTACGATCCTCTTGAAATTTTCATACCCGAAGCCTGTGGTCAATCGCCCTTTTATTTTTTTCTCCATTGAACCAGAGACCACAGCTCGATAACCCAGTTTTAACATTTCATTATCGTGCACAGTGAGCCACTGCACCACATAAAAATAGCACGACGGCACGAAAAGTCGAATAAAATGCCTGCACAATATTAATAATAAATTTATAATCAATTACTATCAGTAATTAACCCTCACTCCATGTTGGTGTTTTCGGCGCCCTAATTCCTTGTACCGGGGTCGTTTTCGGCGGCGCGCTACCACACCCACAATTATTAATAGAGAACTCTGAAAAAATTCATGGTTGATCCTTAGAATGTCCTTTTGAAGTGCGAACAGAAATTTTTCGGATATTGCTATTTAAACAAAAAATATTTTATCAAATATCAAGCGACGGAAAAACGCGGAAAAAACGTTTTTCGAGTTTTTTGGCCCGGACAAAAACGACCCTTCCTACATGGAGTGAGGGTTAATAAAACATTGTAAAGTCCCCCCAAAGAATAGTTGTAACACGGTGTTCTATAGATTTTCATTTTTTCGTCACACGCAATTCTAATCGCTCAAACTGTTTTTGGGAAATGGAACCTGATTTTTTTTTTATTCTTCAGAATTTGCTGCCAATCGCAAGTGAACAGTGTGCCCCGCTTTTCCCCACGCTTTCGCGGATGCATTCAATAAATTTTTGTTTTTCCTATGTCTCCTGGTGCAGAGAAATGACCACAGTAACCGGCTTTTATCGAGGTATGTACGCTGTTAAAAAAAATGCACGATCCTATTGAAATTTGCATGCCTCAAGTCTGTGGCCAGTCGGGCTCTAATTTTTTCTCCATTGAACTCGATAACCCAGTTTAACGTTTCATGATAGTACACAATGACCCACCGCGCGATATAAATATAGCATGACGGGACGAAAAGTCGAGTAAAATGCCGGTACAATAAACGAATAAAATATCGTTAAGTACAAAAAATAAAATTGTAACATTCTGCTTCAGGGTTTTAAATTTTTTCCTTGCACTAAATCCTAATCGCCTAAACTTTTGGGAAATAGAACTTTTCGATTTTTTTTTTCTGCAGAATTCGCTGGCAATCGCAATTTAACAGTGTG
This sequence comes from Amblyteles armatorius, assembly GCA_933228735.2. Classification (NCBI taxonomy): domain Eukaryota; kingdom Metazoa; phylum Arthropoda; class Insecta; order Hymenoptera; family Ichneumonidae; genus Amblyteles; species Amblyteles armatorius. The sequence continues at coordinate 2,413,450 of OW121688.1, read as the reverse complement.
TCTCGCTTTCCCCTTTTCGCTGATACAGTCAATAAATAATTTTTCCGTTATCTCCGCCGTGGTTCTGTCTGTCCGCCGCATCACTTCCGGCTATACAAAGTTGTACCACACCGACTGAACGGAGGCACATGTGGATTATCTGTTATTCTTTTCATCCCCGGACCGGTGTGCGCGTCTGCCCCATCCCGCGAATCCATCAACTCGTCGCTTATATTCGAATCCGGAAGCTAACCCGAGTACATAGACGGAGGGGAAACAAAATAAACCAGGGGATTGGGTCCTCACTGATCCGGCGCTGGCTCTCCAGACTTCCTGTGTATGTTTGATGAATCGCTACTATTGTCTCGACGGATAACGGGCTGCATCGCCAAGGAGCCAAATAATTGTTTTGGGGAATGTTACCTTTCTTTAAGGTATTATATCTATTTATATTTGTTTAATACACAAAAATCCACTGCAAAAAATATTGTTTGAAAATTAATCAACGGTATTAGAAGCTTTTTTTATATAAACCGTCTTAGAAATTTCAAACACATGTGCGTTGCAATTTCAAAGTAAAATTGTTATCTTTAATTAAAGGTGTTGTAATTTTCAGTTGTAGTTTTCAAACGATTTGTAATTTTAATATCTTGTATTTTAAGTTCACGATAAAGTAAATTAGTGTTAAATTAATGTAAGCAAATTTAAAGTTTCAGCTCATTAAATTCACAATGTATTTTTACAGTGTAAGAAACGTTTGAGTGGGTTTACGGAGGTAAAACTGCACTGTGCGTAAGACCATCTAAAAATAAGCTTTGAATATAATTGTTTTCGTCGATTATAGAGAAAATGGTCGAATAAAGCAAACATCGATCAGTTAACTAAAATAGCTATTAAAATTGAACGATACCGAATTAAAACTCGCATCTCGTATCGGATAAGGGTTTAACTTGAAAAGTTACCATACGAGAGCCAACTTGAAAAGTAACCACGCACAGCCGATTAAAAATGAAAAGCTGGGAGAGACTGAGGCAGAGCTTTTAATCAGTCGATGGATAAAAAAGCAGAGTCTGTGTCTGGGACGCTTGAAGCTGCTCTCTATCTCCATCTCCGCAGCTCCGATAGATTTTTTTTTAATCACCGTAAGTGTCTCATGAGAATTTGCCCCGAGTTTCTCGTGTGCGACCGACTGAATTGAAAAAAATCTCTCCTGGAGAAAAAAATCGATCAATGCAGTTTCACATCCGAACTGTAAATAATACTTTCTTTTTATGGTTCAAAAATTCGAGTGCAGTTTGTGCAATTTTCAAATCGAAAAATCGAAAGTCGTTTAGGCTTTCCAACTATTCAATTAAACGCAATCGCTTGCGAAATGCAAAAAGTGCCACGTAAAATATATTTTCTTAAATAACAACTGGAGAACGGTGAGAGTATCTCGAGGAAATGTTGGATGGGAGATTGCGGCGAAACAATAACTATCGTGCCGTGTCGGGTCGCCAGATTAAAGGTCATAAAACCTTCGGGGGTGCAATAAAGCTCCGCAGCCATCCATTGCTCGACCTCGGCAACAACTTCCTTCTTTTCGTTCTCTCCGTCAACTTCTTTTTTTTTTCTCCCCCAACCCGACAGTCTTTTCTCCGGCGAGCTGTTTCTGTCGAGCGAACATAACGTCCAGGGCTTTCGTTTCGCTACCACGGCCGTTGGCGACTTCCGACACGTTTCCCACCCCTCGTCGCATTTCTCCGTCGAGAATTCTCGATCCTCTAAACTCTCGAGTCTCCCTCACCGTTTTCCGCCGTTCTGCCAGCGACTGCGCTTCAACGTAAGGTAAAGCTACCAATGCTCGAACGGTAAGAGCGTTCGCAGACTTCAGTAGCTATTAATTGGTCACGAACAAATTTTTTGCGAAAATTACTGAAACCAATGTCAAGCTGATAGTTTGTAGTTTCAAAAAGACATCGATTGATTACAAAAAGATAAATATTTTTTAAATTGCGGAAGAAAATAACAAAAGAGTCCAGATGTACCAATTTTCGGACACGGTTTTTCGGCACGTCCCTGTATTCGGACACTGGATGTCCCAATATTTCGGATAATCACAGATTTCGAGAATTCTGATGTACGAACTCAACTAGTTCATATTAACTAAAAGAATTGCTTTGCCATTCGTTAACGAGCTCAATGAAAAAATTATATTCAAGCGAAACAATACTGACGATAAGCTACGTAGAAAGCTGGCTGACCTAGATTTTTTGAACTATCCGATTATTGGGTCAGACACTATAGCGTCTGTCTTGTAACAAAGTGCAACAACAGAAAATAATTTAGACTTAAAATTTGTACAAATTTTTTCTGTGCATCAAACAGTGTTTGTAAATACGATTACAAGTGCCAAATTGGATTTTTAATCATCAAGTTGGGACTGAATCAAATCTGCATTGGAGTGTCCGAGGATTGGGACATGTCCGAGTATTGGTACTGCGCGAAACTCTGTTAACTTCAGACGCCGAGAGAATAAAAACTGGAAAACAATTGAGAAAAGTGGAGAATCTGTGCTACTACTGTCCACCGTTATTTCGTCGATAGTTTTCCTGCGTACCTTATCGCCGTCTCGCGGAGGTCGAGCTTTGTCTCGTTAACGTCGCGAACAACGATCCAACTCGCCTTTGAACATCCCCTTTACAGCCTTAAAGACTTCATTCCGTTCGGGCAATCGTGGCTGAATTAATATCCGTCGCAGAATTCAATTTCCGTCTTAGGTTGAAATGCTCGATTCTCCTTTGACGCAATCCCATCGACGATCTTTGATAGGACTGACGACAGTGGAAACGAGCGTTTGCTCGCGATTCGCTGTCGACTTCCATACCTGAAAAATAAAGAAACATTTTTTAGCCACTCGGTTTTATCGCATAAAAACTTTAGTTCTGCGGTTGACTCTCTGCCCTCTCGGCAAAGACGTTCCTCACGTTTAATCTCGGATTTATTGGAGGAAGCTAAAATATCTGATCGAGGAATCGGGAAAATACTTCGTTACCCAAGTATTTTGCTACCCGCTCGAGAATTAATCTCGGAAATTCTCGAGAAAGACTAAAAGCCAATTCCCGTCTTTGCTTGAAATACTCGATTCTCTTTTGATACAATTCCATCCGCGATCTCTGATAGGAAAACAACAGTGGGACCGATTGTTCGCTCGTGATTCATTGTCGATATCCCCGTCTGGAAAGTAATGAACATTTTTATAGTCACTCAGTTTTGTCCCATAAAAACTTGGGCACTGTGGCCAACTCTCTAGCCCTCTCGATATAGACAAGTTCCCACAAGTTTAATCTGGGATTTATCGGAGGAAGCTAAAATATCTTATCGGGGATGGTATTTGTGTTCTCGAAGAGTCCTACGATTACTCGAAAACTGATTATGAGTCTGAATTAATTTTTAGCATCTGTCTTTTATGCTTTTTCTGTTATTCGCTAATTATTGTATGTATTTTTTTTTGCCTTGTATTTTCACCGTTTCAAATGGCTTAAGCATGTTTCCCATTAACTCGTAATTGGGCCCAGCCTGTTTCCATTAAATAAATAAATAAATAAATAAATAATACAATTGAATATGTACAATTGTCAACCTTCCAAGATTGTAAACGATTACGTCTGTTATGGTTACATGCTAATTGAATCTCGCAATACGTCGTCCCCGAAGTATTTTGGTAGCAGCTCGAGTGTCAACCCTTTATAAGTAACACCGCCCAAAACCGTACCGAAAGGGGCCTAACGGACGCGGAGTGGGGATAGAGATGTGACTTATAAAGGGTCAATCTCGAAAATTCTGGAGGAAGCCTAAAAGCCAATTTCCGTTTTAAGTTGAAATACCCGATTCTCTTTAAAAAAAAAACAATAATAAATACAAAAAAAAATTTGGGCCATTCAGTTTTTTCGCATAAAATCTTGAGCATTGTGGCCAACTATCTCCCCCTTTCGGCGAAGAATTTCCTCAAGTTTGATCTGGAATTTCGCGGAGGGAGCTAAAATATCTTCTTATCGGTGACAACAAAATTTTATACGGGATTACAGTTATCGCGAAGCTTTTACGATTGTAAACTATCGCGTCTGTTATAGTTAACAAGCTAATTAAATCTCGCGAAACTTGATTCGAGAAACTGCGAAACAAGAGACTCGTTTCCGCAGTATTTCGCTACCCGCTCGAGTATTAATCTCCGAGATTCTCGGGGAAGAGTAAAAGCCACTTCGGAGACTTAGCGACGGTACGAAGGGGGAAGAAGACGAACAGCTGAAGTGTGGCTTTTCAGTGTACCGCGGCGACGAGAGTCTCCGGACATCTCGTTGTTTGTCGCAATCTTCCGCCGAGGCGGAAGCGCGGAGCATTTCCGAGCGTAGGTATTGAGAAAAATTGAGAGCCGTAAGGAACGTGGCCTTCGGCTTAAACGGTCCAACGAGGGACGTACGATAAAGTTAAATCCGCATTTTTCGCAGCGGCGAACACGTATATCCTACATATCTGCTTCAAAGCTTCTTTTCTCGAACGCTCCGTTAGCCTCCGATAACGAGGTATTTTCGATCGGGCAAACTTCCTCCGCGCTGTTTAACACGGCGGATTGAACCGCTGGCGTCGGAATCGATTGCTATAAAGATAAAAATCGAAATTACGATGTTTCGTTATCGAGTTTGAACAACGATATTCAAGGATTATCCCGCAAGGTGTTCGCGAGAGAACATGCAACGGCACTCGCTGTCGCCTCGTCAGTGGCCAATATATTGTTGCGTGTTTTAAAAAAATAATAAAAAAAGACACCACTTGATAAAAAAATATATCGTTATTCCTGACTGTATTTATAATTCTTAAAATTTAATTTTCAGCCGCTGGCGAGCCAGTTAAATGAATATCTTTGCAAATATTGAAATAACGAATAGCTCGATGAATCGAATAAAAATAAATGATGTTTTTTTTTCGAAAATCCTCTGACAACGAGATAGTTTAACATAACGGATCGGACCGAATCGATTGCTATAATGATGACAATCGAAATTACGATGTTTCGTTATCGAATTTGAACAAATATAATCGGGGATTATCCTGCAAGGTGGTCGGGAGAGAGCATTCGATTGGCACTGGATATCGCGTCGTCAATGGCCAACATGCCATTTCGTGATTAAAAAAAAACAAAAATCATTTGCAAAAAAAGAAATATATATCGTTATTCCAGACTGTATTTATAATTCTTGAAGTTTCATTTTTATCCGCTTGGAAGCCAGTTAAAATAAAATATATTTTAAAAATATTGAAATAACGAAAAGCTCGATCAAACGGGCATTTTTTTTTTTTTACTCAATTCATCGTCCATCGCTCTAGGCTTGAAAATGTGAGCCACAAAAATTCAATTATTGGTAGCTGGCAGGCAAGTTAAAAAAATATTGAAATAACGAAGAGCTCGATCAATCGAGATAAAAATAGATGTTTTTTTTCAAAATCCAGTCCATCGTCTATCGCTCTATTGAAAATATAGGCCACAGCCGGGAGACATCACAGATGCAAAAGTCTCTCTTGCTCATACAGTATCCTATACACATATGTGTACAGAGCTACATGATTTCTCGAGCGAACTCGCCGTGGGAGTCCGTGAGGTCGACACGTTACCTTCCCCGACCTTACATCGGCCCAGGCTGCGGAACCCGATGCATCCGTACGTGTTTGCCAACTCGAAGTCCCGTTCACCGGGAACTCTCCCACGGGTTTCCGGAATTCCGTTCGAAGGGATGCAGACTCTCGTTGCCGGGGGAAGACTTCCGCGACACTGGCTCCGGTGTACGCTGTACGAGAAATTCTCCCGAGTAGCGTATAGACGTGAGCCTGAAAAATAGTTTAAGAATGTCATTTCTCATGTAACTTTTCCGTCCGTATAATGCTCGAACAATGCAGTGAAAAAATTAAAGAAAAATAAAACCAAAAATTGATTCTCGGGTTATTTTTTTTTCCCTCGGAATTTTAATTACATCGACGAAACATCAACCCCTCCGTCGATCACAAAAGATCCGAGTTGCGGAGTGTCTAAGGTCTGACAATAAAGGGTAAGAAATTGCACGCGCGGGATTGCAAAGTGCACAGTAAAAATTGTACTTTTTACAACTTATTTTCCAGAAACGCCCACAATTTCTTATTTGTTAATTTTCCAATCGCTACTGTCCGGTTCTAGTTTTACAAATAAGAGTACAAACTGAATTTGTTAATGGCACAGGAAATGAAAAGAGAGGTTCGTATATTCAAGCCTGATCAAACGAGTTTGTCACTATTTAACAAAATTATTTTTATGAAACTTCGTATTCTGACTTTACGAAATTATTTTTTACTGTGCGATTGCGTGGATTTACCTACGTGCTCCACAGATATGCCGCGTCGCGACACGTCGATGTTAGTCAGTGATCAACCTGCCATTTTTGGTTTGTAAAAGAGAAAAATTCAATAGTAAAAAAAAAAAATGCGTGCTGTAGGTTACAATTATATTTAAATTAGGCAACACTCATTAGTGTAAGTTTTTAAATTAACCAATACCTAATATATGCTTCTAACTTTTAATCACTCACTGAAGTATAATCAAAATTGTACAAGGGCAGTTCCGGTCGATGAATAAACAAAACAAAAAAAATATTGTTATTCCAAACTGTACTGATAATTCTTAAAATTTAATTTTTCGCTCCCATTTACGCCGTGCGAGAAATTCTCCCGTGTAGTGTATAAACGTGAGCCCAAAAAACAGTTTGTGAAAAATTTAATCTCTCATGTAACATTTCCGTCTATATTAAAGCTCGGAAATACAGAAAAAAAAATATAAAAAAAAAAGATTCTCGCCTCATTTTTTTCCTCGGAATTTCAATTTCGTCGGCGAAACATCAATCTCTCCGTCGATCACAAAAGACCCGAAGGGCGGGAGTGTCGGAAGCTCGAGTGTCTACGGTCCGGACGACAAAGGGAAAGAAAGTGGACGCGAAGGGCTGCAAAGTGACTGCGTGGATTTACCTACGTGCTGCGCGGATATGCCGCGAGACGTCGGTCGAACGGCAAGGATAGGGTGAGAGCAGAGTAGCTCTCGTTCTTAAAGACGGCGCAAGCTCTGGAGCGCGCAGTTACTGGATAGAAAGAGCGACGCCGAGGAGAATATCACGTGCGGGGCAAACACGTCCCGGGAGAGTCCTGGAGGGGTTGGCACGGGCCAGTCACGTTCGTACGATGGGTATACTACGTAGTATGCTTCATCCACCTACGTGGGGAATGCTTCTGGTCGGTCTTCTACAAGAACGACCAGGAGCATCCACGTAGGTGGGTATTTACGCGTTTCGGGCTCTTTTCCGTCCACGATTCTCCAGGGTTCCTTTCACCCCTATTCCCCCTCCCCCCCCCCCCCCCCCCCCCCCCCCCTCTTCGGTTGTTTTTACTTTTATTTTTTTGCTACTCTGGGAACGGGACAACGTCTTGCCGAAGGAAGGAGACTCTCAGGCCGAAAGCAGAGGGCACATGTACAGTAGCCTCTCCCTAAGACGCGGTTTTTGGGGTAAAAACGGAGTATCATCGGACGCGGTATTGAATTCTATTGATATATTGAATTGAAATGTCTACCATCTCCGTATGCCATTCATTACAGTTTTTGTTCCCAACTGAATCTGTTTCGCCTCGCCCTAAGTCCATGTTCGGTGTCCTGAGCACTCCAGACTGGGTCGGTAATAAAAACTGTAATACATTTTCTCAACGATACAGGCATCTACGCTGAGAAGCACATTTATACATGACTACAATGTCAATACAGCTTCCTGTAAGAATTTGCTTTCCACCGTGGATAGGCGACAGCACGAAAACAAAATAAAAATAATAATTACAGTTTTTACCGACTGAGATATTTCTGATCCTGTTGAGTGCGCGTTAGTCTACAAGCCCAGAAGCATCCACGGAGGTGGGTATTTACGCATTTCGGGCTTTTTTAGGTCCACGATTCTCTAGGGTTCCTTTTATCCCCAACCTCCTCGCCTTCCCCTTTTGGTTTTTTTTCGGTACTCTAAGAAGAGGACAACGTCTTACCAAAGGAACGAGACTCGCAAACCGAAGGCGGAGGAGGGCATGTGTACAGTAGGCACTCCCTAAGTGCATGTCCGATGTTCGGATCGCTCCCCGCTTCAGACTCGGTCGGTAATAAAAACTGTACAGGCATCTGAGATGAAAATGAAATTTTTACATGTAGCGGACATCAATTCAGCTTCACGTAAGAATTTGCTTTTGATCGTGGATGGTAGCGAGAAAAAATCGATTACAGTTTTTATTACCGAACGCCGTATTTCAGATGCTCCTGAGTGCGTGTTTGGGCGAAGGCGCACTTAGCGATAGGCTACTGTATTTACTCTACAGTAAAGTCGATGCTCGGCATCGTCGGAGTAAGTACGTATAAGTAGGTGAGGTATATATAAGACACCCTGTGGCTGGTATAGGCACGGGACACGAGCTTTCTCATCGCCTTACGATTCCACCCCTTCGGTAAATTTATAAGCCCATTCGGTGCTCACGACGGCGCACGGCGAAAAAAAGACCTAAATCCCTTAAGGACAGCGGAAAGCCCGAGACGAGGGACGTCGTAAAGTAACGCGGTTCGATAGTTCGGTGATGTTGATAATTCGATGAAATCTCCAGACACCGCCCAGGGATTGTTTATGGCCTTGATGATGGGCATTGAAAATCACCGTAATTTAATATTCATACGTCATTAATTTAAAGCATCTATGATTTTCCTGTTTGCCTTTATGGCCGTCCCTTTGTTTTTAGGAAAATCTTTTGTCTCGTCAGCAGAAATATTATCGCCCAAGTCTGAAGATTGTGTGCATGCAATTATTAAAGCGGGGTGAAAGCTCGCTCGAAGGTGCTAATAAAGTCCGTCTTATGCGGTGTCACGAGGCAGCGAGGCGTACTTTTGTCACTTGCCCTTATCTCTCACCCTTTATGGTCCTCAACCCCACTCCCTCCTTCACCCATCGCTCGCGGTTGCCGTAAAATTTATTCAACTTATTCAATTCCTCGAAATTAAAAAGTCTTTTCACACGAGAAGAAAAAAATTAAAAATTAATTTATCGTCGCGCTTCGCCGGTTGCATAATTCATTCCTTCGAGGAGCCGTTCATTCATTCACGAATCTTCAAGATACAATTTGCGATCCTACTCAATTAAAAGCTCCTCCGGGTTCATTCAACGGTGTATATCTATGTACGTGCAAATTTAATTGGACACGTATTTATTCGCACCCGTTTGCATTACCGACGTTCGGGCACTCCAGACTCAAAGTGCTGACAAAAAATTGGGCGTTCACGAGAACTTGGAACACAAACCTGCGACTTATTATTATTATTATTATTATTATTATTATTATTATTATTATTATTATTATTATTATTAGGTTCTAAGTTTACGATCTCCTAGCGAGCCATCACCGAGTGCAAAAACTCCAAAAATTAATTTCCGATTGTACTGGTATTCACCCCCGTTTCCGTGCACTTCCGAAAGCCCCCGAGGGATTTCGGGTCGCCTTCAACTTAGTCGTTCGCTCGACCGATAAACAGACCATTTATCGCACGGTAAGTGAAATAAAATGACCAATGGCTTCAATGGGATATTACCGCCAGAGTCGTTTGCTTTTATACGACGGTATAAAAGTCTCCTGCGTGGGAGTTCCCGCCGTATTTTCTATTCCCGTGGCTGGGCTGGTGCATCAAAGTCGCGGCAGGGCTCTTGTACGCGGTGACGTTAGGATGTCCTTGATCGATTTCGCCATTCAGCTTTCTCGTCGTCTCTTCAGACATCGGAACGACCGTCCGTGTGATATACCTGTATATATCCTCCTGACGGATACCGCTCAGTCACCCTCTCTTGGCAAGGCGAGGTTTTTGTCGGGCCCGACGTTAAATCGGCTGCGCCGGATACGGTCGCGCGTGTATCCTCGCGCGAGTCGCAGTTTTAGTCGGTGTGCGTTCGTGCAAGCCGAACGGCAACCTCCCATCCAGCCAGACCCGCCGCCGTGCTTCTGTCATACATCAACAAGCGTATCGCACGCCTCGCGACTCTCGGGAGTTGTTTACGACACCCCCGATAATATTCCGTCTCGGGGAGCTTTTGACGCCCGAGAGCTACACAACATTCCTCAAGTACTTCCGGGGCGAATTCATAGATCGCCGCCCCTTCCGCCCCCGGAACTGCAGGTACGTTAACCGTACGATACGTTCGGTCCGAGACAGCGGCAGCCCCGGATATCAAGCATTCGCAAACTCGTGTGTAATAATGTACACCGCACGATAGCCCGAGTGTGATTAATGGATGTGCGTATTGTTCCTCCCTGAAACAACAAAACCTTGATGAACGTAGATATACGTGAATTGCAGAGTGTTTTTTTTTTTTACGCTGTTCACGGTGCGCAGTGTTATCTGCGACTATAAACATGATCGGTCGTGAGGAAAAAATAATAATGCCGCATGTACAATTGGAACTTGCAACTCGTAAAAATGGTCAGTGCTGAACAGTGATGTTCAAAAGCCTATTATTATTATTACTATTATTGTTATTATTATTAATATTATTCCTAATCAGTAAACGAATCTTAGAACAGGCTGGACCTGTATGTGTTTACATGGGATGTTCGCATGAAATTATACATGGACACACGAAATCATAATTATATATGTTCACACAAAATTTACAATAATGGAAAAGAATTTATAAAAAAAAATGAAAAATTTATTCAGTTAACGAGACGCAGATTCTATGAGTGTTGTACTTCTTTTCTGTACAGTTTAATAATAATAATAATAATAATAATAATAATAATAATAATAATAATAATTTAGTCGTAAAGATTTATAACTGCATACCCAACATAGCTATGTGGAACAGCGTAGACAAAACAACTCAGTGCACGAGAGAGAGAGAGCAGCAGCCGGTGCGCACGGACTTTGCGGTCGTAGTTACCGTGGGGCAGGGGGGGGGGGGGGGGGGAGTGTTTCGCAAAGTCCAAAACCGCACGAGAGTCAAGGGTTTTGTGTACGAGATACGTATGAATTTTCATCCGCGCGTATGATATATCTTCCGCCGTGTGAAATCTGAAGCGGACAAATCGAGTGAAACTTTGAGAAATTCCGCCGGATGTAATACTGGGGGTGGTTGAAGGGGGAGAGAGAGGGGGGAGGGGGGGGGGGGGGGTGTTCCGGAGTCGGTCGGCGGTTGCCTGGTCTGTGGAGCGTTAATCAAGCTTTACCTTCATTAAAAGTCTCGAGCATTGGGTCGCTGATCGTCGCGATCCGTGCCGGATGTACGCGGCGGCGGCCGCGACGACTGGTTTTCCCCACCGAGGATTTACCGAGCCAGTCGCAGAGTTCCGCCCCCCGTCCCGGCCCGGAAAACTCGGCTCCCGTGTATTCCCCGAGCCCGATTCCAAAGATTGCAGTTGGCAACGAGATTCGAGCGTCCGAGACGCGAGCCAAGTTGCCGTACAACGGGCCGATCGATAGGGCGACTCTCGCCAACCGACGATAGACGAAAATCCATCTCCGAACTCTTCCTCGTTCGTCCCTCCGGGCTTTGTCTCGCCGGTCACTCGCGAGCCTTCGACCAATTACCGATAACGATATGAAGGAACAACGAAACTAATCGCCCCAGATTTAAACAAGAAAAAACCAGTCGGAACGAGGCTTTGTTAAAAGTAGCAATAACGATAATCATGATAATAAATTCAGTCCTCGTTACCGCGAAAAAATCGTATGATTCGTCGTCCTTCCGTCGAAGAAACGAATTTAATTAAACTCGAACACTCTTTTTTTGCAAGCTCTCCGAGCTCTACGGGAATTTACAGATTTTAATCAGATTGTACGTTTTCGGAATGGCCCGAACAGGGCGGAATATCCTTCCTTCACGATATTCCGACGATTGGATTACGAATCAGCATAAGCACGCTCGTACCTTCTTTTTGCAAATACGCAGAAAAAAGGCAGTCCGATCGCGACCAATTACCGATAACGATATGAAGAAACAACGAAGTAATCGCCCCAGACTTAAACAAAAGAAAAGCGTCGGGAACGAGTCTTTATTAAACCCAACAATACTGATAATCATAATAATAAAATCAATCCTCGTTGCCACGAAATTTTTGTATGATTTACCTTCCCTCTGTCGAAAAAACGAATTCAATAAAAATCGAACACTCTTGTTTTGTGAACTCTCCACATTCTCGGGAAATTTACAGATTTTAATCAGATTATACGTTTTCGGAATGGCCCGAACAGAGCGCAATGCCCTTCCTTCACGGTGTCCCGTCGCGTGGATTACGAATCAGCATAAGCACGCTCGTACCTTCTTTCTGCAAATACGCAGAAAAAAGGCAGTCCGATCGCGACCAATTACCAATAACGGTATGAAGAAACAACGAAGTAATCGGCCCAGACTTAAACAAAAGAAAAGCGTCGGGAACGAGCCTTTGTTAAACCCAACAATAATGATAATCATAGTAATAAAATCAATCCTCGCTGCCACGAAAAAATTTCATGATTTATCTTCCCTCTGTCGAAAAAACGAATTTAATTAGAATCGAACACTCTTGTTTTGTGAACTCTCCACGGTCTCCGGAAATGTACAGATTTTAATCAGATTATACGTTTTCGGAATGGCCCGAACAGAGCGCAATGCCCTTCCTTCACGGTGTCCCGTCGCGTGGATTACGAATCAGCATAAGCACGCCCGTACTTTTTTTCTCTCTACAATACGTAGAAAAAAAATAACAGAATAAAAAATAAAGGGCAAAGTTTGATCGCGGCAGAACGACTCATGCAGTCGGCGAGCCCGTTGTGCACCCGAGTCGCTGCACATAGAGCACCGGCTTACAATTAGCATGGCAGAAACAACAATGAGACTCGCCGTGGATCCACCGGCTTTAATACCGGTAGTGGGCTAACAGTATTTGTCGGTTCCCTCTCTCTTTGAATATATGTTCGCTACAGCGCGACGAGCACAAACATACAAGCCGCTGACGCAAACACCCACACGCAGCAAAGTTTGATGCACACGTGTACGACCGGAGAGTCTCTGCACCCCGATCGTCGTTGCAGCTCTAGCCCCGTTCACTCGACGTCCTCTCCCGGAAAGCATTAACGCCCACCTTTCGTTTTGAAATCCTATCGATCTTACGCCCACGCGATTGCAGCAGCGAAACGTCGACCCGGGAGTCCTGTGCGCCGCTGTTTCCGGACTCGAATGTCGATTACGCTTTCGGCTCGTCATATGCATGCGCGTAGGTTTCCGATAACATAACCTATACGGTGTGCGGTGCACGTTCGACTGTATTTACGACAAAAAAAAAAAGAATAAAAAGAAAGGGTCTAATCACCTGACTCGTTCAGCGACTGTTAGTGTCGCGCGGGGTTTACACCCGTTCAATGCGACACTCGCTGTTTTCTGATCTATAAACTCTCCGTTCTGCCCTTCGAGCTGACTGTGGCAAGAAACAGCTTCGTTTGAAAAAAAATCTGACGATCAGTAGAGCGGCACTGAGAACCTTTTTTGTCGAACGTAACTCTATATCGTACATAGGAGTAAGGTTGAATATATACAATGTTCGTTGCGTTGTCGCGTCCAGCCCAATGGCAAAACGATCATTTTCGCGCTGGCTGTGGCAAGAAACAGCTTCGCCTTAAAAAAATCTGTCGATCTGTAGAGCGTCCCAAAGAAACTTTCTTTGTCGAACCTAAGTCCGTCGTACATGGCTGTGAGGTTGAATAAACAATGTACGTCGCGTCGTCCCGTCTAGCCCAATCTCCGAGCGATCATTTTTCGAGCAAGTATAAACGATAACCGGACGACTGTTTCTACGTTCCGATGTTGGAAAAAAGCATGGCTGCCGCAGCAGATGGAACACGGTAACGATACAACGTTCCATAATGCATGTATCAATGGAGAAACGGGAGGGGGGCGCATCGCTCGTCGGCTGTGCAGACACTCATTTTTCGCCTGACGCGCGTCTTCCTCAGTTCTTTCTTTCTTTGCCCATTCTTTTTTTTCTCATTTTTTTTAACCTTCTCTCTATCTCCGCCCGCTTCCCTCTTGTCTCGGGGGCGGTGCACGCGCTTCGCTAGATCATTAAGCTCTCGCGACAGTCAACACAGGCATAGCCGGAGAGTTCGTTCTCATCGGATACACGGCGGGCTGGTACGAGCGTGCTCGTGAGGTTATCGCGTGTTCGTACACACCGAGGCATTCCTCTGTCCTGTGTCCTCTCGACGTTGGGGAAACGCGTCGGCATACTTACACATACTCGGGGCCGTACTCGTCGTATACGTCGCGGAGATTGCTGGTACGTGAGGGCGCGTGCAGACTGCCGTGCTGCGAAGAAGCTTCGGGGCAGGGCTCGTCGCTGTACTCGCGACGGAGGCAGGAACAGGAGCGCCAGCGTGAGCGGACGACGGGAGAGCGATAGCGGGCGGACGAGCGCGCGCGCGACGGTGGCGCCGACCGCGGAGACGACGGGAAACTTCGCGAACGCAACCCGACGGGTTCTCGGCCGACCCGCCAACCCTTGACTTTAGAAATCCGCTCGTGACGCTAGGGTAGCAACCGCCGAGCATACATCCGCGTGGGATGTATGCCTCGCACGTTACGCGAGTGTATTCCGCATAGTTTTAACCGGCCTGCATGCATATCGAAAGACACGACTGTGCCGGAAGACTGCCCGTCGCGCGGCGCCACTCGTTGCCTGTAGCTGCAACACTGTGGCGCAGATACTGTATGCAGATTCACACTCGAAAGATGATGGAAAGCCTAACGCGCCGAAGAGCGGGAGGCAGACTCGAGGGCGCGCTTACTTCGATCTTTTATATTCATGCTTCTTACGTGGAGAATGAAATGAAATTTTTTTTAAAAAAATTCGCTTTAGGGCTGGAAAAAATGTGTATACATATATTGTTATTTGAATCATTGGTTGTCTTTTTTTTGGAAGGGAACTGAAGATAGATTTTATGTAGAAGTGGTGAAATTTTCTGAAAATCATTTTCGTGATAAATTTTTGAGAAAGGGGAGTTCCACGATGATTTTTTTTTGTTCAGATGAAAATTCATCAGTTGCCAGACCTGGTGATACAGTTTTGTTCGAAATGATTATTCTAGACTGTTTTCCTTATGCCTAAGAACGCATTCAATTCTCAAAAAAAAGGAAAAGAAGCGACATGAAAATATGACGGAGCAGCAGACTGCGAAGGGTCGAGGGGAGACAGACTCGACAGCGCGCTTCCTTCGAACTTTTATATTCATGCTTCTCACCTAGAGAATGGAATAAAAAATATTCAAAAAATGTTAGGGCTGGAAAACAATGTATTAAATATATCATTAATTAAATCCTCGATTACGGTTGCTTGGAAGGCAGCTGAAGATAGATTTTGTATAAAGTTGGAATTTAAAAAATCACGATAAATTTTAATGAAAGGGGAGTCTGCACGATGATTTTTTTTCCTTAAAATAAAAAATGATTCATCAGTTGCCGGAAGTAGTGATGTAATTTTATTCGAAATAATTATTCTAGACTGCTCTTCGTATTGCCTGCCAACGCATTCAATTCCAAAAAAAAGTGAAAAAGAGGGATAAAAGTATGACGCAGCAGCGACAAATAGTTGACGCGAGCGTAGACACAAAAATGCAGAGAAGTGCATCTCTATGCACTTCTCTGTAGCGTTATACGGGACGGAGTCGTGCGCGAAAGTCTCGGCTGGCGTCGGCCGGGCGCGCGCGTTCACCTCGTAATTATATACTCATCTGTGACGTACCCACTACTCTCCCGCGCCGGTGAGAGCCAAAGAAAGACAAGACTCGTATAAGTAACGGGGAAAATGAGAGACGAAGATATACATTTAAAAAAAAAAAAAAAACGGGAGCGTAGTACGTACAAACTGGGGGCTCTCGTGTGTCGCGTACGCGCAATTTCTACTAGCGGAGGTGCGAGAGAGCTCCCGGACGGGCGCAGCGCATTAAACGGTTCGCGAGTTTCAAGCCCCCCCTCGCCCCCACCCTGGCCCGGAGGGTGAAATAAATCCCCCCTCATGCGCCTACGATAAATGCATTCGCGACAAAAAAAATGCGTCTATTTATTCGCGGAATATGAAACCTGGATTTTTTTAAACCGGAAGTAGTTTAAGAAAATTGCTTATATAATTATTCAACATTTAAAAAATTCAACCAATGATGCATAGAAATTACGATTGTCTTGCCAACGATCCGACGATCGACGAGGATAAAAGGCCCGATCAGTAATTCATCATCAGCTTTTGACAATACGCAAGATAAAATTCCGCTTTAGAAATTAAAAAATGTTGTTTTTTTTTGGGGAGTCCAGGCTGTATTCAAAAATTGCAAAATAAAGTTATAACGAGGTAGGGGCGGCTGCGAGAGGCGTTGGAAAAGTTATTGACTATGTGAAAAGGCGATGAGGACGGAAGGGGGAAGGGAATGGGTTGATGCAAAATTCCCTTCCATCTTCTCATTGAGGAGACTATGTGTATATCTGTATCTCGATTCTTTTCTGGTTATGAAATGATGACGTGCGATGAAGTGGGAAAAAAACCGGAAGTACGGTTAAAAAAAATTGCAAACATAATTATTTAACATATTTAAAAAATTCAATGAAATTATGTATAGAAATTTCAATAGTTTTGCCGACGATTCGACGATCGACGAGCATAAAACAGCCGAATAGTAATTCAGCAGCTCTTAATAATTCGCACGATAAAATGTCGCTTTTAAGATTTTCCAGCGATTTTTGTAATTTTTTTTTTTTTTTTTAGAACTCGAAGGTTCATTAAAAAATTGCAAAATAAAGTGATAACGAAGTAGGGGGAATTGCAAGAAGCGTTGAAAAATTTATTGACTGCGCCAAGAGGCGATGCGGACGAAAGGAGGAGGGGGGCGGGGGAGGGGTTGATGAAAAATTCCCTTCGGTCTTCTCATTGAGGAAACTATGTGTATATCTGTATCTCGATTCCTTTCTGGTTACGGAGATGATGAGGCGCGAGAGAGAAATGAGGAAGAGGAGGAAGCAGCGAGAACGGAGCGTTCGTCGAGTCTTTCCCGGGAGGGAAATATGTACCGTTGGATTTTTCCCCGTTCCCCGGACCAGGAACGGCGGGTGGTATACGAAAATAATACAACTCGTCGTTTCGCAGGCCCGTCGCCCTTCGAGGCGGAAATATTTAACCCGGGGAACGTCTCTTACAATAATTACTTTCAATGCCGACCGTGGAATATAGAAACTTTTTGCTTCGAAACTATGGATAGCCCGCAGCGGTTTGCCGGAGAGAACGGGAAATACCTCTATTTATTTTATTTTTTTATTTTTTATTTAGTTTTATTTTATTTTATCTTATTATTTTTTTTCTACTTTATCATTCGTCGGGACGATTTAGCCGGTGCTCCGATTGAAAAGCGTAATAATTCCGGAACAAGCATAGAAAGGAAGCAGAATCGCCTCGGCGACGAATAAAAATTATTCGTGGCATCTTTCTTGAGAAAAGAGAAAAAAAAATTATAATAATATCGCGGTTATTTTTTTTGGTCCCTCGTTATTAATTTAATATTTTCGCGACGAAGCACCTTTTTTCAAGCATGACCGATTCGGAGCGCCGGAGCTCCAAGACGTTAATGCTTCGCTCAATTTTATTTATTCATTTCTTTATTTTTAAGCGCGGAGAAGTCGAGCTGGAAAACACTTTTTTTAACTCTATAAAAAGAAGTATTAAAGTACGATGCTCGGGTTCTAGATGACCCACGAAGTTTTAAAGCCAGCTGAAAAAATGTGATACATTCGCCAGCTCCAATTACTCCAAAACAGAACAAAATTTGTTTCATGCCATTAAAAAAAATAATTTAAACCGTTTCTGTCGCGGGGTTTTAGCGTACAACACTTTGCGGTCGAATATGTAGGAATATTTCCAAATAGTGCAAACGAGTAAAATTAATAGAGAAAATGAATTGTGTGCCGTTAAAAAAAAATGTAAACCGTTTCTGCTCCGTGGGTTTCCCGTGCAATAATTCGCGGTCCAATATTTATATATAATTTCTCTACATTACAAACGAGTAAAATTAACAGAGAAAATTAATTTTATGCCGTTAAAAAAAACAAAAAATTAAACCGTTTCGGATCCGGGGTTGGCCGAGCAGTAATGTGAGGTCCAATATTTATATATTATTTCTATATGGCACAAACGAGTAAGAATCAAGGCCGTGACGTTTGCTCGCGGATTAAACGAAGGCGGCAGGTCTCGCAGAATTATCGGGCAGGGGGGAGAGGGGGGGCTTAGGGGGCTCACGTTGTTAGCCGGTAGATATCTCACGTGTAACCGTGTGTTGAAGCGAGGAGAGGGCTCCGTCGATCGGAAACCCGGCGAACCAGAAGCACGGGTTCACTGACTCGTCGAGTGTTCACTTTGATCCCGAAACGAGAGGTTCGCGCACGGATTCGAGGCTCCCCCCCCCCCCCTCCCCCCCACCCAACGTCCGAGTCAGTTCCTATACCGGGCGATATACTGCACGGGCAACACGTACCCCTCTGGACTCGTTCCCTACACACTGTATCAGCCCAACATTAACGAGATTGGACCCACCGACTGGGATCGATAGTGAATTATCGATGACACAGACACTCAATTTTCCTGAGCGCGTTAGTTATAGACCCCCGCTCGAGTACGAGAACATCGGTTCATCGAACCACGTCTATATATCTATTCATAATGCCCTACACGATCCTACGAAATTTTTTACACGAATTTAACCATGTTTTTTATCCGGAAAATAGTACAGCCGAAAGGATTTTTTTAATTTATCGTTAGTCCTGATTAAGGAGGCAAAATTTGTTATTTTATTAATTGGTACAAAAATTAATCAATTTTCCTGGGGATTTTTTTTTATTTACCGTTACTCTCGATTAAGGAGACAGAATTTGTTATGTTATTAATTGGTGAAAAATTTACTCAATTTTCCTGAGCGCGTTAGTTATGGACCCGTTCGAGTACGGGAACATAAAGGGCATCGAACCACGTCTGTATAGAATTTTTTTTGGTTTAAATCCGGAAAAAAGTTCCGCCGGAACGTTTTTCTTATTTTTATTACCGTTAGTCTCGATTGTGAGGGCAAACTTTTAATTTTATTAATTGTCGAAAAAACTTGATTTGACTGGCTTTTTATTTATTGCAAAAAATGATCGGAGACAAAGCTTGCGTGAAGCGCCGCTGAAAAATCTATCTTGAATTCAAATTACATTTCAAATGTTAGATTTGAAAAAAAAAATGTTATCCGAACGTTTTTGTTAATGTCAAGAAATTGTATATTTTTTAAGCTTTTCTTTAAGCAGATTGTACGTGTGTACGGCACACGCGAGAGGGGGGGGGGGGGGGAGAGGAGACGAGGTGAAATTTGAACGAGCGACGTTAAGAATCCAGGTCGAGCGCCCACCCTCGAATCTCGAGCCGTGAAAGCGAAATAATCGTGTTGCGCCGCAGAACCGTGCGGTGCAATTACATCCCTGTAAACGGCGTTCGCACCGGAGAGTTCCGAGGAGCAAGTTGGATATGGACACGGTACAATCGCCGTGGCGCTCGAGGGCCCTGCCTCGTTTCCATCCCCCCGGCTCTCTTGTTTTCCCTCTCATTTCGCGAAGACCGTTATTTCCGAGGGCAAACTGTTGTACAAACGTTGCGGACTCTCGTGTAAAACCACGGCGGAATAATAAAGTAGGTGGGGCCAATGGGCGGTGGTCCGGACGAGAATTTAACAAGTTAACGGGCGAGGAAAAGGTTAACCGGACCGGGTCCTTGTACGCGGGTCGAGGTCGAATATTAATCCTTGTTTCGCCAAACTCCCTCACGAATTCCTCCCTTTGGCATTTGCAGCGTACAGAGGATCCCCTCTTAAAATTTCGATCGAGACCAATGGCATAAATTCCACTCTGGGAGGTAAAGTTGAACGTTGGAATATTTACCCCACATAATGGAATAAATTCATCTTCATGAGCTCAAAATTAACTATTCGAAAATTTAGCCCATATAATGAAATGAATTCTTTGCCATTAACAAAAATTTTGTCTTCAGAGAATTTATTCCATAGAATGGAACAAAGTCCTCTTCATGAGCTAAAATTCAACCGTAAGGAAATTGAACCTCTGGAAAATTTAATCCATAGTATGAAATAAATCCCATTCGATGAACTCCCAATTAAATTCCATACATGACCTAATAATTTAACCATTCGAAAATTTAGCCCATAAAATGGAATGAACTTCATTCCGCGATGACGAAGGAAGACTGGACGCGTCGTGCCCGCGCTCGCCCTCCGGTTACTCGCTTTTATTCCGAAAAGTTCGGGCACAAACCGCGGAGAGCCCTCACGGTTACTTGTTACTCCTCGCCGGAGTGAGAGTACACTATTTGCCTTGGCTCGGAGTTTGTCGTACGTTCGTAGTTCTCCGGCGGAGAAACGCGAAGCTCGAGGCTCCCGGTGCGGAAGAAGATTCGAGCTTCTCGCGAGACCCGGGAGATAAGATGTCGAGGGGAAAGTATCCTCGACGGTTTCACAGGGTAACTGCGTTCCACGGATCGTACCAAGTTTATGACGCCTCTTTAGTCCCGCATCTTGTGTTTCCTGCCCCGGCGAAAGTGGAGGTTCGGGCGTGGCGGAGACCGGGGCAAAACGGACCATCTGAAAAAATACGAAAAAGTTACTCATCTCAAAGGAATACAATTTTCGATTAAATTGTTATTTTTATTCGACGAGTTCTATAATATTTTTTAAGGAAAATAAATATATAGAAAACATTGTGAATATCGACGATAATTTGAAAAGATCGAATTCTCGAAAACCGGAATGTACAAAGTGGTTCTTTTTCATACGGTCACATATGGTTGAATTCCATGCCCGAGAGGAGTTTCCGGTTCGCACAGCTGCGACGATTCTCCGACTCTGGGCACTTGCGAGACGCCAGTGCAAGTTCCTAGCCCCCACTTCTGCACTGTGCATTGGCGAAGAATTCATGGTATTGTGGAGCGAGAAAATAAGGGAGTGTGGAGAAAAGAGAAAAAAAAATGACAAACGTTCGAGGTAAGAGGGCGTCATTCTATCTATCGGTTATGACAGAGTCCGGGTGCGTGTGGAAAATGCGGGGGAAAGGCTTACGATGTTGCTGTTCTCATGTTCCGAAAATAGATTGCTTTTGCGTGCGAGAAATTGCCGTGTCGTGGCCTCTTTACCGTGTGACTGTGTACGCGCCTTGGCTACGCAGCTGGACGCGAATCCGAGCTAAGGACTTTTTTTTTCCCTTCGCTTCAACCGCATCTCTCGTAATCGGTAACATAATCGTAACCGAACGAAAAAACTATCTTTTGTTAACTGTATTAATTTTTTTTTAACACATTTAATTTGATTAAATATACATAAATTTTTTTAAATGTATGTAATGTTATTAATTTCTATTCATTTTTTTAAGTTTATTTAATTTAATTTATTGTTATCGCGTAAAGCCGAATGATCGAGATAATCGAAGAATTAATAAATTTTGCTAATTCGAGGGAAAAACGAGCTCTGGAAAGAATCGTGAAAATGCGCAAATGCGCAAATGCGCGATAAAGTGGCGAACCATATTAGGGGTAAAAAAAAGAAAATGCACTACCGTAGTTCTCTGAATTTCGTATAGCCTCGAGGTCTGCTCGTTGGGGTGACACAGACGCGTCGAGGTCTATCAGGCTTCTCTCTAGCCCTCTGCGTCCCTTCGCGCCGGTCCTCTCGACTATCACTCGTTATCCTCTCTCCTCAAGGCATCAAGCTCGATTGGTTGGCTTCGCTAAAGCCCCGAGACTGCTATATCCCCTATGGAAAATACCGTCTCTCCCAACCTTCGCGACCTTTCCCTCAGAGCCTCGATTCTTCTTAACGAAACCATGAATTCATCTGAAAAAAAAAAATTATCAGAAATTTAGAATTTTATATTTTTAAAAAGATTTTCATCTTAAAATCCAAGTATCTCCTCTTAAGGCAGTTTTCATGAGTTTATTTCTCATTAAAAAATACAAATAAAATTCCCACCCGATCCTGAAACTGCCAGACTTACTTTAACATAAAATTTTAGTGAGCACACCCAGTAGGGTTCGCTACTTTACTTTTATTTTCCTCGCGGATTATCTTAAGATAGAAACAGAGGGCGGGGCGATAAAACCCTTTATATCGAGCCCTTCTCGTCGCGGAAAGGTTCAACCCTTCGCGCGAGCTCTCTCTTCTTCGCTGCTCAAATCAAACTATCGTCGAAGCCGTGAACGCCTGCGAGATTCCAGCTCGCGTATTTAAACTTCCTTTAAATATGGAACCGCTATGGAAAATACCGTCTCTGCCAACCTTCGCGACGTTTCCCTTCGTCTCGATTCTTCCGAAAGAAATAATAAATACAAATTTAAAAAAATAAAAATTAAATTTTATCAATTTTGAAGAAATCTTATAAATAAAAAAAATAAAAAATTTGATTTAAAAAAATTATCAGAAAGTTAGATCTTAATCTTTTTTTAAAAAGATTTTCATCTGAGATTCCAAGTATCTCCTCTTAAGGCAGTTTCAATAAATTGATTTCTCATTAAAAAATAAAAATCCCTCCCGATCCTGAAACAACCAGACGTACTTTAACTTAAATTTTTAGTGACTACACCCAGTACAATGCGCTACTTTACTTTTATTTTTCTTGAGGATTATCTTGAGATAGATACACAGAGCCGAGCAATAAAACCCTGTATATCCAGCCCTTCTCGTCGCGGAAAGGTTCAACCCTTCGCGCGAGCTCTCTCTTCTTCGCTGCTCAAATCAAACTATCGTCGAAGCCGGGGAGATTCCAGCTCGCATATTTAAACTTGGTAATCTCGTCGTCGTTTTCCGACCCTCCTGCATCGCGATTCACTCCCGAAACTCCCCAACTTTTCCCGAAATTCAAAGACCAAATTCCCGTATAGCTTTAGACTCTTGCTTGATTGGCCTGTTCGTTCATTTCGAAAACTTTTCGAGCCTTTTACGTATATATATATAACGTGAATGTATATATACACACTATGTATATATGTACATAAAGAATGGAACGAGGAAGCTAAAGAACAACGAGCGGGGTTCGCGGGGGTGCGAGAAACAGATATCGACTTTTTGTCCCGCCAACTAAACTTTCGGATTATCGAAGAGACCGAGAAGGAAATTACATCTTTTTTTTACGCTCCAAGAAACTTTCCTCGATCATTTCTTTCCCTCGCGCCGCCCTTTTCTCGCATCTCCGCTCTCTGCCTCTGGCCGAACTTTCACAGCCCACGGATACGCGTTATAAGTTTATTAAACTTCACGCGCAGGGGTTGTTATTTCCGGTGAAGGGAGGAAAAAGTCGACAGTGTCATTACACGAGCTGCGGTCGGATGAAAAAGTTAGCCCGAGCCCTACAGTGGTTGTTCTTCGTTCGCGTCACGCGCTATTTTTTATCCGCTGAACGAATAATCGACTGCTATTTTTTTTTTTTTTTTTTTGCTGGGTTGCATCGAGAGTTTGGCTTTTTAATGGATATCGGCTGTTCCGTGCGAAATTTTTACCGAACAACTTTATTTTTTATGATTAAAGTATGCCCGGAATTATTTTCGCTACATTTTTTGCTACCGTTCGAACTGGCCATATCCAAAGAGTTTAATCAAGCACCCAGAAAAAGTACTTATTTGTCGGGTGCCTAGCAAACAAGTATTTATTTATTTCAAATAAGGATTTGGGTCATTTCACGAGCTGCGGTCGGATGAAAAAGTTAGCTCGAGCTCTACAGTGTTTCTTCTTCGTTCGCGGCACGCCCTATTTTTTATCGGCTGCACGAATAATCGACTACTGTTCCATTTTTTTTTACCAGGCGTGGGTCGAGAGTTTGACCTTTTAATAGATACCGGCTGCTCTGTACGAAATTTTCATCAACATATTTATTATAAAAGTAGGCCTGGAATTATTTTCGCTCATTTTTTTGCCTTCGTTCGAACTGGCGATATTTAAGGGTTTAATCAAGCACCCAGAAAATGTACTTATTTGGCGGGTGCCCAGCAAACAAATATATATTTCTTTTAGTATAAGTATTTATTTATACCAAAATAAGTATTTGTTTAATAGCACCCGTCGAATTTATTTATTTTCGCGATGGACTTTCGAGCCGAAGAAAAACGTTTCCGGAAAAAGAAGAAGAAAAAATTGAACATTCCTTCGCATCGATCCGAACTTGCGGTTCCAGTAAAGCGATATATCTCGTAGTGTAGCGAGGGTAGGTTTTCGGGTTCAAGCTCCGTAGATTGGCCTCTCCGTTCGAACGGTCTGCCCCATGCCGACCCATCTCTTGCCCCTCGTCGATTTAACTCGACCTCTCTCTCCTCATTCGTACCTCTCGATTTCGCAGCTCTACCCCTTTCGGCTCGTCTTTTTCTCATTCTCGTTTCCCCCTCGATTTTCCGGCTACCCTCTTCCTTTAGATTCCTTCCTGCTCTCCGATCGAACATTATCATGTTCTCTTGTTCTTTGGATTTTCGTTCCGTGCTCTCCGAATCTCTCGTCGGGTTAAAATTTAAACTCGGCTGCACGTATGTGTGTGTATGTGTGTGCGGGGTGGATGGAAGCTTGCAGATGACATTCCTGCGGGCGTTGGTCCCCACAGGAGCATGACCCAAAGCTATCCGAGCTTTGGTGCAGATGCGCGAATGTTACGCTCGGTCCTTCCTCGACTTTATCATCCTTATCGTTTCATTCGCCTTTATCCTCTCCTCCGCAGCTGCCACTGACACTGCAGTCAGCACATATGCACCAGATATGCGCTTGAAACAGAGGAACACTGGCTCCGGTTGCAGAAACCATTTCTGCTGCGATGGCGGATTGATCCTCGATTTTCGATTTCTGCAAAATAGCGTAAAGGTGGTGAATATGGACCAGGGGTGAATATGGTTGCAAATACCTTTTTTTTTTTTGCAACGCTGCAAATCGATCCTTGATTTTATATATTTTTTAAGTCTGATCTCGAATGAAAGGCACCGATTCATTTAAACCCCGTTTTGCCCCGACCCGTCTCTTTGCGCATCTCTGTCTCGATGATTAGAGATATTTATTCCCAGAGAACGGAATAAATATCTCTATCTATCTACACCCTGCCTAGAACTTGTTCATCTGGATTGTGAATATGGTTGAAAAAACCATTTTTTTCAACGCTGCGAATCGATTCGTGGTTTTATATTTTTTTAAAGTCTCATCTCGAATGTGAGGCGTGGGTCCATTTTACCCCTCGGCGGTCCGTTTTGCCTCAACCAACCGTCTTCTCCGCGCATCTCCATCTACCCGTTGCCCAGAATCTCTCCATCTATACATTGCATGGCACAAGCGATACAAACAAACAGCATAAACTGCACGTACACGCATTCGTGTGTGTTTTCCACAAAAAATCTTTCGCAATACTCCGCATGTTCCGGAAAAGGTTAGTCACAAAAAAAAAAAAACATGAAGAAAGATAAGAATTTACTTATTCCAACCGCGCAGCGCAGATAACGCAAAACGAAATTTCAAACTTTACGGCATCACCGTACACAGTTCACGGTACAGGGAGAGGCGAACGCGTCTTCTTCCCTCGCGAGTTCGCTCTCCAGCATCCCCCCATGAAATTGATCTCGTTTCGCGAACAGATTTAGCGACGAAACGAAAAAAGAAAGAGTATAAAAAATAAATAAAAATTTGATGAAGTTTCCTGCCGAGCACTCCGGGTTGCCGGTTATTACCGCCGTCGGTAACGAAGCGACGACCGACGATCGTTTTATTTTTCATACGGTGCATGGCCGATTCTGTCCGGTGCATTCCGCGCGTCCTCCTCCGTCGTTGGTCCATGATGCGCATACATGAAGTGGTTTCGGGCTGTGTACCGGAAACGTTACGTTCCCCGGGCCTACGCGGACGAACGGCGAGGGACCGAGACACACCCCGTTCCCTGCAAACCGTTCCCGTACGCAAAGTGAGTTAACTTCGTACGGGAATCCTCGAAGCCTTGGCAATTCGATTGTGAGCTGCTAATTCTCAATTCTCGTTTAACGTGTACGTCGCACGGACGTTGCCGGGCGAGTCAATATTGAAGGTCTGGATGAAAGCCAGGGCTCCGCGCTCGATGGACTTCCGCGCTGCAGAGACTCACTCGCTCCTCGAACGTCTTCGCTGGAACGAGACAAAAATATATATATAGTGTATGTAGTTACGGATATGTACATATATGTGTATATAGGTGGTCTGAAGTAAAAAGGCCGTTCGAAATGGGAATAAGCTACACTTGCATGTCCTACTGGCAACAGACCAACGATCTGTTACAATGCGAGCGTTAAACGACCCGGCGACGAGGACGACGGTGAATAGTAAGATTCGAGAAGAGCCAATTATTCCGTCGGAATTGGGCCAATTCGGTGGCGACGAAAATAACGAAAGAAAATGAACGTACTAGAAATATTTGTTAAGTTTGTATATTTCGCGGACGCGCAAAAAGGGTGATCAGTCAAAATAAATCAAATTTATGAATTGGAGTTTTTTTGGGCGACTTTGAGGACTTCCAGGACCAAAGCTTAAATTACGCGTATCTTTGGAAGGGGTTACGAATAATGGTTTGAAAAAGGAGGAAAATAAAATTTCATGGGATTTTACAGAGCTGGGCGAAATTCACTAAGTACTTGGAGTACGTATTGAAACATCGAGTACTGAGTGAGTGCCCACTATTCAAAACTTCAAGAATTTATTTCTGCCAGTACTCGATACGTCAATATTCAAGAATTACCTAGCGCTCAGTACTTCGAGGATTTAATACTTTAATACGTACTTCAAGTACTTAGGGTATTTGCCCAGCTCTGGGATTTCATTTATTACGAATGTGAATAATAACACTCGGAAAGTGCCAATTATTCCGTCGGAGTTGGGCCAATTCGGTGGCGACGAAAACTAGGAAAAAAAGGAAAACGATAAAAATATTTTAAAAATATATATGTACCAAGAGCTCGAAAAAGGCCGGGTAGTAAAAAAAAATAACTAAAAGTTATGAATTGGAGTTATTTTCTGGCGACTTTGGGGACTTCGAGGACGAAAGCTTAATTTACGGGTCTCCTCGGTGGCGGGTTACAAATAATGGTGGAAAAAAGGTAAAAATCGTCTGGAGGAAATAAAATTTCATAGGATTTTATTTCCCTCGAAATAACCAGGATTTTCGCGTCGAGTGGAGAAAAGCTTTTGATCCCGGCGGATAATCTGATCGCACGGGCACTTCGGGTACACGGCCGAGGGCAAAAGGTACACAACGAGGCTACGTCCGAAAGGTAGACCCGATGAGTTGCAGGGTGGCAGGACTCGCACACGCGATTCCAGGCTATCTGGGATCTGAAATCTCGATCGGTCTGCGAGATGGATGTTGTAGGTAAAAGGAAAAAGAGAAAGAAATATATATATATATAGTTATATAATTTTAGATTGCGGGTGAAAAGAATGACAAGAGCTACGAGAGGTTTTCAGTAGCGAAAATAAATGAATGAATTCGCTTTAACTTTGAGTTCATCGATTTCAGGGTAAGCAAACGCGTTTTATTTTTTTATCTCTCGGTCATGAAAACAATTTAATCGAAAATACTTCGCAGAAGGTCCAAATATAAAAAATTCAAGCAATTTTTTTTACGTCCAAAACATCAAAAACATAGTATTGGGCGAACAAAATCCCTCCGGCAATTTTATATTCGAGGCTGGGATTTTTTTTAACGCTTTATACAAAAAAATAAAAATAAACAAAAATAAAACACGCTTTTTTCCTGGATGGATGGGGCGGCCTAACGCAATTTCTGTTTAGCCTCGAGCGGCAAACCGGAAGTTCGTTCTGCCTCCTCTGCGCAGTAGATCGCAAACAATAAACTTCTTCGTAAAAAAAAAAAAAAAAAAAAAAATGGGCACGAAATCGCGAGAGTTCATGGGTTAAGGACAGTTAAACAGAACGATAGGAAAGAGTACAGCGGGAAGATATCGAAGCTGTGCGAATCTCGTGCTGACCATAGAATTTCGCCGGCAGCGAAGCCGGAGCCTCACCCGGTGCTCGATGCTGCGTCGCGTCGGGCTTCCCGTTTCGGAAGACCGTGCCGCAGCACCCGACGGTGCTTCGCGTGCTAAATCGTTCGGAACAAAACACACGCTCCGCGAAATAAAGTGATTTCACCGAACATTTAGTCTCGCGAATAGTCTCGGAAATTTCGTTTTACCCTTGTTTTATTTTACCCGTCGCATTCTCCGCGACTCCGTCAGCTACTTTCAACACCCTTTGGGGAATCCGCTCGCTCCCCTCGACGATGGAAATGTACTGCGAACGGCCACGAATACCGTTCGCCTCGGAGGTGACGGACGAGCGAAAATTTGTCTTTCTTTAATTTTATTTTTGTGTTTTGGAGCAATGGAACTTCTCTATCTATATGTACAAATATTTTGCCGGGCGCACTTAACGGAAGATTGGAACTTTTATCGTATCTACTCGGAAGTTCCATTTTATTTTTATTCAAATTTTTGTTTTAATCCATTTAATTTTTTTTATGTTTTGCTTTTTTCGACAGACAAAATATTACCCTGTATCGCACAGGTGGAATTCGTGAGTTTTTTTTGTATCTTTTTTTTTCAATTCATTTAATTTGTTTTCGATCGGTCGTTCTTTGTGGACAAAACATCGACTCGGTATCGCGCCAGTGGAATTTGTGGGCATTTTTTTCGTATTTTCTTTTATTTTTTCATTCCCTCACCGTTATCCGTGCATCGATAAGAAGTAAAAAGGGAGCGCCCAATTTACTCAGTGGCTTCAGGCGGAAAGTAGAGAAAGGGCGGAAGGGGGGGGTACGAGACTCCGTTGAGTGGATTAGTCATTTACGGGAATTAAATTTATTAGACTTGCCGTCTGGCGGGGTGGGGGCAATTAGGAGCAATTATTGAGCTACTGCAGCGACAGCGTCTCTCTTATCCCTGCCGGTTTCTTACTTGCGACGAGCCGAAGCTAAATTGCGTTTAACGCTGCAGACAAGTCGGTTTCCCGCCGCACTCGTCTCCACAGCCCTATTTTTATTTTCCCCTCGCTGCGAGAATGCGCCGAGAGCAATTTTCGGTAATTCCTGTAAATTACGAAGAAACTTTAATTTTCAGATATTTATGAAGAAAAAAAACAAAAAAATAATCTTCATGTCCGTAAATGTTTACTTTTTGTCCATCTGACTTTCGTCGCAATTTTCTCTTAAGAAAATCTGAATTTGTTTCCGAAAGAAAAATAAATAGATAAAACGGCTTTTCTCTCGACTCGTGAAGAATTAAAAGCATTAAGTGAAAGCGATGAGAGAAATTGTCGGTGATTTTTGGAAATTACGACGAAACTTTGATTTTCAGATATTTATGGAAAAAAATTCATTTACATGTCAGGGCATTTTTTAGTTTTATCCATCTGACTTTGGTTCTATTTTCACTTAAATAAATATGAATTTATTTCCACAAAAAAAAATCGCCATCTCTTAAAGAATTAAAAGAAAATGATTGCGCTCGATCGAGTGTATAAAATTATTGTATTAATTAGTGATACAAAATTATACTCGATGTGTCCACGAGAACGATATCTTACACCGAACCTCCCTCGTTCATAACATCCCCACGAGTTTCGTAATTCGAGCACATACCGTTTACAAAAAAAAAAAAAACCATCAACGCGAGATCTCACCCATAACAGCGTACGAGATTCCTGGACGCGAATCGCCATAAACTTTATTGCCCCTCGTCGGCATGCTCGGAGACGAATTTTTGAGACCAACCTCAACGAGCGCAAG
Organism: Amblyteles armatorius; assembly: GCA_933228735.2. Lineage (NCBI taxonomy): Eukaryota > Metazoa > Arthropoda > Insecta > Hymenoptera > Ichneumonidae > Amblyteles > Amblyteles armatorius. Next base: position 2,383,547 of record OW121688.1, on the reverse strand, counting down.
CGACTCTCGTTAATCGTCGGCCGATGAGAGGAAAGCGACTGAAACAAAACAAAAACAACAACAAATAAATGAAAGAATTAAAAAATACATTAAAAAGTAAAAAAAAATCACCAACTCGCATATAAAGCGTGTACTGTCGGCGAGTGTGTATACCTGCGCGTAAATTGCGCGATCTCGTTCGTGACGATCATTAATTCTCCCCGGTGGCGCACACAAGCGTTTCGCATTATGTGAGTTTAATTTTCACCGTGGGAGTCATTAATGAGCATGCGCGTACGTCTCGAGATTATTATTATTATTGTAATTTTTTTTTCTCACAATGGTCGAGTAATAAATTATCCGTGTAAGAATAATTTATGGTGCCGAGGTGTATAGATATATGTGGTGGAGAGAAAAATTTGATGTAAGGAGCGAGACGTTTCGAATCGGCGGGCGAGTCACTCTGCGCATGCGCGAGACGCGTGTCTCGGTCGACAATGTGAAATCGACGTCTCACGCATAATCGCTCGATGGATCGTGATAAAAATAGTGCAGAGCCGATTCGAGGCGCGTCCCGGGCGCTGTCGATACCTCACGTCAAGCGTGTCAGACATATCGGCAGAGAGATGGAGAGGAAAGGAGGAAGAGGATAAAGTGGACGCCGAGAGCGCGCACGCCCCTTTCGAGATTTATACGGGAAGACGCGGAACTGCACGAGTGTCGCCCGCAGACAAATATGACGGAAATGTTAGAGGCGCAAAGGAACGATGAGTTAAAAAGCTGTGTATCCGTGGGAAGATCTTTGACGGACCCTCGCAGGCGACAGTAACTATGCAAATATCTATATAGAGTCGATTGCACGATGGTTCATCGATTTCTGCAACAAAAAAAAAAATTGCATTTTATTTTTTTGTAATATTAAATTGGATCGGGAATCCACGACCGTTGATTGCTCGTAACGGTGTTCTGACCACGTAAAATAAATTTCCAGGCGCGGATATAAAAAATGGTAGGAGTTATATTTTTGTTTCGGTATTCGTTTTTTTTCTGCTTTTATGGAAAATTGAATTCCTCCGGTATTTTTAGGGTAAAGGAACGATGAGTTAAACAGCTGTGTATCCGTGGGAAGATCTTTGACGGACCCTCGCAGGCGACAGTAACTATGCGGAGATGTATATCGAGTCGATTGCACGGTTCATCGATTTCTGCAACAAAAAAAATTTCATTTAATTTTTTTGTAATAATAAATTGGATCGGGAATCCACAACCGTTGATTACTCGTAACGGTGTTCTGACTACGTAAAATAAATTTCCAGGCGCGGATATAAAAAATTGTAGGAGTTACATTTTTGTTTCGGTATTCAATTTTTTTCTGCTTTTATGGAAAATTGAATTCCTCCCGTATTTTTTTATATTCGGACACGAGGTTTTTTTATACGGTCGGACAAACCATTGCGAACAATCCACTGTTGGGGATTTTGAACGAAATTGTTATATTACCAAGAAAAAAAAATTAGACTGCATGATAAATAACGAAAAAATATATGTGAGTTACGCTGCTTTCGACATTGATTTGATTTTTTTAATGGTATATGTCTGTATAAATTTATGCATTAAAAAATACACGAAAAAGCAGACTGTCAATGGATAATGTTCGGTATGTACGAGTGTTACAGTGCTAATGTTTTTCGATGTTAATTTTGCTTTCTCATAGAGGAAGAGTTTTGTTTTGCAGAAAACAAATTTCAAGATTTTAATAAAAACGTGTGTTTTTTTTTAATTTTCTACTTTTATAGAAAATGGAACTCCTCCGGTAATTTTTTATATCCGAACCCGGGAATTTTTTTACACAGCCAGAAAACCATTATAAACAATCCAGCGTTGATGATTTTGAACGAAATTCTTTTAAGAGCGAGAATAAAAATAAGCAAGGCCGAATAATAAATCCCGAAAAAGAAGCATGTTTCGTTGCTTTCAAAATAGATTTTTTTATGGTATACGTCTCTGCAAATTTATGTTTAAAAAAAATATACGAAAAAGCAGACTGCCGATAGGTAATGTTCGGTAGGTACGAGTGTTATAGTGCTAATGGCCCGGCGTTGCCCCTCCGAGTTTCTCCGACTGGATAAAAATATCGACTGGCGGGTTATTTACGATGTCCCGCGATCTAGCTTTATACGTCTCTCCCCTGTACATGGAGCTTATGTGAATCTATCTATCTATAACTTCATACACACGTGAAATGCATGCAGACAGAGGAAACCCGCGGGTTCACGATCTGGGAACGTTCTTTACACCCGGGAATGTACTTATATCGGACTATCTCGTAAACTTCTTCGTTTCTCTCTGTATACGGGACTCTTCTCGGTGCAGGCAACGGTGCGATATGTATTACTCGTGTTCTCCCCCCCCCCCCCCCCCCCCCCCCCCCCCCCCCCCCCCCCTGTTTATTCGCATAGGGCAAATAATAATATATAATTTACTGCGTTGTTCGAATTTCATGAAGTATATATAATATAATATAATACAGTGTATATATATATATGTATATGTATATGTATAAAATGTATGCATATTATGCATAACCTATGCCGGGTTTTGCATTGGAGTTGATCGTTAAAACTCTCATCGGTCTCGGGGAAACGTGTACCCGATAATGCACGCATGCGCGTGAGGAAAAATTGCGAGGAAACTCTCCCGCGCGAATATAACGACCTCGTCTACTCGACTGCAACGGGCCACGATTGTTCGTGATTCACGACGTAGTCTTGAATAGCGAGAGAGAAAGATTACATTATTCCAGACAAAATTACTCGTAAAAGCCTGGCAGGGTTTCGAAGAAAACAAGAAATAAATACTGTCTTGTGGAAATTCAAATGTTCGATGTCGGTAAGTTACCGATCGATTGAGATACAAATGTACGGAACGTACTCGCACACACCGCCCGTTAGGATTTCGTAAGTAAATATCTTTTGCAAAAGATTGATTGTAAATTTCTCCTTTAAATAAATAAATAAATAATCACATTATTCCGTCGTCTATTTTTTTAGATTAAATTCTGAGAACCGAGATAAGCCCAAATTGTCAAGGTTCGTTCGGTCATAATTTTTTCACAAATATTTATTCATTTATTCTGCATATCGAAGATTTTGTAAATAAATATCTTTTCCAAATCGATAGGTCAATACTATTCCAAAATCTTCGTTGAAAAAGAAGTTAAAAAATAAACAATAGCATTATTTTCCCGTTTATTTTTTCTTAACACAAATTTCTAAGAACCGAGATAAGTCCCTATTGTAAAAATGCGTTCGACCATAATTTCATCATAAATATTCATTCACATGTATCTCAGAATGCGCCATTCTCTTTCCTCTCCGTGAATCTTGCGGAATGGAGAAAAAAAAATATTGCATAGAAAAAAAGAAGAAAAAGGAAGAAGAAGCAAATAAAAAATAAAAAATACAGTGCACTGCATTTCGTTCGTATTAAGAAGATTCCCGAGTCTCCCGGTAGAGTCGTCTCGCTCCGTCCCGCTTACTCTCGGAACTGGTTATTGTCTTCGCGAAACGAAGAACAGATACGCGAGGAAACGGGAGGGAGGGAGGGAGGGAGGGGGGGAGGGGAGGGGACCTGCACGCCCGTGACCGTAATTACCGTGGGGGCGAACGAGTGAGCCGGCCGCTTGCGGATGGAACGGTGCGAGAATAACGAGAATTTTCCACCAACGAGCGGCACACCGAGAGCGTTCTGCCTCTGCCTCACGGTGCTCCGTCCTTTATCCCCCCCTCCTTCTCCTCTCCGCACGGTGGTGGAATAATCGCGACGTTAGTTGTCTCTCGTCGCCCGCTGCTTCTCGAATGAAAAGCCTCGCCGGACGGAAAAGTCTTGAGAACACCGGGACGGGGTAGTGTGAAAAGTGCAATCGCACTATTCCGCACTCTGTATGCATGCTACCATGTATAATAATGTGTGAACCGCATAATACCGTAGCGTAACTTTTCTTTCGAGACAGATGCTGTGTTTCCCTTTTTTCTACGTTTTTTCGTCGCCACGTCCGACACGCGTGAAAGAGCGACGAAGTTTCGTTGTTTTCAACGTTTTATTTTCATATCATTTTTTTTTAAAGAGAGACGTACGTGCATTATTTCCTGACGACTGTTAAAAAAACATTTGGGATAGAAGGAAAGGCTAGATTGATTTTTAATTATTTAGATCGTTTGGAACTTTTTAACGTGTTAGCGGATCGTGTTAAAATTTTGTTGGTCCAACTTCCGGGTCGAGTAAAATATGTTAGCTGGAACGCATAGTACTAAGTAGCGCGATAGTGACTCCATGAAAAATGATAATAACGATTAACGTGCGAATGTTTGTGTCCCAACGCACCTGTACGATTATTACGCGGTTGCGAGTGGAAAAAGAAAATTGCGACTCGGCGCGTTACCCAAGCGTTGTAATTAGATGTTCATAAATTACAAAAAAAAATTCTACGAAACAGTAATTATTACTCGTACGGTTAAAAAAAAATTGAACTTAGAATTTTACGAAATCTACGTTAAAATCCTTTTGTTCGCATCGATTGCAGTTTTTAAGATTGTTACCGGATCTCGTTAAAATTAGGTACACGAACTCCCGAGTCGAGTAAAATATGATAGCTCGAGTGCAAAGTACGAAAAGCGCGCGACGGTGACGCCGCGAAAAAAAATTATAATAATGATGAACGCGTGAGTCTTCGTGTCCCAGCGCACCTGAACGAGATTACAGGGTTGTGAGTGAAAGAAGGAAAATGTCGACTCGACGAGTTACCTGAGGGTGGCAATTAGACGAGTGTATATGTGTAAGCGTTTTATTGTTACTCGGTAGGCTCTCACGGAGCACGCAGAGGCTATCGTACGCAGACCGTGCACGTCCAATTTTATCTCGTTGCGATGGGCACATATAATCGTATACGTGTGCGTTGTATCACCTGACGCGACACACGGCAGCCTTCCGGAAGCCCCGAGTGCAATATAGAATGTATACACTATTTGCCCCGACGGCAAGTAATAAGGGTATATTAAACGGGTGCGGGTATATGAAAACTAGGAATAATGTGTGTACCTGCGATAGGTGTACGGGCTGAGGTAGTTCGGCCTGCACGTCGACGACTCGACGGACGATAGGTTGACGATCCGGTGTACGAGCAGCTGACATAACTGCAGTGTCCATCTTGTTTGTTACGTATATATATGTATATCTATGCGCCGGGTACACCTCGCATACGGCCTGCCCGGTAATAAGGGGAGACCGCGTTAATTACTTCGAGCCTACCCTGGAAAATCGAGAGCGCGGGCACACCCGGGCGATACAAACTTTCAGCGGTGTTTCAGCGACGATCGAAGGCTCTTTGCTTCACCGCATAATTACACGATAATTGAAGTATGATTAGGCGAAAACTTTTGGAAAAGAGCTCGTCGCTTTGCTCGGACGGGGGACTCCGGCCGAATGGCAGATAGATGGGCGACCATCGTGACGGGAAATTCGGCGTCCCTCTGTCGGACCGGACGCGAAGCTTCGAGCTGCTGCGAACTTGACCTTTCGCTCGTAAGGTCCGCTGCTCGCCGACCGGCAAATTTTTATTTTTTCATTTTTTTTCTTCATTTTCTTCTTTAAGGCTTTAATTTTCTATGACCCCATTTGGCTATTATTCTCATCAATTTTTTCCAATCCCTCGCTTATAAAGTTCGCGACTGCAGCGCTGTTACGCCCCCTCCACAAAACTACGTACGGAACACAGCTGTGCTGTATCCACAGCCGTGATTGGCTGATGCTCGCGTATTAGTGTTCGATCTGATCCGATCGACTCGTCTGTGTGACGGAAAACGGCAAACGTTCAACGGTTCCAATGCGCTAGTCAGTGTACGGCTAGGCGGTCACCCATCCAAGTACTGATCGCGAACGATTCAGCTTGACTCTGGGCACCACCGAAGCCGTACACCAACCGCACATCCACTGCTGTCGGTTACGGAAAGAGCTGGAAATAGTCCAGAAGTGCTGCCCTGTTTCGAACGGCTCGCCAACGATTGGCGCAAATCTTCAGTAATTAATGTTTTTTTTGTTTATGAAAATGTTGCGATTGTGAAAATATTTTGTTTATGGAAATGTTTTGGTCGTGAAAATATTTTGTTTGTGATAATTTATTAAATGTTTTTGAAAAAATACCTCTCGCCGGGCAGCAACTGAACAAAAGAGTCCACGAGTGCTGCCCTCTATTGGACGGGACGCCAATGATGAAAATCTCAAAAAATTAATGGTTTTTTTTTGTTTGTAAAAATATACCGCACTACAAAACGCCATCGGTTATGGTCCGTCGCGGCGTTAAAATTGGCACGAACGATTTAAGAAATTTATCGCTCGTTCGACCAGCCCGCACAGTGTTCCGACTTCCTCGTAAGATTTTAAAGATCGATAAATTCATTCGCCCGAGGTTAAAGCGCGACCGGAGGTAACAAAAGCATTACGGAGTTGTGTACCGTTTCTACGACACCACCGTCGCGCACTTTAAACGTAAAAACACACAAGGCCGTTCGTCAAAATAACACCTCTATCCTACGTCAAGAGTATAACGTCATTTCGCCGGAGGAAAGTTTGCTGTTGCACGGCTGGGAGTCCGCAGGGGGAGGGGGGAGGGGGGGAGGGGGGGGGGGGAGGGGGCCTTAGCCCTTGCGCAAAGCTCGTCGTGGTTGTATAAATTACGTCGGGGACGCTGGATAGCCGGGGAGCCCCGGGAAAGGGTGTTGCGCGTGATAAAGTATACCAACGGCTTTTCCACGGTATCGTCTGGCTCGCCGGATTTTCGAGGACTCCTTTATTTCCCGTGTTCATACTCCTCCACGCCCGTACGTGAAGCCGTGTTTTTTCGTTTATTTTTATTTTTATTTTTTCACCTATATCTGTAAATACCTGCTCCACTTCGAGTTCAACCGGCGCATCCGTAACTCTCTTTAAATCATTTCGATGCAGAGCTCAATTTTGTAATGCCTTTATATATAGATTGATAAGTCGTAAAGTTGTGATTCGGTCGAGGATTCAGATATCATTCACCGTATTTTCGAGGAATCCTTTATTTCCCGTGTCTGCACTGCTCGCTCTACTCCCGTACGTACAGCCGTGTTTTCTTCATTTTTTTAAAATTTATTTACGTTTCAACTATATCTGTAGAAATCTGCTCCACTTCGAGTTGGACCGGCGCATCCGTAACACCCGTAAAATCATTCGGTCGCCGAGTTAAATTTTCGTAATACCTATATATGTGAGTACGTATATAGATTGATAACTTGTGAAGTCGTAATTCAGTCGAGGATTCGGATATCGTTCGCCTCCGCAGCGAGAAATAATGAGCGGGGTCGAGTATTTTTCGAGAATTATATCCGCGAATGGCGAACGGTTTGTGCGAGCTACGTAATTGGGACGATAAATTTTGAGATTTTTCAGGCGGTGATCAGCGTCCGTTGGAGAGAGGGAGAGAGAGAGAGTCCGAGAATTTACCGAGTTTGCGCATGGTAAAATCTTGTTGGATCTCTCTCTTTCTCTGTCTCTGCAGCGACTCGCTGAGAGCGCCGGCTCTCGTTACTACCTAACCTCTACGGCGCGAGCGTGCACTCCGCACCGGCCCGCTTTCGCAATACGCGAACGCGCGCGCCTCTCGTCACCGCGACGAACAAGTTGTGCAACTGTCTCCGCGCTTAACGAACTTGTGAGAAATCTTGCGGCGAGAAATCGCCACTTAAAAATCGTGCGTTGAACGGCGAAAGTGGCGCCCCCGTTAACCGACGCGAATAATGCCGTTTGCAATATGTAGGGTGAGAGATTTTCGTAACCGAATCTCACAATTTTTTGTTCTCTACCCAGGTTCTTTGTTCGGAAAAGGTAATTGCGGCGTTAGTCGCGACCCTCGCACGAAGACGCCAACGAAATACGCGATCGAGTGTATGGAATAAAAAATGAAGAAGATACTGTGTTTATTGAGGTAACGGTACCAATGCCCGGACACGTCCCAGTCGTCGGACACTCCTATCAAGATTTGATTTATTCCGAATTTAAGTATTAGAAATCCAATTTGTTAATCTGACAACATTTGCTGCACAAGAAAAAGTTGTACAAGGTTTCAGCTCAAATTATTTTCTATTGCTGCATTACGTTAAAAGACAGACGATAAGTGTCCGGAAATTGATACTCTATACGCGACCCAATAATCGGACATTTCGAAGAAGTTAGGTTAGCCACCTTTCTACGTAGCGTACCTTCATTATTGTCTGGCGTAAATATAATTTTTTCATCGAATTAATTAATAACTAGCGAACAAGTTCTTTTACTTAATATGAACTAATTGAGTTCGCACATTCGAATTCTCTCAATCTATGATTGTCCGAAACATCGGGACATACAGTGTCCGAATGTAGGGACGTGGCGAGAAAGCGCGTCCGCAGACTCGTACAATTGAAATTTCTTCTTATTTTCTTTCGTAGTTTAAAAATATATTTATCTTTCTGTAATTAATAGAAGTGTTTTGCAAACTAGAAACTATCAGCTCGACATTGGTTTCAGTAATTTTCCCAAACATGTGTTTTCCATCAATTAATAACTGCAGGAATCTGGGAACGCTCTTAATCGTCCGAGCATCGATACCTTCGCCTTACCGTTGAGTCGGACGAGCGCCGTGACTGCGGGATTATCGGGATCGGAAGCCGGTCGGATCGTTGTTTGGACGGGCGAGGGAGTCATCGCGGCAAAGTTTAAGCACCGCCGAAGGAAAGACACGGGGCCCGGATGAGCGTAGGCGAGAGGGAAGAGTCGAGCAGGTTCACGAGAAACAAAACAACAAAAAAAAGAGGACCGTCGTCGTTCCCTCGGCGATTCCATCCCTCGGTGTCGAAGCGCCGCGGATATATCGTAGTTACGTAGCAGGGTGGCGAAACATCGCGGCGGTTGAGTCGTCGCGCACACACTGGCGCGCGCGCGCACACACACGCGCGTGCGGTGCCCTCGGTGGGGGAAACGAGGCGCGCGCGAGTCCAGACTTGCACGGGGCGGCGGGAGAGAGAGACCGCGGCGAGAGGGGTTCGTGAAAACGAGTCGGGACCGGTTGAGGTGGGGGCAGTAAACACGCCGGCGCCTCGGACCTCAGTACGGCCGCGACCGTTAGCGAGTCAGCGTCGGTTCCACCATCTTGTCTCGCCGCGGGTCCGAGACACGTCGCGCACTTGCGACACTCACGAAAAACGATAAACTCCGGTAAACAAAAATAAACAAGCACGCGACATTCAATCGTCGAGACGAACGAATACGCAGCTACAGTTACAAACTCATCGAAGGCGAAAGAAAGATCGAGACTGACAAACAAGAGAGCGGCGCACGCTGAGCGAAGGAATCGAAGTAGAAACAATTCAAAAAGAACGTAACTCGGCGGGACGGTCGGGAGGCTGGACGTAGCGCCAGGATTTTCTTGCCGCGTCTCTCGTCGAGCCGAGGTAGGTAGAATTAACGATGAGAGAGGAAGAGTGGAAGGATAAAGAGTTTTGAGTGCGCGAGCCGGCCAAGACCGAACGAGGGAAACCGCACGTCGCGAGTTTCGCTGCTGCCGCTTCTCCACCGTCCGGCGTCTTACGCTCCCAACGCCGGAACGACGGACTGTTTTTATTTCGCACACGGTCCGTCTTGTTCGAAGCGTTTCTCGCTCGGTGGGGTCTCTCGCGAGCGAACTGAGCTAGCCGCGCAGGGTCATCGTGTCTGCTCTCTCGGGCATCTCGGGTCGGTGAGGAGCTTCGGCTGACGGCTGTTCGCTGTTGTTTGGTCGAGTCAGTGCGCGCACCGTTTATTTCGTTCTCTTCGGCATCGTCCGCGCTTCGCGTACGTTCGGCGTATACGCGCACGCGAGTTGGATGTTCAGTGCATTATATATATATATATACATATAGAAATATATAGATATATATGTATACGGTGTCCCGGTGTCTCGAGTTCGTACCGTCGTCGGCCTTCGCACGAGGGAACAAAGGGTCGGAGGAGTGGGGGAGTCCCCCCCCAGCGAAACGAGCCAACGAGACGAGTGAGATAGACACAGAGAAAAGGGACGAGGGAAACGAGCGAGAGGGTATCGATCGAGAGTAGCCAACGCACTCGTAAGTCGATTTTTACATATCATAAACATGTATTTTTTTTATATTCTCGTTATTATTTTATCGCTGATGCAATTTTCTTTTCATTTTGTTTTGTTTTGTTCTTGAGAAATTGTATTGTATCGACCGAAAATTTCGATAGTGTTTTTTTATTCGGTCGGAGTTGGAGACTACATTGATAGAAATGTTTCTCCATTGTGAGAATTAAATTCTAACGACTGGATTTAATATATATGCGTATATATAAATATATATACATGCATATATCTTTCTACATTCTCGTTATTCACCGTTAAAAAATTGTAAATTTAATGCATCGGAGTGACAGTTTTTAATGCTAAAACTAGTTAATGGACAATTGTAATGAACAATTAATCGAATTTTACAGCGAATTAAAGTAAATGATTAAAAGCAAAGTTTCTAACACACTGTCGATTGTTCATCACAGTTGCACATGAAATTTAATACATCAGTTTATGAATAAAAACTTCCATTACCGGTACATCAAACTTTACACGATTTTTTCTCGAGCTGTGAAAAGCTCGCTTTGTTTTCTTGTTTTCACTTTGTTTTCTCGAATTACACTCGAGCAATCCATGACTGAAAATGTCAATAACTCTTTTTTTATCCCGATGAACATCCGTTCGGATTTGGAAACTACGTTGACACTGATGTTTCTCGATTGTGAGAATTAAATTTTACCGAGTTATTAACTCGATTATCGGAAGATTTTCGAATCTATGGATTTAATGCCTTCGAGGCTCGTACGTCTCCGTAGACAGGCACGAAGTTGAAGGTTGCCGGATGACTCTCCCCAACGGAACGTGCGCGACCTTCGATTCGTCGAAGCTAACTTTGTAATATCGTTAATCGATCGACCTTATGCAATACACCCCCCCCCCCCCCCCCCCCCCCCCACCGCTTCATGACGTTGAAAAGCGTGTATTTCGCGGATACAAACGCGCTACCGTATGAATGCACGTCAGTTTCAGAACCGAGCGAGCGATTAACTCAGATTTCAAAACACTGCTATATCTATATATATTTCCAATGCTTCCGGACCTAGAAGTTCCACATGTCTGATAATCGCGTATAATGGAACGCAGTGTCACGGTCGAGGTTTCGCGTACGCCGAGCTCTCTGAACGACGATAAATCTTAGAAAAAAAAAATTATAATATGTGAAATAAAATGTAGATATATATATATATATGTGTGTCTGGCCGGAAGGGATTAAAATGTCGTAACAGAGCGCGATTACGAAGCCCCCTTTCAGGAAGCAATTAGTGCCGTGCCCGTATTAATTATTATAATATATTCCATTGATTTTTATCGTTCCGCGGAAGTAAAGGGGCGAGCTCGAGGTAAAATCATTGCGCGATTCTTCCTCGCACACGCTTCGCGCGCCGGGTTGTCAATTCAACCGCCGCCAAGTGGGCACGGGAGATGACGGTGAGTCAGAATTCTCACGTCAGCCGCGATTCGTAATCTCGCCGAGAGTCGGTATCACACGAGTGATTCGTTACGGAGATGGGAATAATTTTATCGAATCATCTGCGAAAACGGCCGGGAAACGCATGACGAGATGATGACGCAACGCCCGAGGGCTCGTTATTCAATTACTGAAGTTTAAAAATTAAATCATCAACTGTCATCAGTTCGCCGCTACAATTCTCCAATTTCGCGACAACGAACCCTGTCGAATTATAATTTTAAAAAATTGGTCATTTTTTTTTTCTTGGCTCCGGGGTCGCGTTATTAAGTTATTACTATCATCAGTTCGCCTTTCCAAATCTCCAATTTCGCAATAACGAACTCTCTCGAATTATAATTTTTTTAATTAGGTTGAAAAAATATTTTTTAAATTTTTTTTCAGAGATCATAATATATCATCGATAAAACTCGTTTGATAATAAAAAATTGTGTCTCTTTCCCGCTGAATTGGTAGAGCTGGAAAATTTTATCTGTTCTGAACTTAATACTTGTCTCTCCAATTTCGCGATAACGAACCCTCTCGAGCCGTAATAAAAAAAAAAAATTGTAAATAAAGAATTCTCCTTCAGATATCGTAATCGATTATCGATACGTCTTGTTTGGTAATCAATTAGCCCCGTAGCTTGTTAGACTCGAATTTTCCTCTCGTTAAACAATTAATCGAACAGCGAAGTAGCGGTCGAATGGAGAATATCGATTTTCGCGAATCAAGCCTCCGCGCTGATCTATATATATACATTTACATATATATAAATATAGATATAGATATAGACATTTCTTTGGCGACGGTGAATTCTCCGATTGATTGGCCGATTGAATTCGCGGAATAAGAATGGACTAAGAGCAAATGCTTGTTCGATTATAGTTGCAAGAAAGAGCCGCTCGTACGCCCTTCGAGATTGATTAATATAGATATATACTATATATATTTATACGTGTATATATATATATATAGGTGTAGCTACTGAATTAATATGAGCTCGGACGCAATCCGAGACGATTAATCTCAAACCCAGAGACATTCAATCGACAGACGTAACGTGAATTTATCGTCGAGTAATTAGCTATTCCGCAAGCGTATTGTTCGCGTATCGTAGATCCTGAAGCGTTCGAGCACGCGTTCGGTGCGTGCTCTATCAGCGTCGATATTTCCGGCTATCGAGAGGTCGAACTACAGTTGAATTTTTAATGAAAAAAAAAAAAAAACAAAAAAAACCGTCACTTTCCTGTATACTTTTTTGAATCGATTTTTAATAAAACTTTTTAAAAAATTGTACCATCCGCTGACCGTTTATGGATATTGAATGGATTCATTATCAATTGTGTTACAAGAGATGCATTCATGTGCCATCTTCGCGTGACGAGATAACGCATATCTGCTAGTGGATTTTATGAACGTTATATTGTAGAGTATTTATTATTATTATTATTATTATTATTTTTTTCGTTGATCGTCGGTCGATCGCTTATCGATCGGTCAACTCTTATTTGCGCTCGAGTCACTGTGTACAAATATCTTGTCTTATCGCGTGCCGCCCGAGCGTATCGTGTAATGTATCGTTGAGGCTGCCTCTGTGTTCAGCTGTTACGGCGAGACAGACAGAGGACGCTGAGAGAGCACCGCCGGGCACGGTATTAAGCCTTTCGCCTCCCACGAGGATACTTTTGACGCCGAAGTTTCACGCTTATCTTATCTCTCAAAAAAAAAAAAAAAAATTCCTTCGTAATAACGAACAAAGTGCCTCTGGCGTGACTTAATCGCTACAGGTGTAATGTGAATCGTATCGTTTCGTTGATTATGTTTCTTTTATCCAAAAAAGAGCAAAAAATTTAATGAAAAAAAGAACTTTCTTAAAGTTCTGATAAAAATGTAAGGAAAAAAAATCTTTCGTAGTAACGCACAAAGTGCGCGTGATTTAATCGCTACAGGTGTAATGTGAACTGTTTTGTCAATTATGTTTCTTTTACCGAAAAAAAAAACAAAAAAATGTATTACAATTTTTTTTTTAAGTTCCGATAAACATTGTTCGTAATAACGAACGAAGTGCCTCTTTCGTCTTAATCGCTATAGATTCAATGTGAATCGTATCGTTTTGTCTATTATGCCTCTTTTACTGAAAAAAATATTTAAAAAATCGATTTAAAAAACCATTTTTTTACCGTTCTGATAAAAATTGAAGAAAATAGTCAGTTTAATCAAAATATTGTTCGCACCGAGTTCCGGTACAGCGAAAAGATAATTGGAATCGCGCCTGCATATGGATCGACTCTCACACGTGAAAAATGAATTTTTCACGCTGGTTTTTATTCTTTTATTTTTTGCTTTCAATTCCCGGACATTGTGTTCAGTGCATTCCCGCCAATTGTTTTATTCGAGGACCGTCGTGCATACCAGCTCGTGCCGACTGCAGCGTCGCGATAGAATTCATGTCTCGGGCAATTAAAACATGGCAGCGTTTTATAAAGCGTGTTGAGCTCTCTATAGTTCGTGTACTGGATTTCATCCTCTAGAAGAGTTCGGAAATTTTATCTGTTGTAAAGTTAGGTTAACGTAATTCAAACAACAATAATAATAACAACCGATAAATAATATTTTCTCGACAGGATTAAATTAAATGATGAACGAGGAAAAAGTTAGCTGAACTATATCGGTTAATTTGGATTTTCGTTGTTCGTAGTTTATTCGTTGGCTCGGGTGAACGAATCAGTTTTCGCGGTTTCGTTGCATGCTACATATTCGTTTCTCCGCGATGGGCATAGCTGACCCATAGCCCGGGGTGCCACCGAACCTGCGGGACAGGTAGTGACGTCATTCGCGACCCAGCTGCATCTTTTTTTATTTTCTTCCTCAGTCCGCAAGCACCCGTTGCACCGTTACACACCACACCGTATCGCGTATAACTGTAACATTGATTTTCATTTTTTACTCCGTGAAGAAGAAAAAAAAAATTCTTATCGCGAGTATTAATGGACAATAAGTTTTTATATTTTATTAAATTTTCTATTTATTCAATTTTTTTATAAAATTAAATTTTTCCGAGTCTTTAAACTTTTACGACCTTGAATCGTTTCAACAGATAGAAATAAAGAATTAAGGTCAATGGCCTCGCACCATTTTTTTTAAATCCTTGATTGACACAATTAAATAAATTCGTAAAACAGCCAAGGAATTTTTTTTTCAAAATCTCTATCATAATAGAAAGCTCTAGATCGAACAAAGTATAGTGTCCGTCACACGTGGACAGGTAGATGTGGGTAGGTATGCTGGATGAGGTAATTCGGTGTCCAGCTGCTTGCCTTTTGTCCTGCCCGAAGCTTTCGTTTTCACACCGGGGCATCGGGTGACGAGGATCGGAGGGTACTTACACACAGGTGGTGTCTCGTGTCGTCGTTCTACGAGCGCCTACCAGCTCACAGATGCCTCGACATATATCGACGGCCAACAAACAACTTAATATAAAAAAGACTTAACTCCCGTGTTAAAATACAGGAGTTACGCCATTTCGATTCTCATCCACCGATGTAGTCCCCGCTATTGGGTGCGGACGATGATGTATCGAGTACAGTTGACGTTCACTTATACTTAGTAACTCCCAAAGTGAGACCGTTTCCAGTAAAGAAAAAAAAAAAAAAAAATGAACAAATGGTAATCATCGCTAATAACCATAACAGTTGCTGCGACGTTAAATAAAAAATAGAATTAAAAAAAAATGGTGCATCGGTCTGCGTCTCAAATCATTCCATCCAGAAACTCGCTGTCAAGCCGATCCATGAAACCAGGGGAGGGGGTGCGTCGACTTATATACAGCTGGTTTTTCGTGGCATATTTCCATGAGCCTTCGAGCGCACACACAACCCGACCTTCCTTGACCTCCGACTTCCATTACATACAACAATGGCTAACGTGCAACTTAATATAAAAAGGGCCTAACTCTCGTATCAAAGTATAGGAGTTACGCCCTTCTGATTTGCAGACATCGACACATGTTCACCAGAGAATATCTTCATTTTTTTTTACTTCCTTACGTCCCAATTTTTCCATCCTGAATCGTTCTATCCTGAAACTCGCTGTCGAGTCGATTCATGAAACTCTCGAAGAAGGGGGGGGGGGGGGGGGGAGATTTATATGCAGGTAGGGAAGATTTATATACAAGTGCTGTCTCGTAGCCTCGTTCTATGAGCACCTACCAGCTAACCCACATATATCGACGGCTAGCACAACTTAATGTAAGAAAGGTCTAACTTCCATGTGGAAGTACAGGAGTTACGCCCTTTGGATTCTCAGCCACCGATCCATGTCCATCAGAGTGTATCTTCAATTTTTTTTTTTTAATCCCTTCGTCCCACTATTGGGTACGGACGATGGTGCATCGGTCCGGATCTCAAATCGTTCCATCCAGAGACCCGAGAGGGAGGGAGGGAGGGGGGGGGAGGGGGGCGTGGCTCTTTGGGATCGTCGTCGGCCTCTCCGATCGCCTACACTGCAGCCTCACCGTTCCATTGCGGAACACGTCTACGCTGTCCCTTTGCTACTCTATTTAGGGCTGCCCACACGGGGCCTCTGTATCGACGTCCATGCGGATGCCCGTGCAGGAGCATAGTCGTCGTGCAATCTGCGGGACTCGTCTTCTCGTCGATCAAAGGGGATATCCAGCGATCGCTCGGAGAGCCCGACGAATGCCCGACGGTATGCACGGGCAGGGATCGTCGGCTTCCGCCCGCCGGTCCAAGAATCGACTCGGCTCACCGAATTTAATAACCTCCGGGCTTCCGGGACGTCGGAGGCAGTCTTGGAGTTTCAGACAGGGTAGACTTTTGTAGGGATGTTATCGTTATTAGTTGCATAATTATTCAGTTTTTTCGTACAGCTGATCCGATTTCATTTTTTTTTAGACCAGATCTCTTATTTTTTTGTTAATAAAGTATTAATTTTTTATTTTATTATTATATTATTATTGTTATTATTTTCAAGCAAATTCATTGATTGAGTAATCGTGAGAAAAAATGTTTAAAAGAATATTTTCGTGGAAAGTACAAAACAGGTTCGTCTATGCGATCGGATGGAACTGAGGAATTTTCCGAAAGAATTTCGTCGATAGGATGGTTCGATGAACTGAGTGCTTTTTTTACACTCCTCGCGTCTCCGTTTGGTCGTAAATAACTAGTATAAATAATTATCGTTCGTAGTACACTTATTCAGTTTTTTATACACCTGAAACGATTTCGTTTTTTTTACAGTAAACCTATTATTTTTGTTAATGATATTGATACATTAATAATACAATTTCATTATTATATTAATAATTATTGAATGAATTCATAAATCGTGACATTGGGAGAAAAAAATTTCAAACATGTGACTTTCATGAAAAGCTGGAACGGGTTCGTCTATGCAATCGGATAGAGTCGAGGAATTTTCCGAAAGGATTCCATCGATAGGATGGTTCGATAAACGCGGTGCTTTTGCGCACTCTTCGCGCCCTCGTTCGGCCATAAATAACTCGTATAAATAACGTACACGCACGTGTCTCATCCATACACCGGGTTATACTCTAGCTCCGTGTAGCTGCCGTGCATATATCGTCAAACCGGCAAGCTAGTTTCGCGCGTTCGAAACTAACAGCGAAACCTATTTCGTCGCTCAACGCCGACGCTTTTCTCAACCCGGAGCCTCCGCCGATAATATAAATATTTTCCTATCCTGCGAATACCTCGCCCTGGCCCGCCGAGCTGCACGAGCGAATTACGAATAGACTCTCTATTTACATTCCTTTCTCTACCGATACGAATCGAACGTTTTTTTTTTTTTGCATTCCTCTTTCTACTCGGCCGTTCTGTTTGGACTGCGCGACTTCCTGTTTATCGGTCGATTTTACGCACTCCGACGAACCTCCGACCTCCCCGTCGAATTGTTCTACCTCAGCTATTTGCGTGAACGAATTTAACGAAATGGGACGAAAAATATATTAAGTGACGATTGAAATATTAGACAAACATATCAATTAAATATTAAATAAAAATATGCCAAATTTATATTGTAAAATAAATTTTTTTAAATTCGGCCGTAACCGGCCCGTAAAAGTATTCGATCTTTCGACGCATCATCGCGTTGCAGGTATATCCGAATTCAAGCTGGACCGCATGAACCTCCGGTCGGATTTCTCACCGATGAATCACTCCATAGCAACGTGACCTCTCCTTCATTTTTTACCCGCAGATCCTTTCTCCTCCGTTTCCGATAGTGACTAATCGATGACTGTCGATCCTTAAGGATCTTCCTAAGCGATCTTTTATTATTATTAATTCCGCACGAATAGAAGGAACATCTATCTTAGATCCACTGAATATGCGTGAAACGTTGCGCGCATGCGTGGGCAGCAAAGTCGATCGACTCAATCGGCTTTCGTGCAACTCTACATAATTTTATTTTATTTTAAAAAAATGCATTAATTTTACCTTCCCTACCGCGAGAGTCCCGCGTAACATAAGGAACGTAGGGTGATCAGTCATCGGCGCGTGGTCGGACTCGTCCGGCCGGGTGGACGTTTTTTTCCAAGTTTTTCGAGAAATCCAAGCGAGGCGCGTAAGTAAGCGGCGCGCGAGGCGAAAGATAAACACAGAGCGAAGACCTCGGTTTGCAACGTGCGGCGGAGTCACCCGCTGCCGAGAGAACGAGAACTCCGCTTCGCGGAGTTCTCGTTCTCTCGGCAGCGAATTAAAACCTTCGCCATTGTTTTCAAGTGGCATATTTACCAACCGATTACATTAACGAAAAAATTCTAAAAAATTTATTTTTTAAAATACCATTTTTGGCGAAAAATGGTAAGGGGTGCCCCTTATCATTTTTCCACTTTCAAAATGGTCGAATTCTTTTTTTCGAGATATCGTTTTTTTATCACCTCCATTGGCTTCAAGTGACCCATTTCCGGCTCAAAACACTGGCGACTTGTATTTTTTTCGGAATTTTAAAAATTGACCATTTTCAGCATACGGAATCCTGGGTAAAATTTTGCGAAACGGCACTTTTTTTCAAAAAATTTCGAGATATCGAATTAAAACCTTCGCCATTGTTTTCAAGTGGCATATTTACCAACCGATTTCATAAACAAAAAAATTCTAAAAAATTAATTTTCACAAATAACATTTTTGTCGAAAAATTGTAAGGGTAATGGTAATGGTACCCCTTCTCATTTTTCCACTTTCAAAATGGCCAAATATTTTTTTTCGAGAATCCCTCAACCGTTCGACGTAGCGGCTGACGAGCGGGGGGGGGGGGGGGGGGGGGGCAGAACTCTTGCCCCCAAGCAAGGTTCCCAGATGTCTGATATACCATGTCGCCGAAAACGGTAGCGCGTATTATGGTAAAACTGGTAATAGAGACAGACGGACGGTAAGCAAGAAAAAAAAAATGAAGACGAGCAAGTAAACAGACTGACTGTGGACTGACTGATTGACTGATGGACTGATTGACTGATGGACTGACTGACTGACTTATTGACTGGTTGACTGATTGACTGATGGACTGATTGACTGATTGACTGATTGACTGATTGACTGATTGACTGATTGACTGATTGACTGATTGACTGATTGACTGATTGACTGATTGACTGATTGACTGATTGACTGATTGACTGATTGACTGATTGACTGATTGACTGATTGACTGATTGACTGATTGACTGATTGACTGATTGACTGATTGACTGACTGACTGACGGTTGACTCATTGGCTGATCGACTGACGAGTTACTGATTGACTGACGAGTGACTGACGGCCGGACGGTCTGAGTAACATGAGTTCGCGTTTTGATAGTAGAAATATTATGCCAATTTTTCTTTACACCCTTTCATACTTTGTAATACAAAAAGAGGTATACGCCTTCTCGTTTGTAAGAAACGAAACAGAAATTAAGTTATGAGCCGAGCATGGCGTACAGAACGCGATCGGCTCGCCCGAGGCAGGAGTTTTATGCCTTGAAAACGAGAGAGCGTACATTTGCCACGCGTACGGTATTACAGTATTTTCCCCGAAGGGTACGGAAGCCCTAACGATGATGAGTTTCCGTGTAACATACCGTCGTGCGTGCGGGCGATTGAGCCGCGAGGAACGCGGCGAAAGGAGACCGCGGAAAAAAATAAACACTGATAAAAAAAAAAAGAAAAAGTAAAAAAAAATAGCGAATAGAGATAGAAAGGATGCAAAGAAAAAATCCATGCGAGCGGATGATTTTCAAAGGCTTACGCGTCTCCGAGCGCATTGCACCTCTCCGATGCGAGTGCTATATTATAGCTCTATGCACCTTCACAATATCTCATGCCGCAGGCTCTCTCCACATGCGCGCACCTAATACGTAAAACTTTGCATTCCGATTATGAGCCCCGGAGTCTGCAGCTGATACGACAAATTTTTCGAAAGAGCTAGCCAGCAAAAAGTACACAGAGACGAAAACTCACACACACACACACACGGACAAACAGACTCGTCGACGTTTATTCTACTTTCGTGGACAACAGACTGTCGGGCGCCGAGCGATTATCGATTCGACTATCCACTCCACTCGGGGGCGCTCTTCCGTCTCGCCCTCCTTCAAATTTTTTCGCGATGCCTCCGGGAAACGGCACGCGACTGCCGGCAGTGCATTAACCCCGAACCGGAAGTAATTGTAACGACAAATATATTTTTATATATACATTTTTTCTTTATAATATATTTTTTTTACTAAAAAATAATTATGTGATAATTATTTTAGAATGTATGAAATATATATAGGAGTAATAGTCGTTTATTTCATGGATAGCCTAAAGAGTGTTTACAAATCCCTTCCCTTACATAAAAAAGTTGATCGCGCCCTTATATGTTTTTATTTATCATATAAATACGAGCAATCGCCCAATTACAGTTATATCGTTTAGCTACCAGTTTACAATTTAACACCACCCATTACGATAAAAACAATAAAGATGAAGCTTCCAACTTTCCCAGGTATCGAGATCACATGATAATAAGTGAACATATTTGCTTCGTTCTTCTCTCGTCTGCTCTCATTTAATATATTTGTGTGGAATATATATATTTTCCAACATGCAAAACGTTTTTGGCACTTTGCCTACGGAAATAGGCACAAAGTTACGCGCAAAGTGACATTATTATTTTAGAATGTATGAAATATACTTCCCTTACATAAAAAAGTAGATCGCGCCCTTATATGTTTTTATTTATCATATGAATACGAGCAATCGCCCAATTACAGTTATATCGTTTAGCTACCAGTTTACAATTTAACACCACCCATTACGATAAAAACAATAAAGATGAAGCTTCCAACTTTCAAAGGTATCGAGATCACATAATAATAAGTGAACATATTCGGTTCGTTCTTCTCTCGTCTGCTCTCATTTAATATATTTGTGTGGAATATATATATTTTCTAACATGCAAAACGTTTTTGGCACTTTGCCTACGGAAATAGGCACAAAGTTACGCGCAAAGTGACATAGTGGTTCCGGAGCGGTTATTTCGTAAGAGGAACGAGTGGGGAGAGAAAAAAAATGGTTTAGAGGACGCGCAGTAGCCGAGTGGAGGAAGTGAGGAAGGAGCCCGGCTTCGCCGAGTGCCAAGAAGACGTTTATTCCTTCTTTTGTGGCGAGACAGTCGGGCGCCCTCGCCGGTGGAAAGTATCGATTCCCGCGTAGCTCTTCCTCCGCGAGCGTCGATGGCCACGAGGTTCCCGGTATCAATCGGCATCGCAATCCGTAATGTGCTCGTGTCGTTGGACCACACATTCGTTCGAAATAAAGCTTACCGTACGTTTATAAAAAAAAATTAAAAAATTAGAAAAGTTGAACACAACAGTAGTAATGGTAAATGCGCTTTATTAACCTCATTAATACGTGTTTCGGTGGTTTTGCTTGTACAGATGTGGTATTTTTTAAACTTTTAATATTTTTTTGTCAGAATAATGAGCCATCGACCGAGGTTCTTCAGCTGGTATATTTGTATTTGTCTATGGAGCACCTCGCGCAGAGAAAAAAAATCAATTGAGTCAACAAAATGTGCGCTTACGGGTGGCGAAACAAATGTTTGGTTGATCCAATGGAATACCTCGTTGACCGAACTAACAAGCCGTCGATTCAAATTTTTCTTCACTTAATACAACAATTATTTCGTTCGATCAACCGAAAATTTGTTTCGCCACCCGTAAGCGCTCATTTTGTTGACTCGATCGATTTTATTTCTCAGTGCGTAAATATTAAATAAAACCTTGTTTATAGAAAAGACGATATACAATCGATTTAAATATTATACAAATAGCTCAAGCTCGTGGGTTCATAGATCTTCGTTTTATATTCGTGTGGAGGTTATTTTAAAAAGTAGTGTGTGTTGGGGGAATTTGTGTTTGGGGACTTTGTATAAATAAATAAAATAAAATAGTGCTGAAGGGCCCGGGTACGAACCATTGAGGGAAACAAAGACCACACGTATATCGACGCGACACCAACAGATCTTCTATTACTGTGGCTTATAAAACGGATTTGCTAAAATAAAATAAAATAAAATAAAATAAAATAAAATAAAATAAAATAAAATAAAATAAAATAAAATAAAATAAAATAAAATAAAATAAAATTAAATTAAATTAAATTAAATTAAACAAAATAAAATAAAATAAAATAAAATAAAATAAAATAAAATAAATAAAACAAAATAAAATACAGTGTATTCTTTGACTTCCGCTTCGCCTCCAGTGCGATATAATGTTATATACAAAAAAATAATACCCGACGTTAAATCCTCGATAACGCGGAACGAGTAGATTCGCAGAAGATTTTCCCGTTCCGAATCGACGATTTCTCCGACCCAAATGCACAACGCGAGTCAGTTATCTTCAACGGGGTTTTGCCGTTCGATAACACCGATGAGATTATTATCCCAGGGCGTAGCTCGATCATCGCTGGCGTCCTTCGGAAGTCCTCTAATGCCAGGCAGGTTTCGCCGGCTGAAAGGGCTTTGTCGCGGCGAACCGTATGCAAAGCTGCTTTATGAACGAGCGCCAGTGCGGCTCGGCGGCGCGCTCGCTCACCTTCTGTATACCTTGCGAGCGCGATGCGCCCCGCAAACACATTCAAAAACATCCCCCCCTCCCCCTTCCTTACCGCACAACAAACATGGCATTTGCCTACATCGACACGTGTACACGCCTGGTCGAACATAATTTAATCATAACAGCTTACCAATATTGCTCGGCGCCGCTCACTGTACACTCAATTACGTCCCCAAACCCCCACACGGCGATAGCAAAATCGCTACTGTTGGTCATATTGCGCACGCGTTGTCAAATATTTGGTCGAGTAATTGATTCGATATTTACATGTCATTATACAAAGTTTAAGGCTGCGCTATTGCAGGTATTTTTTTTGCAATTTTTTCTTTTCTGTTTATTTATTCTACTTAATTGGTTCAATATTTACCAACCATTGAATAAGCACGCTCAAAGCTGCGCTATTAGAGGTTCTTTTTGTTAATTTGTTATTTAAAAAAAAATGTATTCCACTTAATTGGTTTAATATGTACAAATTATTACATAAGCAAGTTTAAAGCTGCGCTATCGGACGCTTTTTTGTGAATTTTTTCTCTCCTTTGTATTTATTCTACTTAATTGGTTCAATATTTACAAAACATTAAGTAAGCAAGTTTAAAGCTGTGTTATTGGAAGTTTTTTTTTTTTTTGGTACACTAGTACTTCGACTTAATTCACAGCGGCGGAACCGGCTCGCGCTGACACGCACGAAAATCGAGGCTGCGCATGCCCCGCCCATACCAACTGTCGAGCATGGCAAATAGCTTCCTGCGTCGATCGATATTCGCTCGGTGGTGGGGACTGTTACGGAAACCGAGGGCGCACAAATCGGGGTCCTGGTGCAATTTATTTTTTCGTTAATTTTGCTTCCTCATAGAGGAAGCTTTTTTCTTTGCTTTTTATTCAACCTACGTATGTTCGTATCGTTGAAACGCATTTCGCAATTCCTCATTTTCGCTTTGAGGTTTGCTTTTCTTTGCTGCTGCCGCTGTAGTTCACGTTGAATGAATTAACAGTTTGCTGTACGGCCGGGGTGGGGGTGGGGGGGGGGGGGGCAGCGGGGACATAGAGAATCGGCACAAGCGTGTTCTGTTAACTCATCAGTGACGTCAGCCTTCCGCCTGGCCCACGACGCGACATTCCCGGGGCGCGTGGGTGCTCGACAACAGTCACGCGGAAAGAGCTCCACGCCTGGCCGGTGAATTTCACGCTGCAGCGTACCCGAAGAATTCGACCCGCGTGGACTGCTTTCCTCCCTGCCGGAATTCGACGCGGTCGATACAAGAAAAGTACATAAAAAAATAAAATCTATGCAATTTTTTTTGGTCTCTAATAATAATAATAATAATAATAAAAAGAAAAGACAACTTTTAGTTTACGTTTACGATAAATAATCTGCGAGTTAAAATATCGAATTTTCGCGGTTGGACGAATGGAATCCGGTCCCGAGTGTCTCAGAATTTACAAGGCACTTTTCGTCCGGTCTCCGTTACCGCGAGTAAATCCGTGGTACGATTTACTGCCGTTCGGGAATGCCGTGCGGCTTACTCGGCGGTGGCTTCCGGCCAGATGGAGTTTCGGCTCGCGGTCAAAATTCGTCGTCCGCAATATCGATCACTGCATCGACGTTTCATTCGGTATAATAATAATAATATACACTAAAAAAATTTAGTTGGACAATTAATGAATGGCATTGGAAGGTTTTTTTGCATAAACTGTTACTGAAATTTTAAATACATGTGTGTTGCAATTTTACAGTAAATTGAGCATTTTTGTAAATTTCAGGCAACAGATTTACTATTTTTATATCTATTATTTCAATTTTGCCAAAAAAAAGTACACTAATGTTCTAATGCAAGTAATGCAAGCAAATTTTATATTCCAACACATTAAATTTGAAATTAATTTTTTATGTACAATTTATATTATGTTATATTATATTTATTTGAATTCATATTTCGATACATAAGGCATCAATAAATGATATTTCCTCGTAACACGGCATGATATTTATCGTTGAAAATGAGACTAATTTATAATGCAGTTTCCGTCCGTCGACGGTTATACCGCGAGTAAATCCGTGGTGTAATTTACGGGCGTTCGGGAATGCCGTGCGGTTTACTCGAGAGCTTCCACTCAGGCCAGATAGTTTCCTCTCGCGGTGAGAATTCGTCGTCCGGACTATTGATCACTGCGTCGACGATCCACGATTTTCCGGGGGTTGTTCAATTTCGCTTCGATCTCGAACGCGTTCAGCTTAGAGTAGGGAAGGGGAAAGAGCGGGGGGGGGGGGGGATGACTTCGTGCGCGAAATTCAAACGCACTCGGTGCACGCGCTCGCACCCACTTTACGTTTAACTCATATATAAAAACCCTGGTCTCTCGTGCAGCGCGAAGTCCGGACCTCGGGGAAGCCTGGGCGAAACGCGTTATATTTGCATATACCGGGAATTCAATCGGGCGCGCACCAAAACGTGTATTAAATGTCGAATCAGTCTCGCTATCGGGCTCCCCGAGCGTGACGTACGAAACTATACGTGAACGCGTGTACACACGCACGTAAACGTGTATTTCACTCTCCGTGCTCTTGAAATTCTCGTCGCTCGTCGAACCGACTGCCTACCGCAATTTTATTCGATTCTCCGCATCGAAAAGTGCCTCCGAATTGAACAATTTACTTCACTACCGTATATCTATACACACGCTGTATCGCGGGACACACTTTTTCATCACGCTGTCAGAGGGTACGAATACAATTTTTATTCAATTTTTACTTTTTTTTTTTAACCGTTTCAGTTGCAATAATAATAATGTAGAGCCGAGGCAGCGATAAATTATATTTCTTCGTGACATGGCACGACACGATATTCATTGTTCAAAGTGAGACGGATAAAATAAAAAAGTAACAATAGAATAAAAATCACATTTTAGACTCTGATAGCGGGGTTAAACAAAAATCTATATATATATATAAGCTCTACTGAACACTGCATCGCGTAACAAATTTTTTCACCACCCTGTCAGACGGTTAGTTTATTAAACTATTAATTTCATTCTTGTTTTTTTTAAATTTGCAGTAATAATAATAATAACAACGATTGCTCATTTTTATATGTAAGGAAAACATATAAAATACCTCTTGCTATAAGAATCTTATGTATTCTAGAGAAGCAATACATTTATTTATTATTATTTGTTTATTATTTATAATAATAATAATTATTATTATAAAGATAAAAAAAATAATAATAATAAAATAGAGACGAAGCAACGATCAATTCTATATCGTCGTGAAACGGCATAATAAGATATTTATTGTTCAAAGTGAGACGGACAAAACAACAAAGTGAAAATGAAAGAAGAATTGTATTCTTGCGCTGTGATAGCGGGGTGAAAAAAATGTGATCTATGGGGCGGCGCGAATGGCTCGTAAATGAAACTAGAACAAAGTTACGTCGTTACTTCTATCGGTGCTCTACAGAGTGGCTCTCAGTATCTCTATAGCTGCCGGTGAGAAAGCACCTGATACGTTTCCCATCTGTTTTAATTTCCGCCCGATTTTCAACTCGAACGAGAAACTCCGAGGCGAGCTGCGAGCCGCCCTCGGAGATCGAGACGCGAATTTATGGATCGGGTCACGCTCGAGGGAAAGAGAGAGCTACCAGCAGTTTCTTCGGAATTCTCTCCCGGACCGCTCATTTATTATTTATTTATTATTTATTTATTATTTATTTATTATTTATTTATTATTTATTTATTATTTATTTATTATTTATTTATTATTTATTTATTATTTATTTATTATTTATTTATTATTTATTTATTATTTATTTATTATTTATTTATTATTTATTTATTATTTATTTATTATTTATTTATTATTTATTTATTATTTATTTATTATTTATTTATTATTTATTTATTATCTATTTAGGAAGATAAAAATTAAGCGAAAAAACGGGAGGGAGAGCGAGGCGAGGCTGTGCGGCACGTTCGAAATCGATTCGAAGCCGGGTAACCCAGTTTCCCCACGGGCAAAATGGGTTTTAACGAGTTAACGGGCGAAGAGGCTCCCCCGTCCTTCCGCCCTGTCCCGCCACGTACCACTCTTTTCGGATAAAGGCGCACGCGAGCGAGTGCCCGCGCTCCTAATTCCCGACAGCGAGGAGAAGCCAATTAAATGATAGGAGGACAGCCTCTCGTTCTTCCTTTCAGGCAGAATCGAAAGCAGAAAAAGAAAAGCAAAATCGTCCCTTGCATTTTTTTTCCCCCTGCAACTTCGAACTCTCGCAATCGTGCCGCTACACAAGCCACCGCTCAACTGCAAATTGACCCACTTTCGAGATAATAACAGACATAAAAAAAAAAATTTATAAAAAAACCAAACGATAATTTCAGCTTTTAGTTTTTCCAATATCGAATGTGAATAAATCGTACGCATCAACTTTGTTCCGAAGATATGGAGATTTATTTATTTCGCATCCTCGACGGATTCCATTGTGTTCCCCTGAACGCTTCGATAGCCATCGATCAACTCTTTATTTTTTTTTCCCTATGAATAATGTTTATACGATGTAGTGGACGGTTTCGCAGAGTCGAGCAAAAATCGAGCGCATAAGTCCCGTGAATCCTCGGCAGTATTTACGTCCGTCACGGCATAGGTGCATGTTACATAATATACGGGTGGGGCGAGAGGGGGGGGGGGGGGGCGGTTAAGACGATTCATAAATCATAAATCCGTTGGTCCTGCTGCTCGCGACATTTCATATACTCGTTCGTCTTCGCCGTCCCGGGCAGGCTTTTGTTCGTTCACTCTCTCCTCGTTCGTGCACTGCGCTACACTATACGGTATCGCATTACCGTAGTCGGGCCCTCGGCGATTCATAACTCACGGATCACGTTTATTCTATCCACGGATTTTCTCGAAAAGCTTAAAGAATCGCTCCACCGGTCAGCTCTTTCAATTTCCGCAGTCCTTTTTTCTTCAATTCTTTTTTTTTTTTTTTTAGTGGAGGGTAGAACTATCGAGAGATTAAATTTCTCGGGTGCTCGGTTCTGCCTCTGACGTTGGGCGTATGACATTCTTTAAAAAAAAATCCATTAGTTGGGTTTAAGGCGATGTGAGACATCGAGCGGTACGAGCGGGATGAACAGAGTCCGAGACGTGTTTCACATCGTCTTATTTTTTTTTTTATAAATTACAGAAATAAAATAAAATGTACTTGTTTTATTTTATGCATTATATTTTATTAATATTTTAGTTCGATCGATTGCTCGTTGACAATATGTGGATGCCGATATAAATGTGTAAATGTATAAATGTTTTATAACTGTAACGGTCGTTAAGGCGTCGAATGTATTGTCATGAAACACACATTTACTACTGCTAATATTTTTTAAAATTATTTTTGGGCGGAGAGATTATAAATAACAAGTAATTGGGCCAATACAACGACGGTTTTATGTATATTTTTATCTCGAGAGCCAAGCCGTCTAGCGACGATATTGTCGCGCATCTGTGCACCCGAAGAAACCGTTTCGCCCACTGGCTCCCATCCAGGGATGCCCAGGCGGTGCATCCGTGCCCGCTGGCTGGCACGCGTGCGTCTTCAGACTTTTTTCCCGAACGTACCTTTGAATTTTACGGTTAGGCTGAAACGCCCTCGAATCCTATAATTGTCCGAGAAATTTTCAATTATTATTATCATTATCGTAGTCAATATTTAAAAAATTATTTTCTATGTATATTTAAAAACATCTTTCTCAAAGCGCACTCAGAAATCAATTTTAGGGTTTTAACGATGAAAAGAAAAAATAATAAAAATAATTGAAAAATTGACGCCTAAACATACAGCTCGTAAAGCTTGCGGAACGGCGCGGTCGCGGCCGATTGAAAACCGCGACGTTTATGGGCAAACTATATGGCCGAGCGTATTCATTCAAGAATTTAATATAGCAGTGATAATGCGAGCGCGTAACGTAAAATAACCGGAAAATATCGCTCGAATTTTACGGCTAAAATTTAGGGCCGAAACCCCCTCGAATCCTATAATTGTCCGAGAAATTTTCAATTATTATTATCATTATCATAATCAACATTTAAAAAATTATTTTCTATATATATTTCCCAACATTTTCCTCAACGCGCATTCGGAAACCAATTTTAGGATTTTACGAAGAATAGAAAAAATAACAAAAATAATTGAAAAATCGACGCCTAAACGTAGAGCGCGTAGAGCTTGCGCAACAGCGCGGTCTCGGCCGATTGAGAACCGCGACGTTTATGGGCAAACTATATGGCCGAGCGTATTCATTCAAGAATTCAATATAATGATGATAATGTTAGCGCGTAACGTAACATAGGCGGGCAATTTCGTCCGCCAAGGTCTATCGCTGCATAATGGTGACACGGCATAGTAAAGACACGAACGCGCGTATTTTTTAAAAACCGCGTCTCGATTTATAAACCGCATACTAATAATAACATACAGCTTCCCGTCCACCTCGTACGCGATCGCAATCGGTGAAAGTACCGGAGTGCCGACCGGTAGCCGGTTAATCGTATAATGCTCATTTTATTGCCTACCGTTGCAACGGTATTGCAAGGTTCGCGCGCCGAACGCACGAATTAATCCGTACGGCTATTCTAAGTTACCTTTTCTTCGCTCGGCGCTCGTTCCCCTGCAGACTCGGACAATTTAACGTTCGCCGTCACGGATCTTAATTTTTTTTCTTCTCACTTATGTTTATTTATAAGTTTCTTACGAAGCCTGTAATAAAAATCAAAATATTATTTATTTTAAGTCAGGAATGGATTTAATTAATTTCTACTCTTTTATTGAATAAGAAAAAGTAACTGATCTATTATCAAACTGGTTACTTTTAGTGGTCTGCATTACAGCGTAAATAACGCGAAGAATGGAAGGTAAAATCAATACCGATAATAATTTTCATTTCTCCAAATTAATTTCTACATTTTTTAAAATTAATTTGAATAAGTAAAAATAATGAATTTATTAAAGCGCATTAAAGCGTAACAAACGTGAAAAATCAAAAGTAAAACAAATACAGAAAATCATTTTTATTTTTATTCAAATTAATTACAAATTTTTTTCCTTCACATTTGATTGACTTAAACGAGGATTTTTTTTTTAAAATTTAACTGCAAAGTCTTATCGCCGGATGTTCGCGGTGTTCGAAGCGCGTGCGCTTTTGTTCGACTCCGCGGAGGGAATACAGTAAGATCGTCGATTGTCGATAGAAACATCGGCAGAACTGGGTTAAGCAAATACTCTCCGCTCGTTCTCTTCCCCGCGGTAACTCGGCCAGCTATCTGCTCCCTTTTATTCGCAGTTTCCCCATTGTCCGATCCGGCCCGGTTGGGCGGACAAGCGCCCCCCGAGTTTACCGAGATATCGAACGTTTCTCACATTTCTCGGGGGGCGACTCGATATCGATTCTCGTCCTGACAATTTCACGGAGCTCTTCTATTATACACAACCCGCTTCTCTCCGTCGACCCCCGTTAGGAAAGTGGAGCGTCCTCGTGCCGTATCGCCTCTCGACTCCTGTTTATCGGCTCGTCCATTAGTTTCTATCAGCGATTGCTGGACGAGAGCGATCACCGAGCGCGACCACCTCAAAATATAATCGGACATTTTTTTCTTTTCTTTTTTTTTTGTTCAATAATTTTCATTAGATCGTCGATTTATTGAAACAGGGTAGATGTTTTAATAATTAAAACAGGGTAGATGTTTTAATAATTAAAACAGGGTAGATGTTTTAATAATTAAAACAGGTAGATGGGTCGGTTTTATTTAGGAAAATCAGATTAACTATCGGCGATTGGTGGACGAGAGCGATCACCGAGCGCGACCACCTCAAAATATATTCGGACATTTTTATCTTGTCTTTTTTTTTGTTCATTAATTTTCATTAGATCGTCGATTTATTAAAACAGGGTAGATGCACCCAGAAAAATAATTGATTTAACGGCCACCGTTTATTTGGTTTAACTAAAATATTTATTTGATTTAAATAAATATTTATTTCATTCAAGTAACTATTTACTTAATGTAAATAAATATTCATTTAAATCAAATAAATATTTTACTTTAACCAAATAAACGGTGGCCGTCAAATAAATTATTTTTCTCAGTGTTTTAATGATTAAAACAGGTAGATGGGTCGGTTTCATTTAGGAAAATCAGATAAATATTCGGGCATTGAATACTCGATGGAGAATATTATTGCTTAAATTTGAACCGCGAGGATTTTCGGATTTTAATCTTTTATTTGGTCAGATTTTATGATGATGTCTTTGCTGAGGGCAACGACATGTGTTGGATTCGCGATCGGTAGGGAAAAAGCACGTCGGATGCAATTAAAACGATGAGGGACGAAAAATGAAATCTTTCATATTTGAAAAAATTGCGATTTTGGGTGATTTTCGGAGAGCGAAATCTCTGAACAGAACAACGATATTTCCACTCTAAAATATTTCATCCGAAAAAAAAAATGAAACTAATGTAACAAAATTTATTATAAAATAAATGAAATTAGTCTCGGACGCGTCGCGAATACAACGATCGATATTCGCATGTCCGAGGCCCGATGTCGCAAAACGTTTGATGTCGCTCCGGAGCTCGATGAATTAACCATTTGCCAGAGACGAGCCTGCGCCCGAAGTGCTTCCGTGCATTGAATCGGGACCCAGATACTGCATAACTCCGTATGCGACCCTCCCGTTGATTTCGCCGTCCAACTTCCGGGGCTTCCGGATTAGAGATCCGGGAGAATCTGCGAGATATGTAGGTCAACTCGATTTCAGCCTCGTTTCGCATCCATTCGATTCCGGACGAGTTTATGTCACCGCTCGAGGGGACCCACGGGGCATAAAAGCCATCTGGAAACGTGATGAGAAAAAAGTTTGAAAAAAATTATTTTTAACCGTGATAGTTTGCCCGGAAGGAGGAAGGAACATTAGCTTGTCGCATCAGTCGTAAAATCTCTTCGCTCCCTCATTCGCTATTGCGCACGTTCCAGTTGAAGGTTGTCCTTGTGAATAGTGTTCACTTCAAGCTTCAGAGAAATGCGAGGGAATTGCAAACACTCCTCGATGGTATAAAAAACTGGAAAAAATTAAGCTTATCAAAGGTGCTGAAAAGATTCATTTTGCATAATAAGAATTCTAAAAGGTTATTAACAAATTGATAAAAGAATTAAATTGTTTAACAAATCTCCTGGAAACTTGACTGTCTTTTATGAAAACTATTCGTTCACTTTTCTGAATACGTATGAATTGTTGCAGATTTTTTAAATTGACTTTGAAGTTTTTTTTATATGAGAAAAGTGTGTAGAAAGTCACCAAATTCGAAATGAATTTAAATATCTGAAAAAATGCACACGTACTCAGGAACGTGAACGAATTATTTTCGTAAAAAAAAAGTTTTCCGGGAGATTTGTTGAACAATCTTATTTTTCATTAATTTGTTGATAACATTTTGGAATTATTATTATGCCAAATTAATATTTTCAACACCTTTGAGATGCTTGATTTTTAAAAGATTTTTATACCATCCATAAGTGTTTGGTATTGACTCTCATTTCTCTGAAACTTAAAACTCATTTCTCTCTCTTGAAACAAACTATTGGCAAGGACTACCTTAAGTCGGTGTATATGAGACGATCCCTCGTAATCAACGAGTGTCGTAGCCGCTCGACATTTCCCTCGGGTAAGATTTCACCAGTTAGCTTTGGGGCCGATAAAAATGAAAATCGCGAAGCGTAGTTGGTGTTACAATTCGTCGAGCTCGTTTAATTTTCTTTATCTTTTTTCGCCCTTAATTTTGAACTTTTTCTTTTACCTCGACCGCCGACTGGTATAACGACGAAAAAGCTTGTTTGAAGCAAAAAAAAGAACAAAAAAAACTTTAACGAGGCCAAGAACCGGCCGTGAATATTCGCGCTTGTAAAAGTGTTAATCGTCTTTTTAACGCCCGATTCGTTGGCTCGTAAAAAAATCCGACTAAAATTTTTACCACGATACATATTTTCAGAAGAAACCCCTAAAAAAACAAAAAAAAGCAATTTTCAGCCGTTCAGATAATTCATATTTTACAAAAAAAAAGAAAGGTTCCAAGTTTCTCCAAGCAACATGTTAGTTTCGCTGCGAAAAAAAAAATTCTACGCGAAATTTACCATCCGCATGGCGCTGTCGCCTCGCGAATGTCATGCCGGATATTCATTTATAAATCTCGTTTAACGATTTTTTTTTCCCGCGAAACGTCAGAGTGGAGATGGGAAAAGAATAAATAAATGAAATGACGATTTTGATGGACGTCCGCTGACATCGTTCGTAGCGTAAATACTCGATGTTGTGGCCGGAAGCGAAAAAAAAAATTAAATTAGAAATAAAAATAAGAACGTCAAGCTCATTGGAAAAGCTGCGCGTAATCGGTTCTCCCTACTCCGAGCGCATGAGGAGTATTACAGACCAATCAACTTTTCCTTTTGTTCCTCTTCGTCCTATTCCACCGCTCGTGCGTTATAACGATCGTCCGGATCGCTCTTCGCGTCGAGAGGCGATAAATTAAAAAAATCATTTTCCAATAGCCGTGACATCGAGTCTCGTCCGCGCTACCTCGCGTCGTACCGGGGATGAAAGAAAGGACGAAAAAAAAAAAAAAAAAATTGAAAATAAAGACGAAAGAAGATAGAAGCGAATCGAGTAATTAATCCTCGGCTCGATCCTTTTCGGTCGTTCGGCGTTTATTTCTCTATATACGCTCGTTCGTTCTTCCGGCTCGTCGGTCTCGTTTTCCCCGTGTCCGGACATCGGGAGACCCGGAAAACCGGAAGATTAATCGGTTCGACGCGCGGCCGACGGAGATGTACGTGGATGTCGTAAACAAGGGGACGAGGCGGTCGGGCAGAGGGGCGGCGTAGTGGCGATGCTCGGATCGGCGGAACGCGTCGAGGTAACGGGGCCGATAGAGCCCGGGGGCTTTGTCGGATTAGCCATTGAGTAAGATCTAGCCGTGTCGGAAAAGTAGAAACAGAACGCTCCCACGGATGTTTCCGGATTTCCTACTCTAGAAAGACTACAAGGTCACGGGGATTTCCAATTATGTACATGTGTTCTTAATCCCTTTATTTCTTCGACGGGAAATCTAATTTTCTTTAAATTCCTGTAAATTCTTTTAAATCCTTTTAAATACTTTTAATGTAACTCATCGAAAATTGCTATTTTAAGCTTTTTCGATTTTTTAAATACATGTGGGCTAAAAAATGAAATAAATAAATGAAAATAGTCACTCTGACTATAAGGTGTACTTTACACCTTATAGTTACGACCACATGTTCGTAATAACATGTGAGTTCGAGAGGTAAAGTACATTCGTCAGTTTAGTTGTTTCTGGAGGATTTTGTCGGATTAGCCATCGAGTAAGATCTCGCCGTGTCGGAAAAGTAGAAACAGAACGCTCCTCCGGATGTTTCCGGATTTCCTACTCTAGAAAGACTACAAGGTCACGGGGATTTTCAGTTATGTACATTTATTCTTAATCCCTTTATTTCTTCGACGGGAAATTTAATTTTCTTTAAATTCCTGTAAATTCTTTAGAATTCTTTTAATCCAACTCATCTTCGATGGTTATTTTAAGCTTTTTCGATTTTTTTAATGACACGAAAAATGTAAAAGAATGAAACCTTGGAATGCTTGAGATGAGGAATTTAGACAAACTGTAAAAAGCCGAAAGGGTATACATGCAAATAAAGACACTGTTTTTTAATTGTTTAAATAAATTTGCGCTAGAAAATTAAAAAAGTGAATCAAAATAGTCAGCTTAACTATAAGGTGTACTTTAAAGTTTTATGAACTTGTGGGTTCGAAGGGTTCAGTTCAGGAGGGTAGTTCAGTACATTCGTCAGTTTAGTTGTTTCTGGAGCATTGAACGGCCAACTCCGACAACATCCCACAAGCACGGGGATTTGGTCGGATTAGCCAT
This sequence comes from Amblyteles armatorius, assembly GCA_933228735.2. Classification (NCBI taxonomy): domain Eukaryota; kingdom Metazoa; phylum Arthropoda; class Insecta; order Hymenoptera; family Ichneumonidae; genus Amblyteles; species Amblyteles armatorius. Next base: position 2,348,833 of record OW121688.1, on the reverse strand, counting down.
TGAGTAAGATCTCGCTGGGTCGGAAAGTAGAAACGGAACGTTTCTGAGATGTTTCCGGATCCTGCCCTAGAAACACTACACGGTCCCAGGCATTTTCAACTTTGTACATATTTTCTTATTCCCTTTATTTTTTCGACAGAAAATGTAATTTAAAAAAATCCTTTTAATTTTAATTCATCATCGATGATTATTTTAACACATACATTTTCTTTTTAAATAACTTTGCGCCGAAGAATGAAATAATTACTAAAAATAGTCAGTTTGACTGTGAGGTGTGCTTTGATGTTCTACGAACGTTTGGACTGGAGAGGTCGAGTAGATTCGTCAGTTTACTTGTTTCTGGAGCATCGGACGGCCAACTCCGACGACCTCCCACAGGCCCGGCCTCCGTGTGCGACCGGGGTCGAACTTATAGATATAAATAACCGAGTGAGAGCTTTCCGGCTGTTGATGCTCGGCTGCAACGTCGCTTGAGAGGCGTCTCTCTCCTCGGGCTGGAATAAGTGAGACGCCAGCCGGGCACGAAACTTGCTCGTACATTTCGTCGATTGCGTAAGAACCCGGACGACAGAGATCCGTCGAAGTATAACAAACTCGCTCCGTCGACTTTACTTGCACAGGTTAAGAAAACATTTTTGAGTAATTGTCAAATTTTTCATCTCCCATCGGAACTCAAAAATAATTTATTTTTTCAATGCTCATCCATTCTTGTCGGCAATTTTTATGCAACCTTGAAAATGATTAATATCTTTTCTGTCACCCACTTTGTCAATAATATTTCATCCGAACTCAACAATTGTTAGATTTTTCCCCTTCATATTGCTTTTTTTTTCTATATTTTACAATCCGCGTGAGGTCCGTGATTTTTATGCTTTTTATGGAAAGGCATATCCGGTGAAAAATATTCATTATCATCACTTTTCTCCTCCAAACCCGATATCCGGTAGCAGCCTCTAGTGACCTTCGGGAAATGCACTTTTACACTAGTTCTATATATTAATTATTTTTTTCTAACACTCATTATGACAATAACATTTATTGCGAACTTATCCAAAATTATTTCATTTCTTCCCTCAAATTGTTTTTCTTCCGCACTTTATCATCCGAATGACATACGTGATTTTTAGGTTCACTTTTTAGACCTTTCACTGAATATCCGTAGAAAAATATTCAATAACGTTAGTTTCCTCCTCCAAACGCCATATCCGGTAGCAGACTCTCGCAGGGGTTCACGTAACTCTAGTGACCCGTGGAGAATATCCCGTTGACTCGTAGTTGTACTTCGCCGTAGAGTTGATGCAGTTTCCTGCTGGTGCGCCGAATGTTCGAATTGCAGATGGTACCGGAAGTGACAGGCGGAGGGGGAGGGGGAGGGGGAAGGGGGGAGACCTCCGCAGGGACGCGTATATATATCGAAGTCGTGGAAATTGTATCTCGGATATAACGCATACATATATATACATACAAGTCATATATGTCATATAGATATTGTATATACGTTATAGTATCGTCGAGACACTCGAGAGTCCGGGGAGAGCGAAGAAGTCTCAGTTGCAGCGGCAACCTACCTCTATACATCTCCCGTTTACTGGATTCTCCCACGACAATATGCACTTCTAGCAAGGTTCGTATTCCCGGGAGCACTCTCGAGGCATGCTCCGGACAAATCAATTCCAATCAGTAGCACAGAATCTTGCTCGAGGAAACAATGCCTTGCGTCCCACCGAGCGAGTTCTCCGTCCGTTTGTGCTTCCGGATCGACTTCAGGATCGTTCACTGGGGATTATTGCGGAGTCGGCGCACAGAGTATGAAGATTCTATTGACGAAATGGATAGGAGTGCAAAGGGACGGACCGAGGATCGGACATCTTGTTTTCATAAATAAATAATATTTTTTGGACGCAGATTGGTCTAGATTCGCGGTTCGATTGACTGGGAGTTACGAAATGATTTATAATCAAATCGATGATACGTTATTTGCAATTCTGGCCTTTTTTTTGTAATTCACGGACTAGTATTCGGTTTATTTATTTATTGATAAAACCGAACAGGGTCTCCGTTCGTTTGTACGTCAGGATCGTTCACTGGGGATTATTGCGGAGTCGGCGCATCGGCTATGAAGATTTTATTGACGAAATGGATAGGAGTGCAAAGGGACGGACCGAGGATCGGACACCGGGTTTTCATAAATAAATAATATTTTATGGATGCAGATTTATCGGTCCAGATTGGTCTAGATTTGCGGTTCGATTGACTGGGAGTTACGAAATAATTTATAATCAAATCGATGATACGTTATTTGCAATGCTGGCCTTTTTTTTTGTAATTCACGGACTAGTATTCGGTTTATTTATTTTTTGATAAAACCGAACGGGGTCTCCGTTCGTTTGTACGTCAGGATCGTTCACTGGGGATTGGATTGCGGAGTCGGCGTATCGGCTATGAAGATTTTATTGACGAAACCGACCGAAATGCAAACGGACGGAGCGTCGGAGATCAATAAATAAATAATGTTTATTCGGTAGCAACATTTTGCTACCGAATTTCCCCAGTAAAAAGAATAGTTATTCTTTTTTAAAAATAAAATAGAGGATCGATAGGTGGAATAAAAATTGGTCTTCATTTGAGTTTCGATTGACTACGAGTTACGAAATAATGTTTAATAAAATCGATAACACGTTATTCGAAAAACTGGCTAGTTCGTAAAAAGACAAAAAATCACCTAGTCTCGAGTTAATTCATTTATTAAAAAAAATATCGAGATAAAAACCATCGTCGGGAGTTAAAGTGTATTAACAAAAATATATGAAAAAAAAAAATTATGATCAAAGACAAAACAAAAGGCGAGAAAAATGCGTGCGAAACGTCGGGATGGAACAGGGTGGATTTATCGCGAGATGAATCGGGGTCGGGCATCCGGCCGGAAATAGAACGCATGCAGTACAGTCATGCACCCGACTCTTAGGCCTCCGCGTTAAAACATTCAAATATATCTATCGAGAATTTCATCACCGGTCTACCGGGACACTTTTCAAAGTTTATTTATCCTCGGCCGCAAAAAAAAAAACAAACAAACAAACAAAAACAAAATAAAAAATTCTTCCCTACAATTTTCCACCGCCGAGTTCGCCGCCCCGACCCGTACGGCATAGTTCGCGCTCTATCCTTAAATCTCGCGATTCGAACGAACGGTAATAAAAAAAAAGTAAGATAAAATTGGAAATGCAAAGCAGACGAATAACCGAGTCGGGGTGAATTGCCCTGCAATTCCAGCTCCAGTTTAGTTTCTAATGTTTCCGCCTCTCCGGTTTTAAGCTCCGCAACGGTCATGATCTGAAATATAAGTGCGGTACCGTAGGTACGAGCCGGAGGCGTGTTCGTGCGGTTAATCGATCGATTTACACGCGACCGACTGACCGCCAATACCAACGATCGGCATATCTTGCGCCTGTGCTCGAGGCACCGCTGATGCTGCTACTGGCGTGTGTCTCCCCCGTACCCGCCCCGTCCCCGGCGTACACTGTATCGCACTACCCATATAATGGCTCGAGACGCGGTCTGATTATTTCGCAGGAGCGTCCCCGGGAGAATACTCGATTATTGTTCCGAGCTCTATGAAATGCCCGGCTCGCGATCCCACCGCTGCTTGCATTGTTCTCGATCTACGCTGACGCAAACCTATATAGATATATGCATGATGTGCAGTATTATTCGACGAGGCCTCGATAGCGTCAAAGGGGTCAGCGACATTTAGCACCGATCTACGGGGCATTCGTACATCATCGGGCATCGATATACTTCATTACTTTTTTTATTTAACAATCATTTTTCTATAAATTATTAACAACATTTTAGTATTATTATTACTTCAATAAATGATTATTCACAAGATTTTATTAATATCTCTCCAATAAATTGTTGATTACCAGATTTTATTGTTATTATCTTTTCTATAAATTGATAACAAAATTATATTATTATTATTTTTTCAACAAATTATTAATAATAATATGTTGAATAGTTCGATGATGTCAAAAGGGGTTGGCGACATTTAGGACCGATTTGCGGGCAATCTCTAGCTCGAACATCGTCGAGCACCGACGTAGTTCATTTTTTTTAAATTCAACAATAACTTTAAAAAAAATATAAGTAACAACATTTTATTTTTAACAATTTATATTGAAGAAATTAAAAAAATAATAATGTGTGGAATTTTACTTGATAATTTGACGATTATTCGAACGAGAGTCCTCACGTCGTTCCAGCGTTAAAGTGCTCTCGAGCATCCAAGAGTCTCGCCGAGATGGGCTGCGCGTACCTACAACCCGTTTGGATATATTTATAGGAGTGCCTCGAGTGCGCGACCGTTTCGCTGGTTCTCTCTCCCCCCTGCTCATCTTCCCATTTTTTTTTTTTTTCTCTCTCCGCCTCTCTCTCATCCATTTCGCTCTCCACCCCCAGAACTTTTATTAACCCGGAGGGAGGCGTTAAAAAAAAAAGTTAAAAAAAAAAAAAAATACACTATCCCCAGGGTTTCGCTTCTCTTTATATTTTTTTATCCTCTCCTGAATTATAGAAACGTCTTTTCCCAGCCGGAAGGTTACGCGTCTTGCATAAGCGACGGATTGCGTTGAAGGGGGACGTCTTTTTTATTTATTTTTATTAGTATTTTTATTTTTACATTCCTGGACGAAAGCGAAAAGCACGTCAAATGAAATAAAGGTATACTGTGCATGATCATAATTTTTTATTATTTTTTTATCACCATTTTTATATTTTTTTATCATCAAGCTTGTGTAAATGACGATAAGGCTCGGGTCTCGTGACGATTAACGATTGGGGACACGAGTCTATCGGATCTGACCTCAGGGACCTTGAGAAACCACCAGACGGTTGATAAGAATTGGAGGGCGAGGGGGAGGGGGATATAAAAGCTTCTGCAACCATAAGCTCGAACAATGGTTAGTTCCCGATAATTTCTTTGACCGTTTTTCATCGTTATCGATTTAATCTCGAATCGTTTAAACTTTTCCCCTCCCCTATCTCGGCGTGAGAAAACAAAGACTGCTGAGTCTTACTTTTATCCGCCTAGATACGCAATCTTTTTATCGACAGATGCGAGACCTCAATCGCACGTCAATTAAAATGATCAATTTTCACTTATTCATTTATCCACAATTAATTAATATTTATTAAACCATGTTCGACAAAATGAACTGTCCTTTTTTTTTATGAATCTTTCCAATTTCATTTATTCTTCATGATCAACAAAAATCTCGTATAAATTACCGTGGTCCATTTCGCCCCACCCTCACGATATTTACCACACGTTCCAGCTAACCCCGTTCTGCCCGATTCCCGACGGCTCTTGTGTCCATTGAGTCGATCCACTACGTTCCAGCCATACCTCGTCGGAATACACGAGCGAAAACACGTGGGAGAACTATGCACACCTGAGCGGTCGCACAGCATCCACGCACTGTCTACATACTATATCCTCATGCATACACATCGGCGCATAAACTATATTCTATCTATCCGCACAATTTCTTTCGAATGTTTCTTATCTATATAGATATACACAATACATGCATAAGCACACATATTATTGACTGCTAAGAAACAAAAGGGCGTATCTCGCACCATTTAACATGTAATACGATGCGGCACGCATATACATAATGCATATATATATAGACATACACAAAAGTATCATTTATTTACTTATTTATCAACGGGTTGAAAACCCTTTTGCAAAAGATAAAATATAGTCTCTATGATTTGAAAAATTTATATACACATATACAAACACCCATATTATCGACTGCCAAGAAACAAAAGGGCGTACATCGCACCATTTAAAGTGTAAAACGATGCGGCTCACGCCCTTCCGTGTCTCAGCGGTCGATATACGCACGCATATACATAATGCATACATATATGTACAGATAAACAAAAATATCATTTGTTTATTTATTTATCAACGGAATGAAAACCCTTTCACATAAGATAAAATATAGTTTCTATGATTTAACAAATACATATACACAAACACCCATATTATCGACTGCCAAGAAACAAAAGGGCGTATCTCGCGCCATTTAACATGTGAAACGATGCGGGTTGCGCCCTTCCGTTTCTCAGCCGTCTTTATCTGCGTGCACACATACATATACAATACATACATATATATAAATATATATATACATAATATCACCGAGCGTATAATATAACCTTCGAACAATGCTCGGAAATAGAGGCCCATTATAAGCCCGAGGGTATTGTACCGGATGTCTAGCACTCGAATGTCCCCGGTGCGTCGTTGCGCTGGAAACGTGCGTGGCCGTCGCCCAGAGAATATCCACGCACACGCGCTCATGAGCACAGTTATTGGCGATTACATTACGAAGATCCCACGTGGGCCTCGCCAAGGGAGAGACAAGTCGCGGCCAGCGGCTGTAGTCGTTGGCCGTGTTTCCAGCTCGGTCGGTAAAGTCAATTCCCGTACCGGCGGTGCGTCGCGCCCGTGGTCTTGGACCCGCTCGAGTGGCAAGAGGCTCGTTATTGAGGCTTCGGGCTTACGCAGCTACGCAGACTACCGATGGCCTCTCCGGCTGTGCCGTTGACGTTGCCGTCGCCATGTGCGTGCAACATGCCGCCCTTCACGTCGCTCCTGCCTCGCTCATCGCGCCTCATCGTCGTCTCCCGAAGGGGCAAAGTGGGAGACGAGGGCTTCGAGCTCCTCTGGCAGCTTCGCCAGACGACACGAGCACGCTCCGTGCGCTCCGCCAATGGAGGCGATGATCCAATCGGGAGAACAACGCGACATTACAGTCATGCGGGGCATTAACGGCCTTCGCATTTCCCCCACCGCACCCAGAAAAATAATTTATTTGACGGCCACCGTTTATTTGGTGTAAGTAAAATATTTATTTGATTTGTATGAGTATTTATTTAAATTAAGTAAATATTTATTTCAATAAAATGAATATTTTACTCAAACCAAATAAAAAGTGGCCGTCGAATAAATTATTTTTCTGAGTGCGATGCCGGGGTTGACTGAAATATTTGGCTAAGTTGCGTGGTGGGAAACGGTTAACTGGCTCGATATTTATGGCAATTTTCTTTCTTTTTTGTAATTTAGCTGAACACTCAGAAAAAAATCAATTGTGTCAGCAAATGTGTGCGCTTACGGGCAGGGAAACAAATGTTTGGTTGATGGAAAGGAATACCTTGTTGATCAAACCAACGGGCTGTCGAATAGAAGGTTGATTCACTTACTACGATCGTGACACTGTAAAACAAAACCTCGGTACTTTATGTCAAGAAACTATTCTAAAAACATTGAAAACTGAGCGAAAGAAGGGACACCCTATGTCGCACAGTGACGCAAAGGGCTAAACAGAAATTTGTTTCGTCACTTGTAAACGCTCATTTTGTTGGGTCAAACCATGTCTTTGCGCAGTGTACACTGCCCTTCGTTGATTTATTCCTCGATGTTTTAACGAAATCGAAGATATCAAGCAAGACGTCCAGTTTTGCTCGATGTCCTGCTCGATGTCTTGCTCGATGTCTTGCTCGATGTCTTGCTCGATGTCTGGTTCGATGTCTTGCTCGATGTCTTGCTCGATGTCTTGCTCGATGTCTTGCTCGATGTCTTGAGAGGTTTAGAGACGACATTCATGTAATGGATTTTAGGAAAATAAACAATTTTTTTTTTGTTTCTCTTTGAATAATAACATTTCTCAGTAATTGGGTAGAAAATCGAGATGGATGAGGACTGTTCACACAAGTCGCAGGCGTGCTCATCACATGTTACCATTAATGAAACCTTAGAGTCTGTCAAGCGCATGTCTCCTGTGTCTATTTGTACTGCGGTAGAACATAGCGTATGAGCGAAGTATAGCTTGTACGGTACTCTGTGTGTACGCTTCCGGCCTGCGGCACGACCGTCAGACTATCAACGCTGATAAACTTTCGTCGTTGAAACTCTGATGAATTTCTCTATGAATTTTCGACAACCGGGGCAGAGAATGAGACTCGCAGATTGGAGAGATTGAAAATGGAGAAAGCACCGCCCGAAGCTTCACGCTTTGTTGTAAAGTGAAATAAAATAAAACAAAATAGAGTGGAATAAAATAAAATAACAGAAGCAATTCGCTTCGTATCTCTGCTTTCCCAGCGTCCGCACGAACCTTCCGCGAGAATAAAACGGGTATGAATTCTTTTTTTCATTTTTTTTTGTTCACTCAATCCAGCGTGCTGGAAATCGCAACCAGTGTGTCTAGGGCGCAATTACTTAATTTCGTTACGGAACGAAGGGCCGACTCTGCGATCTACGCATGACTAGGGACAGCTCCAATCTATCTGGAGAAACTTATAGTTCGTCATACGAGCTCTACACACATACATATCCATATATATGTATATGTATGTTTGCGTTACAAATGAGAGGCGAGGGGATGGATGACGCCTGAACAATTCGTAATTGAGTTCGGTACTGTAACGAGCCGGCCAAACGAACGAGACTCCTCGGAAGTACCGTGTCAACGTCACGAACAGTAGAGATAGTAACGAGTCCGGCGGACGAGAGAACTAATTAAAAAAGAGTCACTTAAACGTGAGCCCGGCTAACGCTCCGACATTTATATATAAAACATATATATATATACCATTTGGATCTACATTTGGAACAGGCCACACGTGAATGTCACACAATGGGAATCAATAATACGGGCGCGGAGGGTGGAGGGGGGACATTTATCAGAATCGAGTATACCGAGACGGTCGGTGGCTATAAATACTTCTAATGGACTGTAATAGGCTTTATTCCCTCTAATACCACTTCCTGGTGGGATGGCTACTCGGACCATGGCCATTTTTCACAATACAATTTTTTTAAATCATTTTCTTTTAAACATTTTTTTACGGTATATGAATAAATGTAAATAATATTGCCTATTGAGCTTAAAATTACGTATAATATAGTTAATACAAGTGCAATTACAACAGAATTCCGACAACACTGTACATGGAACGCGTATTCGGGTCACGAAATGTGTTCCGTAGAAATTGTGTTTGTTCGCTGAAAGCATTCGCTTTCCCAGGTTCGTCGCGGAATTACATCAAACCCGGTTGTACGATACGATTTTTAAGTAGCGGAAAATAATTGTTTACAAAAATGTTTTCATTTTTTTAAATAAATGTTTCCATTTATTTAAATAAATGTTTTCATTTATTTAAATAAATGTTTTCATTTTTTTAAACTAGCATCCAACTAGCTTAAAATCACCTATAATCAATACCAGTGCAATCACATCGCAATTCCGAAACCACTGTATAGAACGTTTGTTCTCCGAACGTGTACCCTAGAAATTGCGTCTGGTTCGCGAAAAGTTTTCGCTTCGCCAATTTCGTCCTGGAATTACATCGCGCCCGGTTGTACGACGAGATTTCTAAGTGGTAGACACGCGAACGCGCGAACACGTGTCATAAGCAGTGCGGCAAAGCAGCGACACAGATGTACTGCAGTTCCACTTGTTCCCGGCTAGTCCGTGGAAGAAGGAGTGCAGCGGAGGGCAAGGCAGAGACGGACGAGGAAGGGGGGGGGGGGGAAAGGGAAGGAAACTAACGACAATGAACCTTGAAACTCGTTCGGTGGAAATTTCAACAACTTTCAAGATGAGTTTCATTTGAACTACCCTCGCTCGTGCGGGACGACCGGAAGTACGAGGAGGAACTGCTGCGAGAGAGAGCCGCGAGGAGCTTCAGTTAAGGAGACTCAACTAAAAGAGAGTTTTCCACGCTCTCCCGAGGTAACTCGATCGGCGCTCCTCGCGCACTGCTTCTGGCATAATACACCGGTAAAGAAAGAGCCCAGAGACAACCATCGGACGCTCCGGAGTAGATCAACTTGTAGCAGGAAAAAAAGAAACTAAAAATTAGCTTTAAGAAAACTTTTTTTTTTTTTTTTTCTATGGAATGATTTATCTTGCGAACGGCGAAAGTCGCGAGAGTCTGCACGGGACATGATTAATTGGCGTTATTAATCATCCGCTAGGTGGCGGGTGGGAGTCGATGATTTTTTTTTCATTCTCCGTTGGTCGGAGGGGTCGAAGAGGTCGGGTGCGAATTAACATTCAATGGAAGCGCAGCTGTTCGTTGTTTCTTCGCAAATCCGAGGGTAATGTATACGATACGGACGATAAATCATGGCCGTATCGGTGATTTATTCGCTCGGAAGGGTGCTCGATAGTTTATGGATTCGTTATCGGGAGCGTAAGTGCATAACGATTATGAGGCCATCAGCGTCGGGAAACGACAGCGCTGTGGGTCGTTGCTTTATTCTTTTTTTTTTTTTTTTTAAGTATCCGATTTGTCACTATCGCATACCAGAGCTATTTTTTTTTTAATGGTTTTTCTCACAGCTCCGGGAGTTGATATTGCGCGGTTAATTTGTATCGGAATATCATCCCAATTAGTTCAGTTTTATGGAGAGTTTCGGTGCGAGAAAAAAATATAATGAGTTCGTCGACACGAAGAAAGAAAAATAGCTTATCGGTTTCTCGCGATGCAGCGAGATGTCGTTAAAGTACGATCATTTTTTGTTGTTTTTTATCGTGTCAACGACCCGAAAGGGTCAAACGCGTCGTCGGCAAATCCACGATACGATAATTCATAATAGTCCATGATAATTCTCACACTTTCGTTAACATTGATACCAATTAAAACAATATATATATATATATGGAAGAGCAGGGCAAAATTAGACATTGCGGTAAAACGAGACGTCCTAAAATCCCTGTAAAATTGTTGTTTCAAAAACGCAACTTTATAATCCCTTTAGGACGTCCTTTGTGCTTTTATCGTGTCAGCGACCCGAAAGGGTCAAGCGTGATGTTGGTAAATCCACGATACGAAATCGTCCATGACTATTCTCACACTTGCGTTAACATTGACAAACAATAAAAACAAAACATATATAGGGTAGAGCGAGGCAAAATGAGACATTGCGGCAAAACGGGACGTCCTAAAATTATTGTGTAAATGCTTTTTTAAAAACACAATATTCCAACAATTTTCGGACGTTCCATTTTGCCCCATCGATGCATCCCGATCGTCCGTCCCGTTTTGCTCCGCTATATCTATAATTTTTTTTTCCGATCGTGCAATGAAAAATTTGGCCAGACAATGGTAACCGGCCATTACGCTCTCTACCTACGGTGAATATATCGATGCGGTGAATATATCGAAACGATGAAGCCCCGTACAAATCGTAGAGCTGAAAACAATGAGAGTCTAATTAACGCTGATTGGAAGGGGCAAATGAAACTCTCCTGGCGATGGCAGTTTCCTCGTCCCGGCACGCTGGCCATTGTGACAAGTACCGGGCTTTGCAATTCCCCGCGCAATGCCATCGAGAAGCCATCGAAGCTAGCGTTGTCACCGTGTCGATGGCCAGCGATACGATCGCTCCGGGAGAACCCGAACGACATGCGAACACAATAGAAACCGCTCGAATGACCAAATCAGAAGCCTACGTACCATTTAATCATCGTCCATTTATTCGACGAGGTAATCTCCGCGCCACGGAAAATACCTCAAATAGCTCCGAAATACATTTTCATCCACAGAAAAATGTAAAACTAAAATAAACAAAATTGTACAATTTATTGATAACGCAAGATTTTGTAATAAATAATAATAATCATTTTACATTTATCGAGCACAATTGAGACTACACTGAGAAAAAAAATTGGTTGGATTAACCAAAAGTGGCGGTGACATACGTTCAAAGCTGTTATTTGTTTGGTATAAATAAAACATTGTTTTGATAAACGATTATTGGCTTCAATTTATTCAAAAATTTTCGATTGAAAGAAACATTTTTGTTGAATCAACCAAATACACCTTTGAACGTATGTCACCGCGCATTTGCTTAATCCAACCATTTCTTTTTCTCAGCGTATGCGAATGATCAAATCAGAATCACTAAGTAAAATAGAGTCAAATAAAAATTGTATAATTTATTGATGATAATATAAGGTTTTATAATAATATTCATTATTATAAAATTTTTTTTTACATTTTTGACGTAGCCGAATATGAATGAAATCTTTTCCGGTTGCGTTAGTAATCCGTCGTTCAATTGTTCGAGTATGCAATTAATCTTAATTAAATGTCCGTGTCGCTACAGCGATATATCGAACGCGCCGAAGTCACGAGTGGTACGAGCTTACATAAACATGCACTTTTTTTTTTCTTTACAACTGCACTGTGGGCTCACGCTAACGGACAATTTTTTTCATTCTGTTTGCGCAGATTGACCTGGGAACTGGACAGCTGGTCGTGATACCGTGGTGAGTAATGCTACACAATTTTTTGTCTTCATTTTTTTCCCCCATCACCGTACTATAAATTGCTGGGAGCGTAACGCAAGTGGCGAATTTACTCGACGAATTCGTTCAGCAAAATGTATTCAATGAATTCTTTCGGAAAAATTAATTCAACGAATTCTTTCGGAAAAATTAATTCAACGAATTCTTTCGGAAAAATTAATTCAAGGAATTCTTCCGGAGAAAATAATTCAACGAATTCTTTCGGAAAAATTAATTCACCGAATTTTTTCGGAAAAAAATTATTGAGCGAATTCTTTCGGAAAAATTAATTCAACGAATTCATTCGGGAAAAATTTATGCAATGAATTTATTTGGGAAAAATGTATACAGCGAATTAATTCGGGAAAAATGTATTCAGCGAAACTATTCAGGAAAAATTTATTCAGCGAATTAATTCGGGAAACATTTGTTCAGCGAATTCATTCGGGAAAAATGTATTTAGCGAATTTATTTGTTGTGCACGTGTACGGATCGTTCATTTGCGTTTCCTCGACGCTGGCGCATCCATCACGGCCGAATTCCAATATCCTTTGAGAAATTGAATTCGTGTCGAGAAGCCGAAGTCGATAATGCAATAAAGTTACCGACCGCGGTTTGCGCCCCTCCGTGCTCGCGTCGAGTCTTCCACTGCCGGATGACTCGGTGATTATCTCGGTGAAATTTTCGATCCTCGGTACTGTTGTACACAGGCATGTGTTGTACCCAGCCGTGCCGGAGACAAAATTCAATCAGGAAATGAAGCGTCCCGAACTCGCAGCCGCGGAGGGAACCGCGAAACGGCGACACCCCGCTTTATATTTCGCGTCTCACCACTTCCGGTTTCGCCAATGCTCTCACATTCGACTTGCGGAAATAGAAATATTATTATTGTTATTTCGATAAGAGGTGAAAATGATTTATTAATTTATTAATTCACAAATCGGGTTTACAAACCGCTGAGTAGGATTCGACCGGAAATTGATTTTTATCTCAGCCGGACGATGACCGAAAAATTTGAAAAAAAATTCCAAAAGTGAATAACGCTGATCCGAAAAAGTGGTAAAAATTTCGCGATTATTCGACGAGTCGTTCGAGAGATATGCATTATTCAAGCCGAGGTACCGCATAACTGAGACTTTTCGGACGGAAATTTTATCTGAGCCGGACGGTTAAAGAAAAATTTGAAAAAAAAAAAATGCAAAAAATCAATATTGGTGCTCCGAAAATGTGGTAAAAATTTCGCGATTATTCGACGAGTCGTTCGAGAGTTATGCGTTATCCAAGCCGAGGTACCGCTGCGCATGCGCGGTAGCGGTCTTACCGCTGCGCTTGAGGCGCGCCGTTAGACGTTAATGACAATAATTTTTTTTTCATACGTTAATAATACACCGCAGCAAGAAATACCTTGCTCAACGTACGTTTCATTACTAATCGATGACGAGCGCGCGATAGGCGGGGCTCTATGGTCGACGGCTCCGACAATCGCCGGAACCCTCGTTGAACCCGACTGTACTCAACTTCCGTTATGACTATCGTGTATTAATAGCGCCGCATCCCGACGGCGATATTATACCTACTCGACTCGAGGTATTGACAGCTCGCCGAGGAGTGACCGCTCTCGACGTTTGTTCGCGGATACACCGTAAAGCCTCCGGCAATTTCGCCAGATAATTTTAGATATAGATATACATAACCATGTATATCTGTGTATATAAATTTTAACGAGCCGACGTCGAGAAACGCTCATTTTCTCAACACCCTTTTATCGCTACTCACCGTAATCACTTCCCGCTGAACAAGCGCAGGCGTTATCTGCAAACACCTCTAACTATTATATCTCCAAAGCCGGGTTATAGCTGAGCTCGACTATCAAACCATCGGGGCAATATCTTTAGTTCGCATTTGCGCCTCTCGCGTTTATAACTTTATATATCGTTGCCATACATCTTAACGGCAATTTCTTTTTATATCATATTTTTTTAACGATTTTTTCTGATTTTAATAATAAATGCAGGTAAAGTACCGGCTCGGACTCACGTGTCTACGTGTCTTCCTGCACTCTGCATTACTAAAGCGAAACTTTATCTTCCTTTTTGAAAAAAAAAAAAATCATCGATTTTTCTTAGCACTGGAGTGATTTTAATAATAAATGTGGCTCATCCTGCACTCTGCATTACCGACGTGAAAGTTTGTCTTCCCACTTTTTTAAAAAGATTTTACTTATTTTTGTCAGCACCGGAGTGTAAAGTTTTTGGACTTAAAGTCGACCCTACGTGTTCGTGGATATCATATTTTTTTAACGATTTTTTCTGATTTTAATAATAAACGTAGGTAAAGTACCGGCTCGTACTCACGTGTCTACGTGTCTTCGTGCACTCTGCATTACTAAAGCGAAACTATATCTTCCTTTTTGAAGAAAAAAAAAAAAAATCATCGATTTTTCTTAGCACCGGAGAGATTTTAATAATAAATGTGGCTCTTCCTGCACTCTGCATTACCGACGTAAAGGTTTGTCTTCCCACTTTTTCAAAAAGATTTTATTTATTTTTGTCAGCACTGGAGTGTAAAGTTTTTGGACTTAAAGTCAACCCTACGTGTTCGTGGATTTTGTCTACGTCTCTGAAGCCGCGTTATAGCTGAGCTCGACTATCAAACCATCGGGGCAATCTCTTTAGTTCGTATTTGCGCTTCTCGCGTTTATAAATGTAATTATCGTTACTATACATCTTCAGAGTAATTTTGTTTCATTATAATCATTTCTTATATCTGATTTTAATAAAAAATGCAGGTAAAGTACCGAGCTCAGACTCACGCGTCTTCCTGCACTCTGCATTACCAACGAGAAATTTTATCTTCCTTTTTGAAAAAAAAAATGTATGTATATTACTTAGTACCGGAAAGATTTTAATACTAAATGTGGGTCTTCCTGCACTCTGCATTACCGACGTAAAACTTCATTTTCCTACTTAAAAATAAATATGCATTTTTTATTTATTTTTCTCAGCACCGGAGACTAAACTTTTCGGACTTAAAGTATATTGTATTTGTATATGTATATTTCCAAAGTATATTTCCAAAGCCGGCTTATAGCTGAGCTCGACTATCAAACCATCAGCGCAATATCTTTCGTTCATATTTGCGCCTCTCGCTTTCGCAACTTTATATATCGTTATTACACATCTTAACGGCAATTTTTAAAAATTATTATCATTTTTTATATCTGATTGTAATAATAAATGTGGGCAAAGTACTATATTACCGTCGTGAAACTTCAGCTTCCTTCTTAAAAAATAGTTCATTACAATTTTATTTATATTTCTCTGCACCGGAGGGTAAACTTTTCGGAGTTAAATTCAACCCTCCGCGTTCGCTTATTCTCGAATTGCCCGAATCGTTGAATTTTTTTTTCCGGTACGAAGAAAAATATGAAATATGGAAAACGATAAAAGGCCAGCCAGTTCCTCGTCGTCTATCATCGGCGTTAATATCGCGGGGAATACTCGAGTCCATCTCTCTTTCCGGTCGTTCCTGGGCGGATGATGTACAGGCGTCGGGCTCTTCTTTTCTTCCGCCCCGGTCGAATTTACTCGAACTCGAACGGTAAATTTCTTTCTCCCGCCGGAGGGAGGCTCGCAAGCGGCAATATTCGCCCCGGGCCGGCGTCGGGCCGGCGCCGGGCCCGCCGTTCGACTCGCGGAGCGTTTTCGTTCACTCGTATATATATAAAGTTGGCAAAAGTTTAAAGAAGCGAGTCGTCGGGGAAGTCCCTTCTTATCTATGTGCACTCTCGAGAGGCAAAAATTTCCAGCACGGTGGACGGAGTAGAGAGCTCGGAAATGCCTTTGGAACGCGAGTTTGCTCCCGACGACGTAAGCACAGAGCGAGGGACAATCCGCATAGAACAGCGAGCGTTGACAGAGCGGGCTGAATATATTTTAGCACGGAAAATCCGACAAACCGTCACGCGTTCACGCCCTCGCGGGCACGTGACTAACCGCGCGACGTTACTTCTCTCCGGCGCTCTCCGCAACCACCAGACCGAACTTCCGGTGCGACGACCAAGATCGTACGGTAAAACTATCAAACTATCGTAGTACAGTAGATTCGGTATATACTCAGTTTACTACAAATAATAATAATAATACTAATAATAATACTAATAATAATAATAATAATAATAATAATAATAATAATAATAATAATAATAAATATTGTTATTTATATTTCATTATTATTTCTATTGTTTCTGAAACAATAACATACCAGCTTTTTCCACCGGAGTAGAAAAACCATCCACCGGTGGTCAACGAATTAGAGCTGACAAATTACAATTTCTTTTTTTGCGATTAATAAAAGTTTAGCTATAGCAGACACGTGGTTCGACCACCGATAACGCCTCTGTCGAAAAAAAAAAATTCTCTCCCCGTTCTCCTCTACGATCACTAAACATTTTTTTAGTTTTTCCGAAATAAGTTAAAATCTGATATCGTTCTCGTGCCCGTAAAGCGAGACGGCGCAAGGGACTAGGGTCGGGCGCGGTATGGAAAGAGGTGCGAAAGTCTTGTGTTATACGTGTCCACAACAGCATGTAATTTATTAGTATATTTATATTACTATCAGGGTGAAAGTGGGAAATATGGCCCAGTCCATATATCATTTATTTACGTGTTAATCGAGGTGGGCCATATTCACCACTTTTACCCTATTATTATTATTTTCGAAACAACACTATACAATTTTCCACTACAGTAGACGCGTGGTTCGAACATCGATACACCGCCTCGGTAGCAAAAAAAAAATTCTCCCCCCTCTCCTCTACGATCAGTAAACATTTTTTTTAGTTTTTCCGAAACAAGTTAAAATCTGATATTGTCCTCGTGCCCGTAAAGCGAGACGACGCAAGGGACTAGGGTCTGGGGCGCGGTATGGAAGGAGGCGCGCAAGTGTTGTGTAATACGTGTCCTCATCAGTACGTAATTTCCATGCGGGCGTAGGGAAATTTCGGAGGATAAAAAGAAGCTGCACGAAGGAGAACGGAGCCGCGGGAGGGAAACGACGGGAAGGGGGGAGGGGAGGGGAGGGGAAAGGAAGGGACGAGAAAGGCTACGGGGGCTTCTCTGTAGTTCTTGTTCCCCCTCAAAGCCACCCCTGCGACTGCTCTTATCGGCATCTGTTTCACACAGCGTCGCCGTCGTCGCAGCCGCGGTGGTCGCCGTTGTCGCGCAGGGCGGATGGTGTGCTGGTGCAACGGCTGACTGGCCGTTTTCGCCGGATCCCTCTTCCTCTCCCTCGCCGCGCTCAATCCCACCCTAGGCGGTGCGCGCGGGAGGGAGCGAGAGCCGGGCCTTATCTCGACGACTGTGGGAAAAGCCCTCTTCAGGCTGTAAGCACCGGCAGCCGCTATACACTGCATGCGAAAGAACACCCCCTCCCCCTTTTTGCCGCATGGCTACAATGCCTGTAAAAAGGTATCAGTTTTTTTTTATTCGCTTTTTTTTAAAGTGCCGTTGCTGGGAGCTCCCCTCTTTATTTCAAAGAGCGGCGACAACGCGCTCTTTCGCTCTCTCTTTTTTTTTTTTTTTTTTGATCCTCTGATTCGCGTTCGGGATGTTTTTTTTCAACGCGCTTGTGCGACACATCGCGTAAGGCTTTTTACACCCTTCGTTGCTTTCTTTTTATTTATTTATTTTTTTAATTATTCATTAATTATTTCTATTTTTTTGTCTGTTTTATTGTGTGACGAATTTGTATTTTGTCTGACAAATGCTGTATTTTTTAGCCTTATATTGTCTGTTCTGTCGTGTGGCGAATTGTTTTTTGGTTTTTTTGGCTACGATGCCTGTAAAAAGGTATCAAGGTTCTGTTCATTCGTTTTTTTTTAAGTGTCGTTGCTGGGAGTTTTCCTATTTATTTCAAAGCGCGGCGACAACGCGCTCTTTCACTCCCTTTTTTTCTTCTTTCTTTTATTTTATTTTTTTGATTCTCCGATTCTCTTTCGGGATGTTTTTTTTCAACGCGCTTGTGCGACACATCGCGTAAGACTTTTACACCCTTCGTCGCTTTCTTGCCCTCTGCAATTTTTGTTTCATGCTGCAGTTTTTATTTTTTGATTTATTTTTTCTTCATTTCATCGTCCGACGAATTGGTTTATACATTATGCTGCAATTTTTACAAAATAATTTTTTTGTCTGTTTTATTGTGTTGTATGAATTGATTTTTGGTTTGGCACAACACGGAAAGTAGACTCGGGCTTTTTATTTCTTTAAATGCTCATACCATGGACTGATTCGTTGTGAAAAAAGTAAACAAATGAAAACATGATTGAGATAAATAATAAAAAATAAAAAATAGACGCTAGTTTCGATGTAGGGCCAAAGCTGTAATAAATCCGACGCCAGAAGAGGTAAAGGTTTTTCATCGTGCAAGTGAGTCCCATAGAAAGACATCGAACTGTTTCTCTTTTTTTTTCTTCTTTGCTTCAAGCACGTACTTCAAGCTTCCTTGAGCGCAGCTCGTCTTATTTCACTACCAACAGCCCGGAGTATAACGCTTTACGCGCGTAAGCGCCACGCAAGTGCCACCGGAGTGTACGTAATCGGCGTACCGTAGTAATATGTTAACGTGGTTGTATGTAGCTCTCGTTCACGTCGAACGTGATACCCGGGGATTCGGAGTCTGTCACGCACGCATGGCTACGTACTTCGGCCAGGGATTCTCAACTCTCACCAATGACCGTCTAAAGTTGTCCTCGGCACTTCCTCGGCCATGTTATAAATATTTTAATAACTTCATTTCAATTTTAGTCCCATTTGTAATTTGTAATTTTTTTAATTTAAATTAATTAATCTGTCGGATTTCTCCCTTTACTATCGGTTTACAATAAATCCTGATTTAGAGCTCAGAATAATCATTAATATATTATACTTACACGATGTAAGTTACAATTTTATTATATTATCATATATCAATAAATATATAATAATATAACAATATCACAATAATTGATATATTACAATTATGCATTTATTATTGTTACATTACTATAATACGCGTGTAAGTAAATGGTGAAAAGTTTACCCGATCCGTTCCTCGGTATGATAAGCTGAGTTGAGGTTATCTGAACGAAGTCTGAGTGAGTTTTTTTTGTCGCGATATTATAAACATTTATTAATGTAGTTTCAATACATTTTCCCAATTTTCGTCCTATTTACAATAACTAATATACCTGATACATAATATGCTTATTATTATATTATTATAACATATTAATACAATATATAAAAATATAATAATAATTGTATATTATAATTATTATTACATATTATACACATGTGAGTAAACGGTGAAAACTGGACCCGATCCGTTCCCCGGTATGATAAGCGAGTTGAGGCTATCTGGACGAGCTCCGAGTGAGTGTTTTTTGTCGCGAAACGAGAATCCTTGCGGCGACAGTCGAGACTCGGAAAGGCGACGACGACGAGACCCGCTTCTCGCGTTTCCATTCTCGCGAGATCCCGAGCTACGCCGGGTTCGTCTCCCATCCTCGAGGCCGATTTTTCCCTCGTCCATCCTCTCGGCGTCGAATACTATATTTCATATATCTCATATATTTTCCTCGTTACCTTTCCCGTTACATCAACCGCGAGGCCGCTACTTCAAGGCGGCGCGAAACTTCCTCGTCGTCCGATCCGGACTCAGCCGGTAACGAAAAAAATTTTATCGATCTTTGCTCTCCTCGAGCCGCCACTTGCCCCCCCCCCCCCCCCTCCCCCTCCCCTCCCCCCTTAACGAGCTCCCGAGTGCCTCTTCTAATTCAAAAATTTCATTTCGAGTGCCTCCAATTTAGTCCCTCAGACCACTCCGTTCGCCGCCAGCACATCCGAACGATGAGAAACAGAAGGGCGTAACTCGCAAGCTTTGAGGCGGGACTTACGCCCTTTTGGCTCGCGGTCGATCTCTCTCTCTCTCGGAGGCATAATAACTAGCTCAGGGAAGCGTAGGATCTGGAGAACAGTTGAATCGAGCTCTACTAACCCCCCTCCCCCCTCCCCCCCCCCCCCTTTTCTCCTCTTTTCTCGATTATCCTTTCGAGCCGCACGTGCATAGCTATGCAGGCTACTGCTCTGTTGTGAGCTCGCCCACTCGACTCGCTCCAACGATCTTTCAGACTTTCGATACTCCACGTTGCCCTCGAGAAACACTGGAATCGCAAACTCAATTTTTTTATTTTTTTTTTTCTGGTCGTTTGATACTCGTGGTACGAAGTTCGGGGCACGAGAGAAATAAACAATGCGGGCTGTGCGTTTCAAGTTGGATTTTTTTTTTTTTTTTTTTTTTAGCGATATTGGATTATATATTATTTGATTCGGAAGCCGACGCTCGCAACCGCCGGAGGTTTTTGCCCCGTCGCTAAGACCTCTCTTCCTTTCTGCAGTCTTTCCATCCACGTCCGACTGTGTTGCGGTGTTTCCTATATGTACAGACTGCTGCTGCTGGCAACATCAATTTTTTTCCAGACGGTAATCCGCTTAGCTTCGCTTAGGTTAAATAAAAAAAATATCGTCCCCTTAGCTCTGAATCAGCGTCTGGAATCGAAGTCCTTATGATTTGTTGGGTAAATCTACTTTCAACACAAAGTTACTACTTGTTACGTATTTCCATCATAAATGGACGGTCCAAACTTTGGTGAAAAAAATGAAATAAAAAGATATGCTAAACGAACTTTAGCAAGGTTCCGATTCGGAAAAAAAATAAGAACAGTGAGAAAAATGAAAATAAAGCTCGACCGGTTGGAGAGACATATGTTTATTTAAATGTGCTTATAGACATTATGATTGGTGTTGCTACTGACAACACCAATTTTTTCCAGAAGATTTATCCAGAAAAAAAATACATATTTATTTTTTTCTGGCCCTAGACCAGCATCAGCAATCGCAGTCCCTATAATTCGTTGGTCAAACCTTGTTTGTAAAAATATTTAAAAATTAAAAAATCTTAAACGAACTTCAGGAAAGAAAACTCTTGAAGCTACCACTTGTTACGCACTTCCGTTATAAATCCTTGGTCAAATCTGTGGTGAGGAAAAAGGTATTAAAAAAATGCCGGGTGGATTTCGGGAAGCTCCCGAGTCGGAAAAAAAATAAGAACAGTAAGCAAGAATGAGGATGAAGCTCGGCCGGCTGGCGATGTGAATGTCTTCATAGCCAGCGAGATGGCGAGTTGACCGAGAGAGAAACCCGGGCGCCGATTCTGCCGCATGGCATAGAAGTCTCGAGCCGCTTTCTCTCTCGATCTTTCGATCTCCCTCTCTCCACCTCGAGGTACTTCGAGAATTCTCATTTATGAATGTAATGCGTTTAGCGGCATTTCCGCTCTCCGAGGAACGCGGCGCCAGGCGGCCGTGTTGCCGGAGATAGCGAGCCATCGTCGAGGTACTCTTCTTCTCTCCCCCCCCCCCCCCCCCCGTCGATGCGGCTTCTCTATCCCGGAAGTGTGCACGTGACGCGTGTACGTGCAAACTATAAGCCGCCCTGGCCCAGGTGGCGTTCGTCGGATCGCTGCTTAAACGGAAGTACGCAACGAAACGCGCTGCGCGGGACCGGCAAGGCGAAAATTTCGCGCATGCGCAATTTTCACAAGAGACGGCCCGTAGTTTTATTTGGTTTAAAAGAATTTGACATATACGGCGTTAAATATCGCGCATGCGCAGTTTTACGAACATTTTCTCGATGATTTTAGTTTATTTGAAAAACAATTGACATCGACGGCGTTAAATATCGCGTAAGCGCAATTTTGCTAAAAGATGCTTGGTAACGTTGTTTATTTAGAGAAAAACTATTGTCGCCCGCTTTAAATATCGCACATGCGCAGTTTGCCGAAAATTGGTCCGATAACTTTAGTTGATTTAAAAAGCAATTGACATCGACGGCATTAAATATCGCGCATGCGCAATTTTTCCGAAAGATGCTCGGCCAGTATGATTTTATATAAAACATAAAAAATTAGCCGTGTTAAACTGACGTGCTTGCCTGAAATTGATAAACCTCACCCGTAATAATAAAATTATGGTCGGCAAACTACAGTTGCAAAAAAAAAAAAAAAAAATCGCCACACTTGCTAATTAAAAGTCACTTCCGGTCGGGTTGTTCTCGAGGGTTCGCGGAGGTCCTCGGTGCTCTGCGCGGTCGAGGATTTCGAATAAAAATTCCGGACGCATCCGTTGTTTCGTAGCGAAAAGCTGGGTCGACGGGGCGAAAAGATTGCCTCGGCCAAGCGCGGAGGAACTCGAACCCTCGACTCGTCCCGCGAGCCAGTCGGAGAGCAATAAGCAGGGCGAGAAAACGAGGGAGCGATTAGTGCACGGAAGGATAGGAATGGGGGACGGAAAGGGGGCAAAAAAAAATACCTCGGCGAGAAACGAGAAAAATTGTGTTCCTTGTATTAATTTGTCTACGCCGCCCACCCACTCCGCGTCGTTGCCGCACCGTGCCGCGGCCCTCTCGACTTTCCGGACTTGCTAACGCGTTTTTATTATTAATTGCACGAGACCTGGCAGGGCAGAGTGGAAGTGAGATTATACTCGAGCGAACGATGAAAATGTGTTATATGTACCGACGTACGTTTAATGAATTTATATATATATATATATATATTATATGTGTATTGAGAAACGAGATTTTTCACATGTACTTTTTCCACTTCCATTACCAATGACGCTATATCTTATTTCGATTTTTAATTATCACCATTTATAAAACATTCCAATCAGCGAAATTGATGGTCATTGATTTTTCAATTATTTCTACTCCCTTCTCAATCCGCATACTAATTGGTCACGATTTCATCCAAACATAATTCAATTATTTCCCTTCAAATTTAACAAACTTCGAAATTTGCTTACACATCAAGTGTACACTTTGTGCATACATTTTCCATAATAACTCCCTCTGTCTGGTCATAAAAATTTTTTTATGTCCTCGTTTCTCAAAAACTTGCTTCGCCGATATTGCCACACTTACGCGCACGCGCATGTGTGTATAACGAGTTACTCGCGACGGAGAATGACGAACGTGCGAGGTACCCGAGCAGAGACTCGACAGCCTCGAAAAGTTTGTTTGTCGTGTGTGAGACGAGGGAATTGCCGTGCGGGGCCAAGTTTCCCTACGGAAGCGGCAAGAAACTTGGTGGACAGCGACGGCGGGTGGTGGAGGAGGGGGGGGGGAGCTTCGGTGGTTACAGTGGCTCCCGGTGGTTCCAGACTCCGGGGCGACGTCGCTCTTCTTGCAACGACCGGGAGACGGTGGTTAGTTCGAGACGGCAATACATCTTTCAGGAGGACGTTAACTCCGAAAGAATTGATATTGGCTTCGCCGAGCTGCGCAGCTTCGAGCAACTTCCAGTGGCTTCCCCCCCCGCTCCGGTGTAAATAGTTGATAATTTTCCAGCGCCTCGCGCTTAGCCACATCTCTGCGAACTCCCCAGGGTGACTTCGCTACTTCCTGTTGTAGCTAAAAAAAAATAATAAAAAAAATTAAAGTTTAGGAAAAACATTAAAGGAGCATCGAAAGAAAGACGCCAGACGACGTTACCGACCGAGGCGGCGTTCGCCGGTGAGTGACGCGAGGCGAATGCGTCTTCGAAAGAAAGTAGATAAAAATACAACAAGAATACGGCGATGCATCGTTCAGGAGGACGTTAGCTCTGAAAGAATTGATGTTGGCTTCGCGGAATGCGCAGCTTCGAGCAACTTCCGGCGAGCTTCTCCTCCTGCTCCGGTGTAAATAGTTGATAATTTTCTGGCGTCTCGCGCTTAGCTATATTTCAGCAAATTCTCCAGAGTGAGTTCGGTACTTCCTGTTCCCGTAAAAAAAAGAGAGAAATAAAAAGTTTCGGAAAAATATTGAGAGCATGTGAAATACTGCGGTCGGTAATGAAAACTGTAATCAACTTTTCTAAACCGGGCGGTTTGTTGCACTCGAAAGAAGTCTCGCAGGAGGCTGGCGTGATGTTCGCTTCTGATGAGACTTTTCTTCGACCGTCACTGCCGGGAGCCGCGAAAAAACTTGATTACAGTTTCTGATACTGACCGGGCCCGGGTTCGGTGCGGAGGATGGTGTGTCGCATAGCATTAAAAAAGTATCATAAGAAAAGCTTAGCCACATATCTGCAAACTCCGGCAGTACGCCGTTTCTACAGAGGCCAACTCTACACACAACTGACTCTACACACCAGCAACTCTACACACCAGCAACTCTACACACCAGCAACTCTAGACAACAGCAACTCTACACACCAGCAACTCTAGACAACAGCAACTCTAGACAGAAGCAACTCTAGACAACAGCAACTCTACACACCAGCAACTCTAGACAACAGCAACTCTAGACAGAAGCAACTGTAGACAACAATAACTCTGCATAACAGCAACTCTACATAACAGCAACTCTACCCAGCAGCAACCCTACACAACGGCAACTCTGCACAACGGCAACTCTACACAGCGGAAACTCTACACAACGGCAACTCTACACGTCGGCAACTCTACACGTGGCTCGACTGTGCACAGTTACGACTGTACACAATGCTCGACTGTACACAATGCTCGACTGTACACAATGCTCGACTGTACACAATGCTCGACTGTACAAAATGCTCGACTGTACACAATTCTATCTGTACATATACTGAAACTCTACACAAGTTTTTCTTTGCTCTAACCCTACACAACAAAACTGTACACGCCGTAAATTTGGGACACCAATACTCTACTCAGGTAGAACTCTTCACGGCAAAACTTTACACCCGTCAAATTAGTGACGGCTAAACTACATAAGTAATACCTCACGTGGGGAAAATTCACCACAACGAGTAATCTTCTCAGAAATAAGTTGTAGAATTGGTGGTGTAGAGTTGGGCTCTGTAGAAATTACGGACTGTCCAAACTCCCCAGAGTGACTTCGCTACTTCTTCTTCTAGCTAGAAAAAAAAATGAGAAGTTTCGGAAAGGCATTAAAAGAGTATGGAAAGAAAGGCGCCGGACGACATTACCGACCGAGGCGGGTTTAACGCCGCCTTCACCGGTGAATGACGCAAGCCGAATGCGATATTCAAAGAAAGCAGGTGGAAAAAAAAATGCAAAGTAGTTTCGCCGGGCGTCGGAGGGAGGGTAATCAACTCGGAGTTGAGGGGAAGATAGTAAGGTAAAACAGAGTAAAAAGTTTGCCGAGCGAGCGAGCGAGCGCGGCAGCTGAGAGACGGGCTTTCCTCGTTCTCCGTACGTAATAAAAATATGCCGGGCATGAACATACTTTGGACGGGGAGCAAGACATATGTGGGAGCTTTCCGGGCCGGAGACTTCTCGGTCGAAGCTTCACCCGGCTCGAGGCCAGGCATGACCTTATTTCGTTTTTTTTTCTATTTTTTTTTTTTTTTTTTTTTTTTCAAGTTCTTTTCTCCGAGGCGCGTTTCGCGGTTTTTCTCGATCCCGTCCATCAAGAAAGTGTATCTTGCCGTTTCCTTCATTGCCCTCTTTCTTCGCGTTCTTCTGACACTCCGCTGCCACAAACACAGCTCGCGGATTGCTCGGGCGCCTCGTTCGTCACGTTGCATAAGAGGCGACTCGTTATTATACGCATTGTTGCCTTTTGTGCTAAAAAAAAATTGAAACCTTTTTCTCTCTCGAATCTTCGACTGGCAGCTTCGCGGTTGGATGCTGTTGCGTTATTAAAAAAAAAACTGTCTGCAGGCTTAACAAATATTATTCACGCAAAAACGTATATCATTTGTTTTCTTAATTTTAAAATTTTTTCATTTAAAAAAAATACGCTTCGTTGGTAACAAAAAAAATGATTTTTCTATGGCTTTTAACCTCACGCTGGGATAAAATTGGAATCTCGGTCTGTTCACGGTAAACAATAAAGATTAACAAATATCATTTGTTAAACAAATATTGAGCAGGTTTAATGTAAGGCGAATATAAAGCATGTTTAACAAATATTATTTGCCCAATTCCGTCTATTATTTGTCCTCTTAATTTTACAATATTTGGTTATTAAAAATAAGCTTGTTGGTAAGAAAAAAAAAATTGTAAAATTACATGAAGAAACAACAAAAAATTTGGCCGTTTGTGGACGAGTGATGTTTCGTGAGCGCGTTGGGTGTGAAATCAGACGAGGTACAATCGTCGCGGCTGGATGGTATGCAATAAACAAGTCGTGTCGTCGGGAGTCGAGTTGGCGCGAAGAAGCGCGCGAACGAGACTGCCGCAAGATTAACTCGGATACATAAAATTGAAATAAAACGAACGAAACTTTTTGCCCGGTTAACAGTTAGTAATGAAAGAGCGCGCGGAACGAGGTACGGTCGAAGAAGAATACAAAAAAAAACAAAACAAAAAATCTTAAACGCAAAAAAAATTACAAAAATGTTAAAAAAGGAACGAGGGAGAAGAGTACGTGCGCTTGCGGTGACGCGGTTTGAAATCTACACTCGGCGACCCGTGGTAACTGGCCGGCTGTGCGACCGCAACGAGAGAAGAGAAATGGCTAACGGGTAAGAAAAAGGATAGTGCGAGAGAGGAAACGACAGAAGAGAAACGAAAAGAAGAAAATAAAAAAAGGGCAACAGCAGCCACACGAGGCTCGCACGAACAAGTAAAAACGAAATCCAACGCGAGAGGAATCGCATGTTAAACCGCCCGCGTCACTTTCGAGTGAACGTGGGAAAGGACCTCGGAAAGAAGGCTGCGTCGACGGCGACGTGCAGGAGGTAAAGAATCGTTTTCTCGAGAAAGATTCTTCATGGGATTATACAATATTGATATAGGGGGGAGAGTGTGGCAAAATGGGGCCGAGGGGCAAAACGTGACGAACAATCGGGATTATCGACGGGGCAAAATGGGAAGTCCTAAAATTGTTGGAAAATTGCGTTTTTGAAACACGCAATTTTTCAATAATTTTACGACGTCCCATTTTGCCCCATCGATGCATCCCGGTTGATTGTTTTGCCCCACTATCCCATTTTACTTCGCTCCTCCCCAATAGATAATTACTATAATATAATATTAATATTTTAGTTAAAACGAATATCGATTATTGCAATCAATCGAAAAGATCGATTTGTCGATCTAGAGATCATACCGAACTCTCTCCGGTGGCCGTTTCAATGGACTTACGCGCGAGCGCTCGCGACACACTCGATAAAATTGTAAAAATTGTGTGTGGGCAGAGTAAAGTGAAAAACAGCGTTTTTGAAAACGCAATTTTCCAATAATTTTAGGACGCCTCATTTTGCCCCATCGATGCATACCGGTTGTCCGTTTTGCCCCACTGTCCCATTTTGCCCCGTTCTCCTCCAACAGATAATATAATATAATAATAATATTCCAGTTAAAGCGAATATAATTTATTCAAATAAATCGGAAATATCGATTTATAGATCTATAGAACATCCCAAACTGGGTCCGGTGCCGTTTCGATGCACTTGTGCACGAGAGCTCGCGACACACTCGACAAAAATTGTGGACAGGGCAGAACAAACAAACAGTGTTTATGAGAACGCAATTTTCCAATAATTTTAGGACGTTCCATTTTGCCCCGCTCTCCCCTAATAAATAATCAATATAATATAATAACAATATTTGAGTCAAAGGGAACGTTGATTATTTCAATCAATCACAAAGATCTATAGATCGTCGGAAACTGCGCTTGGGCGCGAGCGCTCGCGACACACTCGATAAAATTGTAAACAGGACGGAGTAAAGTAAAGTATTCTACGTTTGCGCTGTGATATATAATACGGTAGCGAACAGTTTACACGGCATTAACCGTGCGCAAACCAATAGAACGACTGCACATGTATGCGCACGAGTGTTTGCCCGATGCGACACACGGAGTGTGTCGCATTGCTCGGCGGTGGAACTCGAAACCGTGTGTGCGTTATGTACAGGCCCGATACGCGGCCGTTACGAGTATCCTGAACTGTGACTATCCCGCTTGCAGACTGGATTCCGGGTTGTACTGCTAATTCGCTGGATATAACGCGAACCACTCGGGCAAACACCCCGGACCGATTCTCGACACGCCACTGATAATCTACGGTCTTAACGCCGCTAAAATAAATTCGTGCGTAAGATAAGCAATTAAAAAGTCTAGTAACACGAGAAAAATGGAAGAGGCGAAAGACAGTTTTACGATCGGCCGTAAACGATTTACATAGAAATTACACGCGCACCGCGAATTTACGGGCAACGACTCTGGCTCGCAATTATACGAAAAATATGTTGCATAATATCGCGCTTAATTCGTTGAATTTATGCTAAATATCAGCGATTTGTGACAATCGAGATCGTCGTAAGTTCGTCGTTGGCGATGAGACAGGCGCGATACGATCCGCGAGCGCGCACCCTTTATACGCACGCCGGGCGGTAAAATTGTTTGTGGCGTGGGTAAAAAATAAAGATAAATATCTTGCAATCTCGACTCACTTCTGGCAGGACGATTCATGGATACACTTAGCGCTCGCGCGATCTACGCGAGTCCCGTTTTCCCGCGGCCACACTTCTCTCGCGAGACGTTAATTTTCGTCGAACATGCACTGACGTGGACCGCACCCTTCCTCTCATTATTACTGTTATTATTATATCAATAATATATCGATGTTACATAAATTAATATAAAATACTTGCTGATAGAGCAAGATGTACCACGTGACATATGAGTGTGAGAGAGACAAATGCATTTTTCGAATCAATGCCATTTAAAACCGGTTGACGTTTTGAATAAAACGGAAGCATCATCGGACGCGCCATTAAATTGTTCATCCGCTAATGCTTTGCTTTTTTCCGAAAAGTCTACGGTCTCTGAATGCCATTCATTTTGGTTTTTTTGTTTGTTACCGATTGAGTCGTTTCTCATGTTCTTAAAACTATTCGCTCCACACCATACATCCATACATCCGTGGCCCATACACCAAACAACCATACAACCATACACCCATACACTGAGAGAAGGATCTAGTAAAAATTACCGATCATCTAAGAAAAACTACCATAGCATGTAGTAATAGGGCGCCAGGGCGCCATCTATGGCAGAAAGTCCCAGATTATTCAATAATTTTTACCATAATATCTAAGAAAAATTCTTATACATCCGGAACTGCCTACCATAGGTGGCGCCCTAGCGCCCTACCACTATGAGCATGGTAATGTCTCTCAAGCGATATAGTCATTTTTACTAGAGCCTTCTCTCAGTGTACACCCATCACCCATATTCCATTTAACCATACACCCATACCCCATACACCCATACAACCATACAACCTTACACACATAGAACCATACTGCATATAACCATGCACCCATACAACCTTACTCCATATAACCATACATCCATGTATCCATACACTATACTATAAATAGTAATTCGAGACTTACGTAAACGATTTACGTGTATTGAGCGAATGCTCTTGTAGATCTTAAAGAGCGACTGAATTGGTCGGGCTTGCTTGTAGAAAGTCGTGTCTCCGTCCCACGCGAGAACGGGGCATGATTTACATACGAGCGATGCTCGAGACTTAAATTTAGAAATCACGCGGTAGGTAATAACTGCGCGCGTATAGAAATTGGCCGGTCCGAAATGAACGATTCCACGCGCCGAGCGAAGCCATCGGCTCGCAAGATATCGCGTGCGGTATCGCAGTAAAGGCGCGATCCCGTTAATGGGTCGAGGCTCCGCCGAGTGGTGACACCGGGTGAAACACGGCGGCCACTTCCGGTCCGCGCAGAAACCGATTGAATCGTAACACGTAATCGCGTGTCGCGCCGACCGGTAATCGACGGGACAAGTGTGACCGCGCTCGATCCATCCGCCTTATCCATCTCGCTCGACTCCGGTCGGCCAATTTTATCGGGAAGCCCCCATCTGCCTCGCTAATGCACACCTCTTGTAATAATACGCCGCCAATCGTACCAAGGCGCTTATCAATAATGTACCGATCTCCCGATGGATGGAAATGCATCGGTAATTGAACGCAATTGCACGGATCAATGATACGCTCGTGCACGCCAACGAACGTTTATGAGCCTCTCTGCTGTAATAATCTAGCCCACGCTTCCTCGACTCTTTGACACCGACCTCGATAACGCATGCCGGATTTAACCCTCGCGGATATTAATTTCCGCTATTTCATTATTTTCTTTCTTTTTTTTTTGTGTTTATGAGTCGGCGATGCTATTGCTGATGGAGGCGAAGTTACGAATCATCCCATTGAGCAAAACGTACTAATAATAGTAATAATTTTTTGGAATTATTCATATATTGTATTTAGTATTTTCATAATAATAATAATATTATTTTTAATATTTTGGTAATAATAATAATACAATCATTGCACGGGTCAATGACACGCGCGCTCACATCAAGGAACGTTTATGAGCCTCTCTGCTGTAATAATCTAGCCCACGCTTTCTCGACTCTTTGACATCGACCTCGATAACGCATGCCAGATTTAACCTTCGCGGATATTAATTTCCGCAATTTCATTATTTTCTTTCTTTTTTTGTGTTTATGAGTCGGCGATGCTATTACTGATGGAGGCGAAGTTACGAATCATCCCATTGAACAAAACATACTTATAACAGTAATCATTTTTTTAAATTATTCATATACTGTATTTAGTATTTTAACATAATAATAAGATTATTTTTAATATTTTAGCAATAATAATAAAATCTTTGCGCAGGTCAATGATACGCTCGTGCACGTCAATGAACTTTATGAGTCTCTCTGCTCTAATAATCTGGCCCACGCTTCCTCGACTCTTTGACATAGACCTCGATAGCGCATGCCAGATTTAATCCTCGCGGATATTCATTCTCTGAATTTTCTTATTTTTTTTATTATACTATCCAAGCCCCAGCGATACTACTACTGATGACGATGAAATTACAAAAATCTCATCGAGAAAAAGTCGTAAAATAACAATAATAGTAATAATTTTTTAGAATAATAATATTATATTCAATATTTTTATCAAATAATAATCATACACAGAGTTGTGAAATCTTTGTCATTCGCCAGGAACAACGGACGTACAAAAAATATGGCAATTTTTTCAAAACATTTTTTTTACACTTGCATTTATATCCAATCTGCGAACAGCAGGCTTTTGCATAGTTAACGGAGCGTCGGGATTTTAGTTTTTTGCCGCTCGAGCGAGGGCGCGACTTTTAATAAGGTTTCACCACTTGGTTGGAATTTTTTTTTTTGACACGGAGAGCAGCGGAAGTCACTGACCTGCCTCGCAGTGGAATTAAAGGGTGTATGGTGGTGCGGACGTGTAGACAGGTGCCGCACGGTGTGTCTGTGAACCCCCGTGGAAATTATCCTGAGTAATGCACTTTGCGCAATGCGTGCCAGGGGCTTCGCTCTGAACGGCGGGGACCCCCCCCCCCCCCCCCCCCCCCCCCCCTCCCCGCTCGGGCTACCATCAGCCAAAGATCAGAGAGCGCACCTTTTAACTCCGTGTAATCGAGTTGGAAACGGAGCCAGAATAGGGCTTTCCGCGAATTCCCTTTGAACGCGATTCGAGAGCACTCGAACTCTCGAACCCGCGCGAGAGCTCGACTTTGTTCCGTGCAGTGAGTTACTTTTACGTGAGAACACACGATTTTGCAAATTGGACAGAAAAATTGCACGGAAATTTAATGTATTTTTTATTATTATTATTACAAAAATGTTAATTAGAAAACATATTTTTTGCGAGATTTATAGAACCGGCAACATTGCGGGAATTCCCTTTGAACGCGATGTCGCACGAGGGCTCGACTTTGCTCCACGCAATGAGATACTCTTATGCGAGAAAACACGATTTACAAATTGCACCAGAAAAATTCAACAAAAAATGTACACATTTACACGGATGTTAATAATAATAATAATAATAATAATAGTAACATCTGATATATAGTTACATCTGAATAAAAAGACTTTACAACACTTGCACAACACGCAAATCATACGGAAATTTACATGAATAAATGAAAACATAAATAAAAAAATATATACACACATTCAATATATGTAAAATGAATATATATATAGATTTTTTTTTTGAAATTTTATGCACGGCATGCGTTTGGATAAATTATCGTGGCAATATAATTCTTACGTATGAATATTACATAAAAAGATTTATCATCCCTGCCTCAAGCCGGAGCTCCGCACGAAACCTCTTCGATATTTGATTAAAGTAAACTTATAAATTTACTTTAATGAAACAGCCATAAATTTATTCGAGTCGCCATATAATAAAGTCTACCGTCGTGCATGTGCCATCCACCGTACCACAGTCTGCAACCAGCGGTTCGACCCAAAATCGAGCAAAAAGAAAAAAATATCTAATTTCATTCTCTCCGATCCTTGGCTCCCCCACATTTGCCTTTTCAACGGAGTTCAGGCTGCCCTCGCTCCCGGACTGCAGCTTTTCTTATTTTCTTATTGGAGCTCCGAGTTTGCGCTCGCACCGTTTCTCCACCTAATCCGGCGAGCCGTAAGTTCGCCTCCTAGAATTAAACCCGGCTTCTATTCCACCTAAGTATGCACTTCGGTCGCTGCTTGCTGAAAATTTCATAAGCAGGGATTCCCTCCAGCGAACCTTTTTCCATGTATTTCTTTTATTTTTACTCATTTTTTTATATTTATTTTTCCCAAGCTCCATTCTCGTCTTCCTCACGTGTTCCGTGTACTTGTTCGAAGCTCCTTTTTGTGCACACGCTTTTCCTCTTTTTTTATAAAAAATAAATAAAAATCAAGTAAAAATTAATTAAATATTCCGTCTATTCCTTGAAAATTTCATATGCAGGGATTCCTCTCAGCGAAACTCCTTCCGTGTATTTAGTTTACTTTTATTCATTTATAAATAAATAGTGTCGTTTATTCGTGTTCTGGGACGAACCTCTTAAGGACAATAGGACGACAACGAGTACAATGGAAAGCGCAGTAAAAAATTCCCCAGCGAAAAATAACTAAAAATAACTGAACGTAATACAATACCACAAATTAACGAAGCCAAAATCGTGACAAAAAATTAAATAGGGTGAAAGTGGTAAATATTGCCCACCTCGATTAACACGTAAATCAATTATATATTGACCGGGTCGTATTCCCCACTTTTACCGTACACTGTGACAAATATTACACTTATCTTTCTCAAGGCCCATTCTCTCCTTCCTCTCGCACTCCGTGTACTTGTTCTAAGCTCTCCTCTTTTCACCCACCTTCTTTCTCTCATTTTTTACTGAAAAAAAAAAAAAAAAAATAAAGGTACATTGTACTCTCGAGTGCGCGCTTCGTCGTCGTCGTTCGGCCTCGTCGCGAAAACTATCCTCGGGAGAGAACCCGATCTCTTCCCCTTCGGTCGTGCCCTCGTGTGTGTGTCGTGCCGGCTCTTTCCGAGATGCCGTTCGAAAAAAAAAAAAAGAAGAAAAAAAAATAACAACCGAGTGAGCGGCACGTGCGGCTACTCGACAAAGAGGTAAGGTAGATGTATACACGCGGTGTACGTACGAGGGTTTCGGATTCAAGTAAAGATGTCAGGGCCCGCGAGTTTATATCCGCCGACGTTGTCGTCCCCTTTGCTCCACTCTGGCCGAGAGCCGGGGAGAGCCGTACGGCACCTGCGTGTCTTCCCGTAGCGGCTCCAAGATGCCCGCGGAACTGAACACCCCTCGGGTTTCGCTCGCGCTTCCACCGGTCACGTAATACGCGCTCGGATTTCACGCTTCTTCAGCGAGAACAAGAAGCGGACCAACCCGCAAGCGCACCGCGTTATCTCGGCACGGCAGAATCAACGGCGACGCGAAAGCCTCATTGCTAAATTGGAAAGGAAAGAATTGCCCAAAGTTGTATTTCCGGCTCTTCTTTCACTCTGCAGGGAAGTTCAGTCACGAATTCGTTGATAAGCTTTTCACTAATAATGATAATATATTTAATTATTCGATAACTATAATTGTTAAGGGTCGAATTTTAAGACGGTAGTTTGAAGTTATTATCGCTCTTGAGACCGAACTTGAGATCAACGTTTGGCCCGAACTTCATTGCATGCTTAAGATCTATCTTAAGTTCGAACTTGATTTTGTGCATTAGTTCGGACTTAAGTATGAGCGCAAATGCGTTTGCAGTCCGAGTTCGAACTTGAGTCTGAACTAAAATTCGATTGTAGTCCGAGTTCAATCGTAAGTTCGAACTTAAGATAGATCTTAAACACGCAAGGAAGGTTGGGGCTAAACTGCGATTGTAAGTTTTATCTCAAGAACGATCTCATGTTCAAACTAACATCTTAAAATTCGACCCTAAGTATTTTTGAGTTCTTAAAGAAAAAGGTTTTTTTAATGGTAGAAATTCGACTCGGTATTGAACCAACAACGAAATGCCATTTATTTTCTGGCACGGAAGTTCATTCACAAATTCATTGATCATAATAGTGATTATTATACATAATTAATTATATTTTTCAAGGATTTTTAGGTACTTAACGAAAAAAAAAAATTTACGAAAAAAATTCGATTAAAACTCGTATTGTTTTTCTTTCTTGCCCTCCCAGGGAGATAGGAAGGTGTGTCGGCGGTAATTTTTCCGCGGACGAGTTACATCGCGGGTCGGTACAAAGTTGGGTGATAAATAGTCGACGTCGACCAGACGCCGAGTTATACGGGGCTAGTCTAACGCGGGGCAATTATTTCAGGTAAAAATGTGGCCGCGAAAGACCGCAAACGGCTGGTCCCCGGGGCCCGATATAATAGCCGGTAATAAGGAAGAATAATAAGGTGGAGAGGCTGCGGGCATCTCGCACAGTGGTTTACAGTCGTTGGTAGTTCAAACAGACGGGAAGGAGAGATGTTCTCCGCGGCTTAAAGGACTCGGATACTTTTTAAATCCTACCGATCATTCTCCACTTCTCATTACACGACGATGAACCCGCCTCGCTCTCTCGAGACCGCAGTGCTTGATTCGATCCATTATCTCTCGGGCCCGCAAACATTCTCTACATCGAGTTAAAAAGAATAAATTTATATTAATTTTGTTCGCTTAATTATTCAATTAAGTCGAATAGAATAACTGTTGCATTCAAATTTGCATTAATTTTGATGTTTATTTTTATTTTTATTAAAAAAGCGATTCGAACTCGTAAATTCAGCTGGCTGGGTTCTCGCACAGTGGTTTACAGTCGTTGGTAATTCAGACAGACGGGAAGGAGAGATGTTCTCCGCGGCTTAAAGGACTCGGATACTTTTTAAATCCTACCGATCATTCTCCACTTCTCATTACACGACGATGAACCCGCCTCGCTCTCTCGAGACCGCAGTGCTTGATTCGATCCATTATCTCTCAGGCCCGCAAACATTCTCTACATCGAGTTAAAAAGAATAAATTTATATTAATTTCATTCGCTTAATTATTTAATTAAGTCGATTTTAATCATTTATTGAATAACAATTTTCTTTAATTTTATTAATCATTTGATTTGCTTTATCATTCATTTAAGTCAAATGTAATAAAAAGCTTTAATTAAAATTCTCATTAATTTTGATGTTTATTTCTACATTTATTAAAAAAGCGATTCAAACTCGTAAATTCATCTGGTTGGGTTCTCGTACAGTGGTTTACAGTCGTTGTCAGTTCAGGCAGATAGGAAGGAGAGATATTCGCCGAGAACTGAAGGATTTGGATACTTTTAAAATCCTACCGATCATTCTCCACTTCTCATTTCACGACGATGAACCCCCGCCTCGCCGTCTCGAGACCGCAGTGCTTGATTCGATCCATTATCTCTCTAGCCCCGCAAACATTCTCTACAGCCATAAAAAAAAATACAAAGAACCATTATTTAGTAATAATATTTATTCTTATTTTTATGAAAAAATCACCGCTTTTGAATATTAATTTTTATTTACTTAATCACTTGATCAAGTAAAAAAAATAACAGAAAATTTTAATTAATTTCAATATTAATATGTAATTTCATTCTTATAAAAAAAAAAATATTCAAACTCGTGAATTCATCTGACGGATTTTGTAATACGCTTCGCCCGAATGATTTTCGCCTGTGCAAATCCAATCACGCCTCGGTCGCCGCAGCCGCGAGAGGGACAATTTAATGAGCGCGAATGGTAGAGCGCGGTGACGCGAGTGAAGAGGGATAAAGGTAAAAAAGAAAGAAAAAAAAAAAAGTTGTATTCGCACCGACTCTCGAAATCCGCCGGGGCGGTGACAC
Organism: Amblyteles armatorius; assembly: GCA_933228735.2. Classification (NCBI taxonomy): domain Eukaryota; kingdom Metazoa; phylum Arthropoda; class Insecta; order Hymenoptera; family Ichneumonidae; genus Amblyteles; species Amblyteles armatorius. The sequence continues at coordinate 2,312,186 of OW121688.1, read as the reverse complement.
GAGGGAGAAAGCTGGGTGAAAGAGCAAACGCGATTCGGTCCGTTCTCCCGTTGTCTCCCCGCGGGCGTCCGGCCAGTCAGCGCGTACGCGCCCAAAAAGCGCCCGAACTGCGTGCCATTCATATTTCAAAAAGCTCGGTGTTTGCCATCGCCGGTCCGTTACGAATTATTCCGTCGTGCCAGGGCTCTCGCGCCGAGCTCATTGTGTATATGACTCTTCCCCCCCCCCCCCCCCTCCTCCCCCTCCCCGGTTGGCCATTAATTATTTTCGAAACGATTACAACGACCCTTTCAGGCGCGGCTCCGCAGCCAAAACAGGGAACTCCGGCGCGTCCGACGACAACCGCTCCAACACGAGCTCAAGCGGCAGAAAAAAAAAGGGTGAAACATACGCAGAGTACATTCGCTCGATGGAGAAGCAAAGCCCACGGCAAACAAATAAGTATGTAGGTAAAGAAAAAAAAAATGAAGTCGAACGCAATTGTTGGTTTTTCCTCGGTTCGTTGTAGAAATTCCGCGAGTTCATGCGATTGTCCGTTCTCTCTCTGCGGAATCACGTTTCTGCTCTTCCTTCGTCTCGCTCTGCCTCTGCTTCTCGGCTCTTTTCGGAAGGGCGCGGCCTGCAAAAAAAAAACAGAAAAGAGGAGAAAAAAAGTACTTTTTTTCCCCCGTGGAATCCAGTCTAGACGAACTTTTGTAATATCGAGAGCGAAAGAGCACCCGGTCTCCTGTCACTCGACGAACGGGACCGAACAAACGGGTGTATATACGCGCGGCTATATATGCACCGATGAAAACTCGGTTCTTCGATTCTCCGTCCGGCGGAACGACGGTGAAAGTCGTGGAAAAAAGGAATTTCGCCGAAAGAATGAAAAGGCGCCCAAAGGAAATAGATTCCTTTTACTCCCTCAGACTTCGTCCCCAAACCACACCCCTCTCCCTTTTTTTTTGTAGAAATCATTATCGGTCTGGTGCTAAGGTGGAACTTGCATATGGATTCGGAAACCATTTACAAAATTTAAGACGGGAAATAAATAGTGAAATGTGTGAACCATAATAATAATAATAATTATTATTATTACTGTAGTGGCGAAGAATTACGTTAAATGTTCATGTATTGCAACTGTATTAATATAACTAAGATGTGTGTTGTTGACTGAGCAAAGCTGTTACCAACCGCCTTATTATAAAAAAAGAGAGTTGGACGGAACTAAACAGGGGAACGGACGTGTTTGCTCGGAATATTTCGAAATTAAACGCTCAATTCTTTTCCACTAGTTTGAGTAGTTATGTAAACGTAGAATAAAGAATAGAGTTAGTAGACGAATTCGAGTGACTCGAGTGAATAATAATAATAATAATAATCAAATAATAGATTCAAATTGGAAGTAATGAGATTCAAATATATAATATTATAATATCAATTTATTATTGTTATATATTACTAATTTATAACATTTAGTATTATAAATTAATATTACTAAAACGTTGGACGGAGGCAAGCAAGGGAACGGAAGTGTTCGATCGGAAGATTAAAAAAAATTAACTTTTGATTTTTTTCTACTAGCTTAAGTACTCACGTGAACGTAAAAAGAAGTTAGTGGATGAATTCGAGTGACCAAAGAGTGCGATAATAATAATAATAATAATAATAATAATAATAATAATAATAAATTTGAAGTAATGAGGTTCGAATTGTGCACATCAATATTACTATACGTAATGTATATATCTATATATAAGGGGGGTGTGATGCAAGTGGAATGTGAATTTCGTCTATTAACGTTTGCCGAACACTCGAGTTCGGACGTCGGTTGCCTCGGGTGACGGCCGGGCGGCACACGAGTCTCTGTACCAAATTGACTAACTTAATTGAGCTGTGCAAACTAAGCGTTTAACTAACTTCAACAAGTGGCACGGCCGAAGAGAGGCCGTGGCGGGCCTCGAGAGGATCTCCGCGGTAACCGCGTTACGCAAGTCTCCCTCGAACGGAAACTCCACGGTTTCTCACGCTCATAGAAACGCGGTTTGTCGGCCGGCGGTCCGTTTCGCGCGTGCACTTGAAAAGTACATTTCATTGTCGGTCGTGTGCACGCAGATGCGGAATTACCGTCGCCGAAGCAGAAATTACGTGGCGCGCAGGGACGGAACATAATAAATCCGTGGATGAATCTGGTCGGGGCGAAAAAATAAAAAAAAAATTGGAAAAAGATCGCGTCGGATAATCGTGTTTTATAGCGATTGCGATAACGGGCGAGGGGATTTATCGTTAGTTTATTTCGCGGGCTATTCGAGCCCCGAATATCGGATGCACGGTAAATTTTCGGCGCCCGACAATCGTTTCGCACTCCCGGAGAGCCTCTTTCGCAAATCTGGACGAGCCTACCAACGGCGCGGCCACCGGACTCATACGCGATTGCGAAGATCGATGGCGAAAGGCTTTTCCGCGGGGTGAGTTACACGGATTTTTGTTTTTCGGGTAACGTTGCTTCGCCATTTTTACACGACTAAAAGTATTCATTAGTTACGGCGGAGAAAAACTATGATTGATGACAATTTTTTATTTTTTTATTTTTTACTATAAAGGGTACAAAAACTGAAAGTAAAGGTTTTTCGAACAGTGAGTTACACGGATTTTTTTTGTTAGTAGGGTAGCGCTGATTCGCCATTTCTACACAACAAAAAATATCCATTAGTTACAGACATTAAAAAAAAAATTGTTAGTGTAAAGAGTACCAAAAAATTTAAGAAAGGGTTCTCCGTAGAGTTACAAGGATTTGTTTTTTTCCTAGGACAGCGCTGATTCAGCATTTTTTCCCGGCTAAAAATATGCTTTGGTTACAAAGGAGAACCGCTGTGATTCGACAATTTTTTATTTACACATTTTTTTAAAATTCATTTTTGTACTATAAAGGTTTCGCTCCATTCCTCCTTTTCCCAAAACTGACAGTATTAATAGCCGTCCAGATTTTCCATATTGCGCTGAGAGGAGAGTCGAAAAACGTGACCTTTCATTTATCAGCTCCGAATTTCCCTAAAAAAACAAAAAATAAAAATAAAAAACTTCTCGTGTGAATATTCGCAGACTTTTACGAAACAACACGTTCTTGCAGGTGCACGTAACATTCACCGAATCAAATTTAAAAAACAGCACTGTTATATATATATATATATATATATATATATATTTTTAAATACCACCCGTAGGGCTCGTTAAATTCGACAGAGCTTTTAGTCCGTATCGTCCCAACGATATTTATTCATGCAAAAATGGTATAAATATATCCGAATTTATTCGTCGCAACGTGCACTATCCACGCAATTACATGAAAAACAGGTTTGAAAAAAAATAATAAAAAAATCAGTTTTCGATATAATAACAATTACGATAACGAAGCACCGGCTGGCCGGCTCGACCAATCGTGTGAGCGCCCGAGATAATTAAAACATGCTCCCTTCAAATTTTTTGTTATTTTTTAACTTTTTCGACATTGCAATTTTGTTAAATTTTTTTTTCATTCACGTTCGTCATTTCCCTCTCGCCGAGAAGTTGATGGATCGTCACAAGAAAGTGATACATGACCGGACGCGACGAGAGGGTCGAGTTAATTCATTAGGCTCCAGTTACGCGATTGCGCACCTCGAATTAATTAACGCTCATAATCGCCGGCCTGTCGAGTGACGAGTATATCCAGCGCGCCGACCGCGCTCTCCGAGCTTGTTCCTCACCTCGAGTTGATAACAATTTTCGTAACAAGCACACGATTCCCAAAGCCACCGCGAGCCCTCACGCGTCCCGGGGCTGTTACGGATAGCCTAGTGTGAGCGACGCACGGGGCCAGCACTGGCACGACGTCGGCCAGTCTTCGCCCAGCGCCGGCCCTGTCCGTCATTTCCACCAGCGCACTTCGTCGGGCGGACTTTTACTTTTGATTAATCGACGGAGGTCGAGACGATGCCCGATGATATCAGAAGTCTCGACTACCAACAATGTTCCTAATTAGAGGGCTACGAATAATTATTAGTCGGCTGGACGCCCTTCTGGCGGTCGACTTCTTTCTCTCTACCTCTGATTAAAAAAGATAAAGAGAAAAATTAAAATAAAAAAATGAGAAGAAATTTGCCTTGCAAATTTAAAAAAAATTGTACAACAAAAGAATTATAATAAAAATTTGAAGAAATGTGCCTTGCAAAAGAAATAATAATGAAAAAAATGTGAATAAATTTGCCTCGCAAATGTAAGAAAAAATAAACAAATAAAAAAGAAGCAATTTCTCCGAAGACGAAATCACGGCAGTCGAGAATTATTTTATTGAATTTTTTTGTTTGTGATTTTACGCTACGATGACAACGAATTACGAGTAGTGAAAAGAAGCTGGAGTGACGAGGGGAGAGATAAGAAGAAAAAAACTACATTTTTTTTTTTATAACTCAGGCACGAAGAAGTAAGTACGCGCCAGCGGAGTGCTCGTGCGGAAAGAGCGGAGGGGTTCTTCTCGGGTCACAGTGGTGCGAAGAAAAATTATCGCGAGCGTGAATCTCCGGGGGAAATTACTCGGGTGGATTGCGGTGTATGCGATGTGATACCGCAAGGGCCCGCCGAGGCGAGCTGGAAGTTGGATGCGAGTCCGTGAGGCAGTCACGACGACGAAGACGAAGACGATGAACAACGCCGTCGCCTCGTACAACAACGCCGTCGTTACGTAGTTGGATTACTTGTACGCGAGAGTTGTCGGATGGCTGGAAACTCTCTCGCCAATCGAGAAGTTGCATCAAAACCGCGACCGTACAATACGAGCGTGAGGGACGACCCTACCGCAGGACAAGATTCACTTTCGGCTCGAATCTGCGAGTCAATTTAGGGCGTTTTTGCCGGAAGTCCGTCCATACTCGCCACGCCCAGAAAACTTGTTTATTCGACGAGCAAATATTCGCAAATAAATATTTATTTGATTCGTGTAATGATTTATGGAATTCAAACATGCAACGAATAATGCAAACCACGTACAACCGCGAAACATCTTGGAATTACTGTGGATAATAATTTACATTTCAAGTCACTCAAAAATAACGAAAACAAAAACCACGGCTACAGCTTCGGCCACATTTACATCTCTACCACTCACAACTCTACTAGAAAAGACAGCCCTAACAACTCTACTATATTAAAACTCTACCACAATCTCTACTCGAAAGTAAAAATCTACCAGAATAAAAATAGAACTCTATCGGAATGACAATAAAACTAACGGAATACAAGGCTCCGGTTTAGCTTTGTATTCCGGTCGAGTTTTATTTCACTTTCGGTAGAGTTTCATTTCACGTCCGATAGAGTTTTATTTTGATTCTGGTAGTTTTTTTTAAATGTTTTGGCAGAGATTTTGGTAGAGTAATAATCCGGTGGAGTTGTTTTTTTGGTAGAGTTGTGAATGGTCGATGTAAATGTGCCGAGCTTCGGACTTCCGCAAGTCAACATTTGAAAACAAACTCATCGCTACAGAACATGCATCGAATACTTATAAATGCATTACTGAGGCTAATAAAGTGCATTTACTACTACTAAGCACATTTCTCCAAATAATTATTTAGTTGAGTAAAATAATTATTTATTTAACTCGAATAATTATGTATTTGAGTCAAATAGTTATTTATTTAATTCAAATTATTATGTATTTAAGTCAAATAATTATTTATTTAAGTCAAATACATGTTCATTTGCGGTACGTCCGTCAAACAGATAACTTCTCAGTGTGCCTTTTTACCCACCTTTCCCATAAAGTACCGAAAACTCTCGAATTCGATTGGCCGATTACCCCGACCAAGCGAAGCCCGGCCGGCACTCATAGATTCAAAGGACACGGAAAGGTGTTCCGGGGGGACCCGACTCGTTGCTTCGCGAAGCGGTTTCGATTAGCCAGCTCGTTGAACCCCGCCATTGCGAAGGTGGTGGCTTTTTCGGTCCTTCGGATCCATCCGAGTCCTTCCCGAGCTGCTCCCAACGCGGCGACCTCGTACGGATGAGAACCAGAGTGTCCGGTTCTCCGGGGTGTTCTCTTTCCCGACCAGTGAACACTCACACACACACAACCCCTTAGTTTCCGTGCGAGGTGGAATCTTTTATGGCAACCCGTTTCGAGCCGATTGCCCCGGCGCCAATTTCTCACGTTCGATTCGCCTGACCGAGCGCTCTGCATTACCGACCGAGACTCGACACTCGGCAGCTAATTGGATTCCGCTGAATCGGAACCATTCTCGTGCCATAATGCGCTGGAAGGGTACGTGGCGAACGTTGAATGGCGCCGGATGGAACACAGTCGAGAGGGTGGCTCGAAGACCTTATCGAGGTCAGATTCACCCTGCACAGCCGGCTGGCTTCCGGTATGTCTGCAGAGACGTTGCCGCACGTCGGCCTCGAGGAGGAATCGATCGACGGATGGAAGGGGATTGGTAGCAACTTGATTTCTGCATAGTCGCGAGAGGTCGAGGGCCTCTCGCGCGTCGTGGCATCGATTCGATAAGAGGGGGGGGGGAAGACGGGGGTTTGAGAAACGACGAGCAAGAAGCGTGCAGTCAACAGCTTTCTAGGGGTGAGGGTTACTGACCGAACTTTCTCTGATTCTTTTGTTTTCAGGGGCCCGAACAGGACATCGAGACGGGTTATCCTGCGAAGAGATTCTGGAACTGGAGGCGGAGGGATGGGCGAAGTTTGCGAGAAATAAGTGGGGAGAAACGTATCCAAGGAACTGAACTACACACTGCACTCTGCGTTCGACTGGAAACCGAGGGGGAGGTGAGTGTTATCGTTATACATCGAAAGTTTCATTCTTATGGAAAGTCGGGATTGCCGACTGTCGGTAAAGAAGTTTGATGGAGAGATGTGAATCTTGTTTTTTTTTTTTTAATGAGCTGAAATGGTCACGGATTGGTGAATCTTTTGTTTATGAACTAGAAGGGGAGACTGAGAATTGCGGACCCAACAACTCGTAACTGGGGTCCGAACGCACCCCGAGCGAAGGCGAGAAAATTAGCTTTTTGCTTATCTTTTCCGGTTTTCAGTCTTCGAATTGGTTTTTCATTAACGGAATGCAAATCAAATCAAATTTCTCGTACACCATTCTCTTCCTTATGGAAAAAGGAAGAAAACTATGTATGAGAAAATCTGTTTATCAGCACAGGCTCGGTTTTATTTTTTATTTATTTATTTTTTTATTACTATGCTACATTATTGGGTTTGAGGTAAATACGATATACAACGCCGCCTTGAAAAATTCGCTTCCCGTGTTTACCCGCACAGCTCGTTAGCGCAAAAACTTGTTCCTGTTCACTCCGCGCGAACAGCATAAATTTTTTTACTGAACTGAAATAGTTATCGATTGTTAGATCTATTATCCGTGTGAACAATATACATTTTTGTCTTAAACTAAAATGGTTATCGATTGGTCTGAACCATAAGGGAGCACTGGGAACCGCGGATGAAAAAGGCTCTTGAATTGAAGTTGGACTAAAGTTCTCCAAAGAGAGACCGGAAGTGAACTGGGAAGTGAAACAGGCTACTTCAATATTTAAGTTCCGATTCTTTTCTTTTTTTTCTTACTGTGCAGCATATCTGCAGTTAACGAGAATACGATCTACGGTCGCCGCTTTGAAAAATTCACTTCTCCTGTTTACCCGCATAGCTCGCTAGCGCAAAAACTCGTTCCCGCTCACTCCCTGCGAACAACATACATTTTCATTCCCCATCTCGGCAAAAGTTGGTAAAAAAGAAGTTGTTACACTTATAGCGGAATAGCGGAAGGGGGGTAAAGAGCGGCAAGAAAAGTGACAAGTTCCGAGTAACTTTCCAAGCGGTATAGCACTCTATTCTTGAGGAATATCTTAACGGCATCGATCCGCTTCGCCCCGTGCGCACAACTGGAACACCAAGGACTTTTGCCCCTCGTCGAGTCGATGTAGTTTCTCATTAAACGAATGGCTCGCGCCGTGCGGGAGTTAACAGTTTCACTGTGAAGTTCTGTGACTTTCCGCGGTATTCGATTTCCCACTGGAGCAACACGAGACGACCGCGCCAAAGCGCGGATTGCGTAGGCTCCGCGCAGCCTCCTCCCGAATCGTGTCATCAGCGATAAGGGAACCAGACAGAAACACGCTCTACCTGCGCATCTGCATCCGGCGCATTGTGAACATTGTACACCTTCATCTACATTACACCATGCGAGGTATCAACTGGACGGTGGAAAATAATTTGCAACAAAAAACTTTGCTACAAATCACTCTCTACCGTATAGAGAAAAGTTGAAAATTTGAATTGTCATATCGCTTCTTCATAAAGGTTGACAATTGAAATTTTTATGTAGCTTCACCATAAAAGTTGGAAATTGAAATTTTCGTATCGCTTTTTCATAATGTTCTTTATTTGCAAAGCTTCTTCTATGACAAACCATTTGATGTATTTTATGTATTTTTGGCGAAGAAAAGAACATTATGAGAAAGCGATATAAAAATGTCAATTTTCAACTTTTACGCTTAAGCGATATTCACTCAAGATGTTTGACATTTAACACACATGTAAACGTTTCGTCCACGAAGCTCCACAATTTTTCTCTTCTCGATTAAACAACTTATTTTTTAGTCAACGCTATTTTCCCTAAAAATGTTGTTGCATGTCTTCTTCTTACTTTTATTAACTAGACCGTGCAAAACGAATCTGCACCAAAAAAAATCTTTGGTACAAACCACTCTCCATCCTGTGGTTAAAAATCCCCGGTTCATTTCACTCAAGACATTTAACAAATAACAAACATTTCAATCGTTTGGTCCACAAATGTCCACAATTTTTCTCTCATCGATTAAACAATTTTTTATTTTTCAACGCGATACTTCACAAAAAAAAAGTTGAATTCTTACTTAAATTTTGTTCTCTATGAGGACGAGAATGCGGGTTGAATTGCACGAGCGCCGACTGTACGTCCACTCTCGCACTACCGTCTGAGGTACGCAAACTCGGTGAATTCGTGACTCGGTACATAGCGTACACCTTCCTCTTACATCCTTGTATATAAACTCCATTATACACCGTATGTACACGCTTGTACCCCGTTGATGTATGGCTCGAACAGCAGAATCAACATGCATGTATCCCTGTAGCTTATGGCCTAAGGTACATAATACCTACCTAATACATGCAACTCGTGCCCACAGCCCCTTACCGGCTATATCTCTACCTAATAATATACTGTCCTCTCCGTCCCTCTCCCCCTCTCTTCATTGTCGGAAAATGGGTCGAGCATCCCGCAAGATGCATTGGTTTGCAGTTCGGAGCGCAAAGGGGGGGGGGGGGGGGGGGGAGCAGTGTGCCCTGGCCAGGTAGTAGATGCATCGAGTTACAGAGCAGACACACGCCCCGTTACGTAAATGCCCGGTGCACGCGTTACTCGGTGCATACGTCCGTGCAACCGCTGCTATGTCGCAGGCTCGCGTGTCACGTGGCCGTCGGCACCGACTAGAAGTCTATGAATGGCTCGTGCAAGACTCATACGTTTTGTTTTTTTAGTCATAATGAATAGAGGGCATTTCCTTCGTACTACATGCGGAATTATCTTTCCCGGTGCCGAAACCAGAAAAATTATTTGTTTGACGAGTACCTCGCAAATAAAAATTTATTTACCTGCAATCGATATTTATTTAATTTAAACAAGGTTTATTACATTCAGAATAAATTTATTTTAATTAAATTAAATGTATTTAAATTGTTTTAACGGCATTTGACTTAAATGAATTTAAATTGAATTGAGGGTATTTAAATTAAATTAAATTTAAATTTAGTTTAATTTTTCAGATTTTTTTATTTCGCAAAGTCTTTGATTTTGAGGGATGCAGTTCGGGTTCGTTACACCTGACAGTTCGGGACGTTGGGATGATTCGAGATTGTGTCTCGTCGGCGTTTTCCGGGCTGAATGCGATTCGGTTTCTCGACCGGGCATTGTTTCCGCGTTCGCAGGCCGCCAAGCAAACGAGATAGGGTGGAGACAAACTAACTGTAATGCGTGCTATATACGAGGCGCTATAGTCTGATTGTCCTGTGCACGCGTTTCTCCATTTCCCTCTGGTTTACCGACCGGCCTCCCCCCCCCCCCCCCCCCCCCCCCAGTTGGCTAACCCGCCCTTCGGTCTTCAGTTCCATTTCGGCGCCAGTTTCCGGTTCCGCCGATAACGGGATATGGACGAGACTAATGAAACTATGATCGTCATTTTGATTCGGGGCCGAAATGTAAAACGGAATTTAGCGGCAGTTTAGCCGAAACATCAAACCGCCAGGGCCACGGATATGAGAAACCGCGGTCTGCGCGAACCGGGAACGGGGCGATCGAACCGAACCGGGAAACGATCGCGCGATCGTTCCCGGTTCGACTTGAATCACCACTTTGGGACGAGCAAATTTCTACTCCAAGTCTTAATGTTTCTAACGGGACATTTTTCGTTGTTAATACATTTTTCTTTACCTTCGATTGGGAAACTTTTTGCAACCGTATCATATAGCGTTAAAGCAATTTGTAAAATATATTTATTACGTGGTAAGAGCGGGGCAAAACGGACCTCCGTTTTTGGAGAGCTGTTTTTCAGGCCCTGTGACAAAATTTGTTAGGATGGACCGTTTTGCTCTCCGGTCTGTTTTGCCCTCTGGTCTGTTTTGCCTCGTTCCAGGCTCTTGTGAACAGCCTGCATTGTTTTTTTTTTTTTAACAGTGACTGGTGAAACGAATTTTCTAAGTGCGTTTCTCACACAATAAAAAAAATCTATCAGTCACGTACTCAGAAAAAGAAAAATCCACATGACTGTAGAAAATTGTTTAGTTTCCGCATTACCCAACGACGCGGAAGCGAAACGAACGATTTGGATTTACAAGAATAAGATAAGTCACCGCACGCTGACGCGGAGAGTTTGTCGTCGAAGAGCACACACCGACGAGGACTTCCGCTGCGTCCGGGAAGAGATAGACGTGGGTTAAACGATTTGCCTTTTTTTTTTCTTTTTTCGTAACGACCACCCTAACTTCCTGTCTTTCCAGAACGTGAGCTTATCGCCGCTTCTTCCCGGATACAAAACCCTGGCCAATGCGGTTATCGGACAAGCGACCCTGACCGAAAAGATCGTATCTCGGATTCCCGAAAAAACCGACGTGAATTTACGATTTCGAAGTAGCTAAAAAAAAAAAGAAAAAAAAAATCGAACAAGTAGGAATTTATTTCGATGTAAGGTGAATGCGTTTTTTCAAAGTGCATTTATTAATTCAATTTGTTCATTAAATTCCTTGATTTAATCTATTAATAAAATCCATTGATTTAATTCATTAATTACATCTGTCGATTTCGTTCATTACAGTCATTTAATAAAATTGAATTAATATAATTTTAATATAGAGTAGATTGGGGCAAAATGGTCTACGTGTGCCCAATCAAATTACATGGGCAAAATACGTGATCGATAGACGAGATGACGTCTCGAATGGTCCAGACTCCGAATTCCCTTCGAGTGCTCGGACAGTAATTTAATCAGACGGCGGGATCTTCTGAGTAGGTACGAAACATTAGCGCCGGAAATGTTCTCCCTCGGTGTGAAACGGTCCGGTACATTATTACAGGTACTCCGCACGTGTGTAACGAAGATACATGAATTTACGATTTCAAAGTAGCTAAAAAAAAAAAAAAAAATCGAACACGTAGGAATTTATTTCGATGTAAGGCCAATGCATTTTTTTCAAAGTTCATTTATTAATTCAATTTGTTTATTAGATTCCTTGATTTAATCTATTAATCAAATCCATTGATTTAATTCATTAATTATATCCGTCGATTTCGCTCATTACATCCATTTCATTAAAGTAAATTAATATGATTTTAATATAGAGTAGATCGGGGCAAAATGGTTTACGTGTGCGAAATCAAATTACATCGGCAAAATACGTGATCGATGGACGAGATGACGTCTCGAATGGTTCAGACTCCGAATTCCCTTCGAGTGCTCGGACATTAATTTAATCAGACGGCGGGATCTTCTGAGTAGGTACGAAACATTAGCGCCGGAAATGTTCTCCCACGGTGTGAAACGGTCCGATACATTATTACAGGTACTCCGCACGTGTGTAACGAAGATACATAGTGGTCCATGTATCTTCTTGGCTCCCCGTACATAACGTCTGCCATAATACACGGAGAAGGGCGAAGTGGAGCTTCACACTCTCGAGATTACCTGACTTCCATTAACGCTCGGTACGGCCAGACGACAATTAGACCGCGCTAAGTGGCGGTTTCGGGAACTCTTCGATATACCCGACCAATAATAATTCGCCCGTGTTATCGAGTTTCCATTGTCGGGCAGCGCTCACTAAACCTTTCCCGGGTAATTAATAAGTCACTGCCTCCGTTAACTATTTAATCACCGGATCGCCCGGTATAAAGTTAGACCCCTCAACGGTCAGCCCGGAAGCGAGTCATTTCGGTCCTCCCAATTATTAAATCTTCGCGACGAAAAGTAAAAATACAATAACGGATAAATATGGTATCTGAAGGATGTCCGGGCAAGCTAAGTTTACCGATAAGGAAAATCATCTGTTTGCCACGACAGCCAGAAAATGTTTACTTAGTGGGACTGTGGGGAAAAATGGACCTTCATTTCCGATAAGCTTTCAACAAATCTGCAAAAAAAAAATTGGTACTGGTCCATTTTGCCCCGTTCTTTCGTGGCCCAAAAACAGACCAGGTGCGAAATAACTCCAGATTCGGAGTAGCCTATTTATACTTAGCGTCGAGACGTCTCTTGATATAACTATCAAGTCTAAATTAGCTTTATTTAAATCTACTAAAAAATTGGGGCTGGTTCATTTTGTTCCGCTCTTTCGTTGTCCAAAGACAGACCAGGTGCGAAATAACTCCAAATCCGAACAACCCTATTTATATATCTACAAATTATTCAAAATCAGCGTAACATTTTTCTTTATAGGATTTTATTTTTCACCCGCAAAGTAAGTTGCTATAAAAAAAAATTATTCACGATTCCTTCGCTGCCCGTGCACACATTTATGCACTACAATATTTTTACGTTTTCCCCCGCTCTTCCGTGGTCCAAAAACAGACTGGGTACAAAATAACTCCAAATCCGAACAACCCTATTTATATATCTACAAATTATTCAAAATCAGCGTAACATTTTTCTTTATAGGATTTTATTTTGCACCCGCGAAGTAAGTTGCTATAAAAAAAAAATGATTCACGATTCCTTCGCCGCCCGTGCACACATTTATGCACTACACTATTGGAACGGCATCAGTCCGCGTTCGCGTTTACGATTGTGAGGGGTCGTAAGATATCTTGTTTCCACCCACGCTTGTGTATACCTCACTTCGTACGTCCCATCGCGGGCTTTCCAACCCGGACGGAAATGAAGCGTAGCGTTCGTTGAAAAATTCAGGCGGTCGCACATACGTGAGAGTCCATACACGTGTTCCTCCGGAAGGAAGATTCTCCTTTCCCGCGATATCCATACCATACCTACCATACACACTATATACATGCACATATTTATTTCCCCGAGAGGTGCGACGCGCAGAGTCGAAGGCGAAACGATATACAAGAGGAAGAACTGAAAAACGTACGCGTACGAATTGAATAAAAAAAAAAGAAGATATCACGTACCTAAAAAAAAAAAAAGTTTCACGTATTCGGACGTGAGCGAATTCGTGCGAAGGTTCAAGCTGAATCAATAGAACATTAAACTGGAGGCGCGTGCAGATTGAAACGTGAATGTATAATGTGGGCCAAAGTTACCGAACCCTTCACCCCTCCCCCCCCCCCCTCCCCTCCCCCTAAAAGACGTGCGAGAGGGGCACGAGGAATGAATTCACTTTTCTCTTATTTTTACCTTCTCTCGCGTTTTCTCTCCTCGCCTTACTTCGCCTTGACGCAGATCTTTTTTTTTTTTTTTTTTTCTCTTTCGTTCCTTTTCTCTCGAGCGATACGAGAAAAAGATCGCGCCGTGACGCGAGAACGGAATTACAATTCAATGGACCGCAATGTCTCAGCTCTTGGTGCGCATTCCACTCGTCACTCTCTTGTGAAAAATAAAAAATTATTCTCCGATTTTTCTTATCAGGGTGTATAATCATAAAGGGCGAAAGGGGTGAATATGGCACACGCTTATTAGCACGTTGAATCGATGATCTATGGACCGGACCATATTCACTTCTTTCGCCCGGTAAAGTTAATTTACGACAGTTGCGATTTGAAATTCAAGTTTCATATCGATTTTTCAGTTTTTAGTTTGTTTAAAAAAATGTATAAAAAATAAAAGATTAAATTCTACAATGCTGTTTTTTTTTTGGAAATAGAAGTAGTTTGCGCACCCGGGAGTAACTTATTCGAAACCCGCCTGTCTCTCCGTCGAAATAAATTGTGTCCCCCCGGTTTGTTCTTAACTACTTTACCGGGCGAGGCGGACTCGATTCTCATTTGAATCGCAGAGAGGGCGAATAATGAAAAATCTTTCGTAGCTTCAAACTTTAACTCGTTTCCCTCCATCACCGTCGAGCAGACTGAGTTTCGATTTAATTTTTATTTATTCTTTTTTGCATTTCTTTCTCTCGTCTACCGTCCTAGGTCCACTTTGCCCTTCCCTATACAGAATAAAAAATCTCTTTAGAGTCTCGACGTTTTTTTTACCGTAGTACAGTACAATCGAAGCACCAACCGGAGGCCCATGGTCCATTTTACCCCAGCGAAGACGATGATAATTATCGTTTCGGAGCACGTAAATATTAATTACCAAAATTATGTGAGTTTGGCCAGTCTGGGGGTCTTCGGGACGATCACTCGCTAATCTCGCGGGTTGGCTAAATGGAAGTCCGACTTAACTGAGTACCGATATGAAAAAAAAAAATTGTATTTTTTCTCTCCCCTGCAGTCGTGGGTCCATTTTTCCCTCCCCCATTAAAAAAAATGAATCTCTTCAGAGTCCCGAAGTTTTCTTTTTTAACGTACATAGAGTACAATCGAGGCAGCGAGGCCGAGTCCCATGGTCCATTTTACCCCACCGAAGACGATGATAATTATCGTCTCGGAGCGCCTGAATATTAATTACCAAAATTGTGTGAGTTTCCCCAGTCTGGGGGTCTTCGGGACGATCCGCATGATCTCACTCGCTAATCTCGCAGATTGGCTAAATGGAAGTCCGACTTAACTGAGGTTCGAAACGAAAAAAAAAACTCTCCCCTGCAGTCCTGGGTCCATTTTTCCCTTCCCTATTAAAAAAAAATGAATCTCTTCAAAGTCCCGAAGTTTTCTTTTTAACGTACATAGAGTACAATCGAGGCAGCGAGGCCGAGCCCCATGGTCCATTTTACCCCACCGAAGCCGATGATAATTATCGTCTCGGAGCGCGTGAATATTAATTACCAAAATTGTGTGAGTTTCCCCCAGTCTGGGGGTCTTCGGGACGATCCGCATGATCTCACTCGCTAATCTCGCTGGTTGGCTAAACGGAAGTCCGACTTAAGTTAATATCCTCCAGGCGGCCGGCGGGGTGGGGGGTGCGGTTCGCAAATTGTACGAGAACTTCGCTGGATGCATAAACGAGAAAGACGGAGGGACGGGTAAAGGGTTGCAGTGGCGTGGCAGAGAGGAGCGCCCGGAACGGAAGTGGCGGCGAGCGCGAAAGAGAAACCTGAAGGGGTGTATACACGAAGCCCGGTGGAGGGAGATTCGAGAGGCGGAGACCGCTCGGGCCAGGGATGATTAAAGTCTCGGAGCCCTTCGCCCCGTTGGTCGGAAGAGCTGCGGCGCAAAGATTAGCGCCCGGAGAATCAATTAGACGGACCAGCTAACCGGCTAATTGCTAGACGAACCCTCCGCCGGCCCGCTCGCGCTTTTATATATTTTTCCATACCTGCCCAACGTCCTGCGATCCTCGGCATATTAAAAAATTAAAAATTAAAAAATAAAGTTTGTAGGAAAATCTTAAAACACTGAATTTTTTTTTTTTTCCTTTCTTTTTTAAGGCGGAAGAACCCCGGCTGGGATGCTCATCGTGTATTTAAATATTGCGAATATACAAGCGGGTTTTTAACATATACGTTGCTCGGGTGAATTTTCATTAAGTAGGTCGAAGCGCTCCTCGCTAATCGGGAGAGCGGTGAATTTTCTTTCATCGTTTATGCACACTTTGGCGGGTTAATTGACTGTAACGGATGGCGATTTGTACCGCGGTGTGTGACGGCAAAATATAAAAATGTTAATTAAATTTTGTGTAAACGATTTAAAAAAATTGAGGACTCGTTTAACTCATTAAACTTTTTTCCAATTTTTTGGGGTAAAAGCGATGAATAGTTGGATGATTTATGGACCAGGTCATCTTCATCACTTTCACTCTTAATAATAATGCATTATACTAATTTATTTGATTTATTTCATTTATTACCTTATCATACCGTACTGTTTTCTCACTGGACGAGCCAATCCATCTCTAAACTCAATTTCGCGATTCCGAGACTAACTCCGACTATCTCCGAAGCTCCCGGCAGTTCCTCAAAGTTTGCAAAAGCAAAATACCCTCGAACCAACTACCGGGGCAGTTGAGCGGAGTTAACCGGCTTCGCTTCTACAATAAACTTATGTATCGAGCAGCTCGCCGAGCGAAAAGGAAAAGTCAAACACTAGAAAGCTTCGGGTCCTTTTCCGGCTACCGAGCTTACCGTGCACTCGATAATTCTTATCTGCTCGTCGTACGATATTCCTTCGGCAGTCGCCGGAGTGTTTACCCTTCCTCGCTTCACGATCTACTATGCATTAAATAAAAATATATACTTGACAAGTATAATAATAACATAATAATAATAAAATAATAATAATATTATAATAATAATATAACAAAAATATAATAACAATATAATAATAATATAGTTTCGTACAGCCCAAAAGCCCAGCAAGCACGATTCGCGTGAATTATTATTATTATGTTTTACGGTGTCTTTCCGCGATTCCGCTCGATTTTTCAGAATCCCTTTTAACTGCAGAGATTTCTTTTTCATCCCTCTGGATTTTGTTCTTTGTCCCGGAGCATCGGGCTGAGTGAGGTTCGATGGGATTAAAAACCGTCTCCTCTCGTCGCCGTCCTGGCGTCGCTCCGTTACAAAGCGAGACACTTTTTCTTTTCTGTACGAGCTTTTCTCTCTCCCGCGGTAGCCGTCGAGCCAACGTTTCCTGTTATTGCTCGGTCACGAGAGAAGCTTATTGCCGGTACGAGGAGCCCTGACCATCGACCTGTCCGTGCATTGCTTGCCTCTATCTACCCTCAATATACACATATATATATAGATATATCTATATCTATATCTCTGTGTACGTGTGTGCACAGTGTATCGGGCGAACGCGCTTTCCGCCGGCGAAACAAAAACAGTTTCCTCGGGGCCGTGTGCGCGCGGGGTCGATCGTTGCGATTCTCTCCGGGAGACCTCGGAATATTGGGCCCTCGAGGCGAAAAAAAAAAAAAGAATCACACAGCCGCAATATCGTTTTTACCGATGAAATGAAAGGAAAACGTGCGCGCTCGTGTGGCTCCGTATCTCACTGCGGTACGAAAGAGCAAACTGTATACTTTTGACATTCGTTTCTGCAGAAAAAAAAATCATTCTATATGCGATCTCGGGCGTAAAAGTTTATCGGGCCAAGCTCTTGTCCATTCGCGATCCAAACCACGGTAAGTAATGCCGTGCTACAAATTTCAACAATAATCGTTGAGGAAGCACAGTAAACAATAACAATAAACTTTCGTCAGTAAAGAGCCTTTATTGCATTAAACATAAATATAACAACACTGATAATAATAATAATGATAGTAATGATAGTAATGATAGTAATGATAATAATGGTAATAATGATAATAATGATAACAATGATAATAATGATAATAATGATAATAATGATAATAATGATAATAATGATAATAATGATAATAATGATAATAATGATAATAATGATAATAATGATAATAATGATAATAATGATAATAATGATAATAATGATAATAACAATCATAATGAAAAATTGTATTATTCTACATCAATTCCCGAAGATAGAGCTTTCCTCCATCTTAGGGGCAAGACGCTCCTCCATTTTACCTGGGACGCTCCATTCCTCACGTCCCACAAAAAAACTTGTATGAACGATCCTTCTTGCCCCGGCCGCACCTTCCCCCCCCCCCCCCTTCCCCCCGTAGATCCAAAGAAATCGATCTCCCTTAGAAAACGATCGAGCAGAAGCGACCAGTAAATCCCCCCGTTGGCTCTCAGCAAATGGAAAATCGTATCGCCCGATACAAAGTTGCCCCCGCACACAGCCGAGCCGTTCCACGTGGAATTCAATTGAATCGCGAGTTATCCTCGAGATAGTCCGATGCTAGTATAGTTATTACAGGGGATCGTGGCTCACAGCGACGGACGGGACGTGGGCGGCGGACAGATTGATATCGGGGCCTAATAACGCGGCAATTGCGCGCCGCCACTGCGGCCGTTCCCCGGCCGTACCCCCGCCGTACCCCGGCCGTCCCCCCGGCCGCGCCCTCGCGGTGCGACGACGAGATTTCACTGCACGAGCCTCTCCGACACACGGATCGGCGCACGGGAGCAGCGGCGATCGCGAAACCGCGAGCCGCTTCTGGAAACGGTGAATTTGCATGATAACGAGGGAGCCGACCGTAACTCAACCGGAGCCGAAGTGCCCCGTCCATGCCGTCCTCGTGAGAGAGCCATAGAGATAATTTCTAAATCGGCTCGGACTTCCCATCGGGGACAGATAAGCATCGATAACGCGACTCGTATACAAGTTTCACCCGTCCAGTTACACGATCCGCAATCCCTGTTACACAGGCGAGATAACGAGCTTTTCTCTTCGTTTTTTTTTTTCAGACCCAGGCGCAATTCATAAAACCCACCCGATGCTCGGACTAATAAACTCGTAACTAACGGCGACAACCTCGACAACGACTTTTTCAATTTCAACCCTCTTTTTTCTTCGTTCGGGAGACTCTGTCGTACGACAGAAATTATTCATGCAAATTGCTCGTGCGCAGATCGGTCTCTGTATATAGGTGGATGGAGCTAACTTCTATAGGTCGAACTATGAGCGAGTATATGACTATAGTGTGGTTTGTACAATCAGCCTCCGCGGACTAATTAAGCCGTCGGATGGGGAACATGCCGGGCTTCTGTGGAGAACTACTGTATGTAACGCTGAATGATCGAGTGATCAGGCATTGATGATTGTCGGCCCGTCGTCACTTTGCGAGGGAAGGTGTAGCGGCTTTATGCATAGTAAAATATCTGCTATATACATATGTGTATGTATATATTTGTGCGGTCTTGTTATATGCGGTAAAGGATCCGAACGACGAGCGATACGCACGGCCGACGTCGGCGTCGAGTTCGGGACGAAGTCGCTAATTGGCGACAGTTCGCTGATCAGTTCGTCTCGGCGATGCTGCAAATTAGCGGCGCCGCTGGATTCTGTGTGGTTGGACTCTGCAGCGACGGTATTCATGGATTCGCTTTCATCGCGATGGACTCGCCGAGCACTTTACGAGGCTCTTGTCGCCTGCCTGGGATGTTGCTCAGAGGTAATGTTGGAGACGATGATTCAATTTCTGATCGAGTGGCTTCCATTCTTGCGCAGTGCGAGGCGCCTTCGAGCACGGTGAGGAGGGAAAAAGGCTCCCATGTTTCAGCGGGCTGGAGCTGGTTGCGTTGATATAATGAGTAGAGGGTTTTTTTTAATTGATTGCGCAAAGAATCGTGCTTTGACTCTTTTCTTTTTTGTAACTTTAGGATCTGTTTTTGTCGGCTGAAACGTACGAGTCTACAAGATTTTGAAATTGGAGGGATGAAAAGGTGAGGTGGGTATTCTGCTTCTCTGATTTGCAAACCTTTTTTACTGGGTACGAGAAAGGGTCACTTTTCTTTAAAGCGAATTTTTTGAAAACTGAATATTTTCATTACATTTTTATTTAATTTTCATTTAATTTTCATTCAATTTTTATTTAATTATCATTTAATTTTCATTTAATTTTCATTTAATTTTCATTTAATTTTCATTTAATTTTCATTTAATTTTCATTTAATTTTCATTTAATTTTCATTTAATTTTCATTTAATTTTCATTTAATTCCGGGTTCGATTCCCTGGCCAGGGCGTTTAATTTCGTCCAACAACACAGCTACGATACACATACTACAAGTTTGCAACTTACTCTCTGTAAAACCAATAATAATAATAGTAATAATAATTTTCATTTGATACTCATTCAATTTTCATTTAATTTCTTCCCCAGTCGCGTGATTACTATTTTCATGGTATAAAAAATGTCTAATTTGAACTTCATTAAAGCTCGTGCAATGAATATATTTTTCCCGAGTAAATGGATCACGCTTCCTTTTATACGATTCATCGGCAAGCGATATATTCGTACAAAACAATTCGATGTCGGCGTCGCCTCCGTTTCGTCGTAACAGAAAAACACTCGTCGGAATTTTCTGCTCGAAACTTCAATTCCCACGTGTGCGGCATTTCGTCGCTGGCGCATGAGCAGCGACGCGGACACATACATATGCAGATCGGAGTGTTCGGGAGCTCCGGCGGCGACCGGCAAAGAGGCAATAGACCCAACAAGAGCTTTTTTTCGCCCTGCCATACAGCTTTTTCGCCCTCGGTGTTATTCCCGAAGGGACGATCGCGAATGTGTATACGAGATACAAAAAAAAAAAGTATTATCCACGGGTGAAGTTTAATATCGAAGCAATAAAGTGCGCGAGAGTACCCTCGAATATCCCCCGCTCGGCACTCAAGTTCCGATCCACCCATTCTTTCTTCTCTCCTGTTATGTTCACCCTCGCACGACAAAAGAATTTTTTTATTTTTTTATTTATTAACTTTTTCGAAAGTTCGTCACGCAACTTCGCCCGGACACGAGTAAAGCCCGCGAGAATAATGGAAGAAGGCCGTCGGACGCGTCGCCCGAACAAGTTTACGGAAACATTTCGCTTCCGCTCGAGATCCGCTTCGTCACTTTCCAGGGAGAAAAAAAAAAAAGAAGTTTAGAGACATTTTTTTTTCTCCATGTTGGGAACCTTTAACGCGATTCTGTATCGTCGAGGACGAGCGGAGGACGGGAGG
Source organism: Amblyteles armatorius (assembly GCA_933228735.2). Taxonomy (NCBI): domain Eukaryota; kingdom Metazoa; phylum Arthropoda; class Insecta; order Hymenoptera; family Ichneumonidae; genus Amblyteles; species Amblyteles armatorius. The sequence continues at coordinate 2,290,979 of OW121688.1, read as the reverse complement.
AGGGGTGTGGAGGGGGGGAGAAGAACGGAGCAAAAAATCTGCCGGAAGGTTTTGTGCAGCCGAGAACATCCTTTGAGCTCGTTTGAAAGCTCACCACGCCCACGCAAAAAGCTGCACCGCGGTACGAGCGTAACGTCCCCGGTGCTCTCCGGAGGAGCCAACGAGCTTTTCCAGGGGCTTGAAAGTCTTCCGAAGGAGAGGTTGCAATGCCAGCAGCGGCCGTAGGAGCGTTCCTGGAAAGCACGTCGTAGACCAAGTAGCCCCTAATAAAATACGTCCCACGCCAGAGGAAACTCGAAGAAATGGTAGTTCGAGCGGGGAAGGAGGACGACTATACACACATGCATCTGCAGCGAGAGAGAGAGACCGAGAACAGAGCCAAGAGTTGCAACCGGGAAAATTCAATCCCTCTCTCCACAGCCAGAGCACCGTAAAATTTGCCTCATGTAGGTCAAACTTGTTCGTCGCGAGTTAACGATTCCTTCGATAATTACGCGGTTATGAATTCACGTGAGGATTCCTTTTTTTTGTCACTCTCGTGCCGAGTCTTGACTGGAAATAATTAAGGAAGTCTACGTGAAATTTTAAATACCATAGCAAATATGTTACAGCGATTTAAGGCGGAATTTAGAGATTTTAGGCAAAAAGTCATGTTTTTTTTTTAGAGTAAAAATAAGAGTTTATCGAAAATGCCATGGGGTTGATTGTACGTAACGGTCGTCCGATGATGTATTAAAATCTTCAGGTCCGAAGGCAACGAATTACAGGAGGAATTTCATTTTTTTGACCATATAATTCCTTTTTATATCTGCGATATTTCAAAAAATGAAAATTTCTCCAACAATTTTTTGAACTTGGGCCTGAATTTTTTTTTACACTTTCGAAACAGCATTACGAGCGATCCATCAAATGGGATTTTTGATGGGATTATTCGTTACCGAAAACTAAACATAAAATGTCTGTTTTTGCTTCAAATCATTGGAAAAATCTTGGAAATTATGTTTCAACGAGAGCCGAACAGCATCAATTTTTTTAGTGACTTCTCAAGATGGAGAATCAACGGTAAAAAGTGCCGGATAGTTTCTCATGTAAGCGGGAAGCTTTACGACATTTTTTTTTTTGAACATCATTCGCAGTTTCATTTCGCCGAAGTACCTCATGTAAAATGTGGGTCAGCTTTAGCTTCCATCTCTATACCAGTGAAAGTCTGAGATTTGAAATATGTCAGGAGATTCGGCACACTCGTACGGAATCCCGACAGCCTCGGGGGAGACTTTTCTTCGATGCCTTTGACATATATATCTATATCTGTAAGCGTACGACGAGAAGGTAAAATTTGTCAGAACGAACGACGTCCGTTTTGGCCCAGTTTCCGGCTCTTATCCGAAGCTCCAAGTTCCACATAATCTAAGAAAGCTTGCAAAAATCTTTGTGGCAAAAAAATGTCAAAAAATGTTCGATCGAATGATTTTTCATCGTTATCGTGACTTTTATGTCGCTAAATTAATTGCCAAAGTTCCTGAATGCCACACTGGACGAAAAGTGGGTAGATCGCACGTAGTAGATAAAAATCGCGCGCAGACTTCTCGCCCTAGTCGTCCAGCGCAATTATTTTGCCCCTTTTTTCCATCACGGTCAAGCTGCACCGAGCTCGATAAATTCCTCGACTGAAACTCTCTCGCCGAGTCCGGCTCGTTGCAATTCACAATTACACAAGTGTCTCATTGACTCCAGTCAAGTGAATGACTCACGCTCGGAGTGTTTCGTGTTATCAATTAGCAGACGCCGGTCTCTCCAGCGCGGGGCTCGAGTCGGGAGCGCTGCAATCCACGACCTGCTGCCCTTCTCGTTTCCCGACTCTATCCTCGAATTCTCTAGTCACCTTTAAAAAAAAAAAAAAAAAAAACATGCGTCAAATTTTGATAGTTAAAAAAATTATTTTTTTTACAATTTCTTTATTTTTGATTTCCGTTTTTCATTATTTCAATTTAAAATAAATGTTCATTCGCCGATGAATGTGACCTTATTTGAATCAACTAAATAAAACAATCGAAAGTTTCTTTTAAATGTTGGATGAGTCCCGCATTAAGAAATTGCTTTTTAGTTCCGAGAAGTTGAAGACAGCAGGGACAAATGCCGCCGCATCAAATTTTGTGTATTTTTTTATGGATTTTTTTTACTTCATTCTTTTTTTTTTTATTTCATAATTTTATTCTTTCAATTTGAAAGAAAGGTTTATCCACCAATGTGACCTTTGAATCAATTAAATAAAGCGAGCGAAAGTTTCCTTTAGATGTTGGATGAGTCCCGCATTAAGAAATTGCTTTTTAGTTCAGAGAAGCTGAAAGCAGCATAGAGCACAATTGCCAACGAAGTTCCCCGAAGTTTTCACCTCTGTCGACAATAGATAGATAAATTTTCTCTCCCCGAGACAATAAAGTAAATTTCTACGGTAAATTTCTCTCGAACCTCCGGGCAGAAGAATCGTTGCGCACCTGCCCGAATCCCGGCCGTGCATCACGGATAATCGGGCGAACGAGGCCTCCGACATTTCTTGCCTTGCTTCTCGCGCGAGCGATGTAGGCGCAGCGACAATTAAAGATCATTAAAGCATATTCTCGCGAGCCAGAGGATATAGCTTTCAACGATAATTTCACGAGGAGCCGCGATTACAGTATTTTCCCCGAGAGGCTCGAGAGGTGATTTCACTTCGAAGATGCTCCGGGCATCTCGAGTGGACGAATCGATGCAAATCCAACCAGTGAATCACTCGATATTGCAACTTCGTTCCTATTAATTTATTACGGATTTATTTGTTTATGTATTTATTATGTATTTATTTATTTATTTACTTATTTATTCCTGTCGACTTTCTCGAAGCCTCTGGGCGGTAAAAAAAATCGTATGAAATTCAATGTACTTGTAGTTGAAGTTTGTATGCACAATCAATCCGGTATATTAAATTTTATGTACATTTGTGATGAAACATTAATTTACAATAAATAAGAAACTTTTAAAACACTTTACTTTTAATGGTTCAGTTTAATTTTTCTGCAAAAGTATATTAATTTTTCATCACAATTATACATTAAATTAACTTTTTTTTAACAGTGTGCACAGTGACAAAACTTTGTACTTTTCACAACTTATGATCCACAAGCGTCCACAATTTTTTATTGATTAATTTTCCGATCGCACCGTCCGGTTCTAGTTTTACAACCCAAAGTACAAACTAAAATTGTTCATTACACGGGAAACGAAGCGGCAGGTCTGTAATATTCAAACCTAAACAAATTCGCTTGTCACTTATTCGACAACATTACTTTTACGAAACTTCGTATTCCAATTTTACGAAATTATTTTCTGCTGTATACCACATCAACAGACAGCCAATAATAAAAACATTTATTTCTTTCATTTCATTATAATAATTTCTTTCCCCAAGTCCGAGTCGAGCAAGAGGCAAAGGGGAGAGAAACGCAGCCTCCCCGTTCGGTCCAGCCAAACTGCCGAGTCTCCCGGCCGCATTGCGGATGCACGTGCCACCTTCTTCTCTCCATTCCTTTCGCTGCTTCCCGATTTTTCCTCCGCGCCCGCCCCGTTGCTTTTTCAATCCCTTCGCATCGGCTCTTCTCGTCGATTCATCCATTACTTTCATCCACTCTCCAGTCCTCCATTTTTCGTTTCTTGGGTCCATTTTTTATTTTATTTTTTCTTAAATTTTTCTTCAATATCGAATCGCTCCGGATCGACGATAGAGGTTTGCCGCAGAACCCTTTCTTCTCATCCGCGGTATCGGGACTCCGCTCGGGCAACCCTCTTGCCGGGACCGGGCCAGGACCTTGCCGGCCGCGATGCAGGATGCTCTCCGAGGCTGTGCGCAATGCCACGTGCCCGACCTATCGACCCGCTTTCCCACGACGAGAACTAACCGGGATGAAGAGAGAACCCGCGCGGAATCATACCGCTGTGCCGTTGCCCTCCATGCACATGCCATCGCCTCGAAGCGATGCTCCACGCTCGATATAATCGCGATAGCGAAGATAGTCTCGCCGACTCTCCGGCCAGCCAAAGGCCAACGACTATTCCCGTCGATCGGTATTTTGTACACTTTGTGTCGTACCTCGCACGAACTCCGCACGGCTCGCACACCAAGAAAAAAAATTTATTTGACGGCCACCGTTTATTAAGATCAAGTAAAATATTTATTTCATTTAAATAAATATTTATTTCATTCAAATAAATATTTATTTCATTTAGATAAATATTTTTTTCATTTAGATAAATATTTATTTCATTTAAATAAATATTTATTTCATTTAAATAAATATTTATTTCATTTAAATAAATATTTATTTCATTTAAATAAATATTTATTTGAATGAAATAAATATTTTACTTCATCTTATTAAACGGTTGCCGTCAAATAAATTTTTTACTGGGTGCATTCATTACTCAAAGTATCGTCGAGCGTCGGGCAGAAAAGATCATCCCGGCTCGTCTATCCGCCGGTACGGAAACTATTGAAGAGAAGAAAATTAGATGAAAACTAGAATTCAGCCGCGGCGAGTGTTTCGACCAACGTTAGACGAGTCATTTTTATGTGGTTTTTTTTAAATTATAAAAAAAAAAAATTTCGAAGGAAAATTATTTAATATGTGAAGAACTGGACTGAAAAGTCGTGAATAATGTTATGGGCGGAAAGAGTCGCCGGTGCTGTCGTCGGAACGCCTGTTGAGTTCCCGTACTCCCAGACTGCGGCGCAGACTCTCTCGATTCCAAAATTAATTCACCGTTCTCGATGATCAGATTTTTCGGTTTTATACACATTTTTTTATTTTTTATTTTTTCCATTTCTCCACCGTGTGTACCCTTCTGGGTCTTTACAGAATCCCATCCCCATTTCCCCCTAACACTCCCTACTCGCACTCATCCTACTAATTTGTTGGATCTCCGTTTATAACCCTTCACTCTTTTTGCCGATCAGAAGATTTTTCGGTTTTATATTTTTCTCTGCTAAATTGTTGGTTCTCCGTTTTTTAACCCTTTTTGCCGATTAGAAGATTTTTCAATTTTATATATTTTTTCTGCAACGTGTCTGTTTCTCCGTTCTTTAACCCTTTACTGAATCCGGACAAAATTTGATATTCCGGAAATGCATGACAGCAGATGAAGTGCATTTGTCAAAACATTGATGGAATAAAAAAAAACATCTCTGCGGTTGCTGTTGTTGTTTTCGAATCTCGGAACCGCTTTACCGGTTTAGCGTAACGAGCGTCAAACTTCCCATCATCGTAATTCTCGAGCTACCTTGTTTCTTGAACTGCTCAACGACGCGTTATAATTTTCGTACGGGAGAAGTGCCGGCGGGGTTTTGAGCTCCGAAGCCCCCGAGAATTACGTGATATAACGACGCGGGGGGAGGGGGAGGGGGGAGACGCAAGAGTGCAAGGTGGTGTGCAGCCCCCGGGCGAACCGAACTCAAGTATATATATAGGTATATATGCCTATGCATTATATACATATATATATATAAAACACGCCAGTTGATTATATATATATATATATAGGTATAGCGTTGAGGTGGCGCCCACAGGCGGTAATTAAAATTATGACCTTCGACGCGAGAGAGGACGGCGGAGTTTCGCAGGCGCCATAAGTAGTACTCACTCGTGAAAATCGTCTTACAAATTAGAACAAATGACCGGTACCTATAACGCTAACGTATTAACTCCCGGTGCCCAGGTTTTCAGATAATTAAATTTATCGCTGTTCTACGTGCCAGACCGACACCCGGCCAGTGACACATGCACACACACAAATACATATGGATATACATATACATCTACATCTACATACACGTATACATATACATATACATATACATATACATATACATATACATACACATGCACATGTATATATATATATACACACACACACACATATATATGTTTGTTGGGGCCATTCTCTGGCAATACCGCGAGATTAAAAGCCAACAGTGCACCCGAGAGTAATCGAGTGTGCGGGTGCCGTGCGGCCCCGCTCGTGCGGTATGCCCCGCGCCCGCGCGCAGTCCCGGACTACATTGCGATCCAGCTGGTCTCCGCCAAAGCGTTACCGATGAATATATGCAACGGGACCAATTACCGCTCACTCACGGGTTTAATCGCCCGCTGACGGAATCACGGAAAAAAGCGACGAAAAAAAAAGCATCGAGCGGAATATCAACCCTTTGACACTCGAAATATTGGTTTTATTTTTTGTTTGACTTTTTCATTTAATTGACTCGTTTGAGGTGAAACGTTGCGATTTTCTCGTCCGACCAGGACGATCTCTACGTTTACGGAAAATCGAGGTGGGTTTTTTTACCGAATTATTGTTATTTTTTGGTAACGAAAGAGAAATCAATTATTATACTATTGTTATTATTGTACTATAATAATAACAATAGTATAATGATAAATTGTTTTATCTTTCTTAAAAAAATATAAAAAAATTACAATCATTCAGTAAAAAATTTGCACGGCATTTTTTCGTAAATGTGGAAATCGTCCTGGCCGAATCGCGGATAAAAATCTGAAATTCGTACGAATTTTGGAGCTTCAGATCGGGTCTCGACGACCTTCCCGAAAAGGCGCGAGCCGGCCCTGACCAAGCGCCGACACGACTTTCCGAAATTTCTCCGCAGCGTACGCAACGAACAACGCATTCCCTTATTTTTCCTCTCAAATTCTCGGATACAAAAAAATCCAGCGAGAGGAAAAAATAAACCGCGATCAATTTCAGTGACCCCGCGAGTGGCTCAAATAAATAACGATATTGGCTTTGGAGGGATTAATAAAGAAGGTTTCCTTGGCGATCGATGAAGCGAGAGCGGCGAGCGGGGAGGCTGGATAATTCAGAGCGTACGTGGTACGGACCATCGGCGGATGGTCGGAGGCCGGGCACGTATGATGCAGCGTCCTGAAAGCGCGGACGAGGGAGAGAGCCTCGTTCGCAGCGTCTCGTTGGGCCCGGCGCGCGGTGGGGCAAGACCGGCCCGCAACGACTTCGACCCGTTTCGAGGAGCAGCCTTCCTTGCACAATATACCAAATACGGTCCTAGGACGAACGATGTACGACTCCGATTACACGCGAGGCAACGGCTCGCTGTTACGTACACGTGTCCGCACGTGGGCACGTCTCCCTCTCGGCCTCCGGCTTGTAAATCGACCGGGGTATCCGTGCGCGGGGAGAACGCGGTATCCACGGCGGCCTGGGAGTGCATCGATTAAAAAACAGCTTCCTCGGGAATTCTATATAAGCCCCAGTGACATCGATGCACAGCGCGAGCGCGAGTATATGGAAAGGCTCCGGAGCGTGTTCCTATATAAGTTTTCCTCAAGGTCCGTGACGTTTCGTACCTCTTGGGAATCTCGCGGCGGCCGAGACGAGCGATCGCAGTGGGGCACCCTGCTCGGTTGCGCGTACCGTCCCGATACCCCACACGGCTCGATAGCGAACAGCCCTTTTTGTGCCCTTTTCCGGACGAATAACGAGATTTTTTGACCGGAAGTGACCTCTTCCCGGTGTGACGTTTCTCCTGTCGAAAATCGAGATCTTCAGGCCAGAAGTTACGTTCTCTCAGTTTGACGTCATTTCCGGTCGAAAAATCAGATCTTCAAACCAGAAGCGACGTCATTTCCGGTCAAAAATCAAGATCTTCTAACCAGAAGTGACGTTTTTCCAGTATGACGTCATTTCCGGTCAAAAATCAAGATCTTCAAATCAGAAGAGACGTCTTTCGAGTATACCGTAACTTCCGGTCGAAAATGAAATCTTCAAACCGGTATAACGTCACATTCGGCCGAAAAACAAACTCTTTAAACCGGAAGTGACGTTTTTCGGTATGACGTTTTTCAAGCCGGAAGTGCCGATCAAAAGTGATGTTTTAAAACCGGAAGTGACGTTTTTCTGGTATAATGTCACTTCTGCTCGAAAACTGGTGTTTTCAAACCGTATCTATCTATATATTCATCTATCTGTGTATTCAAGATTAACTCTATAAAGTTTAAATGGTTCTCGAAAGAGTGGAAACGGCACTGTTAACCATACCGTTTCCGCTCTCTCGAGAACCATTTAAACTTTGATGGGTAATCGAATATATATATATATATATATATTTTTAATTGAATCGAATTTAATTTGCTCGTGTGAAGCGCGATGAATGAACGACGGCTCGTCAACGAGACCAATTCACCTGCCCGGTACACAGCGAGTATATCGCGATATGGATCTCACGATTGCACCGGGCCGATTCTATTATGGACAACAATTGATCGAGAATCCTCGATCGGGTACTTTCCGCCTCTCTCCGTTCGCCGTTCCCTTGTCTACTTATCTGTCCTCTACCTCCATCAACGTTTATCGCCCTCGCCCGTCGACGGAGTGCTTCCATATAAATCGAGGCATTTTAATTCACGCTCGCGGAAAATTCTGCTCGAAGGCCGCGTCGGATTATAAGGGGAGAGACACTTTACTACCGTTAAAGGAATTCAATCGCTCGGGTTTAACGAGACGAGAGTAATCGTCGTTCATTGCGAATAATAGATCGAGTGGGCTTCAGTGAATAACTCATTCTTTCCTCAAATTCGAGTCTCCCCTTCTTACCGTCCCCGGAAATTCTTTGTCGCGAGCAATCTTGACGTTGGATCGTTATCGCCGATCGGCGATCCGATCGAAACGGACTGAACGTCTCTGCATCCGATTTATCGACCACGGGTAAAAAAATGTTAGCGATAAATATTTTTGCATATAATCTAATATAACCTATATAAGCATATTTATTTAAATAAAATAAATATTTTGCTTGAACCAAATAAACGGTGGTCGTCAAATAAATGATTTTTCTGGATGTCGAATTACATTTTATTATTAAATTAAATTTCATTAAAAATACATGAGCGACCTAAATCTCAAAGACCAATTTTCCGGGAGTGTTTGAAGCGGCAAATAAAAATCGCGGGTGTAGAATAATCGCTGCAGCGACGATTACCGATGATGTTCGGTAACCCGGAATTCTCGTCTCTCGACATTTGCAGTAATAATTGTACTTTACGTTAGCGTATTTCGAGCGCATTGATTTACCCGAGCGTGAACTCGCGTTCTCGCCGATTCCGGGATTCGTCGGGCTGTCTCGCGATCGGTTAACACATCAGCCCGATACACCTGTGTTTTCGCAGGAGGCTGCCTTGCCCCGGCTTCGCTCGACCCGACAGAGTTTCAAGCATCGTTCCCGCGCGTGGGACCTCGTTAAAGTCATTAGGGAAATCAAGGGAATGCTCGCGGCTGTACGCCCTCATTCGTTACCGTCGAACACACGCACAGTTCGCAACGCGCGTTCCGGTCCTCGTGTGCGTTACCCGTTCGGGTTGACTCTCTCGATGCAACGGAAACTCGGCACGCAAACATCGGCGCCGTTCTCGCGTACGCGAAAGCATAGTACAGTATTGCCTCGCAGCAAGCCAACCGCGAGATCCAACGAAACCCTACGATAAGTGACTGAGATCAAAACAAAAAAATTCCCTACTGACGCCACTTCCAGTTTGAGAATCGCAGTAAATTACCGGAAGTGAAATTTGAAAATTTTATCTATGACTGACGGAGATTTGACAAGTTATTTATGAAAATCACTTCCGGTCGAAAGATCTCTTTTTTTCGCCAGAAATTTAAAAATGTTACCTAGGAAAATCACTTACGGTCGAAAAGACTCAATTTTTTTTGTCACCGGAAGTGACGTCGCAGACAAAATTTTCTCTGTGACGTCACTTCCGGTTAAAAGTAATAAAAAAATGTTAATTAATTTTAACAGGAAGTCATAGAGACATTTGAAAATGCGCTCCATGACGTCACTTCCGGATGAAAAAAATCTTTTTTTTTACCGGAAGTGACGCCACAGAGGAAAAATGGGAACATTTTCTTTATGACGTCACTTCCGGTAGAAAGGCCAATCTTTTTTCACCAGAAGTGACGTCACAGAGACAATTTTCAACATCTTCTTTTAATGAACTCCCAAATAAAAGTTTCACCATTTTCTCTGTGACGTCACAAATACAAATTCAATCTTTTATCCGCGACGTCCCTCTCGATGAAAAAGTGAAATGTTCCGAATCGAACGAAAAGAGTGTTTCAATTATTTTATCCCGAGAATTTGGATCGGTCGATGAAAGCTACGCGAGCCGGAAAGTGCAACTTCGCTACCGGGCGGTTGCATTTTGTGGGTTTAGACTGTACAACGACGGAGTCAAACCGAGTGTTACGACGGTCGAAATAGTAGACGAGCGCGAACATTGTCCAAAGCGAACCCGCTCGTCGAACAGTAAAGGCTTATGAATATAACTCGCACACGCGAACTCTCGCGGGTCGCGCGGCAGCTTATTCCGCCACAATGTCCCAATTACCGTGAGCTCCAACTCCAATTAATCGCGATTCTCGATAAACCTCAATTTTATGTATTTCTCCCTTCTCGCGCTGTTCGCTCCGGCTCAAATTTTCCTCGACCCTTTTAATTTTATTTTTTATTATTATTTATTCTCACTCGCGAGTTGATCCATGGGACTGTAAATCGTCGCCTCTTTATACGCAAAATTTATAGCCGTTTCATCGACGCCCGAGCTCGATTGTTAAACCGCGCGCTACGCAAACTCGCGGATTAATAATATCACGTTTGCCGATAATGCCATTCGCTACATTCATCGATGTGTCAACGACGCAAATACGAGCAATATCGAAGGTTTATTTTGATCATTCGAAGCTCGTGGACAATTTTTTTTTGAGATACAAGTTCGAAAATGCGGTCGAACAAGAATCCGAATGAAAATAAAAATTCTGTCTTCTTATTCAATAAAATTAATATAATAAATAATAATAAAATTAACACAAAATTTCTCATCTGTCCTTTGAACCGGAATGCACTTGTAAAAAAAAAATCAACTTCCTTCGCCACAAAAAATAATACAAAAATTGAAATTCAGTCGTACATTCGACATTGTATTTTTACAGGACCGTCAAAGCTTTGATCATTAAAAGGAAACAGTTATAAATTCTGTGTAAACGACTGTGTAAATACCGCGACTTTATTTTTATCATGCGAAATTCGTGGAATTTTTTTTTTTTTTTGCTTACACCCTTTCGAACAAGAGTCCGAATAAAAATAAAAATTATTTTTCTCTGAATTCTCATTAAATTAATACAACAAATAAAGATAAAATGATCATAAAATTTTTAAACTGTACCGACACTCGGGCTCCTTAATAAAAAAAAAAAGTAAAAAATATCAATACCTTTTGCCGCAAAAAATAATACAAAAATCTGAATTCAGTTCAGCAGTATATTTCCACAGGACCGTTATCAAAAGGGAAACGCTTATAAATGCGCGACGATATTCCGGTGACGAATAAAAATCCCGGCTCTTCCAAAGCCTCCGCCGGGCTCGTTAAAAAAAAATAATAACAATAACGGCGAAGACTAAAACCATAAAAGTTCGTTTCGACGGATTTAAAGTTGCAAACCGCACGGCGACAGCGACATCGCCGAAAAATGGAGGAGCGTTGCCGGCGAGCGTGGGTGAACCGAGGACCGCGAAGAATCGGGCGAATACATAAACGGCGAAACGTTTTCCCGAAAAGCGGTCGGATCGCTCGGATACACTGGCTGCCTGGCGACGAGAGATTATGCGAAGGGATAGAGAGGAGGGCGCATAGCTCGTTCGCTATCTACATCAGTCCGCCTCTCATTAGCGGAACTGGTTTATCGTCCTCGTCCATCCTCCCCCGCTCGGCTGGCACAGTCGCGGAATGAGCCTCGTATAATTTCCCGCTTCTCTCCGCCACTTCTCCAGGATTCCCCCGCCCCAAATTCCTATATATATTATATATATATGGGGAGAGCGGGGCAAAATGGGACAGTGGGGCAAAACGCAATTTTCCAATAGTTTTCGGATGGGGACAGTGGGGCAAAATGGGTTCGAATATCCGGATGAGTCGATGGGGCAAAATGGAAGACCCAAAAATTATTGGAAAATTGCTTTTCGCGCCACTGTCCCATTTTTCCCTACTCAACCCTTTATATATTTATTTAGGCGAATAACGCTATTAAAAGCGTAATTTATTGTTTGTCGCCCAAAAAGGAGGTGTTCACAGGTTTTATGACGCGTCTGAAAAAAAAAATCTGGGGCAAAATGGGCTTCACTTACATTTTTTTCCATTTTTTTTTTTTACCTTGCCTGCACTATTCATACATCCTGAGTTTTCCTACTTCTACCTAACATCGATCAAATTCTTAATTGTGCCTTTATGTTCAAACACGAGTCCGCGAGACTGTCAGGCACGCCGAATAATAAAACCAGACAATAATTGTTTGGGTGCCCCATTTTGCCCCGGTCTCCCCTAATATTCGGATGGCCCGTTATTCCCCGCCTCGGGGTTATTTTCCATGTGCCCACTTTGCCCGGTGGGTCCATCTTGCCCCGGTCTCCCCCTACATAGGCATAGCTGGAAAGTCGCACCGGCGGGAAACTCTGGGGTGAGCTGCGCGGCCGATTCTACACCGACGTGAATTTCGGCTCGTCTGCCACCCCGATCTTTATTAGCGATATTTATCGGGACACTTGGCTGAGCTCCGTTGGATAGATTGCGGCGTTCCCGTCCTTGCCGGAATATTCGCTCGTGGTATATAAGCTTCCCGCCGGGGCAGCAACGCGGCATATCATGGGCGGGGTAAAATGGACCAGGCATTTAAGATGGTATTTTTTGCCTCGCGCTAAATTGGTCCGTTTTGGCCCCCCGGTGTCGCCACGGTGGAAGATCGACTTCCAGCCGAAAGTGTCGATCGCAATCGCATCCTCCGACAACCCTCTTTCAGCGCCTGGGGTGCTACTCGTTCGGCGAGCCGTACAGAAGTCCTCGGTGCACCGACACTCTTATTTTATACAGGTAAAAAAAAAAAAAAATTGCACAGCCGCAAGCATCTCGATGTCTCTGCGGCGCGAAGCAATAAACGGGACTCCAACGAGGTCCGCTCGATTCCCAAGAGTGAAATAAAGAATTCGCTCGGGTTCGCCGCGACGAAAAAAAAATATCTCGGACGATCCGTGTTACCTATTTGTACCATCGCTATCGCAATGTCCGTCTGTACGAGAATGTCGGAAAAAAACGTCCGAGAAAAATTGCAATTCGAGGCAAAATGGAACACCTCCGAACCTCAACGGTGCGATGAGAAAATGGATTTTTTCAAATTCGCTCTTCTTCAAGAGATATTCCATTTTGCCCCCATGCCCAAAATCCTCAATTCACTCACTCCGAGTCTTCTAACTCATTTTCCTCCGAACATTTTGCAGCGCCGCATTTTGCCCCGTGTCTGGAGTCTGCGCCGGTCCATTTTGCCCCACGGTCCATTTTGCCCCTCTCCACCCTATATATTGCCCGGAGGAAAAGACCCACCCATGTATGCATCCGTACGATGTCTCCGAAAACGGAAAATAAAGTATCGTCTCTTTTTCTCCATGTTCGCAGATAGAGAAATGCAGAGCCAGAAATCACGCAGGAGGATGCGAGAAACGAGGCGATGAGAGGCCTGAATGGAGGCCGAGGAAGCCGCAGAGCCCCCCGGGGCTCCGATAGACGTTCACCGCCAAACACCGATCTTCGTGCAACCGCCGATGCACCTGTATCTCTAGCCCATCGAGCTGCAGAAAAATCACCTTGGCTCAGCGTTCCACCTGAGATCCCACTCCACTCAACGATCGTCTAGAAAACGAACATCATAAAAAAAAAAAAACACAAAAATAAAAATACTCCTCATCGAACTGCAGGAAATGAAACTAGCCGTAACGTTGTTACAGCTGAAAAATAATTTAATCCACAAGTAGGAAATAAAAATTTCGATATCTCGTCCTCGAGCTCTCGGCGAAGATCGTAGATAGAAGATCCGAGAGAACATAGTTCTTTTTCGAAAAAAAAAAAAAAAAAAAAAAAAAAAACAACTTCCGCGAACCAATCGACACCGAAGATGGCAGCTCCGGTGATAGAGAAGAAGCGTTTCTTCTGTCGGGAGTGGGCGTTGATGAAGTTGTCCCATTGCCTCGAGCAGAGGCCGGCGTCGAAGACCTGCGGAGCGCTGATAGTCGGCGGTCCAGGAAGCGGAAAAACGGCGCTCTGCGCCGAGCTGGCATGGCCGTCGACGGGCGCGACCTCGAGGCACCAGAGGTCGTTGAACCGTCGTCTTCTGGCTCGTCACTTTTGTCAGGCGAGGAGCGAGGCGTCCCTGTCGCCGGCGCAGTTCGTGAGGTCCCTGGTGGCTCAGTTGCTGCAGGCGAGCGCCGACGGTATACACTTGTCGTCGCCGACATCACCGACCGCGAGCACGACTTCCGGTCCTACGACGTCGAGGGAGGCGGTTGCCGAATCGTACGCGGAGAAGCTGCGAACCGATCCGGAGATCCAGGCCGCCCTCCAGCCGGACGTCCTCGACCGCGATCCGGACGACGCCCTCAAGAAGGCCCTCCTCTTCCCCCTCCTGGAGGTCGAACCGCCCAAGAACTGTCTCTTCCTCCTCGTCGACTCGATCGACGAGGGACAATTCCTCAATCCGCCGCAGACCGGCACGAGGGACTCGAGACGCGAGAACGAAAACGTCAGCCGCACGATCGCCGAGCTTTTGGCCAATCATCACCACCTCTTTCCCCAGTGGCTCCTGCTCGTATGCACCGCGCGGAGGCAGAGCAAGACCATATCCCGCATGTTCACCGGCTTCAGGAAGATATCACTGGACGATCTTCGCAAGAGTCAGGTCGTCAGGGACGTCCAGCAGTACATACTGGCCAGGCTCGATCAGGAGGACGCCCTGCGTCAGCACATCTCGAGGGACACCGCCGAGATGCTCAACCAGCTGCACATAAAGAGCAACGGTTGCTTCCTCTATCTCGAGAAGGTGCTCGACGGTGTCGCGGAGAACTTCATCGTCCTGCGCGAGATACGCGAGATACCCGGCACGCTTAACGGGCTTTATCTGTGGCTCTGCCAGAGGCTCTTCAGCAGAAAACAATTCGCCAAGGTTCAGCCTCTCTTCAACGTCGTACTCGCGGCGAAACTGCCGATCACGCAGGACATTCTCTACAAGTGCGTGAGAACCGCCAATTCCACGATAACGCTCGAGGATTTCAATCGGCGTCTGCATCTGCTGAGGAGGGTCATATCGGTGTCGCGTGCCGGCGCTCTAATGCTCTTTCATCACAGCTTCGCCGAGTGGCTCCTCGACGTTAAACACTGCACGCAGAAGTACCTGTGCTCGGCCACCGAGGGCCACGCGATGCTCGCCGCTCACTACACCCTCTGCGGCACCGAACTCAATCCCGACGAGATTTGCGTTCTCGGTCAGCACCTGCAGCGAGCGATGACCAACCAACTCACCACCGGATGCACCCTCGACTCTCACACTCTTCAGGTACTGTGGATGATCGGGTGCAGAGCTCCCGTCGACGAGTGCTATCTCGACAGCTCCGAGTGCATTCTGTGGCCCAGACAGGACACCAAACTTCTCAGGCTACTCGTCGACGCCGGGGCAAAAGCGTCGGAAAAAGTCGTCGAGGACGAGGTCACCAAGGATCCTGTTTCTTCTAGTCAGGTCGGTCGAGTGAAATCATGGAATCGATTCGATGATTTGTTGTCGAGATAATGAACTTAATAGGAAAAAAATTATTTGAAACAATACTTTGTAATAAAGTCTGAAGGCGATGTATTGCATTTTTTTCATCTAAAATGGATTTTGTAATCTCGACATTCCATTCAATATGCCATAATTTTGGAATACATCATTTCGATTTTTAGGGCATATAGAATGGAATTTCGTTTTTTAAATTCCGAAATTCCATTCTAGGCCAATGATTGGACAGTCCAGCAGACGAATAAGCTAGTGAATAGAAGTTTCTTATGCACGTGCTCTTGTGGAAAGTGTCCATTCACTGGCCCTGTCCATTCATTGGTTGGTTTACGCTATGTATGCTATAAAGTTTAAATTCCAAAATTGGAGCATATAGAATAGAATTCCGAAGTTCTACATCCTATAATTCCGGGATACCAAAATTCTATTCTACATGAAATTATCTCGGAATTACGGTTTGTATAGCTTTATGAAATGGAATTCGGGATGGATGGACAGCTAGGAATGCTATATAAATTGGGCATGTTAAATTTGTAGCGCATAGGATGGGCATTTGTACGCTCCGAAAGCAGAGAGTAAAGAACTTAGATTTGAACTCAAAGCATCCGATTGCTAGTATTGAGAGAATGCTGCTTAATTAATATGAGAAAGCGACGAGCTTTGAGTTGCATATTTTAATATAAATTTTTGTTAAAAGGTCTCGCAAGACGTGAGCCCAATGGACGAGTCACCGGGTGAGCCACTGACCGAATTGTTGGGGGAGAGTGGCGACATAAATCAAGCGGATTCGTGCGGTCGTACCGTACTGCATACCCTGGCCGCCGACGGGAATGCGTCCCTTCTGGAACTGGCTCTCGCTTCCTGTCCTCAGGTGAGTTTTATTTCGTTAAAAAAAAAAATCTTGTCATACATAAACATTCGTAACGATATGTATGATGGTGTTTTAATTTTACAGGCGAAGCTCGAGGCCACTGACCGTCACGGTCAAACGCCGCTGAATCTCGCCGCGAGACACGGATACGCGGACGTTGTGAGAGTGTTATTAGCTGCCGGTGCCAGTGCGGATCACGCCGACTGCGACGGATGGACCGCGCTGAGAGCAGCTGCCTGGGGCGGACATACCCAGGTACATTCACAGCCAACCCTCTCCTCACGAAACCACGACACTCTTAAAAGCGACTCGACAGTTGTTAGTTTTTCATTTATTTATTATACATTGTTTGTATTTTTGTTTGTCGTGACTAATCTGCAACTCGCACGTCATTGTAACTCACTCCAACTTAAAGTCATTTTTTCACTATAAATATTATTTTTTATCGTATCCATGGCCTGGGTGTATATAAAAAAGTTATCGTAAAAAAATCTGGAACCAACATTCAGTTTTTTGTACTATAATTTTTTTCGTTTCGTATCTATCGCCTGGTTGAATACAATAAGCTACTCGAGCTTGTTGCATTCACTCAATGGACAATCATTATTTCCTTTCACGTGAAACTTCTTTTAATTTTTTAAATTTCAGTCTTATGTTTTTACGTAAAATTGCTCGACCGTATCTCAATATCGTAATTACAATCGACCGAACTTCCGGCGGAGTCCTCGAACGAAAAGCCATTTGTATCCGTAACAACTCAGACACGACGCTTGGAAAACAAAGTGCAGTCACCTTATCGGAGGCGTTGCTGAACCATCTCCCGTTTACAATCGTATCATACCGTGGATCCAGATTCTTTTCGCTACAATTTTTGTTTTATCTCCCGTTTACAATCGTATCATACCGTGGATCCAGATTCTTTTCACTACAATTTTTGTTCTTTGTATCTATCGCTTGGATGAATACAATAAGCCACTCGAGTTTAATGCATTTGCTCATTGGACAATCCTTATTTTATTTTCGTTAAAGTTCTTTCTATTTTATTGATGTTTTTTTTCCATTCTTATGTTTTTACGTAAAAGTGCTCGACCGTATCTCAATATCGTAATTACCACCGATCGGCCTTCCGGCGGAGTCCTCGAGCGAAAAGCCATTTGTATCCGTAACAACTCAGACACGATGCTTTGCCTGAACCATCTCCCGTTTACAATCGTATCATACCGTGGATCCAGATTCTTTTCACTATAATTTTTGTTTTTTGTATCTATCGCTTGGATGAATACAAGCCACTCGAGTTTATTGCATTTGCTCATTAAACAATCCTTATTTTATTTTCGTTAAAGTTCTTTCTATTTTATTGCCGTTTTTTTCCATTCTTATGTTTTTACGTAAAAGTGCTCGACCGTATCTCAATATCGTAATTACCACCGATCGGGCTTCCAGCGGAGTCCTCGAACGAAAAGCCATTTGTATCCCTAACAACTCAGACACGATGCTTGTAAAACAAAGTGCAATCAGCTTCTCGAAGGTGTTGCTCAACCATCCACCGCTTCGACGGATGTGTTTTCTCCTCCGCAGGTCGTCGAGCAGCTTCTGGAGCACGGAGCCATGGTTGATTGCGCGGATTGGGATCAAAGAACCGCTCTCAGGGCGGCGGCATGGGGCGGCCACGAGGACATCGTCAAGGCGCTCCTGCAGCACGGCGCCGACGTCAATAGGACCGATGACGAGGGCAGAACCGCCCTGATAGCGGCGGCTTACATGGGCCACAGCGAAATCGTCGAACACCTGCTAGACTTCGGTGCCAAGATCGATCACGCCGACAGCGACGGTCGGACGGCTCTTAGCGTCGCGGCATTGTGCGTGCCAGCGAATCATGGCTATGCCAAGGTAAACATTTCATGACCGCACACGCTTCATTGTTGGGCGATGAAGTTTCTTCATTTTTCGCTTCCTCATCGAGGAAGCGAAGCTTTCATTCATTTTTTTTTACACTTTCATGTAAACTAGGGCTGGGCAATGCTTGAAGTAGCGGGTACTTAGAGTATGTACTTGAAATACAAAAGTACCTTTTAGTACTTTGAATACTTTTAGCACTTCAAGTACTTTTTAGGACTTGAAGTACTTTTTTGTACTTCAAGTTCTTTTTGGCACTTCAAGTACCAAGTACAAGTACTTTTTAAGTACACGCTCGCATTGCGGATACTCGATGTGTAGCATAACATGCTGATTCTATTAATGTATGACTATTTGGCTGAACTTTTCTATGAGTATAACATATGAGTATAACTTTTTGCAATTAGCTACGAATCGAATTGCGAAAGGTACTCGGGAAATTGGGAAAAAGTACTTGAGAAATACTTCAAGCACAAGAAGTACTCGACACTTCAAGTCCTTGTGATACTTTGTACTTTGCACTTGAAATATTTTTTGTTACTTTGCCCTGCTCGGATGCAAACTTGTTCAGAATATTCCAAAACATCGACAAACACATTTAGAAAAAAACGTCTGGATGGATGTGCGTGTGTCAGGCCTGTACAATCCAACCGTCTATAACTCAAGAACGATTTTGTAGACCGGGTTAAAATTTAGCACGCAAGGAGAGCAGTTGAGTGCCTCAGTTTGTAACAATTGACGCAATAATTGAAACTCTCGTTAAGCTTTTATCAGAGTTTGAATATTTTGGAAAAAAAAGTGTTCGTGCTCGAGCTTTCGCAAATTTTATTCTCCCTGCGGCGATAGATCGTAGATAAACATAAAAAATAAAAAAATAAAACTAACGAGGATTTTGCACGACAGGTGGTAACGATTCTATTGGAGCGCGGAGCCGCGGTCGACCACCAGGACAAGGATGGCATGACACCGTTGCTGGTAGCCGCGTTCGAGGGTCACCGAGACGTTTGCGAGCTGTTGCTCGAGTACGAGGCGGACGTTGATCACTGCGACGCCACGGGACGAACTCCCCTGTGGGCTGCGGCAAGTATGGGTCACGGATCGGTTGTGGCTCTGCTCTTGTTTTGGGGATGCTACGTCGACAGCATCGACAACGAGGGCAGAACCGTACTTAGCGTTGCAGCTGCGCAAGGCGGAACTGATGTCGTCAAACAACTGCTCGACAGAGGTGAGAAATATTTATCAATTTATGTATTCATTTTTATTCCTATCGAATCGACATTCTTGCATCAGTCAATTAACAGTTCGACAGTTCGGCTCAAAATCTACTGTTTTTCTTCATTTTTTATACAACTGTTTTTATTACTATTTTTTTTTTCACAGGTCTCGACGAACAGCACCGAGACAATTCGGGCTGGACGCCGCTGCACTACGCAGCCTTCGAGGGTCACATAGACGTCTGCGAGGCGTTGCTCGAAGCTGGAGCGAAAGTCGACGAAGCCGACAACGATGGTAAAGGCGCCCTGATGCTCGCCGCGCAAGAGGGACACGTGTCGTTGGTCGAGAGGCTGCTGGATCAGCACGCCGCTCCGATCGATCAGCACGCTCATGACGGAAAAACGGCCCTCAGGTAATTTTAAAAAAGAATTGCGACTGCAATTGTCAACAGAGATTTCGTTCGTTACAAAATTGATGTAAAGCGTATTTATTTATTTATTTAGTATTAGCAGTTTAGAATAATTATTGTCAACGGCTGTACCGTTTTTTTACTTATAATTATCTTAGAGTTAATGTTATATCCAAGAATCAAGAAACGGAGCGTCTCGACGCCAAAAAAACGTTCTGATTGGTATTTAAAACTTTGTTTTGGATATAAAATATACTCGAAATTTCAGCGTTCATAGCGTATAGGAGTGAATTTCGAAAAATCCAAATCCCATGGCACAGGGGAGAAGATTTCGAAAATCATAAATAATTCCTATATGCTATATGCCCGAGATTTTAGCGTTCATAGCGGATGGGAGTGAAATCCGAAAATAATAAATCAGTCCCATATACTATATTCTCGAGATTTCGGCGTTCATAGCGCATGGGAGTGAAATAAGAAAAATCCTGATCCAAATTCACTCATGGGAGTGCATTTCGAAAAACCCGAATCTCATATAGCACACGGGAGTAAAGATCTAGGGGCTCTAGGAGACCCGGACACATGTACCTGTTTCCCCTACATAAGTATACGCCTGGTTCCCGTGGGTTATGCCTTCGGTACTTATCTAGGGGAAACGGGGACACATGTCCCCGTTTCCCCTAGATATGTACCGAATGTATACTCGCGAGGACCGACGATGTATCTCGAGTATTTCGATCTAGGGGAAACGGGGACATGTGTCCCCGTTTCCCCTAGATATGCACTGAAGGTATACTCGCGA
Source organism: Amblyteles armatorius (assembly GCA_933228735.2). Classification (NCBI taxonomy): domain Eukaryota; kingdom Metazoa; phylum Arthropoda; class Insecta; order Hymenoptera; family Ichneumonidae; genus Amblyteles; species Amblyteles armatorius. The sequence goes on along the minus strand of OW121688.1, from coordinate 2,270,087 downwards.
GGACCGAAGGTGTACCTCGAGTATTTTGATCTAGGGGAAACGGGGACATGTGTCCCCGTTTCCCCTAGATATGCACCGAAGGTGTACCTCGAGTATTTCGATCTAGGGGAAACGGGGACATGTGTCCCCGTTTACCCTAGATATGTACCGAAGGTATACTCGCGAGGACCGAAGGTGTACCTCGAGTATTTCGATCTAGGGGAAACGGGGACATGTGTCCCCGTTTCCCCTAGATATGCACCGAAGGTATACTCGCGAGGACCGAAGGTGTACCTCGAGTATTTCGATCTAGGGGAAACGGGGACATGTGTCCCCGTTTCCCCTAGATATGCACCGAAGGTATACTCGCGAGGACCGAAGGTGTACCTCGAGTATTTCGATCTAGGGGAAACGAGGACATGTGTCCCCGTTTCCCCTAGATATGCACCGAAGGCATACTCGCGAGGACCGAAGATGTACCTCGAGTATTTCGATCTAGGGGAAACGGGGACATGTGTCCCCGTTTCCCGATATTATATACGTTGACAAAAGGACATCGACCTGAGTCCATCAACCCTTATTTATTTATTTGTTCCTTTATTTATTTATTTATTTATTTATTTATTTATTTTTTGTGGAATAGATTGGCCGCTCTGGAAGGCCATTACGACACCGTGAAAGTTCTGCTGTCGCACAACGCCGACATAAATGCGAAGGACGCCGACGGAAGGAGCACTCTCTACATACTGGCTTTGGAGAACAGACTGGCGATGGCGAGATTTTTATTGGAACACGCCCGCGCCGACGTGGAAAGCAGAGACTCCGAGGTGGGTTCTGCGCTTTTTTTTTCTTCAGAGTTTGTGCAATGATTTAGGAAGCTAACGATTATGAACGGTGAGAAATGTACGCGACGTTGAGTAATGAGAATTGCATATATTTTTTTTGTTACAGGGGAGAACGCCTCTGCACGTTAGCGCGTGGCAAGGACACGTCGAGATGGTAGCTCTTCTATTGACGGACGGCACTGCCATCGTTAACGCTTGCGACAATGAGAACAGAACACCGCTTCATTCCGCTGCGTGGCAAGGACACGCGGCTATTGTCAGACTCCTCCTCGAGCACGGCGCCACACCCGATCACACGTGCAATCAAGGCGCTACTGCACTAGGTATTTAAAAAAAAGCGATTTTTGCTTCCTTATTGGGGAAGCTTTGTTCTGGTGAAAAAAAAATAAGGATATTATTGATTTTAGTAATTTTAGTGAACGTGTTCAGATTATTTTTAAAAAAACTAAATTTTTTTTTATCGCTTTTTCATAAAAGTCGAAAATCTCAATTTTCGTATCACTTTCTCATCGAAGAAGCTTTTCGAATAAAGAAAACATTAATCAACAAAAGAACATTGTCAGAAAACGATGTGGAAATTTCAATTTTCAACTTTTATGAGAGAGCGATACGAAAGTTTCCAATTTTTTTTTGCATTCCTGGCATTAATTATTCCGTGACAATCGAGCTGCGAAAATTCCCTCGACGACAGCATAATGACGAATTACTCCCGACTCGCAGGAATTGCAGCGCAGGAAGGTCACGAGCATTGCGTGAGAGCCCTCCTGAATCACGGCGCGGATCCAAATCACTCGGATCACTGTGGCAGAAACGCGATAAAAGTTGCCGCGAAGAGCGGTCACGACACGGTCGTGCGACTGCTGGAGGAGCACTCGGCGAGCCAGAGGAGTTTGAGGCCTGGCATGAACGGCGGTGAGTCACCGTGAACTCGTTAACTACCCTCAGAGTAACGAATTACCTTGCGAAAAAAAAAATCGATCTAACAACGCGACGATTTCGTGTAACCAGGCGGTAGCAGCAGCGCGACGTCGGTGACATCGAACTCGACCGCAGAGACGAAACCATCGTCGGCTATCCTCAATCCGCTATCGACCCAGTACAGTCCAGCGGAATCGCCGGACTCGACGAAGCGTAGGAGCTGCGTGTCGTTGGGCAACAATTCGAGCAACAGCAAATCCAGCAGCAATCTCACCGGCAGCACCAAGAGCGATCAGGGCAAGTTCGGGCAGAACCCAATGGTGAATCAAGTCATCAAAGTGAGTGCTCGGCAGGTCGTTTCTTTTCTTACAGCTCGTTTGACCCCTGAAGGAATTTATACGTTCATTTTTTTATTTGTCTAAGAACCACTGTTCGTTGTCGTTAATTGAATTATCGTATCGCAGGCGCCGCTGTCCTTCACGCAGCAGCTCCAACAATGCTCCCGAGGCGCGAAGAGTCGACCGTTGAGTAAACTATTGTCGCCGTTGAAGAGCGAGCCGCAGAGTCCGATATACGCGTCGCCGCCGCATTCCCCTCTGAGCGACAGTTTGATACCTTACTCGCCGACCAACACCAGCCCGCCGAGTGCTCAGACCGCGGCGAGCGTGATACAGAGCCAGCTCGGTGTTTCGCTCCTCACGGGCAATCAGAGTATACAGTACAAGCCGCAGAGCGGAGGTTTCAACAACCCCGGCGTTATATACGAGCCGATCGACATCAAAACGGAAATTATCGAGGGCAGCAAGGACACACCCAAACCGTTCGAGCTCACTAACGAGATGCTGGGACTGAAGATATCGAGCAAGGACAAGAAGAACGGACACGACGACAAGAGAAACTCGGCGGACACGCATTTTACACGGGACACACACATGAGAATTATTTTGGGCAACAGCGGAGCTGGAGTCGGTCGGAACGTTAAGCACACAGAGCACAGCGGAGGGTAATCTTATATATACTTTGAAAAGTTTGTTTCGTCCCAATTTTCAAGAATTCACGCGGCCCGCTGATTATTCTAAATGTCCCCCCAAAGGACCTCGCAGACTCAGATTATTCCAAGATCTCATTTTTCGGCCGGAAGTAACGTCACATCGGAAATACGTCCTTTCCGGTCTGAAAAGTTCGCTTTTCGACTGGAAGTGACATCGTAACTGAAATCACCACTTCCGGTTTGAAAATTGATTTTTTCGACCGGAAGTGCCGTCACACCGGAAAAACGCCACTTCCGGTTTGAAAATTACATTTTTCGACCGGAAGTGACGTATTTCTATTATGAAGTCATTTCCGGTCGAAAAAATGAGATTTTCAAAACGGAAGTGACAACACTCTCGCTTTAAAATACGTCAACTGACGATCGACTGGATGATTGATATTTTAGCTCGTACGATAATGAATTGTTCATTGTATTCGTTAATTGCACGATTTTGAATGTCGTATTAATGCGTAAAGAAATTTGGATTTCAGTGCGAGCAATGCCAAGCCGAAGCGCAACGGCTTAGTTTCGAATCCGGCTATGAGACTGGTAGCGGGAGTGAGAAATGGTTTTGAGAATGCTACGAACAGAAACAAACCGATAACGACGCGCGTCAATGGATTCCAGTGGAAAGCCGAAACGCGAAAGGAAACACCATTGTAGGAGCAGGTACACTGGCATTCGATTCCACGAAATGAACAAAACAATCGAGCTTCGATACTCATTCAGATCTTTTTTTTCTTCCTCAGGTAGCACAGTTGGGATCGTCTCGCAAAAATTTTGAATACCGTTACTGCAGATTGAGAAGTTTAATCAGCAAAAAACGAAAGTCAATAAATCGTTTCTTTTTCTCATTTTATTTGAGCAAAATCAAATTGAACCTCAAATGAATAACGGAATAACATTTTTAAAAAACACTACCGAATAAATTTGAAAAAAAATCGTGATCATTATGAAAAATAACGAAATTGCATAACACACATAATACCAAATATTAAACTGCATAGGAATGTATGTAGCACATAGGGAAGTAATAAATATCAATTTAAAAGTTTGTATAAATGTAACGTTAATAAAAAAAAAAGAAGAAAAAATAAATAAATTCTTTATCGATCTCACTAATAACTACAAATATATCGACGAATTAACTATTGGAATCTCGAACGATTGTTTTTAATAAATTTTTTTGTTCATTGTTAGTGACGGTTGAAAACCATGAAACTTATAGGCATTGAGATTTTCATTGAGAAGACTGGATGCATACGAAGCGCATTTGTGATGTTGTGTGTGAGAAAGGGAAAAATAAAAAATAAATAAATAGGAAAATCTCGAAGGATATTTGAAAAAGTGTAAAGACAATTGTAATATAATAGTAACAGTGTGGAGTGAATGAGAGCCTCGACACGAGGAAAGCCTGATTATTGCAGTTAATGCTAAGGGAAAAAAAAAATACGTTAAAATTATGGCCTGAAAATGGAGAGCCTTTGTAAATACACCATTTATGTATTGAGCATGACCATATTTATTATTATACTGTAGTAGATGACAAATAAATGAGAATAAAATAAATATTGAAACTGTTTAAAGATCGTTCGTCCTCGCAGCGGCCGAAATTTATTTTCTTCTCACCGATCTTTCGACGAAGGAACGAGAGCTTTTCAATCAGTCGATACTTTATTTTTTTATTACACAGAGAGAACAACACCGAATACATCCTGAGCATATAGATTGTAACACACGAACGATATTGAGAATTCGCCTACAACGAAGCAAGTCGTTCGACCTCGCCGCGGTCGAAAGTTTAGACACAAACCGAAGATAAGTCGGTTTTGCGAGCACCTCGCGCGACTGTGGTAACAGCTCGTAGTCAATTTATTTGTTAACGAACGAACACCCGATTTCAAAAATAATTATTCCTTAATCACGCATAAATAACAGACTTGAATTGGCAACAAATATACATGAACCCATCGTCCAAGGGACTGCGGACGATAGTTCGCAATTATAAAATAATAATATGTAGAACAGTACATTTTAAGGCCTACGATCGGCTGGAATGACGAATGGATTTGTAAAGAAGGTATGCGAGCACAATCAACGCGGCGGACAGCGTCGTCGTACCGTCTGTTCTTTCGCTTTTTTTTTCTCGAAAGAAACAATCTACAATCCTGTAAACAGGCAATAACTTCGTTTATGCGAACTATTTAATATTAGCATCACGTGCACTCAAGCTTCACTATATTTGACTAATTATATCCGATATAATCTTCGACTCCGTTAGACTCTTATAATACGTTTATGAGGTTTTCGTGCTTGGTTGCTTATTCGATACGAAAGATTCGTAAGTCGAGGATGAACCGTCGTGTTCTTCCTCGACGTAAAATAAATATCGATTACAGATGGTATTTTTTTCTTCTAAGTTCAGCGAATTCTACGTTACTCGTCGAACATCGAGTATTTCAAAGTCGGAGAGAATAAAAGAGGCTTACGAGCTTTTTTTTCACGTAGAGAGCTGATTTAACTAACGGCACATTCGGGGTCGATATTGCACTTCTTTTTTTAGGCATCAAATTTAATTATGACAAGACCAATCCGATATCTAAATATGTTCCTTCACGAGGGTTATTAACCGTCTGATATCTTCACAATAACTGTAATAAAATATTGAATGCTCTGCCAACATCTCGAAAGATGTGTTTTTTTTACGTTAAAGTTATGATTGCTATCGTGACAATAGCAACAATCTTTAATGCTAATTTTTTTAATCTGTCACCGATTCGCAAGACACAAGCTTCTCTCCACGCGATAATGATCAGCGCCACTGGACCTGCCGTGAGAATTGACTTCAACAAGCTAACGTTGTTCCTTCGAACAGTCCGGAATCACTCCGATCGAATGTACACGAGGGACTTTGCTAATAACATTATTTTTCTGTTTTTTTTTTTTGTTACGGTGCTCTAACGGTGATCGTGAACAATCGCGTTTTAAATCACCTTCCTGGCGTATTGACTATAGGTTGATCTTACTACGTAAAATAATTACAATGAAAATTGTACAAATTTAAGTACCCTCCGGAGTCATTCACTCGAGGCATCCTTCTTCCTCGAGCTTCGACAGGAATTTCGGAACTCGATAGCTCGGCTCCACCTGCCGAGTCATGTCGATGAGACTCAGCAGTTTTCTTATACCGATGAAGACTCTGAAACAAGACAGCCAACGGTGAGACAAAAATCCGGGGCAAATCGGTACGAATATTTGCTGTATCGATTTATATAAAGGGCTGACGCCTCAGCAAAATTTCGATTTTTTAAAAATAGTTTATAGTGTCAAGAATATTCTATTAAATTTTTATGTAGAAATTCAACGAATTATGAAACTTAGAGGCCATTATGTGGAAAGTGGCGGAGCGCTCTAGCAGCGGCGCCGTCGAGCTTTGAAAGCGTTTTTCTCAAAACGTGATTTTCAAGATCGGTGTCCCTGATATTTCAAAAAATGGCATGACGGATTTTTATGAAAATTTGTACCGATATACTCGAACGGATTCTTTAATCGTTAACGAGTGAAGAAGTGGGTAAAATTCGAATTGTTTTCCTCGTCAAGGACCGCGTTATGTATAATTTGCTAAGAAACAATTAAAATGTTTTGTTTCTGATAAAATCCCAATTTGAAATCACCGCAAAGTACAGAAGTGTTAGTTAATAAGCGCAAAAAAAAACACCAACCGTTTTCCTTGGAGTTGCGCATGGAGCGATGCCAATTCCTCTTTCGCGAACAAATCCGCATCCTCCAGTACGGCCAGAAGATGATCGGGTGTCGAGAGATTGGGCACATGCAGCAGTGTCGTGAAGGCCGACAGAAGCTCCATGTCGTCGAGAACTTGGCTGAAAGGATTATCGGACACATTTAATTATAGAGTAGGAGAACGCTCTACAGTGTTGAAGCGATAAACATAAGATCGCAGAAGCCACTCACCGACGACTCGTCGTGCATAGAATCAATAGTTTCCGACCGTGGGGCGGTTGCTTCTTCAACAGGACGAGCAGTGCTTGCAGCGTCAAGTTGGAATAACGCGGACCGATCGGACCGTAATCCAATAGACGCTCGATGTTGTCGACGAGTATGCAACTGAGTTGCGAACGATATGCGTCCTCAAAGACCTGTAAAAAAATTCAACGATATTATTACATATTTATTTTAATTATATTTCAGAACAATGATGAGCACGAAATATACTTTTTTAATATTTCGTATTCAAATAACCTTTTTAATCGACAGACACTTGGCGTTTTCCGTGAAGCCGACCATGTCCTCGGGTGTGCAAACCTTGATGAACGGAAAGTCGGAGTCTTTGGCGATTCGAGCGGCGAGAGCGGTCTTTCCGCTGTTCGGTGGTCCCTCGAGAAGAATGGAGACGAGGCCCGAGCTCTCGGCCGCTCGAGCTTCTTGGATATACAATTTTCCGTCGGCGAGAATTTCCGCCACCGGTCTGCCCCAGTTTATGATTCCGCGGGTCAGCAGATGCTCCAGTGCGTCGCTGCTCGTGCCGAACGCCTGGCGGGTGATAAGTGAAATGAATTATTTTGCGAATTATTTTGCGAATATGCGGGAAAGAAAAAAAACCTGCGGTTAATTAAAAAATTGGACTCACGGGCTTGCAGTCGTTCTCCAATGCGTGCAAGAAGTCGGTCCTGCAGACCATGAGCTTCTCCATCGCGGCGGGATCGACTTCCACCTTGCTCGACGCCTTGATCATCTTGTTCATCGCCGTACTCTGAGCGGCTCGCACCAGACCCTCCAACTCGGCACCGCTGAAGTTCTTCGTCAGTACCGCGAGCTCCTTGAGATCCACGTCGGGCGCGATTTTCTTGTGCTCTCTCATTCGGCTCGTGTGAATGTTTAGAATTTGCATTCTTCCGAATTCGTCGGGAAGACTGATCTCCATTTGTACCTGGACAAATCATCGATCTTACGTCAAATATCTTCGATAATAAAAATTAAAATGCTGTCATTTCTTGCGTCCTCATTGAGAAAGCCAAAATCGACCAACGATCTTCCTCGTAGAGAAAACTTGCACAATAATGTAATAAATGAGGAAGCCAGATGCAAATTGCATTGTACCTTTTTTCGTAACATAAAAAATGTCTACACCTCATAAAATTGATACGGTCAAAATTCACCGAAAAATCTATTGTAGAAAGTCGCCAATTGAAATATTGGTGATTCGTCGTTTTTGTTTTATTTTTTTTTAATTTCGCATACGGACCTCGAGTCTTCCGGGTCGAAGCAGCGCCTCGTCGATCATGTCCCTCCTGTTGGTCATGCCGATAACGAGAATGTTGTTGAGCTGCTCGACACCGTCGATCTTGGCCAGCAGCTGATTGACGACAGTGTCGTGTACTCCGGTGTTACCGGCGACGCTTCCACGAGATTTGCAGATCGCATCGATCTCGTCGAATATTATGATGTGAAGTCCGCTGTTCGGACCGAGTTTCTTCTCCTCCTCTTCCGCGTCGGCGAAGAGCCTTCTGACGTTGGCCTCGCTCTCGCCGACGAATTTGTCGAGAATTTGCGGCCCGTTGACGATCTTCGGTTCGCGGGCGTTGAGCATCGTGCCGATCTGACGAGCCATGAGAGTCTTGCCGGTACCGGGCGGTCCGTACAGCAGAATACCTCGGACGTGCTTGCAGCCCAGCTGCATCACGACTTCCGGCGGAAAGACTCGCGACGCGAAGGCGCGTCGGAAGATGGCGCTGAACTCCTTGTCCAGACCGCCGATGCCCATTTTCGCGAAGTCCCAGTCGGGATTTATGATCGACTGGCGAACGACCTTGCCCTTCGCCTTGCCGATGAGATTCAGGCAAGAATTGTCGGCCTTCTCGAACTGTATTACCGTGTCGCCGAGGCAACGACCCATCCGGGTTTTCTTCGGCTTCGTGTCCTGGCCCGCCTTTATCGCCGATATATCGGCAGCCTCGAGATTCTTCACGACGAGCCCGAGCATCTTTTTGTCGGAGAACTGGAAGGCCAGCTGCTGACCGACGGTGAACGCCTGACCGGAGAACTGCAGCAGGAACTCTTTCGCCATCTGCTCCGTGTCGTATGGGTCCAGGGTGGTTCTGTAATTTTTTCGAGAGCAGGATTCGTGGTGAGTCGAAATTATGGAAATTGGCGATCGATAGCGTCGTCGACAAAGCCTTTCCATCGATAGATGCAAAATCGGTTGACTCTTCATCGTGGCTACCGTGCACTCGAACCGCCCCCATCGCGACGGCGCAGTGCCGATTGCGCACTAGATCCACTTTCAAGCCTTTACGTACCGCATCGAAAGGGTTAATAAAGTTAGTGACTTTGTCAACGAACCTACCGGATGCATTTGCAATACGATTTCCAGTATAGTTTGTGAATGAAATTCAAGAATTGTTCAAGGACGTTTACAGATCTTTTCAAGGACAACCGAAATTCCGGGACGTTTCAAAAACTCGAAGGATTTCTGGGACCACTGCAAAGCATGTTATTCTATAAAAATTTCTAATAAAATGGACAGATCCTGTATTCCAAAGCTGGACAAAGTACAAAAAAAAAATACTTCAAGTACAAAGTATAAAGCATCATAACGGTCCGTTTTTAAACCTTCTCTTTTTTTAAGTTTTTTTTTTATAAAAGTAAAGTGAAAATGGTGTTCCCAATTTTCGTTTTCTTTTAATGAAATTAAAAAAAAAAAATTCTTGTTCAAATTATTCGTATTGAAAAGCTTAGACAGATATTCATATATTAATAGAAACAGAATATCGTGTTACTCATTGAGTATCCACAATGTGAGCATGTACACAAAAAGTACTTGCAAAAACTTGTAAAAAGTACTTGGAGTTGTAAAAAAGTACTTTTGTACTTGGAGTACTTAAAAGTACTTCTGCGCTTTGGGTACTGCTATGCTATATTCTGTGCATATGCCCATAATTTTTTTGTTGACATTGCCGGTAGTTTTTGTCCAATTGTTTTTTTGTTTTCTCCATTCTCCGACCATCTCTTTATTAAAAAAAAAGAATAATTTATCAGTTGGCCTATTTATCGGCCACTCACTTAGTTTTCTGCAAGAAATCAGCCTCCAGCGAGATGGTGCATAGAAATTCGGAGCTCGATGTAGGATCGAAGTGATATGGTCGGACGTCGATATCCTGGTTGAGTGAGAGGGTAGCCCATTTTCTCTGCGGTAAGCTGAACCCGATGGCTCCTCTCGGTATGTCATGATGGGTTCTCACGGTAAACACGAAGTGTTGATTTGGTCCCGTGGTCACCTCAACGTGCCTGCGAAATAACCTAATCTCAAAAATTCGATCTACTATATACAGCACAATAACGTCAACTTTTTACAACTCTTTAAATTTAAAAAAATTCAACTCATTTAAAATACAAATAGAGCTTTGACAGTACGACGACGAGTTTTTTTTTTTTTTTTTTTTGTGACATACTTGACGTTATCTGGAAAGTCGTCGGCATTGATGACAGCACAGTTGGAGATGCTGAGCTCGTCCGTGGGACACTTGACAGCTTTCATTCTCTGCACAGTCATCGAAAAAATTGGTGAAAAAAAAGAATGAACGAAAGTCTATAGCGATGAAAAGAGAGTGTACGGAATAAGGGCGAACGTTCGAAACGTCGTATCGACGAGTATTGATATTGTGAAGGGTGTGTATAGGCGAGACGACGTTAAGTGGGGATTTTCGACGGACGCATATAATCCGAAAACGCGAGGAAATCCAATGAGCGCCGTTCGATCGATGAATAGCGATTTTTTCGTCGGTAAGCGTACGAGCGAATTTTGTCACTCGATGTCCGTTGATAACTCACCATCCCTGCCATTCTGTGACGAAATTAATCGAACGCAGAGATTACACTGTCAAACACTCTGTACACGGTACCCGCAATGCAGGAGGCGACTGACAAACTGACGTGAAGATGACCGAGTTCTCTCTCTTCGACGAATGCCAACATCGGAGCTTCGATATTCCCTGCGCGCGACCGTTCGCGAAGCCGTGAATCCAACGAAATTTCGTCACTCGTCGTTGGCGGGACTTGGGAGGGTGGAGAGAAAATATCGATTTCACGGACATCGCTGGTAACGCGGTTTGCTACTTTTCGACGGTGAGGTTATCAATTATTGTTTACGCCAAGCTCACTGCAGCCAAAGTACATTTCCGCCAGAAAGTAACCAGGCTGCGCAGCAGTGACGAGTGAATTTCAACAACGGCTGCAAGAGGTCGCCGCCGCTTTTAGCTTAAACACTTAGAAACGCTTTAAGGGGAAGTGAAATATCGCGGTCGGTAATGAAAACTGTAATGAACTTTTCTCAAAAGTGCTAATTTTTTAAAAGAAAAAGCAAATTCTAGCCAGATACGCACAGTTATTTCGCATCCGCATTATTTAAAATGCTTTAAAATGCAAGCGGCGAATAGTGTTTGAAAGTGTTTTGAGCTCTTCGGTGCTTGAAAAACGTTTCAAAATCTAATTTTTCGACCCGAAGAGAAATAATTCGGGAAATATATCACTTCCGATGTCACTTTCGGTCGAATAATGAAATCGTCAAACCGGAAGTGACGTATTTTCCGAACCATGTCACTTGCAGTCAAAAAATTAGATTTTCAAACCGGAAGTGACTTATTTCCCGAACGACGTCACTTCCGTCGACAAGTGGGATTATCAGCAAATGTACTGAATTTTTCACTCTTCAGAAATTTCGGGTCTCCTTCATTCGAACCAACATTGGCTAAATGTTATAAAAATCGTGCACCATAGTAACAAACTTTTGAGTTCAGCGATCGATACATTTATACCAATCAAACAAGTTTGCCTTAACGTTCTGACATCGACTACTGCAACATGATTCCGTCTGAGGGAAACAATCGCGCTTCGTTCGATCTGTACTGCACGAAATTCGTCTACGCGTGCAGCGAATCAGTGCACGCAGCGGAATCGGGTCGTTCGTAATCGACGAAGGCTCGACAGGATGCCGAAAGACTTCGGTAACCGTCCGGATGCGTCGATCGAGAATCGCTCGTCATGGGACAGCGTGTTTGTGAGTCACATGAATTCATACCGTCTCGAATCGCGAGTACCGAAAGAGCAGCATGTAAAGTGGCAGCGCCGGGCAACAGCTGATCGGGCGTTCAGAGTAGGGAAGGAACGACGTCGAAAACGAGACATCAGCAACGTGCAATACGAATTCCACCCGATTTGCAATCGCTCAGTGAACTTCGCACTTCGGCCAAATGATTACTCGCTATCGTGTCAAGCTGTAGACTCGTTACGAACGCTCTCCAATAATCGAGCATTCAAGCTTACTTGCGCGATGCATTTCTTGTTCTCCCTCGCTGTCGTAAAGCCCGATTACAGGAGCTTTCGTAAATTAAAAAAAATGAAGACAAAAACTCATTAAGCAAGAAGCATTAAGATATAAAAGTCTGACACATAACAAAATGTAAGAAAGATAAGAATAAGATAGGAATAACTCGATAAGTTAAGAGCAGCACGTGATTAAGATCGCTGTAACTCATTAGCTAATTACAACAAAAAAACACATGGGGTCAGTCTGTTCCTTGTATCTCTCGGTGTAGCGTTCGCGAGAGCCCCTCTGTCTCGCGTTTCTTCACTGTTTCTATTCGTATCTGCAGCGCGCTAGCTCGCCGCCCGTCAAAGAAACTGGGCCATCAGGGTTATACATTTTTATTCATTATCCGCCATTTATGACCCTTTTTCTATCGTCGACACGTGTGCCTCGCTCTACGCCAATGTGAACTATCCCCATTTATGTATAACCGTGACGAAAGAGAAGTGGATATTAAATTTTACTCAAGACGCGCAGGAATGTGCCTTCTCCAGGGTCGAAATTCCAGACTCTTGCGAGCGAAGTTAACAACGCCAAAGTCACGTATATAGATATACCGATCCAATGCTAAGTTGGAGTTAGAGATGAAGATACTGGCGGCGCTAGTAGGATCGAGGATACCGGCCCAGTTTACTTCCATACGCAAGTTATGATAGTGCAATTGCTGGGATGAACCGAATGGAACGCGAAATTGAGTCCATGCCCTTAATTACTGTACACTCATATAGACAATATAATTCCATATCGTTTCAAGATCGAATTTATTTATTTTCTCAACTTTCGTAATACCATAGTTTCAAGAGTGATTTGTAGGTTAAGTCGCGTTCCGCCAGTTGCACAAAGAGCGAGAATTTATCATACGAACGTATCATACGTATGTACTTGGGCCGAAAGCCGAGGTTGCCACAACTGCCCAACTCCTTCTTTTGATCTTTTGAGTGGACCCGTAGCAACTGCGCCCAACTCCTACTAATTAAGTTAGTAACGCCAAAGTCATGTATACAGATATACCGATCAATGCTAAGTCGGAGTTGGAGTTGCAGATACTTGTGGCGCTAGTGGGACTCGCGAATACCGGCCCAATTTACCTCCATACACAAGATATGGTAGTGTAATTGCCGGTTAAACCGAATTGAACGCGAAATTGAGTCCGTGCCCTTAATTGCTAAACATTTTTATAGGCAATATGATTCGACATCGTTTCAAGATCGAATTTGTTCATTTTCTCAACTTTCGTAATACCATAGTTTCAAGAGTGATTTGTAGGTTAAGTCGCGTTCCGCCAATTTCACACAGAGCGAGAATTCATCATACGAACGTATCATACTTATGTACTTAGGCCGAAAGCCGAGGCTGCCACAACTGCCCAACTCCTTCTTTTGACTTTTTAAGTGGACCCGTAGCAACTGCGCCCAACTCCTACTAATTAAGTTAGTAACGCCAAAGTCATGTATACAGATATACCGATCAATGCTAAGTCGGAGTTGGAGTTGCAGATACTTGTGGCGCTAGTGGGACTCGCGAATACCGGCCCAATTTACCTCCATACACAAGTTATGGTAGTGTAATTGCCGATTAAACCGAATTGAACGAGAAATTGAGTCCCTGCCCTTAATTGCTAAACACTTTTATAGCCAATATAATTCGACATCGTTTCAAGTTCGAACATATTATTTAATTTTCTCAATTTTCGTAATACCATCGTTTCAAGAGTGATTTGTAGATTAAGTCGCGTTCCGCCAGTTGGACACAGAGAATTTATCACATGATTGTCGTACTTGGTCCAAAACCCGAGGCAGCCGCGACTTCCCATGTGTGTGCAACATGATGCAATGCAAAAGCCAGCTCGCTTCACGGCCGTATCAATTACAATGTATAAACGTAATAACCCGAGAAATGTGAGCGGTTTTTGCAGCTCTTACCGGAAAACCTCGCGTGATGACGATCCACGCGACATCGGCGCGTATAATATTCCACCCAGGCATTCGCCATCGGATAGGAAATTCATAGCTTCACAGAATACATACAAACAGATAAATACACTATTTAACAGTTGAGCAACGGTGTCAACGATGTGAATAAGCACATCTCGTATAATTGAATTGTGGAACAACTATTAATTTAGCGATGGGAGAAAAATACGGGCGGATCGCGTGCCTTGAAAAACAGGAAAAAAAAGGACAACAAGGCAAGTCTCGAACAAGTCCTGCGTGTGTAAAATGGGAAAGACAGTAAAGATCGAAATCGGGATTTTCAACTCGCCGTGACGACTAGACTCTCAGCTAGAAAACCGAGGTTCTCTCGCAACGCCGACGACGACATCGAGTTGCGGGTCAAGGGGATGTGACGCGTCGCACAGCCGAGAGAAAACCGTGAGCGCTGCACACCATGGCTCTCCGACGACGAATTGTATAGCTATAATAGAGAAACCGAGCGAGAGGGACGCGTACAATAAACAGCGAGGAAATACCGTCACGACTATATTGTATCTCCGTTCCGCGGTGCGTGAGCGCGCCTTGCACGGAGGTTACACTATAGGTGTGCGCATATACATAATAAAAGCATACACATACGGGTGTGTGTGTATATATAGTAAAAGCACACACACATATTTTCTACACATATACTTCGTAAGCTGAAACGGAAAGAGTTACATAACTCCGCCGGTGCGTTGGCGAAACGAGGTTGGCAATGGAGAATTCGTAGAGCTCTTCATCTCTGTGTTTTGTTGCGCAGGTTGTATACAGTCGTTCCCGTCAATATTGACCAACTTCTTACGGTCTTCGCTCACAAGTGGGACGCCGAAAAGTTATGCGTTGTTAAAAATACGTCGTAAGTCATAAAATGCGAGACTCGCCATGTAGAAAAAAACAACCATCCGGAGCGGCCCGTTCAGAAACTTACTTGGACAACATAGAACGAGCGAGAGTGCTGCGCCGGAGCGAATGTCAAAGGGAGAAGCTATCTATGAATGCTGAACGCGACCTAGAGGTGCGGTAACATTGCGGGAGCGGATAGCGATCGGATATGTTTAACGTTTGAGAGATAAACTAACAAAAGGCAAAGTGACCGGCCACTTAAAATTCTCGGCCAGAAGTTTGACGCTTGGTGGATCAAAGAGTCTCGAGAATCGCGAACGTGCCGGTGTCATTGAAGTCAGCGAGCACTCCGTAGACGGGAGAGATGGAGAGAGATAGACTTTACAGTCCCCTTAATCAATCCCGGCACGATTCGGTGACGGTAGAAGGCACCCTATTGCCGCTGTTACTATAATAGCGGTAGGAGAAGGCACGTGCGTTCGGCGATTGTATTTTGGGCAGGGTCTGTTGCCTAAACGCTTTGATATATGTGTGTATATATATATACATACACGTGCATCCAGTGAGAGCCGCGTCGAGCTATAAGCCACAGAAACCGAAAGTTCCGAAACTTCCGCAATGATCCACCAGGGAAGCCGCTCTAATGCCAGTGAGAAATGGCGGTTGAGTGTTTACCGAGCTCGGCAACAAGCCCACCTCTATGGCACTACGACGGCACTTGAGAACTTTATTTATTTTAATTGTGTACTCGGCTTCGAAGCGAAAGCCATAAGAAATATGAAGAAAGAACGAATGAATGAAGAGAT
The DNA here is from genome assembly GCA_933228735.2 of Amblyteles armatorius. NCBI lineage: Eukaryota > Metazoa > Arthropoda > Insecta > Hymenoptera > Ichneumonidae > Amblyteles > Amblyteles armatorius. Next base: position 2,254,305 of record OW121688.1, on the reverse strand, counting down.
TTGTTGTACAATAGAATCAAGGCTCGTTTAGGCACGTAGAGAAAAGTAGAAAAACCAGGAATAACAATGGACTTCATCCGAAATTGACGCAACTAAAAATAAAGATAATAATAATAATAACATATTAATAATAAAATTAAAAATAAAGATGAACATCGGATAGACGAGAGAACGAAGAGTGGAGAGGAGCGAGGCGAGGTTCCATGTGATGACTCGCCTTCCGTGATTCTAATACACCATTCCAATTCCAAGGTCAGAATCGGCGAGGATGCGTACGTGGCGCGGTTGGTTTAATTCAACGGCGATTAGAGACGTCGCGTTGCGAATCCTGCGAACGCCTCCCGGCATGTGTGGCCGACTCATCGAGTAAATACTACTTGGCGTATACACGTCGAAGGAACGCGCAGCGTCGGTTATTTTTTTTCCCGCCTGACGATGAACGTGACGGGAACGTGATGGCCTGATTGGTGCACGCAAAAACTATGACCAGTCGATACGAGGCCACGTGTCGAGTTATTTAAGTAAATTATTCCAAAAATTCTCGCTCGCCAGCGAGTTTGCCAGTTCCATCAGCATCAAGAGTTATATCAATAGTACAACTCCGTCAGACCTATTTTGCGCCTACTCTAGATCGCGTTAGAGTCGCAGACTCCGCTTCCGCTGGCACGAATACACCGGCGAAGCTCCTGAACTGCACACTATCTTAAATTCAGCCGGCTTATCGAGTACCGCGGGTTCTTTTCCACTTGCAATGATTTTTTTTCCACTCATCTATTTTTCAACAACAATCGCATAAACGGGTTTCTAATATTATATACACCAGGAACACATTATCTCGGCAATTCTCGGCACATCAATTGTTGAATATTGATTGTATTTTGCACATCGATCGCTCTTCCTTTCCATTATTCAACACAACCGTTGGAATTTTCTAAGAATAAATGATGTCTATTATAGTGGTCTGACTCTTAACGTTTCGTTAAGCGCTAGACCAGAAGACTAAAATAATCGTAGAAGTGCTTTTACGATTTTGGGTTCGTAATTGTCCCTCGTGCACGCGAAGGGTCGGGTCGGTAGTGTCGAAAGGCTGCTTAAACTTTTTATGAACGAGGTCGAGGCATTTTTATTCCTCGAGCTCGGAAGTTCGGGTGTTGGGGTGGAAAAAAGACCCTACCGAAGAGTTGCCCTTCAACTCGTATTGAGCGCGCAACGGTCCGGAAGTCTGTGCGTTCGAGTGACCATCCCTTGCGTGAAAGCCGTATGAATAGACGCGTAGACCCGGCAGATGTTCGGCCGATCGTAGAACAGAGGTGGGCGCGAGGGATAACGACCTATTTTGTTAAGGTAGTTATAGCGCTGTCGACCTGATGGGTTGGGCTCCAGGGTGGGCGCAGAGAAGGGCCGTCGTTACTAGGGCAATGTTACCACGCACATTATGAAAGCTCTATTAAAGCTCCGTTTAGAAAACTCAATAGTTAGTAAACTTCACATTTCGTTTTAAATTTTGAATAACGATCGCAGGAAGGTTAAACGATTTGGCAATAATAAAGTAGGTATCTTATAGTATCCACCTTAAGATCTGGCAGTACAAAACTACGTCCTGTCCATGCTTTCGCAATTGCTCAACGCCTCCATTCAGAAAACTCAATAGTTAATAATCTTCAAATTTCGGTTCAAATTTTGAGTAACGATTGCAGGTAGATTAAATGATTTGGTAATAAAGCAGGTAACCTTACGATAACGACCTTAAGATCCGGTAGTACGAAACTAAGTCCTGTACGCGCATTCGCAATCGCTCAAGGTATCTGTTTAGAAGGGTTAATGGTGAATAATCTTCAAATTTCGTTGCAAATTTAGAACAACGATAATACGAAGATTAAATGGTTTGGTAATAAAGCAGATAACCTTACAGCAACCACCTCAAGACCCGGCAGTACAAAGCTACGTCCTGTCCACGTTTTCGCAATGGCTGAACGCCTCTTCTCAAGTTATTGTGAAGTCTGTGTAACAAACGAACAGCTTTGAATTTACTCTCGGTACTAAACCTTCATCCTGACGACTGCACAGCAGCCGTTCGGGGTATTCATGTTCGCCGAGTCTCGGCCTCGAACTGTTGCACGTGTAGCGCCCGGTTACATCTCGCATCCGAAGATTCCGAACGCTCGAACGAACACGCGTCGGTGAAACCGATTCGCTGAAATTCCCATGATTCACGGTGCAGACGAATGCGGGGAAAAAAATATGTTGAACAAGTGTTCGTTCCGATAGCGAGTAAAAAAAAAAAAAAAAAAAAAAAAAATGGTGAGCCACAGAGTCGAATCATACGCTTTTCCATTGCACACATAGAAGTGTCACCGAGTGTGCGAGTCGCCGGGGCCGGTAAACATTGTCTTCCGTAACGAGGCGACAGGAGAGACGCGTAGGTCGCATGCGGTTGCTGAATACGAGGGTAAGATTGAAGCAAAAGAGTCCGCAATAAACGAAACACGAAGAGTCGGAGAGAGCGAGAGAACGCGCGCGAGGAGTGGGGAGAGAGGAGCGTAGTCAGTAAGAAGTTTTCTAGCTAGAATAAAAATCAAAGAGCACGCTAAGGGAGCGCAACGCAACGAAATCGCCACGCCTCTTCGTCGACGGACGAGGAGGGGCTCTCGCGGGTTCTCGCGCGCTTCCCGACTCTTCGTAAAGTCAGTCAGAGCGCGGGCGTCCGACGATATGGACGGATAATCGGTATTAATTTCGGTAACGAGAAATCAACCACGATATACGCGCAATTTGCTGATAACAACTCCTATCTCACCAGTTGATAATTACTGGCGAAATTAATCGCCCCCGTTGTGCATTCGTCTTCCCGCACGCTTGTTGGGTAACAGTTGGCACGGTAAGCCGGGAAAATTCAAAGGAACACGATCGGCGGTGTATCTCGCGTAAAAATAGCTCTTCGCTTCGGGGTCTCTCTCACTCGACCACGAGCGTCGGGGACGGTAGTCGGGAAAGCCGCCTGCACGCGCGGGGTGCTCGCGATCCAAAATCTGAAACAAACATTTGAAAAAAATTAAATTAAATCGATTGAAATAAAAAAAAAAAAATTTAATAAATAAATAAAATAAAATAAAGATGCTGGGAATTTTTTTGCTAGCCCTGGCGCTGGTGTCAGGCGCCGCGGCCCAGGATCAGCGATTCCAAGAGATCTTCCGATGGAACACGATAGACGTGGTGTGGCCGTCGGAGGAGGTGCGCACCCGCGCCTACGAGCGCAACGAGTACGTAGCGGCGAACAATCCGATAGCCGGCATAAAGATCTGGAAGGAGAAGATGTATCTGACGATACCACGATGGAGGGAGGGTGTGCCGGTGACGTTGGGTGTAACCTCGGCGAAGCCGATAAATCGTACTTACGCGCCGATGCTCGAGGCTTATCCCAGCTGGGACATGCAGACGGTGGGCGACTGCGGGGCCTTCCAGTTCGTCCAGAGCATGGAGATCGATCCGCAGGGCAGAATGTGGGTGCTGGACACCGGCAGAACGGAAACAATGACGCTGGAGGCAAAGGCGCGATGCCCACCGCGTCTGGTGATTCTCGATCTCGAGGACAACGGAAAAGTTCTGAGGAGTTACAACTTTCCGGCTAACGTCACGCCGCCCGACTCGTCTTACCTGAACGACATAGTGCTCGACCACGAGGACGGCGGTTTCGCCTACATAACCGACAACAGCGACGTCGATCCCGGTATAATAGTTTTCTCGCTGAGCAACGGCACCTCGTGGAAGGTTCGGGACTCATCGATGAAGGCCCAACAGGACGCCGTGGGTTTCATGGTGGGGAAGGTGCACGTTATACCGCCGATAAACGTCGACGGTATCGCCCTCTCGCCGGCCGGAGCCCGAGACCGTTACGTCTTCTACACGCCGCTCTCGTCCTTCCATCTATACGCACTTCCGACTTGGGTGCTTAAGAACGGCACCCGAGACGTGCATCGTTACGTCCGCGAGTTGGGCAGAAAGGACTCGCAGACCGACGGCATGATGATGTCATCGACGGGAGTTCTGTACTACGGCATGCTCGCCGACGACTCCATAAGCATGTGGGACATGACCGCTTCGCCGTCTTTCACCGCCGGACAGCGACTCATATCGCGCGATCACGAGAAGATGCAGTGGCCGGACACCTTCTCGTTCGACGAGAACGGCTATCTGTACTGCGTCACGAATTCGCTTCAAAATTTCATAAACAATCGGGTCAACGTGACTGTGCCGAACTATCGAGTCATCAGACTGGCGACGCCGTGGGTCAAGAGTTACCAGTATTACGGCAACAGAACCGCCCCGGAACTACCGATGATCGTCGCGTCCGCCGATCGCGTCACCTTCGCTCTCGGCACTTGTCTCGTCGTCGTTCTGGCTTTCGTCATGAAGTAACCCGGAGAAGGACGGGGAGAGAACGACGATGCCGAGGGAACCTGACGAGTCTCGTGCGATTTTCTTCGGCTTCGCCTGTTTCGAGAGCGTTGACCCCATAGTGCGCATGCGCGATCCTTCTAATCTCCACAATATCGGCTAAACAGCTGTTCACTGAAAAAAGATTCAACTTTGCGGCCTTTAGTGTTCGATAGATTTGCTACAAGAAAAACGATCTCAAAACTTTGGTTCCAAATAAGTCTATAGACAGACGTGCGCGCATGCGCGGTCATTCTAACCGCCAAAATATCTGCGCAGCTTCGACTTAGAGCACATTTTTTAACAAATTTAGTTTTTTTTACCTAAAAAAAACCATGCGGCCTTTAACGTTCAAATAAGTTTCATACAAAAGAAGCGATCTCAAAATGTGATCCCAAATAAGTTTCTACAAAAACGTGTGCGTACTGCGGGTCAGCTCTCAATGTATATGTATATACCAGCGCCTCTCGCGGAGGCGAGACGGTTATCAACGCGTACGCGTGTATATTCCGCGAGGAGACATCAATTGATCAATCGACTATTTATCCCTTCCCCGGTGTAAACAGCAGGCTGTAATCGATACATGACACCGGGTATGGTAAATTACCGATAACCACTAGCAATTATGTAACCGAGTACGATAGAGTTTAACAGTGCAGTAGGAAAAGTACGAGAGAGCGGGATGAAGGGAGTCCACTAGAGTCGTCGGTATTTAGCCTTTGGGTCATGGATTGTGTTTCCACCTAATCTCCGGAAAATTTATAAAGTTAGAGATCACTCTTGACACTCTCCCACCCACCCTTTCTCTCCAACGGTAATCGAGTACCGTACGTTATACGCACAATTGTGCATATGTATTACACGCACGGAGCAATCGCGAGTCGGCAGAGCTATTCATCATTGTTTCCCACAATTGTTTACGCCCGTCGCGTTGTAGACGCCCCGGCTGACGCGTGCACAATGACTGCGAGCGGTGTCCCAGTTTTTCGTAACCGGCGAGGAGAGCGAACGGCGCGCACACGCTCAGGCGGCGCGTAGGTACAACCTGTGTGTGCGGTCACGCTAGAAAAAGACGCGATGCCCCGTCGATTCAATGAGAGAAGGACGCCTCCCGGTAGCCCTGAGCTGTTGAGTCAGCGCGAAGCCCTCGGTTGCAGCATCGCGCCACCCAAGACGAGAGCATTTTTTTTCGTAAATGTATATTTATATGTATGGACGAAAAAAATTCGTTCGGGCGCGGCGGAGATAATTTGGCGTGTAACCACTCGGGAAGCTTCTTTGCGGTTTGTCGTGCATCTCAGACGGTCGGGGAGCGAGCTGTGCATTAGACATCAGCCCGAGAGAATAGAACGTAGTGTATTATTGTACACACGTTGCGTAACGTGCTCGAGAGTTGTACGTTGCACCGACGCGAGGACGTCTCTCTCTTTCGAGCCCGAGACTCCGACGCTTCTCGTGAAAATCGCTCGGTGTATCGCCCTCGCCGCGACGGCTCGGAATCGAATGTGTACGCGCGATGTTTGTCCGGGCGGGTCGGGTAATCTCGACGGAAGATCTCTCGGAAGAACACGAGATTTAATTGGCCGAGCTTCGCGCGAGCCGGAGCTACACACAAGTACTTTGTTTGCTTACAGTAAAGGAGGTTATGTACGCTCGATAATAGCTGGTATGCAGACATATTTACACGCGCCACGAACGTCGTTGATTCGTCGAGTGAATCGTCGACGATCGTAGCCAATGAAATTCGCACATTGTAAAACGATTAATGACCTCGGTTCGATGCTACAGTGAAACCTCGATTATCCGGAGTCAGTTTGCCGATGAGAACTTCCATGCTTGTCGAAAACTGTTCTTCTGGTATACAATGTAAAAAAAAATTGCTAATTCAATATACCGGGCTGGAAGTTTGCCTGCAAAAACTGTCACATTAAATTTAATGTACAATTGTGATGTAACATATACATTTTCATTTAAATTAAAGTAAATTATTAAAACTGAAGTATTTTCATAGTGAAATTGAAGTCAATCATTGAAAATAAAGTATTCCAAATGTTTTCAATAAACTAAACATTCATTTTTCATCACAATGCTAAACGAAATTTAATATTCCCGTTTTTACATAAAAACTTCCAGTCTGGTACGTTCTATACGATTTTTTTATTTTGACTGCGCATGCGCACGGTTGTTTTCTGAGATTATACTAAAAAGTACATCAGTCCCACTTGCGCCGGACAATCGAGGTTTCACTGTACTGACACACGAGCGCAGGCCACCGAGACGACGCCGTCGCTTCCCGGTCTCTCTCTTGCACGCTATTTCACGCAGCGCAGTTCGTTTGCAGAGCAAACGGAAAAACTTTCGATCGCCCGCGAGCTTTCACTCTCGGGGCGAGAAATTTTTACCGCGCCAGCTTCGATTGACATAGTACAAAGGCGCGAGTCGGCTAAATACATATATGTTTCTCGAACAGTAATTTTTATCGTCAGATCGTAAGTACGAATTTTCACACGCGTTCTCGCATCTCCGCAGCGGCCGAGGGGTGACTCATACACACCTAGAAAACACGTTCCGGTTTGCGCGCATGCGCATGCCTGTATACGCGTGAATCAACCGTCGCCATACTCGTCAGAGTCCGTAAATTGGCGAATCCTTGGACCTAAAAGTTTCCCAGGGACACATCGGCAGGTGCGATTTCTATCCGATTGATTCACGATGATTTCATCGTACGCGCGAGGAACGCGAAGTCCCGACGCGCCAACCCCAGGCTCGGGCCTGGCCTTTCGGACCTTAGGTGACGAACCCGAGCAACGTCGCATCGTCGGGCGTTCAAGTCGGATGATCCGAAGTCTTCTCAAATGAGTTTGGCCTTCCGGGTCTTGTTGCCAGTGCACGTGCCTCTCGGATCTTCGATCACTCGAGAGCACGCCTATAAACGGAGCATAACGAAAACAATCTTATTATCGTACGACATATTTATTAATTCTGCATAATACTGCATTATTATCGGCTTAGCCTGCAGTTCAATCGCCCTGTCACACTCGAGCGGGCAGACATCCAAAGGTCACGCGGAACTATCGGCATTTGTTATTATCGTTGTAAGCTTTGTAAAATCGATAGCTTATTTTTGGATCTGATTATCCATCGCAAAGGCCGCGACAGTTACCTGGCCTTTAGAAAGAAGCATTTTAAACGGAGCGCACCTCGCTAACGATGCATATAGTACATATTAGGTTTAAGCAAATTAATGATATTTGGTTATGAAAACAAAAAATTATATATATATATGTATATGTATACTCTGAGCATTCGAGTGCTACATTCGGGAACTCATGTAAATGTACCAATATGCGTATGCGGAGAATGAAATTTAATATATTTTCTATCGATATAGATGTAGATGAGTAGGTGAGAGAAAACAATTTTAACGAGATAGTTTACGTGAAAAACTTGTAGATGTTTAGTCTATGTCGTCCATGATGTCGTGTAACGATTGTAATTGATAATACGAGACTCGCGTACGCAACAATTTGTTCGTTGATTATGCGTCGATTGTATAACGAGTAAATAAAGTCGTCACTGACGTGCAATTCGCTTAGACACCTTGCGTTGTCACCGCACCCAGATTCATTAGTATGGAAACTCGCTGCCTCGAGCCAACTGTGAAACAAAACAATAACCTGAAGAGCAAGTCAAATACCACGGTCGGTAATAAAAACTGTAATCACCTTTTTTCACGGACGGCGCTATCTAAACTTAAAGAAAAGTTTTTCCCCGCGTCTGCCGGTTCCCCAGTTAAAGACAATTTTTTTTTCCAGCGGATTGCAATCTCAAAACGACATTCAGTAGTTTTTTTTACCGGCGGCGGTAATTGACATCACCTTAAAATACTCGTAAAAATAATGTTTCGACAATGTTTTACCGATCGAGTTCGCAGTTTCGTCGAGCTTCGATAAACTCTCGTCGGAGGGCGTCGCGCGCCGGATCCACGATGCTTCGCTGTCACGCGCAGCGTGCATATGATAAGATTCGATGTCATTTTGTTTCCTTCGTCAATTTATCACGAGCCAAGGTAACCGGCGAGCATCGTCGGAAGGGTCGTCCAGACATTTTCGCTACCTGCGACTCGGATAGAAGATCATAATACAGCCATGACAAAAGAAAATCGGTTCCGGAGGAGAAGGGATTACAGACGCGCAGTAGGGTACTGCAAATCCCTCGGAGCGGCTCTGGGAACATTGCGCGCAGCTGTTACTTCTAGACAAGAGGACAGCGGGAGGGGAATTCGCTTGTGGCTCAGGGCCGTCGCTAGCCGGGCATCTCCGCGCGACCTCAGTCCAGTTTATCTCGCGAGCGCAAAAACGAGTCGCCGATCCAAATATAAAATCCAACGAGGTCTCAACCTCGACCGTCGATCCGTTCTCGGGTTAGACTATTTTCTTACAAAGAAAACAAACGACTCGCTCGCGCGATAAACCGAACGACCGAACAAGCTCGAATCGTGGCCCGTCCTGCGAGGTCTACGCGACTGCTGGATCCGTACGCGTAGGTAGGGAGAAGAGCGTGTAGCGGAGTAGCGACGGTGGGGGTCGAGAGGGGGCTGGCTCGTACCGGCGCGGCTGCAGTGACCGGCTGGTGTCCGTGAGCGCCCGGCTGTCGAAACTCTCGGGGCCCCGAAAATCACACACGCACACTCTCGTCTCGAAGAGCAGACTTTGCGTGAATCGGTGAAGAGACAGCTCGCGAAGGTTGTCGCGTTATCGAACTGGATTTCCGCCGAATACGGTAATTGTTGTCATAACGCGAGAACAATCGAACGAAAACACACAGCTGACCGCTATGATCTGAAAGAGGGGGGGGGAGAGAGGAACAGAAAAAAAAGGAAAAAAAGTCGGACAATTCGGATCGTCGCAAAGTCGGAGAAACAGATGAAATAAGAGAGGAAAAGGTGGACTCGTGCAGCTCGCGCGATACTCGAGGAAACCACCGGATACATCGTGATTCAAGGTTTTTTTTTTGTGTCGGTTAAATCGGGCTCGTTAAATATCTTTTCATCGAGTATCACGAGATTTTCCATGTCAACGACACGCGCGACCCTGCCAAGGCCAGCGTGCTACGCCCAGCGTACCAACAACCGTCGCCGGTGCGGCCAGACCGTTCTTCCGTCTCGTTCTCCGGCGGGCGTGGAATCATTTTCGATTTTCGCCAGTATCGTGAATCGTCGGGCGAACGAGTTCGTCGCCGAGCTCCCGAGTTTATCGTCGCTACGAGGCGAACTAGCGTTGGAGGTTACGGAGACCTCGCGGCTGTGCAGACTCGACGAGCTATCGGCTCTCCCCGCTTCTGCCGACAGCGCCGACACTCGCGCCGAGAGAAAAAAAATCGCCACTCGGGAGGGCAACGGCGAGACTGGGCTATCACTTTATTAGGCCTGAGATGAGCGACCATGGCTGCATACACTTGAATAATTTCAAAGCCGCGAAGGGGATACAGCCATACAAAGTAATACACTCGTACTTCGTCACGAGCACCTCGACCGAGGCACGCGTAAGAAAGGTGCGAACTACTGTTTACCTTGTTTACTCTCTCTCTCTTTCTCTCTCCCTCAAGTCGTTCTCCCCTCTCGTCCGTTGTGGACTCCACTCTTCTCCCTGTCCCGCACCCTTCTCTCTCGGGTGGCTGAAAATTTAACAAATTTTCATTAATTTATTTTGTTCTTTCCCGCTCGGCGATTATCGACTTCTTTTTTTTATTATAAATGTCGGCGATTGGGTAAAATTCATAATTTTTATGCGATGTTGCGGGAAGATGGAGAGAAGTAGACTGTAAAAATAAATTGTAAATATAATTACTGGAACGTGAAATTTTCTTACGTTGTTTGCGTTAATTGAACATCAATGTTCCTTGTTCTAAAATTATGAAACCCGATACTGAAGTTACAAATCTTTTGCCTGAAATTTACGGAAATGTTGATTAAAAATCGTTAAAAATGACCGGCCCCGCACATGTCCAATGTCCGTGTCGGGAACGGCCACGTTGACGCTCGGCGAGTTCACGGTGCTCGCGGAGAGCGCGGCTCTATAGCCGGCGCTCGACGAATCCACCTCTCGCACACCGATCGTCGTAGCTGCACGGACACCGGGCGCGCGCGTGAATTCACGTCACACCGGCGATTCATTCATGCTCCCAGGATCGGCGATCTTGTATCGCGGCACCCCGATCACACACGCTCTCACTCTCTCTCTCCACCTACCCACACACATGTCAACCATTCGCACGACTTTTTGTTCCTTATCTCCGAGGAGAGAAGCGTGGGAGAGTTTTAAAAAAATCGTTTTTACGAAATCCGAACATATTTTTACCCAGTTCGAGACGACCATTCTTCCCCTCCCCGACGACCTCCGAGAAATACTCGAAAATCTTAGAATTTCAAGTAAAAAAAAAAATCATATGACATTTTATGTACCGGACTAGAAGTTTTTATGCAAAAACTGGTATATTAGACTCCATGTAAAATTGTGATAAAAATTAATGTTGAGTGTATTACCTTCTCTTCAATAATTTACTTTAATCTTAATACTTTAATTTCGTTGAAAAAGTATACTAATTTTTCATCACAATTGTACATTAACTTTAATGTACCACTTTTTGCATAAAGACTTCCCGTCCAGTACATTAAGTTTACAATTTTTTTACAGTGTTGCCTTTACCCCCGGTATCGTTTTTGTTATTGCCAATTTTTTTTTTTCAGGCCGTAAGCTGTTTGTGTCACACGTGCCAAACGTACAAGGATCGCCTTCACTCGTGTCTCCACTGTATATTTTTCGGCTGTTACGGGAAGGGTCACATTCAGGAGCACGCCAAAACGAAGAAACATTTTCTCGGTAATCGTCGAAAATATTTCGACCGTTCGACCATCGGTGTCGATTTATGCCGTTTTTTTCTTTCTCAATATTTTTTTTACAACAAAAATCTGTTTTACTTTCAGCTGTAGATCTTTGCTACGGAAACATACTCTGCTTCCAATGCGGGGATTACGTTTATGACAGAGAATTGTTGGCGGTCGCGAAGGCGCAATGGAGCGAGTCGGCGAAGTCGTTGAGTCTAGGAGAATTTTATCGAGCGTGGGAGCCGACTCAAGTGGAGGCGGAATTGCTGAGGAAGCACCCTCGTCGACGGCGCATTGTCGAAAATTCTACCATTGGTACATGCGATAATTAAAAAAAATTAATTCAATTTTTTAATAATTTTTTTTTTTTGAAATCGTATAAACTGTGGACAATAATTAATTGCATTGTATTTCAGGTCTGAGGGGTCTCATAAATTTAGGAAGCACATGTTTCATGAACTGCATCGTTCAGGCGCTGACCCACACGCCCCTCTTGCGGGACTATTTTCTAGCTGACCGTCATCACTGCCCGCAGCCGAGCCGATGCCTCGTTTGCGAAGTCTCTCACCTCTTTCAGGAATTTTACTCTGGCAGCAAAGCACCACTGACGCTTCACAAGCTGCTCCATCTCATATGGACTCACGCGAGACACCTCGCGGGATACGAGCAGCAGGACGCTCACGAATTTTTCATAGCCACGCTTGACGTGCTTCACAGGCACTGCGAGGCCGCCCCGATACTCGTAAAGGACAACCCTCACCATTGCAATTGCATAATCGATCAGATTTTCACGGGCGGTCTTCAGAGCGACGTTGTCTGCCAGTCTTGCAAGTTAGTCCGAAAAATCGATCGGCAACGTCCCTTCGATGATGTTAATGAATTTGATTAATTTAATTAAATAAAATTATTTAATTAACGTAATTAAATAAAATTATTTAATTAACTTAATTAAATAAAATGATTTAATTAATTGTATTATTATTTAACCCTTAATTAAGGGTTTAATTCAAGGTTTTTTACTTAATGAATTTAATTTTTTTTCGTTACGTTACAGCGGAGTATCGACGACGATAGATCCATTTTGGGACATATCGCTCGACCTCGGGCCCACGGCCGGGGCGTCCGGTTCGGACAGCAACGGCCCGCCGACTTCGCTGCTCGACTGCCTCGAGCGATTCACTCGGGCCGAGCATCTCGGCTCCAGCGCCAAAATAAAGTGCAGCAAATGCCAGACCTATCAGGAGAGCACGAAGCAACTTACGATGAAACAATTGCCGATCGTCGCGAGCTTTCATCTCAAGAGATTCGAACACTCGAGCATACAGGACAAGAAGATATCGACTTTCATTTCCTTTCCCGAGCAGCTCGACATGACGCCCTTCATGTCCCACAGGCGCAACGGCAACAACAACAGCTCGACGATCGACGGCCTCTCGAAGAACGGCGAAGACGGAGCGTTCAGCGACAACAGATACTCGCTCTTCGCTGTTATTAATCACGAGGGCTCTCTCGAGACCGGTCATTACACGGCGTTCATCCGACAGCAGAGAGATCAGTGGTTCAAATGCGACGATCATCTCATAACGAGGGCCAGACTCCGGGACGTACTGACGAGCGAGGGGTGAGCAAGCGAAATTTCTCAATTCCGTCGAATATTTTATTCACTTATGTATTTATTTATATATTTATTTTTCAGATACCTTCTGTTCTACCACAAGCAAATTCTCGAGTACGGTCGCAACAGCAAAATATGATCGACCAACTCGCACCTATCTTGTCCTCCGTCCCTTCCCCGAATCATGTTACTAATTTATTTATTAATGTCTCTGTCCAAGAGAACCGACCACTCGCAACGGAGTAAACCCACTTTCCCGTTTAACAACCGCCGAAGCTTCGAAGGCTCGACGACGAAAGATGTATTCAAAATGCCCCATAGAATTAAGATTGACGTACCTTCGTTTATTTTTTTTATTTTTTTATTTTTTTTTTTTAACTGCTCACGACAAACCATTTTGTATATCATTGACTTATTACCAACGTGTATACTGTATTCCTACTCTTGCAGTTGTATACACGGACAACCGACGTAAGTGTGTGGGCTCAATAGATGTTAAATATGTTTCTTGTTTTCCCGTCTCTCGGCGTGTGTGACGAGACTGTGCAAAGGATATTCACGAGCCATTTCGTCGATTACGTATGGCATTAAAAAAAAAGAAAGGAATCATAAATAATCGTAAATTTATGAGGTTTTTTTTCGTCGACTATAGAAATGGATACGTCTCTGCTGTCCCACTGCGATGGCGCAGATCAATTTTGTACAAACTTAAACTGTTACAATATAATATGGATAACGGTGAATTATTAAATGCCGATAAAGCGATATATCTATCGCACGACTGTGTACAATAAATCGATATGAATGAAATTTTCGGCTTTTCCTTTCATTCATCGCTGCCATCTGCTCGTGGCTCAACGTTACGATGCATTTCTACAGTTTTCTACGTCGCGGTCTCTCGGCGTACGAGTTGTCATTAAAAAATCCCGCGCTTTGCGAGCCAGCAACTTTACCGGTGTAAAAATAACAACCAACAAAGTTTACCGCGAAATTTGCCTCGTTAATTACAATCACAAAATTTGTCGGACGAATTTCTCGATCAACAATTGACAACCGATGACGAAATGATAAAATAAATTTAAAAAATGACAAAATGAAAACGTACGTCGCAATTGATTGTTGCTGCTCGGTCGGTAAGGCAACAATGCAACAAAGATGGACGACTTGACGTTTGGCTCGCACAGGTAAACACACGTCCGAGTTTAGGTGATGCGTCGTTTTGCTCGCCTTTTATGTGAGTAACAAGTGTAATGCGATAAACATTTTTGCTCCTCCAGATTGGTGCATCTCGATCTGAAAGGCGCTCCGCCGAGGGTCTCGTACTTCGAAAAGGTTTGCGCCCCAACGAAATCTCGTCGTTCAGTCAACACCTCCGTGTTTACCATTGGGACTTTGATTTTTCGCCGGGATCATTTTTTTTAAAATATTTTTTTCATTTTCCCGTCAAAGTCCATCGACGAACGCGGTCTCGCACATTCGATAATATCCGTGTTGTTTTACAGTTATTTCCATTGCTGAGGACATGGGGCGCGACGGGCTTGCTTATAGAATGGGAGGACACATTTCCCTACAGTCGGGAGCTCACCCAGGTTGGAAGCAACAGTCCCGGCAGTATTTCAAGTGGCTACACGGCTCAGGAGGCTCGACAAATTTTGCAACTGGCGGGGGACGCTGGCCTGGCTGTAGTTCCGCTTGTTCAGACCTTTGGTCATCTCGAGGTAATAATATTGAGATCGATAATTTATTAATGGATTGCTCCTTTTACGGATTTAAAAAAAAACATTTCAATGTTTATATCGCAACAAGCGTGTAGTCACAAGTATCCTTGTTTGGCTTTGGAGCATATACAAAATTAAATTGATAACAATAAATCTAAATGGAGAATTAGATCATTCTTCAAATAGATAGGAAGTGCAGTGAATAAGGAAAAAAAAAGATATATGGGCTTTTAGAAGTATACAAATGCGAATATCGAAAGCTCTGTATCTACACTGTAAAAGAAATTTGTATGCAATTTAATATACCGGACTGGAACTTTTTATGCAAATTCTGGTATATTATGTTTTATGTACAACTGTGATGAAAAGTTAATGTTCGGTGTATTGAAAACATTGGGAATACTTTATTTTTAATCATTTACTTTAACTTCAATGAAAAAGTATATTAATTTTTTATCACAATTGTACATTAAATTGAATGTATCAATTTTTGCATATAAACCTCCAGTTTGGTACATCAAATTTACCATTTTTTTTCTAATGTCCACAACACTTGTTACTCGAGGTTTTTTTGTCTAATGCACAATTTTCTCTGCGCAGTTTGTGCTAAAGCATGAAGAGTGGAGGTCTCTGAGGGAGGTGGAAAACTTTCCGAGCTCGATTTGTCCCTCTAATCCGGGAACGATGTCCCTCGTGAAGTCCCTGATACGTCAGATAGTGAGCTTTCATCCGGACATACAGTACCTTCACATAGGAGCCGACGAGGTGTGGCACTTGGGGCTCTGTCACGTTTGCTCCAAGCGCGCGGGTTCAAGCAAAATCGGCAAATGGTCGATATACCTCGAGCACGTTCTCGCGATCGCTCAATTCATCAAGGAGACTTATCCGTGCCTAAGAATAATCGTGTGGGACGATATGCTGCGATCCATAGAATTACAGGTTTTGAACGGTATCCTCCATATAAGATTATCGAAGATTCCGCGCCTTGGTTCCGATGAGATACATTTTTTTTACTTGTTCGCAGAGTACTACATCGGTAAATACGTCGAGCCGATGATATGGCACTACAACGCGAGGGAAACCTTCAATTTGCCCAGCGGTGATAATCTCGAACCGGATATACTTATAACGCGACGTTAAGACCATATAAAACACCTCCCTCGCCGTCCATTCCGGGCACAGTCGGTATCAAAACTGTAATTAACTTTTCTCACGGATTGTCGTTTGTACGGTCAAAAGAAAAGTCTCATCGGAAGCGGATATTCACCTCGATCTTCGATAAGACTTTTCTTGAGATTGTGAATAGCAGAAGCCGTGAGAAAAATTTATTACAGTTTGTATTATCGACCCCGGTGTTGCACATACTCTTTAGGAATTCCGCCGCCAATAACAAAAATGGTACTGAACACTGTTTTGAGACTGCAGATCACCGACGAAAAGGAAAATAGTATTTCTTTGCGTCTGCCAATTCCCCAGTGAAAGACAATATTCTTTTTCCTTGGAGGTCTGCGATTTCGAAACGGCATTCAGTACAGTTTTGTTACCAACTGGGCGTAGGGGTTTATACCTCATCACCTTAAAGACGATGCTTTAAAAAAACTCGGTCGGTAACGAGAACTGTAATTCCATTATCCTTTAATCTCGCAGACTTGTGGACGAAATACAGCGCAGTGTTTCCCCATTTATGGATAGCGACGGCTTTTAAAGGGGCCACGGGCTCGAGTCAGCAGATTCCTGTTATAAGCCATCACATCAGTAATCATGAGAGGTGGCTCGAAGAGTTAGGAACCAACGGTAACAAGGTTCACGAATTCCGCGGTACGGCTTTCACGGGATGGTCGAGGTAATGAAGACATAAAAAAAAAACCAACGACAACAACAACGAATAACGAAAAGGACTCTTGAACAATAAAAGATTATTTGTTTCTTATTTTCTGCTCCTCAGGTACGATCACTATGCAACGATGTGCGAGATTCTACCGACGGCGATCCCTTCCCTGGCCCTCTGCATAAAAGTGTGGCTCCACGGTTACTCTGAGCAGACACATATGCAGGTTGCCAAGAGTCTCGGTTACGTCGATCACAGATTCCTGACCGTGAATCCCCAAATACGACCCGCTCCAATACCGAGCAATCTTCAGTATCCCGGCTGGCAAGTCACTGGAGGAATCGAGTGGTTTCTAAATTTCAAAACCAAGTACGAACACATCGTCAACAGCGAGCAGTGAGTAAAAAAAATATAAATACAGAAACAACGCGGCGAAATCAAGTCGTCTCATTTTGCGGATAATTTTGTCCTCTATCCTTTTCTCAGAATAACAACGTGGCTTAATCCCTGGCAAGTAGCAAACAACTACACAAATCCCATGCAACTTGAGAGTTTGTTGGTCGCGTTCTCAGAGTGAGTATAAAAAAGAGTAGACGATGATGATGTATCGAAGGAAAACTGCAGACTCAAAAAAAAAAAATGTGCAGTTTGTTACTAGAGCTCTCGTCCCTGGAGGGTTACCTGAAGGTGCAGATGGAATCTGTTTTCTTCCCGGCGATGGTCGACGAGTGGACGGGAACTCACTTGCATCCCATGAGAAGCAGACTGTCCGAGCTCAAACAAACGGCCGATAATCAAATAAAATTAAACAGTCGAAGCTAGATCGCTTATTCTTCTTCATCTCAATTTTCTTCGATTAAAATACACGGCTGCATTCCGCGGGTCTAACTAGATTACTCGTAGAGTTAAATAGTGTTAATACCCCAAGCACGGTAAATATAGTTTTGTAAAGAAAAAAAAGACACACCGGATATTTTGAAAGACCTTTGAATTCCAAAGAAAAAAACAATCACTCAACTCGTGCACTTTAGCATTCCGCAGATACATGTGATCGGAAACGGTGTCTCATCCGAGCGGGGAATAAACGAAAAGCAACAAAAGTCCTTATTTTTTTTTCGTCTTACTTTTTTTTTTCTTCCCGCGCATTCCGGCGCTATCTTCACAATGCGGCGGGCACGTTGCGTGTCGGAATACGTCAACGTCAGTTCGGGAAGAAGAGAAAAATGTCGTAGGATCATGAGACGTTATAATGTCGGGACCGAAGGAACGCGATGAGCAGGAGGCCCTTAAATTGGACGAGTTCTTCAGGGACACATTCGAGCGCGTCAGGCCCTACATACTTCGATTGACCATTGCCGAAGACAAGCAACTGTGCAATTCCTGGCTCCATAAATTGAGCCGCGCGACTAGTCAGCGATCGCTGAGAAATCGTTATTTGCTCGAGCTCTGTCGTCACCTCAAATCCGGTCACGTCGGTGGGATATTCGGCAAACCACCGCGGGAAGGTCCCCTCGTCCCGCTGCCAGGATTCTGCAACCATACGGTAAGCGAGCCCTTTGAGGCTGCCCTTTAAGGAGGGAGTGACATTCCCAGCCACAAGTGAGGTTCGGAGTATTTCGAATACTTCGTAGTGGGGCAAAAATCTAAAAAAATCAACCAATCAGAAGGGGCTAAGACCATTGATTTTACATATTAATAATTGCAAAAAGTTATTAACAAACCAGTGAAAATTCGTCAATTTATCCGAATTGATATGAATTTCTGCCGATCTTTTTCTTATTTTCGAACGCGCCGTTTGTCGAAAAATGTTTGAGCTGTATTGCGAATCTTTTTGATCTTTATATCGATGTTTCAAGATTAAAAAAAGATCGACAGCTCGTCGATCAAAAAAGACCTCCCTCCTTGAGGTTGCAAGGAAAAACAAATCTTCAATTTACTAATCTCATGTTTTTTTTTCTCAGCTCGAAGCAAGCTCCTCTCTGAGCGATCTCTCGGACACGAGTGACGCTGCAACACACGAGTGTTCGGGCCAATCGAGCGCGAAGCTGCGAAGAAAAACGCCCGCTCGTCGTCGATCAAGCAGCTCGGCGGGCTCGATAAGTTGCGATTACTCGATCGCCGATACTCCGGTTGTTCGACTGTGCGAGAAGATAAGATCGGACAGGAATCAATTGGCGGCGCAGAGACAGCGCAGGGACAGCATGACCGTAATCGTCAAGGAACTCCAGAGTCAGAACGAACGATTGAAGCGAGACTTGTCGTACGCTCGAGTGAACTGCAAGTGCGACGATGAATCGGCAACCCTACGATCGACTGTCGAACGGCTGACCGGTGAAATAACCGAGCTGAGGACAAAGTGAGGAATTAAAGAATTCCGAAAGACAGCGAAATCGATTTATTGTACTTAGTGAAAGCTATCGTGATCAGGCTCGTGGAAGTGGAGAACATGAAATACGAACTGGAGAAAAATCACCGGGACATCGTGCAGCAGTACAAGACGACGATGACCGAGGAGATCGAGGAATTGAACTCACGACTGCGGGAAGCCGATTCGAAGAACGCCGAACTATACGAGAAAATTTCATCGACGAATCGTCGATTGGAAGCGATAATTCTCGAGAAGGTGAAAACTATATCGCGATCCGGATACTCTCTCGTACCTTAAAATTAAAACTGCATTGCGTCGCAGGAGCAAGAGACAAGGACGATTGAGCAAAATCACAAGGAGCAGATCGAAATCCTCGAATCGAATTGCAAAACATTGCTGAACGAAAAGGACAAAACTCTGCTAGTCAAGGACGAAATTATCAGGGAAAAGGAGAACGAACTCGCGGAGATGGACAAGATGAGGATGGAGGAGGTCGAGTCGTTGAGCAACAACGTTCGCGAGCTCGAGGAGAAGCTTCGGGCCAAGATCGACGACGTAACTCGTCCGAGTAAAAAAAAAGAAGTTATTTAGCAGATTACGAAAAAAAAAATGATCTCGTTCCCAGGAGGGAAAGCTGCAGTCCTTCATGATGGAGCAGTGCAGCACGATGAAGGAAGACTTGACGAAGATGAGAAACGATATGGAGGTCGCTTCGCAGACGCAAAATAATAATTTGCTGCAAAAAATATCGGCGTTGAAGAGGGCGATCTTGAGGCTCGAGAGATCGAAGGAGCGACTCGGCATCGACTGTGCCAAGAAGATATCCCACGTTCTCGAGGTCGCCGTCCGACGTAGATCGCGTTTGAGAACGCGCTGTAATAATATTCGTAGCGAAAGCCATTTTTCTTTCTGTTTCTGTAATCCGGCAGACGAAAGAGCTGGAGATAAAGAGTCTGCAGCTGCAGCTTCAGGAACAACGGAGCGAATTGACGACGAGCCTGAGCTCGGAGAAGCAGTGCGAACTGGAGAGACTCACCGGCTTGCTCGAGGAGCGGTACAAGGCTCTCCTCTCGGCCACCGACGCTAACGCGGGAAATCAGCGGAAATTTTTTCTCACGGTATAACGGCAACGATTGCCGGATAAGAAAAACGATTTTGCACGTGAAAATAAAATATATGAAAAAAAATTACGAACATAACGTTTGGGATTTTTCAGCGAATAACGGTTTTAGAGAATCAAATGGCGCTGCTGAAGCACAGCTTGGAGTTCGACAACGAGTCGACGGTCGTATGAACAATTTATAGACAATCCTCTTATGTACAACGCGGTAAATAAATACAATTTATCTCGAAATTTTTACGTGTCTCGAACCGCGATTTCGTAATTGTGGGGCACCTTGTCGCCCATTTATTCGAAAAATTAAACGCCACCGTGACTTACCCCGATGGATGGATTTCCGCGAACACGTTCCTGCTCCGTTCGAGCGTACCTGAAACACAATATGGAACTAGATAACAATTTATCGTAGTCTCTTATTATAACGTTTTTCGAATATTTTCTCGAAAATTAAGCTACCGCTTCAGAAATGAACATAAACGAACGAGAATCGAATGAAACATAAACAAAATTCAAGAATTCGCATTAAGAAATCAAGGTTTTACAACAACGACAAAATTCAAGGTCATTATCAAGACCTTTCAAGGACATCAGAAACCGAAGCTCAAACGGTCCGCCCGCCGCGACGACTAAATATAAATCGAGCGCTGCGTTTGGGAGAGGGGGGGGGGGGACACGAGGGCTTCGTGTGTGTGCACATCGATGCCCGACGAAAACGTGCGTGGTCAATGAACACGTGTTGCGAGTGTCAAAAATCTCGACGCACCGAAAGGCCGGTTCTCCGGAGTTGGGAGGTTACCGAGCAAGATTCTTCACGGCCAGGATGCCGAGTGCGAGGAGAAAACAACCTAACATACTGATAACTGGTAAATGAAAAGAGTTCGGCGCTCGTCGCGAGGTTATGCATCGAGAAGTTCGATAGACGCGCGCCGTTCGTTAATCGATAATCGATTGTAATCGCAGGTACGCCGGGCGTCGGAAAAAGTACGTTGGCGAGAAGGCTCGCCGACGAGACTGGCTTGGTTTGGCGGGAGGTCAGCAAGCTGGCCGTTGACAACAAGTGTCTGGAGGAGTACGACGACGTTTACAAGTGTCCGATACTGGACGAGGACAAGCTCCTCGACGGTATGGAGGACCACATGAGCGACGGCGGAAACATCGTCGACTATCACGGCGCGGATTTCTTTCCGGAGCGATGGTTCGATCTGGTCGTCGTTCTAAGGACGAGCAACACGATACTGTACGATCGTCTGACCGCGAGGGGCTATCAGGGACGGAAGCTGGAGGACAACATCGATTGCGAAATATTTCAGACCATACTGGAGGAGGCGAAGGCCTCGTACAGGGACGAGATAGTCACCGAACTCGAGAGCAACAACGAGCAGCAGATGAACGACAACGTCGCGAGGATGGTCGGCTGGTTGGAACGGTGGACAAAAGACAATCCTTAATTATTTTTTTCTTCGCACGTTAAATTGACAATATAGTATCTTAAAGCTACTTTTTATGTACATTGCCCCTGTAGCCTCGAACACGGTCACAGGATCGCGAGACAATAATCACCTTCTCAATCCACTATACCAAGTTCCCTCTTGAGATTCTTCAACCGTCCCTGCAGACTCGTGTAATACTTCATCTTTACGAGTAACAGCTTCGATCTCTCTATATCATTGCGGCCGAAGGCTTCGGAGACTTGTCTGTAAAAAAATTATTCTCCATCATTAGACTGGGATCAAAAAATGCATGACTGAAGATATCCTCACGAGATTGAATTTCATCAAGTTATAATCCCTGCGTTTTGGATCTTAAAAACTTTGCTCGGAGAAGTTCACTCGGAGAATAAAAATCTGCAAGTGAACAATTTTTTTTCTTCCCAAACAAGTGCATTGGCAAAGACTTGCCAAAGCTTAAATTTAATGCCTTGCGGATATCTTCAGGATCATGAGGACGATCAAAGGATCCATGGTTCGTCGAAAGTCATTACTGCGAAAGAGTATTCAGTATGGAGTCGTTCTCTTCCGTGAGAGAAATTATTTTGTCCTTGTCCTCCGAGGCTTCTTCCACCTTCTCGTTCCTCTCCATTATTTCCATGAGGAATTCGGGATCCAGGCTCGTGGTCCCCTCCGGTATGGACACCTTGTTCAAGCTCAGCATGTACAATCCTCTTTCCAGAGGATGCGAGAGCGTGTTGTAGGCTTTGTTGATCAAAGACGACATGTTCATGGATATCTCTTTTTCCTTCTGAAAAAGAAAACGTTTGGACGTAAATTCGGTGTTTACGGTTCGCCGAGATGTTTTTGGTGTTTCTTTTTTTTTTTACCTCGGTTCGATTGCTAAACCGGTCGGGATGCAGTTTATTCTGAAGCTCCCTGTACTTTCGCCGCATGTCTTTGCTCTCGATGTCGTAATCCTCCTTAATGCCAATTACTTGAAAGTAATTTAGATCTTCGGGAGGCTCTTGGAGGGCTTTGCACTTCGGGCAGAAGATCTCCGAGTCCCGAGGACAATTGCACTGCCAGCATCTCGGCTTGACGTCGCTAGAGTAGAGATTTATTCCAGGGATTCTCGAACGGTGGTCCTCGCTCCTGGTCGCGCATCGACCGTACGATCTTTCGTGCGCTCTGCATCGATAAGAAACCTCCGTGAGACTTCTGATGGCAAGGCTAAGCGTCGATCGTACGAACGTCAGACGACCCATTGTAGTTGCGATCGAGGCGAAAGCTCGACGGGTACTGGCCAGTACTGGCGCGGATAAATAGCTGATCGCTCAAGCATGCGCACGCCGATCAAAATCGCTCAGACGCGCGGCGTAATTTTTTTTTTATTTCGATACTTTTTAATCGTGTCACGAATCGTCTGGTCGGCGAATAATTGTTAGTATCGAACATCGAAAGATTCACAATCGGTAGGATGGTGTGTCACGTAAGAAAACAGTGTATAATAAAAATATACAATAAATACACATGTATTATAATAGTCGTGTTTAAGCAAGCCGACACCGCCTCGGTCCGGCAGCTCCGTAATTAATGTACCGTAGAATCGTTAAAATTTATTTTGTATATCTCTCCCCCCCCCTTCGATTTATCTCGTCACACGCAACTATTCGTTGGCACTTTCCAATCTGATATATACTCTACACAGTCGTGCTCTTTTTTCGGTTTAGTTTCTTTTTTTTTAACTCTCCGATTCTAAAATCGTCTACCACACGTACAATTAATTTTACAGCCGCCTCTAGTATATATATATCTATACATTATCTATAGCGACCCTCGTATGCGGTAATCTATAATGTCGTGTATGAGTATCGTGTTTTTATTCTTCGCCCCCTCCCTCGAGTGCTCAGCATTTCCCCGGGTTTGTTTTTTTTTTTGTTCACTATTATTTATAAATTTGTGACAATAGAAGGCCACGAATTTTCGGCGGAAATGTTGCGACGATATTATCCGTTTTTTTTTTAGATGTTTCTTTTTACCATTCCGATTCACGTTAGGGGCAACTGATTTTTTTTTTAAGTCGACGATGGGATGCAATCGATGGGTTTATAATACATAAATCACGAAACTCACGGTTAAATCTCGGGTCCGATATTATCGTCGGAGACGATACTTAAACTCTACCTATCGAGGAAGATCCGGTGAAAAAGAGAGGCCGCCGTTACAATCTTTTTTTTTCTTTTTTTTTTCGCTTTCGTTTATCACATATATAAGAGTGGTTCTTTTTGTTCATACTTGTTCGTCGGATTGGAACTCGATGCGATATCACCATCGACGCAGCCGTATCCACGACAACAACAAAAATAAAAGAGAACCTCCTTTCCGATTAAACTTTGTGCGTATCAATGAACATTGTTAAGTATTCTACGCGTCGAACGATACGCAAGAGACAAATGAGAATATCTAGGTGATTGTCGACACCTTCTTTCATTGTTTCTACATTCTTTTTTAGTTTTTTTTCTTTTTCGTTACACGGCTAGGATTCAGCTAGATACGATTACCGACAACTAAGTAAGACAGCGAGAGCGGATTAACTCCGATCGAATAATAATATTAATCATAATAATTACACGCCGCGGAGGATGGCTCCGCAATTTTTTAATCGAACACAAAAAAGCGTGGATTATATATATATGTATATATATGGATATATGTATATATATATATATAATGTTTTGCAAATCACATGAACGCTCGTCGTCAGCACATGTATAGAGAAGTAATTATACTACTTCGCATAATCACAAATTGGTCGTACTTTTAATATCCTATGAGATATCGAGTAGAACTGCTCGAGCGTTTTATACTTTTGAACGGTTAATAGTCGAAAGAACCGTTTGCACGCACACGCAGAGACACACACGCACACACGCGGGCACACGAGATCTAGGATACATATATTATCCGAACATAAAACACGCGTTTACAATCGAAGAGCAGCGACGGCGCGCCAGATCGTTTTTGTACGATCGATAATTTTTTTTCTTCTCTCGAGCGAGTCGCGTCGGTTTTTACCGATACAATGTATTGTACATCGACCAATATATTTCAACCGGCAAATTTAACGCCGACTCGTCACTCGCGGTACGACGAAATGAGAGTCAACGTACCTTTGTCGGTGTCAAAGTTAAAACGTATGCGTCAATAAAGCCGGAGCGCGTCGCGATCATCGATCGATTGTCGCGTGTTTGTGTATCACAAGTTTGGGCCAAATTTGTTACGATCGCCCGTTCGGAAATCGATCAACGGAGTGGCTCTGGCTAATTTTTTTTTAAATAGACGCTCGTCCCTTTATCGGTTTCGAGAATCTATCGTTATCTTCATTCTCACGCTAAGTAGTTAATGTTATCCATAAAATTTCTCTCCGAATCGTCGAAAAACCTCGATGCTTATATCGGACTAACGAACAATAACGTAGATTAATGAAATATATAGTTTATCACTTGACCATGGAGATGCCATCACGGAAGAGGGCGTCTATTCTTTTCCCGTGGGTGGATACAAAAGTTATATCGCGCTAATCTTACTGGTACGGATAGCAATAGAGCAAAATAAAACGAGGCTGGATAAAATGGGTCGACGTACCGTTTAATTCGATACGCTCGGAGATCAAAGTAAGAAAGGCGGTTCGAAAGAAGAATGGGTGGACAGAGCAGTTTTCAAACGCAAGCTACGCTAAACGCGACGAGTCCGAGAATTCCAAACTCGATAGTCAACAATATTGTTACGCTCGAAACTTTCCGTACAGCTCGTTGTCTCGGGGCCAATGTTGGACGAACTCGGAGCGATGGATTCGTCGTTCTTTTCTTTTTTCGTTATGTTTTGTTTGTTTGTTGTTGTTTCTTCAAAACATCGTATCGTTATCGATCGGGTAATTTTTTTTTTCGTATTAAAGAAAGCTCTCAATCCTTGTCGGCTAAGGAATCCTTCATAATATCGTCCTTGGTAATGTTCTGATTCATCTGATCGTTCTCGTACTCGACGAAATCGTCGAACAAACTCGGCCACGCCTCGGCATCGTCGTAAGCCCCGAGGTCGTCGCCGATCACCTCGGCGAAGTTCAGAAACATGTTCCACGTGTCCCTCGGTATGCCGCGGACGTGGTGACACTCAAGAAAAACGAGCCATCGGGAGAGCAGGGGAGGCTCGCGTATCGTGAAGACCAATCTCCACAGGACTATCGCCATGTCGGCCGGCAATATTCGCTGACCGGATATGACGTCGAGGCCGAAGCGGAACGTGAAGCGATAGAGATCCTTGAATAGATCGGCGTTTATCGTCAGCTCCTGAACGATCTCCGGCAAACGTCCCTGTATACCGCGCACACAGTCGACCCGCATACCCTTCAGTCCCGTTACGAACTCGCGCCTCGTAAATTGACACATCTGCTCGGCGTCGAGCTTCCACGCAAGAACGAGCACCTTGAACTCGTCCGGCGACAATTGGAGATCCTCGCACAGCCGCTCGATTCCGTCGGCCAGTATTATATCCTCGTGCGGATCCTACAATCAAAAAAACTCACCATCTTTTTCCGTCCACAAATATTCATGATTTTTTTTCGTCCACAAACATTCAGGATTTTTTTCCGTCCACAAATATTCATGATTTTTTTTCGTCCATAAAAATTCACGATTTCTTTCCGTTCAAACAAATTGACGATTTCTTTCCGTTCAAACAAATTGACGATTTCTTTCCGTTCAAACAAATTGACGATTTCTTTCTGTTCAAACAAATTGACGATTTATTTCCATAAAGAAAAAATTACAATTTCTTAAGGTTCAAAATAATTGACGACTTTTTTCCGTTAAAAAAAAAAATCCCAATCTCTTCCCGACCAAAAAAATGCAGGATTTTTTTCCATTAAAAAAAATGCGCAATCTTTTTCCATCCATATATGCAGTAGGGTGAATAAAAAAAAATGCTCTATACCTTGTACTGCTCAAAGAGAGCGTTCAGTTTTGCTTCGGACGGCTCTTTCTGTTGTCTGCCGGTCTCCTGAGGTGCATTAGCAGCGCCGGCAGTGCTGGATCGTCCCAGAGGCGGCAGTCTTGCGTAGAAGCCCCGAGACAAGCGCACGTTGTTCTGAATCGGCGGCACAGAGCCGCAATTGTCAGAGCCGACATTGTTCAACGCCGCTACGTCGACCAGTGGCAATTTTGTGTTTCCATTTATTCTCCCATCCGTGGCAGTCAAGCGGCTACTCCGAGGGCAAGAGTTCGCCGGGAACAAACGTCTTAGCTCCATAGTCTCTAAAATTAAAAAAAAATTAAAATGTATACGTATATACGTGAAAATCTGCTGAGGCCCTACGATCTTGTCGTATGGAATTTTTTTGAATACCGTCTTTGAGTACAGGCACGTTGGAAGGATCGGCGTTAGACGGCGGGGTAGGCACCTTGAAACAAGATGAACAGTTTCCCATTGATGATGTACGTCGTTGTCACTGACCCAGTGGATGACCCCTTGCATCGGTGCTACTATCCAAGCTTGAGGAAAAAAAAAATAGACACATATAATTTCACCAAGATTTTTTGTCGTATTTTTTTTTTCTGTCTAATTAGCGTTCGATCGACGAGCCGCGCCGTACCTTATGATCGAAGCGATTTTGTTCGTGCAGTCGGCAGCCTCGTTCGAGGCTTCCCCGACGAAATATCTTCTCCGCGTAACCTTCATCAACTCGCGAGGCTAGGAATCTCCGATGTGTCGTCGCGGCGAGCAGAATGCAGGAGCATGCATCGTCCTCTCCTTTGTTAAAAAAACTATCGGTCGGTGGCTCGACCAAACTTCTACCGTCATTTGTCCCGCGGACCGACGAATATCGTTCTCGACAACATGGGGATTAAAAAACTTTGACTCTCCGGCTGTGTGCGCGAGATGTGCCCTCTCTCTCCCCCCCCCCCCCCCCCCTATCCTACGTGCACTTCTCGGCGATGATCACAATCACTCCGATCACACGACTACCCGACTTACGCTCTCTCTCGCGAGAGAGAGAGAGCGAGAGAGAGAGGGAGAGACAGAGTGAGGGGGATGGAGAGTTCCTCGCCACTTTCAAGCCGAACGTGATACACCTTTGACCAAAAAAACAAACAAAAAAAACTGTCTTCTACCGAGTTTCCATCGGTAGTTAGCGCGTTCGTCCCAGAATTATTGCCAGTTGCACGGGACGGTAAATATCCGGTCAGATAACCGTTGTTTGTAATATTTTAACGGGGGAAGATTTTTAAGCCGAAGAACATCGATCGAGTAAAGCAATTTACCTTTCGCGAAACGTGTTGGCACGGATTGGTGACTTGTTTTTTTTTACTTAACAAAGGAATGGGTAATCTGACAGTGCGTGAAGTTTCCGGCTAGCGTACCGAGGCACGGCAATCGTCCGCGTAAAACGGAGAGGATGTTCGCGATTATCATGAGAGATAATGAAATTTGTGATGATATCTATTTTTAGTAAAAATGGACTTCGATGTGTCCTGACTGGATGGATAAGTCACCGGCGCTTGTTGATGTTAGCGGTCGATACTGCCGAAAACTGCTTGGACTAAAGGAAAGTGATATTCAGCATCAACGGTTTCGAGCCAAACTTTTACGAAAAAACAAAACTGCCTTCCACACAGTTTCCATCAGTACTTAGCATTGCAGAATCATTGCCAATTATACGGGACGGTAAATATCCAGTCAGGTAACCGTTATTTATAATATTTTATTGAGGGTAAATTTTCGAGTCAAAGACCATCGATCGGCTGATCGACTAATCGATTTATCGATAACATAAAGATTTTGGGACGGATTCGTTATTGGTTATTTCTTTTTTTACTTAAAAAATGGTAATCTGATACTACGCGAAGTTTCCAGCTGGCGTACCGTGACTCGGCAATCATTCGCGTGAAACATACAAGATAAACGCGCTTATCACGAGCAGATTGGATATACTACGCACGATAATGAAATCTGAGATGCTGTATATTTTTTTTTATAGTAAAAAGGGACTTCGAGAGATCCTGACTGAATGGATAAACGACCGACGCTCGGTAATACGGGCGGTCGGCACTACAGAAAACTGCTCGTACCGTAGGTAAATTATATGCAGCATTATATCTACCCTTAAATTTAATCGAGTAACTTTGTGGAAAATATTATCAACGATAACTCGAAAAATGAGCAAGGATTAATGTAAAAAAAAGTTAAAAAAAAAGCCCGATATAAAAAGTCCAAAAGCCGCAACCGATTGATCGGTCTCGACGAAATGTCTAAGTAATTTTTCTCAATAAATCAACTTCTTTCTCTCACCTCAAAGTGAGAAGACTTTCAGCGTGTGACGGCCGGGATTGATTGTAGCGTCGATACACGTACCTCGTGCGCGAGCCGCACGTGTCTCGAGACCGCGATGGCGGTCGAGGGGGAGGCTAAAAGTAAACAAATTAATGGAAGGAAGCTGGGGATTGAGCGAGGATAGTGAAATATAGAGAGAGCGGAGAGTCTCGCCTGCGGTCGTTCGGCAAGGTGCTATATCGAAGCTTTTTTTGCCCTACCAACTTTATTCAGTCCCTCAGTCCCCTCCTGGCCAAGTCGTTGACTCCGGCGGTGTTTGTTTCGCAAGCAAAGAATCGTTGCTCCGCATCTAAATGTACGCTCCTCCCACCGCGCGGAGCTATAAGTACCCGTATAGAGGTAGAGAGAGAGTGGCTAATGTACTCTGGCTTCCACTTCGATCGTGACCCATCAAATGGGACTTTGCTTCTCTAATAGCTATGCCAGCTCTGCCTCACGGTGAATATAACCGGAGCCCGCAATATCTCTCTTTTATTCCGCCGGTTTTCCTTTGTTTTTTTTTCTTTCTTTATCGACGCCACGTGTAAGATACACACGGACAGTGGCTCAGACCGGGCGCGAGCTTATGTACTCTCTCCCCGGTGTCCATAAGAAAAATTGTTATTGCCGGCGAAGCGGCAGTCTGTCTCGCGGAGTGTAACACACCGGGTCGAATTTAACCTAACATCTTTCGAGAAATAATAATACCGAACGTTTCGCACGAAACCGCACTACGTGTTCGTAACTTATTTGCACGGTTCGGCAGTTTACATTGTTTACGATATCCAACGTAAATGAATTGGAAATCCGGTGGTTTCGGGGGGCTTCGCCCGTGAAAAAGGTAGTTGTTTATTCCGCCGTGAGGGGGCGCGCTCCTTTCATTCCCGGTTCCCTGCAATTTCGGACCCTCGCACCTTTTCCGGGAAAAAACCTCGCGCATATCATGAATGCGAATGCGAAACACATCGCCCGAGGCTTCTTCTTCCATCGTTTTTCTTTATATACAGTATCGCCGGGCGCGGTATCCGTAAGGCCAGGGTATTCCAACCGCCCCAAAGTGTGCGGCCCTTCGAACCTGCATTCATCAATCATATGGTAAATCTCGTTGTCTCTGAATTGCGAACTGCAAACGAGAATATAATTCTCGTTTTATTACACTCACTTTGACGCTACCTCGAGATGACTATAACTTTTTTCCTCTTCGAAGACCCCTCGTAAGATAAAAATAGATGTAACCTCGAAAAGCTGACAGAGTACGAAGCAATAGTATCGAGGTTTCAAGGATTGATCGGGTTTCACCGAGGATTACGATGATACTATTAAAGATATTTATTAGAATAACTCGGTAGGAAAATAGAACAATGAAATTGGTGTGAAAAACAATAGCCGTCCGTCTACTTCATCTTCAGTCGGTCGATCATAAGAAATCTAAAACAACAAATTTGCCTCTGACTAGTGGAAAAGGGGAAATATATTAGACCGAGAGGTACTTTAGGAATTTTACGAATGGGCTTTTGCATAGTTGATCGTTTCACCAGATGCGATCGGAAATATTATCGGAACGTCGCAGCTTAGTCGGTAAAGTAGGTAAAGTGTCGAGAAAAAATAATACGCTGCTCGTGCAGGCTCCTTGTTTCTTCTTCGAAGACCCCTCGTAATATAAGAATAGATATAACCTTGAAAAGCTGACCGAGTACGGAACAATACCGTTGAGGTTTCAAGAGTTGATCGGGTTTTATTAAGAATTACGATGGTTATTGAAGACATTTGTAAGCTTAACTCGGTAGAAAAATAGAACAATGAGACCAGTGAAATTTTTTTTTAAAAATAGCGCATCTATCTAACGCATCTTCATTAGTTTGTCGAACATACGAAAACTAAAGGAACAAGTTGGCCTCTGACTGCAGAGATACAGTAAGCATATTAGACCGAAGGGAACTAGTGATTTTACGAATCAGCTTTCGGATAATTAATCGTTTCAACAAATACGATCGGCAATATTATCGGCACGCCGCAGCTTCGTCCGTAGGTAAAATATCGAGAAAACAATACGCCGAGCGCGCAGGCTCATCTACCATGACATCGTTATTTTTGTTTCTCGAAGACTGTACAACTTGTCTGCGGACCGTGATGGATGGTGTGGAACGTCCAGTTCCACCCGGAGTAAAACAGCTCTTGCGGGATTTAATAGAACTGTTAACTTAGAGAAATTACACTGGCCGAGTTGGGCGCGGACACGGATCGCTTGAGATCGCACAGCGACGGCGGGGAGGGGGTAATCGGGGAAAACTGTCTATCCACTTCTTTCCGCTCGCGGTAGGTACGAGGAATATCAATGGAAATCAATAAATTTTACGAGCAAGATGCTGTTGCTGCGTTTCAACGGTCGAATCGTATGAAAAACTTTTAAAAAAAAGAGAAAAAAGGTGTGCCATAAAAATAAGGTTATGTCGGGTACATTTAGAGTTTGAAGCGCCCACGTTGCATTCGCACAGACGGACGGGCTTACCCGTACAGGTCCCAGATGTCTCTTTATTCTTGCGAGCGGTATTGTGTGTTTTCACCGCCGGCGCCCATAGAGACGGCGCGGGAGTGTGTACTACAACGTTGTACGTAACGCATATAGCATAGCTTATCCAGGCGTCCCGAGGTTCGCATATCACTGGCATGTGTACTCGCTGAATCCCATAAAAAATGCATCATTCGCATGAGCGGAGAGGTCGTAAATATCTGTGCATTATTTATCGGAAACAAAAAAAAAAATGAAAAAGAATAATAAAAAAATCGTGAAAAAAGTTTGCTATCGTGAACGAGACACGGCGTGAGAAAAGGGGGGGAGAGGGGGGGGGGGGGTGGAGTCACAGAGATAGAAGAAGAATGGCCGAAGTAAGGTGAAAGGATGAAGAACTAGTAATCCAGTATGGGTGTTATATATACGTAGTTCTGGATCTCGTGCGGAGAAGCGAGGCAGGGTGGTAGACAATTCGGTAGGCAATAATTCAAGGTACCTCCAACGTATATAAAATCGTGGCAGAATGACGATGCTCGAGAGAATAAAGCCCTCTATCGGTGACGCAAGAGACGCCGAGAGGGGAATAAAAGTTTCGAGGTGGAATCTAGGCTCCGGGAAATTCTCTCGCGTGCAGGTATATGCAAAGATTCCAAGGCTGGAGTAGATACGGGAATAAGGGAAATGAAGTTAGGGAGGGCGGGGCAAGACGGGCACGCCGAGAAATAAAGTCCGTTCGGATATGAGCATGCAAGTCTGGAGATACGAATCGACTGTTTGCAAACGAACAAAAAATCCTAATAACTGTTCCGAGTATCCGAGAAAAATACGATCTGAGGCAAAATGGGCCGCGTCTCAACCTCGATCGTCGCCGTTGATGTTTTTTCTTTCAGTTCGCCCGACTTACGTCCCTCATTGCGGCCGATAGGGTTATTACCTCCAGTTTCGCAATTTCAGTCCCAGTCTCTACGTGTCTTTCATTTATTGTATCGACAACATTTTTGCGGTGGTCCATTTTGCCCCGCGGCTGCAGTCTGCATCGTCCCCGTTGTGCCCCAATCTCCCGTACACATGTATACGTAGGGCATACCTTTATGTACAGAGAGGCGTCTGGCGACTCGGGGATTCGCTCTCACGGGGGGTTTATCTTCATTTTACATACGCAACATCAGTTGGAGCACCCACGAGCCCGGATACGCTCGCATGCGAGACAATCGTCTTAGGAAATGCTCTCTCTCCGTGCCGGGGCTCCGCTATCGCTTTCCCGAACGCGCAACGCTAGATCCACGGCCAACTGAATTCGTAGCGCACGGCGAGCGGGCGAGGATCCGCAGCCGTTCGAAGCTTCCAGCGTTCGCCGCGGCTTCTCTCGCTTCGCTAGTATACCTTATCGCCACCACGGACGGGTGAGTGTAACACGGCGGAAAGACGCTCGCGAACACACATGCCGTACGGAGCGTTGTAATTTTGCTCGGTCCCTTCCTGTCTCTCGGTAAGGACTCTGAAAACAAAGAAGGCAAGGAAAGAGAAAAGAAAAAAAAATAAGGCAAAACAAATAATCGTATAAATCAAAGATAAACCGGTGTAAATATGGCGCGCTTACGGCATCGGACAGGAGATACGGGAGAGCAGGTGAGTCGCAGCACTTTTAAAAATTATGGTCACCCTCGTCGTCGTCGTTCCAGTTGTCAGCCGGCGTTCGGTGGTCCCGGTAAGCGTCGTTTCACCGGGTCTCGGAAAACGTTCCGGGGGCTTAGCTGTCCTCCCAGCGCAGAGCCGGCAGAAAGAGCAGCAGCAGCGCCTCTAGCGGCGGCAGCGCGGACGAGGCCGTCGCTTCTGTAGCGCGCGTCGACACCGCGAAAGCTTGGATTAGGGAACGATGCCGTGAGACCCTCGGGACGTGGGTCTACAACGTCGGGGCTTGATGCCTTCGCGAGAGAGGTAAACTGCGAGAGAAAAATCCAGCGGAGCCGTTATCAAAACATATCAGGCCATTATCGATTGCGACATCGTACTAACAATAGATGTACCGCAACGCTCGCTCTCTGCGGTTAAAGAGACTCAATCCCCCCCCCCCCCCCCCCCCCTCCTTCACGCCGTCTCCTCGCCCTTCCATCCTGCGGCTTCCGCCTTCGCGCTTACACGGTCTCGTTAAACATCCTACCTATTGTGCCCGTGTTATAGGAAAATGCATATTCTCGAGCGTTTCTGTATAACAAGGCGCCACGTCAACAGTCAACATCTTGTAATAATCTCGACAATAACAAGCTGTATACATCGTACCGGCGGGCGACGGAGGAACCTCGTCGCGGCATTATTCGATAATATTTAATCCGGTAACGGTATGTCGACCTTTATTAATCTTTAACAAGAGATTTTTTTTATCATGTTTTTCTCGTTTTTTTCACTTTTATAACATCTTTTTTACTTTTTTTTTCGTCTGGTGAATCTTCTACGTTGCAATTACAGCGGAAAATCAAATGTTTAACTCCGGATTCTCCACATAACGCTGGAGGACTTGGAATATTTTTACGGTACTGCGATATATTATTCGATAATATTTAATCCGGTGCCAGCATGTCGACTTTTATCAATGCTTTTTTTCGTTTGGTTTTTTTTTTCAGGTGAGTCTTCTACGTTGCAATTACAACGGATAATCAAATCTCTAACGGTGGATTCTCGACATTCCGCTGGAAGACTTGGAATATTTTTACGATAGATCGATATACATATATACCGGTTGAAATCTTGCCGGCGAGCACGGAGCGGCGGAGTAAAGGCGTCGTCCTGGGATATTCAACGCTTTTGCATATCGCCCTAAGCTACCGGTGGAAAAGAAAGAATGAGAGCGGAAAAAGAAACGCGCGGGACTGGGCTGAATAAAAGGTATACATATATGTATACAGTTACGCGGGTGGTGGGGTATATGAGAGCTCTATGCGGAATTTCATTGGTAGCTTCAAAGATTGTAACGGCATGAGCTCTCCTTTATCCTCGCTCTCGGTGAATCTCCCACGGGTATGAAAATTTGCGTAATGCACAATTACTGAAGGAAATGTCGTGGTAACACGCTATACGTATCCTAAATTGGTGCCCGTCGACGGCGGGCCGAACGCTTCGTTTCAGGCTCGACGCCCGAGGATAGAGGATGATGTCAAAAAAAAAATATTGAAAAACAAAAAAATTGTTCTTCATTATTTCATATCACAATCGAACTTCACGGACAAATCACGAACATTGTTCCACGTGCGATCCGATTGGCTAACCAATTCGAAAGTATTGAGGAGATATTTGGTATTTCTCGTACAGTTTTTTCGGCCCAGACTACGACTACAAGTGTGTTAAGGTAGCCTTCGAGACTAAACGAGAATATTTTTCGATGTTTAAAAAAAATCCAAATCATAGGTTCTATTAAATATTTCAACATCGGTCTCTTTCTACTTTTTTATTGATATTTGCAGGTGTTCTGCAAGTTGTTTGGAGTGCAATAAAAATTAATTAAGGGTGCTAAAATAGGTCCTGCGACTGCAACTATGATTCCAGACATTCTACTCATCTAAAATAAGAATAAAACTAAAGGTTTATTGGTTAGTACAAGTGTGGCTATCGCAAGAAGTAGTACAAATTCGAAGAAAAAACATTCACAAAATTGCGACCTTTTGGCGATAAAAAAAAAAATCCGTACATATTGTTTGGAAGGCTGCGGATTGGTAAAATTATAAATCTCCGAGAAAACTAGATGCCGCTCCCAGATTCGACTACAGTAGAACCTCGCTTATCCGACCTTCGATTAATCGAGCCTCCGCGTTATCCGAAGCACCTGACTCACCCCGTGTCTTCCGCATTAACGAAGGTGTAGGCTCGGATAATACGGAAAACTCGGATAAAACGAATAAAGTAGCAAAGCCTACGCGCGGAGTAGTCCGTAAAGACTACTTTGTTGCATACGCGCTCACACTTGTACGAGCTTGCTGCGTCTTTGTATTGCGAGCTGCAAGTAAAATAGTTCTGACTTTAAAGTCAATGGTTTATGTTTATATGATTTTAATGTTAATTAACTAAATTGTAATGATACAAAAAAATAACTAAATTAACTTAAAAAGTTAATGTTTATATAGAGTGATGTGTTATTTTGAAAAATATAAACGTGGGCAATACTGTTCATATATATAACAGTACATATATATATATATATATCCATAGTGGAAATAATGGGTCTCGAGGTCGGCGAAATCTATATATATGCGTACGGTCAAACATGACAGCGTTTATAATTGTTCCCGGGACCTCATCACCTCTGGACAAGTAGCATACGCGATATACGGACAGATTTATATGAGGTGGATAGTATAGATTGAATTTATGCAGTCAGAATATACAGGCAGGGTAAAAGGTAGGTTGAATCGATATAGGCAAATTCGATACACATATAGCGTTCTAACGTTACGGTAATAATAATAGTAGCACAAGTTTGAATTCAGTATGTTGTCCGTCTTATCCGAGATTTCACTTATCCGATGTACGTTCTCCCTACATTACCTCGGATAAGCGGGGTTCCACACTTGTAATAGAGCCTTGCCTCTCTACACAAATAAAATAAAATAAAATAATGACTTCCATGCGACAACTATGAGGGATAGCTTGTGAAACCTTTGAGTGGAATCGATCGCCTGAGTTATCCGGCTAGCAAAGAGATTTGTTCGAGCGAATGATGGGATATCCGGGCCCCGATTGGGGGGGGGGGGGGGGGGGAGGGGGAGGTCTATTGTCCTATAACTATTTTCTCGATTGCTATGCCGAATCGCGTAGCCTTCCGCACGAATTGTGCAGTTCTGTCCAGAGGTATACGCCTGATTGGTAAGTCCACGGGAGCTCAATGATGCGTTTATTTGTCGGAGAATTAGGACGACGGAGAGGGAATTGTGTGGCGGGAGAGGAGGATCCAGTATGGGCTCCAGCCCGATCCATTCCCTTCCGGTGGATAGCAGAACGGGCCCGGGGACGAGGCAAGGGCGCCCCCCGCACGGCGTTCTGCCGCAATCAGTAAACCTGTAAAACATTGGATTAGGTGGCCTAACCCGACCTCACTCTATAGGACGGGAGCGAGCGTGGAGCTCCTAGCACGGCTCCCCTTTCCAATTTCAACCTCTCTCTCGACAGAGTTTCGGTTACGGGCCGGCTTTACTCAGCATTCGCCACCGGTACACTCGTTTCTCTTCGCCGCAAACCACGATATGTTATCCAATCTCGACGAATTATTTTCATTTTATTTCGGCGCGAAAATATTTTTCCTCTCGAAATGTAAGATGATCGCATCGATGCATTATTGTAGGCTTCCGGGCCGCAATAATGCACCCGACTCGGCATCGTTGTTTGCGCAAACTATACGAGATTGAAATTCGCTGAAAAAACGAACGCCTCGTGAAAAGCTAACGTTCGGTGCGGACGTGAATTTTTAATGGGGGTAGGAGTTGTTCCTTTTTTTTTTTCTTCTTTTTTTCTCGTCCGCCCACTCTGCATAGGAGTTCATCGTTTTTATGGAAAACTCCAGTTTAGCCCGCGTCGATAACCGACGTCGGGCTAACGTGCATAATTTAATAGGTGCAATGGCTCGAGGGCCTCGGCAGCGTGTCCCCGTCACTTTGCCCGGAAGCCTGTGACGGCCGACACAGTGCCGCGCGGAAAGGTGAGATATTACGGTTGTGTTTCTAAGCGAAAGAGTTTTTCGTTTAGTCGGCGTGCGCGCCTCACGGCAACGGCTCTGCCGTCCGGTGGATTTCGTCGTTGGAGCTTCATCATGACAGTCGTGGGATGAACGATAAATATGTGTATATACGTTTTTTTAAATCCTGACAACAATACATTTTTACGGTGGTTCCCTTAAATTTACTTTTATGAAAAAACTCCTGCAACTGAGCATTTTCTGTAATTTTTATTTTTTATCTTTGGTAATTAAAATGTTCGAAAAAATTTATAATATTTCAAAAATTCGTCGTTTTTTGGACATTGAAAACGAGGCAAGTCACATTTTTTTAAATCCAACGTTTCATAAATTTGATTTTCGTCAAGGAATACAAGACAGCATGTTTTTGGTGGCTCGCATGAAGAGCCTCCAAAAGATTTAGAATAATCAAAACCTGAGCAGGAGCTCAAGGGGATTTAGAATAATCAAGACCTGGACAGGAGGTCCCCCCCCTTCATGGGCTTAAGCCCTTATTCTTCTAGGCCCCTTAAGTTCATTAAGTGGGCTTACAATAATTGTAAGGGCTTAAGTAACCTTTTTGGTTGACTTATGCCCTTATTATACTTGAAGGGACTTTGAATAATAATGACCCTGAAACTATCAGCGTGGAACAAAATTTCATCAAGTTGTAACGGCTGAGTTTTACATTCCGCAAACTTCGTTCCGAGAAGTTCACTTGGAGAATAAAATTTTACAAGTGAGCAATTTTTGTCTTATTCCCGATGCCGT
This sequence comes from Amblyteles armatorius, assembly GCA_933228735.2. Classification (NCBI taxonomy): domain Eukaryota; kingdom Metazoa; phylum Arthropoda; class Insecta; order Hymenoptera; family Ichneumonidae; genus Amblyteles; species Amblyteles armatorius. Next base: position 2,216,560 of record OW121688.1, on the reverse strand, counting down.
GCATTCATAGAGACTGGCCAACGATGAAAGCACATATCTTCAGGGTCATAAATAATAAGGGCGTAAGTCCTTTAAGAAGGCTTAAAATATTGAGGACTTCTTTCCCCCGCCCCCCATTTTTGACACGGCGGCGGCGGCGAAACTTTGATGTAGTATAAAGTAATATACACTCCGTCCAAGATACGACACGAGGTGTAGCCGGGTATATATAAGGCGGGTGTATTTAACCAATCATGGGAAATCAAAAATTCATAACATCCCAACTACAGCGCTGATAAAAATCGAAAGTTGTAAGTGTTACATTTTTAACAACCCAACCTTTCGTCATTTCGATTTCTGTTGAGGTATAAAGGGGTCTCAAAATCAACGAAATCTATATATATGCGTACGGTGAAAGATAATGATAGGGTTTATAACTGTTCCCGAGACCTCGTCCCCTATGAACAAGTAGCATATATGCAATGCAGACAGATTTATATGAGCTGGATAGTATAGATTTAATTCATGCAGGCAGAGTAGAAGATAGGTTGAATCGATAGAGGCAAGTTTCATGCACATATAGCGATCTAACGTTACGGTAATAATAATTGTAATATAAAGCGCGTTACTAATGGTCAGCTTTAATTTCGGCTGCCGATTTTTTTTTTCGTGCCATATTAGCTCGTCGGGCCAATACATAGAGCTTTAACCAATCATGGGCAATACAAAAATTGATAATACCCCAACTATGGGCTGATAAAAAGAAAAGTTGCATGTTAAGTTTCGAGCAATCCAACTTTTCGTCATTTCGATTTCCCCCGAGAAATAAAAGACACACGTGGGCAACACGCCACATATATATAAATAAGACGGATATATGTATAACAGAGTGGAAACAAGGGCTGCCGAAGGCAACGAAACATACATACATGGACCTTGAACCAATCATCGGAAATAAAAATATTATTAATATCCCAACTACCCGCCAATACAAAAAGTCGAATGTCAAATTTGTTACAATCCAACCTTTTCGCACTTGCATACCCGTCGAGGAATAAAAGAAAACACGTGAGCGATACCCCTCATATATATAAATAAGATAGATGTATATATAACAGAGTGGAAACAAGGGGTGTCGAAGTCAACGAAATATATATATATATACATATATACGCGTACCGTCAAAGATACGGCACGAGGTGTAGCCGGGCATATATAGAGCTTTAACCAAGCGTGGGAATTCGAAAGCTGCCGGATCTTATTTCCCTCTTGGTTGCTCGACGCCGAACGGGTGAATCGTCGGGAACCCTAGAAGCGGCACCGGTAGCAGCAGTAACAGAAGCATCGTTCCCGAAAGAGAGCGAAGGAGTGAGCCAGGCTTGAAACCCCCCGGCGACGCCGCCGTCGAAAGATTCAAGGGTGCTCGATGCTCAGACTCGGTGCGCCCGCGCAAAACCACCCTCTCTCCTCCCGCACTCCGTCCCGCCCGCTCCGCACCCGACGGCTCTCCCTCGTGCGCGCCCGAACTCGTGCGTTTAACCGTCTCTCTCCCACTTCCGTCGAACCGCCGTGCGCGCGCGAGTATCGCAGCCCCCCCTCCCCTCCCCCCCCCCCCCGCGCGCGGGGGTTGCCGCCGAGCTTGGTGAAGTTTCCCAACGCTCGATGGCGTACCAGTGCGAATCGTGATTCTGCGGGAAGCGCAGCTCGCAATCGCCGTCGCTCCTGTCCCGCGTCGCGAGCGAGATCGCGCATTCTCGACCCCTCGTACACCTGCCTCGCGTAAGTCCGAGAGTGATAATAATAAACAGCGAGTAAAAAAAAAAATGTCCAAAGTTAAAGTCGCGAGGGTTACCGAGCTATGATTTTTTTTTTCATTTCGGAAAAAATAAATCCCCCGCTCGACTGACTGAGCGGGACCGAAGTCTCCGAAAGCCCCGAGTAAAAGTTTTCCTCTCCAACTTCCCGTCGCTCTCCCCGGAGAGCATCGGAGAAAAAGAAAAAAGTGCCGCGCGGCGTGTGTTAAATGAACGGGAGGTAGATCGCGAGTGTACGTAAGTTGCGCGGGCGCGTGCGATTCCTCTCGCATTTTATCCCCGAGCCGGCCGTAGCAGGTACACGCACACACCAGCGCTCGCGGGAGAAGATCGCGCGAAACCGGTTAGACGAGGAGGCGGACGAGAAGCTCCGAGCGCAGTGGGCATCGTTGGCGAGAGGACCGCGCGATTCCTCTGTCTCTCGCCCCCCCCCCCCCCCCGCGTGCCCTCCCGCCGTGTCCGGCAGCGTCCCTTTTTTATTTTTCATTCCGCTTCGAGTATCTCGTTTACCGTACGGCTGTCGCGTTGAAAGCGCTTCATCGAGAAATCATCGAAAAGTAGATCACACAAAAATCTTACGTACCTGCGACGAAAAGCGCAGCAATCGTCCGGTTCGGCGCTGGAGCGAAGCATCGACTCACGGTGCATCGCCGATTGGACTCGAGGCAACACACGTGACCCCGGCTGTGAGCGAACGCGATTCGCCGGATCAGTGCTCAAGACCGTTCGCGGGCTCAGTCAGTGCTGCACCTCTGTTCGTCGCGTCGGCGTCGCTCGGGTCCTCGCTGCTACTCGCACATCCCCGCCTATCGCGCACACCATCGACAAAGAAGACTAAACCCTCGTTCGATCACTCTTCCATAGCGGAATCGAGCTCGATCGACTCGAGTGCGAAAATCGAGCGCGTGTTGGCAGGAGGACATCCGTGAGCGGGGCGATTCCACGCGCGAGCGACGGTTGGATTTTCATCGCACGGAGTCGCCGGAACGGAAGAGTGGCTCTCGATATAATAACGCGCTTTCCGACCGGCCGCTGCGCGAAGATCCGACAAGTGAAACAATAACAATCGTAAAGACAAACTTCGAGCGACGTTGACTTGAAGGATATTTCACGGTGAGTCGAAGATTGTCCTTCGCAATTGTGCAGCATCCACAAAAAACGAACATCGCGCCGGTCGCGATATCCAATAGAGTTGGAGATTATCGTACAGAGCTGGATCGAGAAATAAACGTTTTCGAGACCGTTGCTGACTAGAGTAATCGTTTCGGTTCGGTTGTCGTCGCTCGCCCGTCTATCGAGGATCGAAGGCCGACGCGGTTTTCGGCAGGAAGGAAAAACCGTTACGGCGCCAGCGTAATATTCCGGTCATAGCTTCGAATAAAAACACGCTGTCTCGCGGTCCGCCGCGGGCTCGAGTGAGAGACCCGCGCACGGTGAAATCGTGGAAGCTCCGAGGAAGTATTGTTGCGTCGAAAGTCCGTTGAACGGTGCGGCGGAGACGGAGGTTAGAGCCGTGAGAGGAAGGATAATCGTCGGCAACAAGTGCGAAAGCCGAACCGCCGCTGGCTGCGCCGCTAACGAGTTGCCGAAAGTAGCTCCGGGGCGTACGCACGATTAAGCGATGCGACCATCGCTCTAGAGACGCGCTCGACGATTGGGTCCGCCGGTCGCAGTTCGCGCGCGCGCACGCGAAGCAGCGCCGCCAGGCGACACTTTCGCGCACCCAGCACCGAGTGTTTTTCGCAATTTTCGTTCGTGACAATAGCGCGCGCGACCCGGCCCGGCCGTTGTGCAGGCGCGTGAACATACGCGTAGAGTGAACGAAAAAAAAAAAAAAAAAAAAGTTTGGCGGGCTATGCAACGCGTCGTTGGAGTTTTCACGGCCGGGACGGTAAAAGTGTTCTCGATGTAATTGGCTCGCTCCTACGCAACCGTCGTGCATTTTTACTCGGTCATATTCTTCCACCATACCGACTGTCCGCTCCATGCCCGGTCTCGAATCAGTTTCCGAACCCATCTCGACACTTCTCGTTCGAACGATTTGAGAATTCTTTTTTTTTGTTCAAGTTTCTTTTTTTTTTTCGATTCAGTGTCCGATCGAGTGCGGGAAGTTTCGTGAAGTGTGAAAAAAAAGGAAAAAAAAACAACATAGCGACGAATACGAACGGGCTCGAGCGGTGAAGCCTCGGAACGACTTTGTCCAAACCCGCGAGCGCCGAGCGATGCTGGAGGTTCTTCGGGCGAGCCGCTCGACGACGCTGGACCGGATTTTCGATACGCCATCCGCGTAGACGTTCCGGCCAGCTTCCGAGACTCTTCCGGTCGTAACTTCGCGCACGTGAATAAGAATAATGCCCAACGAAATCGAAGCCGCACGAGACGGTATTACGATTCCACAGCCGATCGGAGAATTTTCAACCTACGCACACGTTCGCCGCGCGGTTCGTCCAACGAATTCAATTAATTAATCCATTACACGTCGGGCCAAAACAAACGCGCGTAGACGTCGATAAATATTGTCCCGTCATAATCAGCAGGGGGGCTTGTACCGTGTACGCGACGCACCACGATTAGTGGTGGCTCGATATTTCGGGTGTAAATCGTTCCTGTCGTTTCGTTGAAGCGCCGGACTTTACGAGGCCAGACGGGCCCGACCGATTCAATTGTATCGTCGTCCCATTGTGCGCGGGGAAAATATACCGACGAAAATACAGTGCTGAAACCGCGCGTCATCGACAAAGGGGGGGGGGGGGGGGGGGAGTTTCGTATTTCGCGCACACGTTTCCTCTTTCACGCATCGGAATTATCTCGCTGATTTGAAAAAAAATAAATTTATATTCATTTAAAAAATTTTATTATAGTAACAATAACAAATTGGACCACACGGAAATTCGTTTCACGTCCGAGATCTCCGAGGATCGCGACTTTTGAATAAAATTTATTCGTCGAATAAAAATTAAAACAATTTTTTTTTTTTTTTGTGAGAATGCTGACAATGGTCATTCGCGGTTCGAATCTGGGGAAGCTCGCGGCCCGGCTGACGGATTACGGCGACGTGTGACTCTAAGCAAGCGGCGTTAAGCGGGAAAGTGTGTGCCGGATTAAATTCCGTGCGGTGGAGGAAGGTACACACCGGGGTCCCGTCTTACCCCCGGTCGAAGGATAATCGAATCGGCGGTTGATCAAATAAAATTAGCGATCGCCACTGGTGATAGTTTTCATCGGATCTTGGTGGACGGGAAAATCGTCGCAGGAGTCATCGTCGTCGTCTGGCGGTTAACGAAGATTGATAAAACTTTTATCAACATGGATGCGAGGAGACAAGATTGGATTATCTGGTGCGCGTACGTCGTCTGGGTTGTCATCGGAGCCGCGACAGCTGGACGAGTTTTCGGTGAGTGGCGTTTCACTTAACTCGGTTAAATTTGGCTTCGTGTAATTGGATAACGTTGATCGCACTCCGCGGCGATAGGTTCTCGGGAAACTATTGAGAAATTCAGTGGACGGTGGATGGGAAGCGACAAATTTATTTTCAATGAGACACTCGTCGATCGGCGCAAATTTCATTCACAAACTTATCGACGATCGGTAACGAAAAAGGCAATTTCCCACAGTAAAGTAGGCACCAACGTTTCTATTCCACGAACGGCCTCAGCTCTTTTCATGTTAATTTTGCCAAAAAATCTTGTCCGTTTTACAAGAATTTTTTTACGAATATTTGTTGTATAATCAACAACAAAGTAATTGTGGATGTTTGTGGATACGAAAAGTTTGTCAAGGACATGTGAAACGACTCGGTCGGTAACCAAAATCTGTACTGAATGCGATTCAGATAACGTAGACTTTTCGGGAAAAAGCGAAGCACTAGCGGAAGTACAATTTAATGCAGCGTTCGACGATGCTTCCGTTTTATCTGAAGCGTCAACCGGTTTCAAATGGCATTGATTCGAAAAATGCATCTATCTCTCTCGCACTCATATGTCACGTAGTCGTCTTTCACATGGCCTTCAATTTTCACAAATTTTCACATGTCCTTCAATATTCACAAATGTTCACATGGCCTTAAACGAATTGAATTACAATTAGTTACACTTGAGTACCGTAATTTGCTCTACACGGATGCGTCGGAGATCCAAGTACTGAGAAATTCATTAGACTGCGGTAGACGGGTATCGACAAATTTGTTTTCAATGAGACACTCGTCAATCGGCGCACATCTCATTTACAAACTTATCGACGATCGGTAACGAAAAAGGCAATTTCCCACAGTAAAGTAGGCACCAACGTTTCTATTCCACGAACGGCCTCAGCTCTTTTCATGTTAATTTTGCCAAAAAATCTTGTCCGTTTTACAAGAAAATTTTTTCACGAATATTTGTTGTATAATCAACAACAAAGTAATTGTGGATGTTTGTGGATACAAAAAGTTTGTCAAGGACATGTGAAACGACTCGGTCGGTAACCAAAATCTGTACTGAATGCGATTTAGTACAATTTAATGCCGCGTTTGATAATGCTTCCGTTTTATCTGAAGCGTCAACCGGTTTCAAATGGCATTGATTCGAAAAATGCATGTATCTATCTCGCACTCATATGTCACGTAGTCGTCTTTCACATGGCCTTAAATTTTCACAAATTTTCACATGTCCTTCAATATTCACAAATGTTCACATGGCCTTAAACGAATTGAATTACAATTAGTTACACTTGAGTACCGTAATTTGCTCTACACGGATGCGTCGGAGATCCAAGTACTGAGAAATTCATTAGACTGCGGTAGACGGGTATCGACGAATTTATTTTCAACCAGACACTCGAAACGAGGCACTCGTCGGTCGGGACGTGTAATTCATCGACTTATTGACGATCGGTAACGAAAAAGGATAGCGTTATTGTATCGTGTTTTTTTATCCTCCCCTGTCGCATCACAATCGGTCACAATTAAATAACGTAATCATGTACCACACGGATACGTTGTTTGGCCCTGTATTGAGAAATTCATTAAAGTGCGGCAGATAGCCATCGATGAATTAATTTTCAACGAGACACTCGAAACGCGGCGCTCGTCGATCGGCGTACCTGTAATTAATCGACTTATCGACGATCGGTAACAACAAGGCACTTTTATGCATTCGGAAAACGAATGCATTATTATTTTTGTTATTATTTCCTGCTATTTTTTTTTTTAAAGTTCCAATTGAATTACACTTGAAAATGCATTACAGATGCATTTTCAACGAGACACTCGGAACGCATTCTTGTTCGTTCGGAAAATGAATGCGTTATTTTTTTTATTTTTTTTATTTATTCCATTTTTCCGCCGGTAAACCCTTCTGGGTTTTTACGGAACCCCATCCTGATTCCTCCTAGCACTCAGCTAAGCTACCTAACTTCCAGTGCGTCCATAGCAGATTCATAAACTACATTGTGCCGCATTTGCCGGGGACACGGAGAAACTTAGGAAAAGCCGTGCCGGCACAGTCGGCCATATTCTACCGAGCCTCCGGTATTTTTGCACTTGACGAAAGTGCAGAAGCACCAAAGTTTCAGCAGAAAGTTCAGTGGTCGTGGCGCGATCAAGACCGCGACCAAGCGGTCACCCATCCAAGTACCGACCGCGAACGATACTGCTTGACTTGGGTGACCGCCGCTGTCGGTAATGCGTTATTATTTCTATTATTATAATTATTATTAACATTATTTTCTGTTTTTTTTTTACACGTTTAAATTGAATTACTGTTGGTTACGATTGAAAACGGTATTCGTGCTCTGCGCTGATACGTTGTTTACGCTGTATTGAGAAATCCATTAGACTGTGATAAATAGCTATCGATCAATTAATTTTCAACGAGACACTATGCGAGGCACTCGTCGTTCGGCGCACCTGTAATTTATCGGCTTATCAACAATCGGTCACAAAAACGCACCATTGTCCATTCGGAAAGCGAATGCGTCATTATTTTTGTTGTTATTATTGTTATTATTCTCCGCCGTTTTTTTTTTTTCTTTTGCACGTTCTATACATATTTATCGACGAGCATGAAACGGCGCTTCGATATTCACAGCGAGCAATGAAAAAGCTATACACGGTTTTACGCCTGTTCCACGGCCGACGACGATAACCTCGTTTCGAGACTATACAAATGAAAATCGATCGATATCTCGTTTATTATTCATCTTCATTTTCATCAAGCGTTCGTTCAATTTGGCCTGTGGCGTTAAGCACTGTTACACAACGCTTTTTATGAGCTCGCCAACTTCCAATTTTCCACGGGAACGCGTTAAAAATACAACAGTTACCCGGACGACCCGCTTCCCCCCCCCCCCCTCCCCCCACTCCTTCCCCAACCGCGCTCCGCCAACTGCGCCAGTGCCGTCGGTCCTCGCGATGAAGCATGCGAAGAAAATCATTTGTTGATCGTGTCGATGCCCGTGAAACGATTTTTTTTTCTCGAACGAACATTATTTACGTGTCGGAATAACGATTTACGAAGGGTCGAGAATAACAAGTAGGGTCGAACAATCGGACGGGAGGTAACGTGTATTACGATGTCGAGGAAGAAAGGTGGTAATTTTGCGTGTAAACTCGAGGCAACGGTGCGCTCGAGGAAGTATCGAATGGTGAGAGGCGAGAAGCGTGAAGGCGCTCGCCTTTCCTCCCCCCCCCCCCCCCCCCGTTCCCGGATTCCAACACTTGTGTTTTACGTTCCTCGTAATCCGAAAGGGCGTTAAGGTAGTACAAGCGGACAGCCTGAGCCCACGTGAGTTCAAAGAGAATTGAGAGGGGAATTGCGAACACTTCTCGATGAGATAAGAATCTGAAAAAAAATCAACCGTACGGAAGGTACTGAAAAGATTGTTTTTGTACAATAACAATTCCAAAATGTTATGAACGAATCAACGAAAGAAAATTTGCCAACAAATCACCCGGCAACTAACTTTTTTTCATGAAAACGATTTGTTAATTTTTCTGAATACACATGAATTTTTCCAGAATTTTTTGTAATTTTTGGAAATCGCGTTTTTAGTTAATAAAAAAACGTAATTTTCAAAAATTACACAAAATTTTGAAAATACTCATACGTTTTCAAAAAGATTAACAAATTGTTTTTATATGAACAGAAAGTTAAGTTGCCGGGGGATTTGTTGAACAATTTTTTTTTTTTCCATCATCTGTTAATAACATTTTGGAATTATTATTATGCATAATCAATCTTTTCAGCACCTTCCATATGCTTGATTTTTTTCAGATTTTTATCCCGTCGAGAAGTGTTCGCAATTCTCTCTCAATTCTCTCTGAACTCACGTGGGCTCAGGCTGTCCGCTAGTACTACCTTAAGTGCCGTATCGCGTTTCCGATTACTCGCACCCGCTATGCTTCTCTACAAACCACTGTGGATTTACCTTGCTGTCGTTTTGAATGAATTTGTTAATTTTGATTGATATACCTTCCGTTACGGCACGTATACACACACATGTATATACGTATACGGGCTCAAAGCACGTCGTATATCCTGCTAAATATTCTCCGACGGAATTAATGTCATCGATCATTATTAATGGAAGCTCTCGTCTATAAATGACTAAACGCGTTAATATCTCTGTTATATATATATTTACATATATATTTATCGACAGACAGTTCTTGTCACTCTCTGTTAAATCTGTCATCGATAATAGTATAAAACGTGTAGAATAAAAACAAAACGGACTTTCCATTTAAATTCGATCACCTGAATTCAATTAATTACGTCACATACCTTAATGATTTTATTCGCGCTAATAATACAAAACGTGTGGAATAAAAACAAGACGAATTTTCGATTTAAATTCGACCATTCCAATTCAATGAATACATCGTCCTCCTTAACGATATCACTCGCGACAAAAAAAGAAATTCAGTATCGGTCATAACATTTATATCTTATAAAATAAATTTAAAAAACGCTCGACAGCGATCCATAATCGCTAGTTGCACAATAATCCGAGAATATTTAAACACCGATAGTGGAGCATTTTGGCAGTAGCGAGACTAGACGAGATCAGATTATTGCAGCAGAGATTGCGAGCGTCACCGATGCGAGTGCGGTCAGCGGGAGCGACAGGCGGGGAGGGAGGGGAGGAGAGGAAGAGAGGGTTGATAGGTGATGGTTCATTAGTCGAGAGTTCGTTGGCCGATGTTTGCGATAAAATCGATATTCTTCGTTAATTCGTCCATATCGAGTGGCTTGATCTCGCCGGATAAGTCGGTTTATCGTAAGCCCACTTTTTTCGATTTTTGTTTTTCATTTTTTTTCGAAACTTGTACCGCACGTTGGCCGGTCGCGTGTGGACGATGACGATAAGCCGGGCTCCTGCGTCCCGGTACCGCAGTTAATAGGCAATCGTCCGTGTGTTGCGTTTTGAGTTACGTTTATGAATGTAGCGGTATGACCCCCCCCCCTCCCCTCCCCCCCCTCCCATACATAGAATCGATTCCGCCGTGTGTACATTCTATCACCTCTATTCCCAAGCTAATATCACGCTCTACTCTAATTCAAGTTAACTGCTGTTATCTATGCTCGGAACTCCCCCCTCCACACCTCCGCCGCGAGCGTTTGTCGAAGCTGTATATCTTCCACCGAGTTCTCTCACTTTATCAGCTTTTGTGTTATATAACGACCAATTAACACCATTGTTCCGCAGACCTCCCAGTCATGAGAGTTGCAACGAACGAACGACGAGTACTCTTGACAACGGCGTTCCCCGTCAGCATCGCGATATCCGTGTCAATGAGAAATGTCGCTTAAACGCGCAAACACCGTGCCGGACCAATCCGTCGAATATTGTTTTTCGTTCCCCCGGTTCGTTCTTTGTTTTTTCGTACTGGCCGTTTCGAGCGTTTTAGCGAAATTGCGGGAAAAACCGACCCCCCCCCCCCGCTGGTGCGTCGCTTTTAATCTGCGTTAAGTCCTGTGCGAATGAATGTTAAAATTCACTAAACAATAGTTTACAGCTGGCAGGGCGAACGTCCGTTCGATATCGATCTTCGGTGACAATTTTTTTTTTTTTACTTTCGCTTATTATTTTTTTTCCGAATTTCCTACGGTCACGGTGATAAATGTTTCCGTACGCGACGCGCGAAGGACAGGACAGTCGGAATCGCTTTAATTATTTTCTCACGTCTCACCGCCGATGAAAATTCCCGAGTTCCAAAAGGCGAACTTTCATTTATTTATCAAAAATAATAATCGTGTCTGTAAAATAAAAAAAGTACATTACTCCACGAGGGCGAAAAACGTTTTTCTAACGGGTGTGAGCTTGCAGCACGAGCCGAAGGCAAGTGCTGTAATCACACGAGTTACAAAGTGTTTTCATCACTCGGTGCGGAAATGGGAACTTTTCCACCCGCTTAGCGTGCGTAAAACCGCCATTTTCGCACCTTGTGATGAACAATTTCGTGCATCCCTCGTGCGAAACACTTTTTCTAACTCGTATGATTACAGCACTCGCCTTCGGCTCGTGCTGCAAACTCACACTCGCTAGAAAAACGTTTTTCGTCCTCGTGGAGTAATGTATTATTTGCACGAGGGATGTACGAAATTTTTCATCACAAGGTGCGAAAATGGCATTTTACGCGCGCTAAGAGAGCGGAAAAGTTGCCATTTCCGCACCTTGTGATGCCATTTTCGCGAAAAAACGTTTTTCGCCCTCGTGGAGTAATGTACTATTATAAAACCCTTTCCCAGAAAAACGCATTGAAAACATTCTGCGGTTATGTCGATCTTCAGCGCCATCTTAAGAGTGCGTTGAGACGTATTCGGTCGGTAACAAGCCGGTTTCCCTATCTTCTCATTAATATTGCGAACAAAAGCAAGTTAGGTTTTCACACACCTACATATACCCCACAAAAGATCTAGTTGACTTTTCTCCCAAACATTAACAGTCCCGGAGGAAACAGGAAAACCGATTCGTTACCGACCGAGTCGGTATCGCATGCCCTCGAGGCAGCGCCTCTACCGGGCGCTCCGGTTAGCGGACCGCCCCCTTTGCCGCTTTCCCGAGCGAGTCGCCGGGTATCGCTGAAATTGAATTTTGTTAGACGATTAGAGGCAGAGCGAACTCGGGGAAAGGAGCTGTTCGCAGGATAGATGCCCCTTGCGGAAGATCCCGTGGATAAGATACGCTCGAAGGGATACGCTAGCGCCGAGTGCTGAAAACCCCCACCTCCCCCCCGTGTGTCTCTAACTATACATATATATACGGAGCGTCGCGGAGAGACTAAGTGGTTCGCCAGCGGTGGATGCAGGACGCTCGGTTCGCAGACGTTTTCACTGTGTATACTGGATCAGTTATATGCTCCCGGTAACCCACCGGATAGCGACGATGTAGTGGAGGACGAGGAACCACGGACGGGATGTGTGTTTCAGGCAGCGTGAGTATTGCAGTACCGGGAGGACGGAGGATGCACGCGCTCGGGACGGCCAGGGAGAGCGGACTGAAGCGTACGGATATTGATTCCGACCGGCGGCACTGGCAGCAGCACCAGCGGCAGCGCCGCAGCTAGGCTGCGACCGAGGCACGGGAGTGTAGTGTACACCGGTGTTGTATACCAGTCGAACCGGCGGCAGTCTCTCCGCATCCTCGTCGTAGCTCCTCTCTCCAACCTTTCTTACGCTGTCCTATATATCCACCGGATGTAAACCCGTGCGATCGCTCCATGCATACATGCATTATATCGTTGAGCACATAGCGTATATTCGGATAGCGCCCCGGTACTCTCTCTCGGTTCGCACTGCATAGACGCCGCCAGCTTTGCACAACGAAAATCTTCGCGCGCTGTATATGTAGGCCCTGTAGAGGGCTCTTCCTTCCTCGACGTTGCACTCTCGCGTTTCGAAGCCAACGTCCTTCGCCCACCGCCGCTCGGTGCTCGGCGCTGTATACGTATCGCACGTATATATCGGCGTGTGTATATTCCATCGCTGATTCTCCGATATATATATACGTTACCGATGCGAATCGCGTCGTAAATATACATACAAGCGGAAGGGGGCAATGCTCCTCCGGCTTCAACGTTTCTTTTACATAACTTTCATCGCGCCGCGACACCGACTCCGTCGGCTAGGCGGATTTCTACTATGTCTCTTAGTTTCTTTTCTTCCTTTTTTTTATACGCTTCATCGTTACGCGTTCAATTTTATTCCGTGGAGGACGTCGTTGAAGTCGGGTGAAAGTTTTTTTTTTTTTTCGTATGGGAAAGCGCGGGAGTTTGATATCGCAGAAACTGCATCGTTTTAACAACGGACTCTCGTCTTGTGGGAATGTGCCGTCGTTCTTTTATATTATACTTATTCTTTTTGTTTAAATAAGAGCGTCCGCGAGATAAATATGGAAAAAGGGAAACGCTGGGAAAAAGGTGATTTAAGACGTTGGAAGATAAAAAGTGTTTCATATATAATGTATATATCACACTTTTTTTTAAGTGCATAATACATTTTCGTGATTTAGCGTTATGCCCGAGGGTTGGATTAGCCGCCCGGCAGTTGTAACCCATTCCCCTTATTTCAGCGGTACTCCGGGCCTTAAGCCTCGAGGCGCGCACCGTTCGGTTGATTCATGGTACACCGTGGTGGTTATTCGGCGAATCTAATTTCTACAATTTCCTCGCGTCTTGCAGCGAGGCAGTCTAACGCCGATGCGAGGGCGAAGGGAGGAGGGGGTGGGATCCCGAGGCGCGTATACGTAACGAAAAGTCATGTTCACCGCTGATGCTCGGTGAGCTCTAGTGTAGAGCGGCGCATAGTTTTTATTACTTCTGTCTATTGTTAGAAGGTCGGCGGTGCGGTAGAGCGGAAGCACGATCGTCGATAACAAGTGCATCGTATTCTGTATACTTCACGGACGGATAAAACATTGATTTTACATAATAATAATATTATGAAAAGTAAACTGAAATGATAAAAAAAACGTTGGAACAAATAATCACGAAACTTATTCTTTATACAATATAATATAGTATAATTATATTATATATTATTCAATATTATTTAAGATAATTTTTCATTTATGAAAATTTTTTCTGCTTATTTTTCAAACTATTATTTTTTTTATTATAATTTTTTAAACAAGCTTTCGGTTCAATTTTATATATTATTCAATATTATTGGAGATAATGTTTTATTTATGAAAAAAATTTCTGCTTATTTTTCAAACTATTATTTTTTTATTAACATTTTTTAAATAAGCTTTCGGTTCAATTTTTTTAGTGTTTTTTTTTTGGAGCCGACAGTGTTTCAATTCATTTTTTAATCCACGAAATCGGCACATATTTGGCGAGGCGACCGGTTTATCGGATTGCGATCAACCAGAAATAATACTTTTTCATCCACTCGACGACCGCTTCATCGGATCGATTCCGTATAATGCCTCTCGATTAAAAGTCACACAGACGATACTTTTCGTACCGCACCCGACAGCGTATCCGAGTGGAAAACATAAATTCATCGTGGAGAAATTGAGAACAATCTATCTCTAAAAAGAAAATTACAATCTATACACCATTAATATCAATTCCGCAAAAAAAAAAAAAAAAAATACGCCAATCTCCGCACAATTACTCAACCTACTTTCGAGTAACCCCCTTACAGATTTTTCACAGCGATAAATGATCTAAATATATATATACATACCATCATCCCGCCGGACTTAATTTTCGATATTTTCCGTTAAAACTTTCATTGCGCCGGACAGCGAACTTTTCGATGTTAAATTATGCGTAGGGGATACAATATTATAATTCAATGAAGTTTCGCGGCCCCGTCGAAAATTTCTACCGACCGAGAGGGTGACGAAAGTGACGTCAATTAAATTCATTAATACGTCCATCTGCCCGCCCGATGAGAACGGATAACTCGATAAATACATGGCTGCCGCCAACTTTAGCCCGGACCGTTATATCTCCGCAGACACAACCTTCCGTGCTTACAGGCGTCGTCCGTGTGTTTATCCGAGTGTGCGTAAACCACGGTAAGCGGAGACTACGCTTTACGTTCGCCCGTCGGAAGGTAAATGCCACAGGGAAATATTATTGACAGGCAAATTCGTTGCCCGCGATGACGGAGTCTCCGAGGGTTGCACCAGCAACGGGAGGAAGCCCGGTTTCGTCTGGCCTCAAGTTGAATAGTATGGCGGGCCGGAGTTTCTGTCGTCTCTCGAGGGACTACTTAGCCCGAGGTTTCGGCGAACGTCAACTAGCGAGTTCCGCACACTGGAGTTCGGTCCTCTGGCTCAACTTGTGGCGAGGAAATACACAGAGATATTTAATGCGGCGTGTTATTTATTCAGAGCCGCGCGGGGGGGGGGGGGGGGGGGTATAAACAATATTGCGATATATATGTATATATGCATGTATATTTGTCATATATACGTATATTGGTTGCTGAGAAGCTGCAGGGCGTAGACCAAGAACGGTTTCATCTCCGCCAGTCAGCAATCCGATTTAACCCCTTAAGGCCGTTTCACCGTCGAAAGTAAGCAAATACGTTTCCACCCGACACTCTTCTGAATCAAAACTTTTTTCATGAATAAACATTTTCAGCGTAAGGCGCTATAATTACACTTTAAATAATACGAATAATTGAATTAAGGCGATGTAAGTGAAATCAAAAAATTTACATGGTTATTAATTTTATTTAATTATCGTAATTAACATATTTAAATATTTAATCCCCGCTTTCGAAAAAAGATTTACCCTTGATGATCTAATCAACTATGCTGTATAATCGCATACAAAATGGCATACAGTACTGAATCCTTCTGTTTCTTAGTGTTCGATGCGCACAACATGTATATATATATATATATATGTGATGCTTTGGTGCCAATATGAGAATCGCGTTGTGGAATGAATATTGTCCGGAACAAATGTTCACATGGGCAGAGAGGTGTGGAGAGGGGGGGGGGGCCCAGGAGGGGCGCGGGGGTGGGGGGGGGGGGAGTAGAGGAAAGGACGTTTAAAATGTTTTAACGTTTGCGCAGATCAAAGGCTGCAGGAAGCTAGAGCAAGTTTGATTGAATGTCCGTGTCGAAATGAAACCCCGAACGGCCGTGCATGCAAACAAGTGAATCGTCGCCCGTGCTTGGCGACCTACGGGAATGCGCCTCTGCATGCATACCGGCCCTCGCTACGAACGGTTTTTTCGTGACACGTATCGGGGATAGCACTGATACGTTATTATTATCGCATGTCCGTGTAATAATAGTAGTCGGTTGTCCTACTTTTCAGCCCTCGGGAGATCGTTACGATATCTGCCAATTAAAAAACAAACCAGTTACCGTTATCATTTTTTTAAAAATATACTAATATATATTTTTTTATTATAATACTATACATATATTTTTAATATACTAATATATATTTTTTAAATTCTTTCTCTCAATTATCCGTATCATTGTTCATGAAAGAAAGATGCATAGCTTGTAGCAATTGCCATATAACAGCTAATACAATCTCACACAGTTCGACGATCGCTAAAAAAAAAATTAAATAAAATTTAAACTAAATTTACGGTTGGAAATATTTTTTTTAAATACACATTTTAAGTTCTCCCTATCAATTACCAATATCATCGTTCGACAAAGAAACTTACATAGCCTTTGGCAATCACGATACAACAGCAAGAACAATCTCGTCCAGTTAAACGATCGGTACAAAAAATATATACATTTAAAAAAAAACTTTTATGAACTCTTATGAAACTTAACTTTATAACTCTCTCAAGCTTAATTAAACTTTTTAAAACTTTTATAAAAATTATAAAAGTCCTTCCTCTCTATAGTCTAACATCGTCGTTCGTCCCACAGAGTTGTCTTCCGTCAATCGCCTTACAACGATAAACACAATACCGAACGGTTAAACGACCGGGGTTGCTGACGCAACACGTCGTTGATACCGGAGACGAGGATACCTTCCCCGCGTGCAATTTGATAACGCCGATATAATCTCGACGTTAATAATAACCCCCCCCCCCTGTACCCGTACGAGGCGCGGGGAGGGTCGTGAGCGAGGAAAACGGCCGCGTACCCGTGTAAACCCTTCCGGGGCTCGCCTCTCCCTGCGTACAAGTTTCATAGGTACTACGGTTTCCACCCGTGGATAGACAAACTTCGTATTACATATTAGCGCTTCTCGGCTTGCACGTACTCTCGTCGAAAGTTGTCTCGGAGGACGCCGGCGCGCCGACTTGGCGATGGGCACGCGTCCCAACAATCCTCCTCACTGGAAAACTTGCTATACAGCATCGTGACTCCCTGTCCGTGCCCGGGCACACTTATCGTACGGCCTTCGCCCCCCTCCCTTTCTTCGCCGGTTTCCTCGTCGACCTCCGGAGCGACGGAGGCCTCTCGACTCCTGTCATAGCGGGCCGTTATGAAAGGCCGACGCAGTTGGTTTTTTTTTTTTCTTTTCTTTTTTCAAACGATAAATCTAATGGAATCTCGCATTCGGGCGTTACTGCTCCCAGGCGTGCAGTCACCGACTGTTCTTCGCTCGTCTTCCGAGCGAACAAAGAAGAGGCCTCGCGAGCGTCGGAACTCCCGTATCTGTGCCTCTGTGTAATCGCGTAACCAGTTCTCGCGCCCCCCCCCCCCACCGATCGCGCGCGCGACGATAAAAGTCCCCCACTCCGCCCGTTACGCGACCCCAATAAACCTTCCCCGTGGGGCTGCGCCGCGCAGGGGTGCTCGGATAATAACGGCAGATCAATCTGCGATTAAGGTTTCAATGGGCGGAAGTCAGTATACCGTTACGGATCATCGAGGAACAGGGGAAGAGGGAGTCGTTCGCTAGGAAATTAAACGATTCCGGCGAATCGAACGCATGATACGCGTCGCATTAGGAATCTAGAACACGCAGTTCCATAATTCCATTTCCGTATCTCATCGGACAATTGATTTTACGATTTTATTTGTATCCGTGAACAACATATCTTTGCCTAAAAAATAGTATAGTAATAACGACACTAATAATTATCATTATGATAATTGTAATTGTAATTTATTTGATGAAATAACTCCTTCACACCTAAATCACAAGTGTTGGATCGAAAGCACGAGGCTTGTAATATTTGGACATACACATAATACATAACACGGATATTTTCCGAGAAAAAATGTAATACACATATATTGCACCCCTAGACCGACAGTGTAACATTTCTCATGGGTTTACCATATAAGTTGTTACACTGTTTAGAAGGTGCGATATATAAAAAAAAGAAAAAGCACACGTACAAATGGGCCGCATCAACTCAATTCTAATAATAATAATTATTATTATATACAATGAAACTAATAATAAATTAAACTGCTTAGCGGAAAATAAATTTGGTGCTGATGGTCTTGAGTAAAATTAAGCGCGGCTTGGGTCGGTGACGTCTAAGCGTTGGCAAAATCGAATCAATGGTGGAGGAGAGTGTAACGAAAGTTGAAGTATAGGAAAATTCGAAAGACCACACCTGTCCCGCTCGGTTTCGTTCATAATTAGGAGTTTGCGTGCGGCGGGCATTTAATCACGGGCTTCGCCCCCTCTCCTCGACTGCGCCAACTTCTTCAATCTCACTCTTTCTCCTTAGTCCCCCGTTTCGCCCGTGGCCCTCCCTGGCTCCACCGTCTATATACACACACACCGTACATAAGCGTTCACAAAACTCCGAGCGTTTACAAATTACTTACAAGCGATGGTTGGAAGCAAAGTGGGTCGTGTATTACGATAGCGAGAGAATGAGCTCGAAAGCGTGTGCGACCCCCGCCCGTATATTTTCTCGACGATTTTACCCGTCACGCCGTCACTGTTATTTTACTTGTATTTTTTTATCTACTTTTTTTTACGAGCTCGTGAATTATTATTCAGGCCGATGGCCGACACCTTGCGTAAACGAGGGTGAATCGGTAACGAGAAAACTTCACTCGTCCGTGAGACCCTCGACACAATAATAACAACAGCGACTGGACCGGCGTTGTAACCGTCCGAGGCTATTCTCGTTGTGCCGTCCGAACAAGGTTCTCCGAACTCGTCGGTCTTCGGTCGCCCCCCCCCCCCCCCCCCCCAACCTAACGCTAGCCCAACCCCCCTGCAAACTAGCCAAGGAAAACGTATCACAGTAAACACGTCGTACCGGGCAGCTCTCCGGCAACGCGTAAATTTTTGGTGCTGCAGTTATGTACCAACGAATGCGCTGGTACGGTTTATGGCCGCGGCGGCGCTGGAGGGGCGTCAGCGGCGAGCGCTCACATTGGCAGTACCAGCAGCGAAGTGCAAAGTGTCAGGGTGCATAATTTATTTCATCTATTCATCGGCCGTGCATGCGTGCCGTTGCCGGGACTTTGGTGAGCTTTTGGCGAGCGGAGAGAGCGGTCGAATGGAATATTTATTCACGGTTGCTCGACGGTGGTAGTGGCTGCGATGGCGCCGCTATACCGGACCCGCGCTGGAGGGGCTCCGGTACGGCGAACGGATCGAGAGAGGGGCCTCTCTAAACCCCCGCGCTTTGGCGGAAGCAAAGGAACCCCGCAACAGCTAAAACTACACCCTATCCGCGCTCCTGGAAAAGCCTCTGATTTAGGTTTTTTTCTTTTTTTTTGCTGCCTCAAAGCTTCCATAGAGGACACCTTGGGTTTTGTGGGATTTTCAATTTTTCGAAAAAATATATATTTTGCACTCTAGCTTTTATCATCTTTTTTAAATTTGTATTTCACGGATGCAAAAATCATCGGGAAATATCGTGGAGTCATAAAAATATTCTTCGCGCTTTCGCAAGCTATGCACCGGAGATATTACCAGTAGAGCTGTAAAAAAAAAAAAAATAAGTAAAATAATTTTTAAAAACACGTAAAAAAATAAGTAAAATAAATTTAAAAATCGGTAAAAAATAAGTAAAATAAATTTAGAAAAAGTTGTGAAGTAGTTTGCGCATGCCTTTCTCTTTTATTCCAATTTTGGGCTTCCTCCATGAGGAAGCTAAGAATCGACGAACGAACTTTCTCGTGCAGAAAGCTGCGCATTTACCAATTGTAATAAATGAGGAATCCATGTTACTTTGTACCTTTTGCAAAGTACTTTGGACCGTTTTTTTCATTTTATTCTTGTTATGCACGTTCGCGGTTTCGTGTATGCTGCGACGGAAGGAGCTCTTTTCGCTTCTTGTCATTAAATTGTCTGCGTACAATGGGCGCACGCGGATCAATTTTATTGTCAATGGAATTCGAGGAGCCGCGGTATCGATAGTCGTGATATCGAGCCGTTACACGAGAGTGAGCAGCACCGAAGCGACGGCCAGAACCAAACCGCAACCGCTCGTTTTATCTTTATATCATTCCAGCCACCCCTCCCCCCTCCCTCCCCCCGCTCTCTACTTGGGCATAGACGAGCGTCAATAGCTAGTCCACCACATCAAGCCACTCGTTCTCGAAATCATTCGATGTTGCGTATAACTGTTCGATAACTTTTTTTAGTTTTGTTCTTTTTCGTACTATCGTTCAATGTTCCGTTGCTCTTTGCGAATGAAATTTCTGTCTGTCAGAGTTATCGATGTTTCGATGGATTAATATTATTCGGCCTATCGATTAGTCAGTCAATATTCGTGCGTGTGCAGCTGAGAGTTGAACTCGATCGATGACCTCAAAACATGATGTTTTAAAGATTGTATTATATATATATATATATATATATATATATTTCATAGTAAATGGCGAAAGCTCCATTTTGCTGGTAAAGTGCAAACAGAAAGAGTAAAAATATTATAGTTGCCGAAAGTTGTGACCGACGAGAAAATTTATTTCTTCAACTTGCTGCGGCTTCGGAAGATTATTTTTTAAATCCTCTTCTTTTCATTTTTAATGAAGAGACCAAATTAAGTTTCGATCCTGGTCCGGGCCTTCTTCAGAACGATGTTTAATTTATCCGTTTATTTTCCTTGCCCTGAAGAGAACGCTAACCATGCTCGAAACGTAATCGAGTTTCTTCATTAAAAACCAAAAGGAAAGGATTTCAAAAAATCCTCTTCCGAAGCCGCAGCAAGCTAAAGACGTAGAAAATATAAATCCGACTCTCTCGTTCGGTAAAAAAATTATTTACCCACCTTTCCAACAAATTCTCGTTTTTCAAAAAAAAACTACACTTACAATGATTATTATTTTCCTTAATTTTGCAAACAGTCCAGAAGACAATTACAAAACCCCCGACATAAAAAAAAAAGAAACAAGTTTGCTCATCTAGTCCGTCTCCTCCTCGCGCCAACGGCCTGATTCCTCACATCTAAGGATGTTACAATTTTTTCCCCAAACACACCTCTTCGATTACCACGTTATTTTTACCCGAATAACTGAATCCAACTCTCGCCAGATCTTCCCTTTGAACGCCACAAAATTTTTACCCGAATTATATATTCCTCCCCGTGTTTATATAAGAGAGTCTGTGTATGCTGAACTCTCCAGCCTCGAGCGGCGTAGCAGGATGGGCCGGGCGGCCGGGCTCGGGGAGGGGGGAGGGGGGGGGGGCCGCTACGAGCTGCCGCTGGTCTCCGAGTACCGTCTGCATTTCTGCGTGGAATAGAAGTCTCGTAGAGTCTGGGTTAACGTCTAGGGTACGCCATTTCGGGATGCCGGTCGTCGTTGGAAGCTGTCGCCTCGATAAATCAAGTGACACCTGCGCGACTTTCCGCGACGCTTTCACGCACACAAAAACACACACGCACACACACACAGGTGTTGCGAACACAACCGAATAGACGGAAGGCCCGAGACAGAGAGGCGGAGAGGAAGAGAGAAAGAACGCGCGAGGCATAACATACGTCCGTAAGGTTTCGTACACACAGCGCCTGGAAGCTTAGAAATCGTCGCACACGTACGCGTCCCCCCCACTCCTCCGCCATCTTCACCCGTCGCAGCTTCCTCCGTCTCCATATTTCCCTCGATATTCCACGTCTCGATCTACTCTCTCGCACACTCTGGCACGTTTAATTTTTTTTTTCTCAAATTTCTTTTTTTTTTTCTCCTTCAGCTTTTCATCCTTCCCATTCGACGAACCGCACTCGCTGATTTTCTCGACAATCAGATTACACTGTTATCCGCACACGAGAGAGTACGCCGGAGTTTCCTGAGGTCTTGTTACTTTCCTCTGTCTACCGTCGTTCTTTCTCTCCTCCCATCACTTTCACACACACGCGTTCCTCTCGTATTCTGGGCATCTTTTTTTTCCATAAACTAAGTTTATCGAGCGCAAGCTACCGCCCGTTTTATGGATACAGAAGCTCCTATACATTACCCCTCTATGCAAACCGGGTAGTAAAAGTAGCATCGGGTAAATAGAGGTACGTTTTTTTTTGCCATAGTGGTTAACTTGCGTAGATAGCTATATATATATACATATATGTTCTCGTTGAAAAATCGGGCGGTCCTTGTTACGAAATCCTGCTTGGGTGGATTCGACAGCGACGAATGGACGAACGCACGGATAGATGGATGGATGGGAAGGACATGTGGACAGAAAGCTCGGAAGAATGGAGAATCGACTTGGGACAGCGAATCGGGCTCGGTCGATGCGGGCCCAGATGGCGATGGGGATGGAGCGAACCGTGTGCGAATGGGAAGGGGAAGGGGGGGGGGGGAGACGGTGGTATCAGCGGTGGTTCTTCTCTCTAATCTCGGAAATCTAGCACGCCGGTAAGTGTCTCGACCGTCCCGCTCCCCCGATAACGTGATCGCGCGACCGTGAAACGAGCTCCACCTCTGTTCTCCGGCCCTCGCCTCCCAAGGTCTTTTCTATTCGGGGAAACAGAGCGGGAAACGGAATTAGGTCTGGTAGACGTAGTGCAAAATTGACTCGACCCTCGAGTTGCGCCTCCACCGTCGATCCCCTCTGCAGTCAGATATTCCAGGGGGGCTGACCGTCGGCTTTCGGTTCGATGTATTTATGGCTCAAGGTCGCGAATCGCGAACGACTGATTTTTTAAATATTTTTCATGCATAAAAATATTCGATTCATTAAAAGATTTGATTCATAAAAATATTTTATTCATTAAAATATTTTATTCATTAAAATATTTTATTCATTAAAATATTTTATTCATTGAAATATTTGATTCATTAAAATATTTGATTCATTGAAATATTTGATTCATTAAAATATTTCATTCATTAAAATATTTGATTCATTGGCTGAAGGACATAAGCCAATTCGTAACATATATTTGTTCTCACACGACAATCTACGTTATGGCATGTTACGTTCAAAAAATGGTTCCATCTGGCATGTTGTCAATAGATCCACGATTACTACTACTGTTTTATTCATAATAATGTTTCTTTTTTTGCCAACGCATTTTCCAAAAATCCAAGATTTTTGGTATTTATCGAACGACGATAATTCTGCCTTCTGGTCGAGTGCCGAAAAGTCGAGAAGGGGGTCATCGTTTTACACGAAAAAAAATACACGACACAGGCTATGCTGGCTGGGCTCCAAAATCGTTTTTTCGCGCCGTTGCGGGACGGTGAAAAAGGCAATAAAAACATAACGACGGAGGGGCCATGGTTTTAATTTTGTGAAAAAAACATTTCCGAAAAAAATTCCCTAAAAATCCCCCATGTACTTTTTCTCTCTATGAAGAATCCGACAGCACTAACTCAATGTCAGACGAGACGAGACGAGAAAAAAAAAATATACAATCAGTTTTTTTTTTATTTCCGGTTCGATCGAAGTTCTTAAGACAGCTTTCAGCTTCGGGCGCATGAAAGGGAACCGCGTCGAACAAACTTTCCTTCGGACTTCAGAATCCAAAGTCGCGAAGGTTAAAAAAATAAAATCTTAAGGTATTATGGAAGAGATATTCTGCGTAAAACCACAGCGCCGTGTAAGATTACAAAGTACAGTGAGGATAGGTGGAAGATAAAGGGTTGAACTTCTGAAGGGGGGAGGGAGGGGGGGGGGGGGGTTGGTTGGCTAACCGTAGAGAGTATAACCGCCCGAGACGTTACTTTAATACTTCCTCTTGCCTCGGCTCCAACAAAATCCTATAAGTCGGCCAGCGGGAGAGTCTATTACCGAAGGATCACCTCTGTAATTTCAAAACTCGTCGTCTTCGTCATGAGTAGCTGCGGGGAGAGACCTCGCTCTCTCTGTGCAGTGCTTCGACTCCCTTGAGCCACAGTGTCCTCAACCTCCGTTTCGATCCATCCAGGGAAGGTCGGGCGAGAGGGTTTAGATTGAGGTTGAGGTTGACAGATCGTCATCTTCGCTCGTCTTTCACGACTATACCTCGAGAATCGACCCTCGTCACTTTGCGGTCAAAGGGCTCAATACGGACCACTATTTTTTTCAGTGCTTTTCCATTTTAAATCCGATCGCGGTATTCACCACTTTTGACCCACATATATACATGCAGCACTACGGCCAGAAAAATAATTTATTTGACGGCCGCTGTTTATTTGATTTAAGTAAAATATTCATTTGATTTAAATAAATATTTATTTTTATTAAGTAAATAGTTACTTAAACGAAATAAATATTAATTTGAATCAAATAAATATTTTACTTCAACCAAATAAACGGTGGCCTTCAAATAAATTATTTTTCTGGGTGTGGGGAAGCATCTGATTACTTTTTCAAAAAGTACAATTCGTCGAGTGCTTTATCTGTTTCGACGTTGCATAAGAAATAACACGTTATTTGTTAACGATTTATTTATTTTGTCACTTCCGAATGATTGATTTTTCGGTTATTAATTACTTCATTAATTAATTTGTTACTTTTGATCATTGTACAATTTTGCGGCACCATTACTGTTCGTTATTCGTCGTTCTACGTTCGGGCACGGTGTCCTTAGGGACCTTGCCTCAGGACACGACTAAAACAACACTGTACAATTACATTAATTATTTATTTATTATTTATCGTTCCAAATATCAAACAGTCCACGTCGAAGATTGATTCCCTAAGGGGTCGTCGAAAATTGTCATTATATTCAGCAGTCCTTTGTTTTCGTTCCATTTCCGGTCGCGATGACTGAACAAATATCGTTACAGAGAGAGACGAAGCGGTTCCATTAAAGTTCCACATATAATTAGGCCGGCAGGTGGGCGTGTTGCTGATACACACTGCTTGCTATACGCTGGTTCAGCGAGTGTATACTTTTGGGCTTCGGCATACCCGTTGGATCCCGAAACTCCCCCCTCCCGCCGCCAAGAAATAGTATTTATTCTCGCGTGCGGCCGAGCGAGCTCGGCGCAGTTCAGGAAACCGGCTAGTAGTCTCGGTGGCGCGAACACGACGGGTTCTCTCGATCGTAAACAAGCGGACGGCAGTTTGGTCTACGTTAACGTTCCCTCCGCACGGAAAGCGACGAACACGCGCCCCGGCGCATATTACAAAGTGTGTAGAGCACCGGTGTTTTGTACACAGTGTCCACTCCTCGAAACCGCCTTCGACATTCGATCGACCGTTAAAACGACTCTCCCGACACGGAGTTTCGCGTACCGGGGCGGACTTGCGGATACGGCCCGATCGGTCTGTGCGCGAGGCGAGAATTTATGAACTCTTCGCCGGGCCTCTCTTTGCGCTAAGCTTTTAACGAGTATCGATCAAAAACCAGTGCCCAAGAGCCGGCCGGCAAATTTCCGAATTAACCGATAGCATCGGCCGTAGCGGTCTCATCCGTAAGCCAGTCACGGCTGCTTTTTCTGGCGCTTTTTCTCGTATTTTCTTGAATGAGCGAACGGCAGTTTGGGCTTCGTTAACGTTTGTTGTAGAACGAACAGCGACTTAACGCTAGGCGGGAGATGTGCGAATGCGGTAATTGTTTCTTGCGAGCTTGGGGACGTTTTTGTTGATGGATTTTCGATTAATGTTTGAATGCATGTTATCGAGAGAATTATTAGAGTGAAGAGTTTATTTGCCTATTCGGAATTAGATAGTATTTTATTGAACGCGAGGGCTCAGCAGAGAACACACACGAGAGGACTCGCGAGAGACGGTTTAGACTTTAATGTCTCATTGTCGAATCAAGCGTTGTAAATCGATAACGTTGTGGCGAAACAGCTAGTTAAACTACCAGTCAAATGAGTATTACATTTTTAAAGACGTTCGTGCAAACGTTTACGTATCTATTGATTATAGTGGATGGTTATTTTTACACCAAACTTTGTTTTGTAAAAAAACAGAACGAATATGTACCTTTTCGAAATTTAGCACTAACTAGTTAATATTTCTGCAAATCCATTGCATTTAATGTTTTTCAAATTCAAAGACATCTACTGCAATACAAATAACCATCCGTTATAATCAATAGATACGTAAAACTTTGTATGAACGACTTACAAAATGTGGCAATCATTTGCTTAGTGTGAAGCGCTTCAAGCTCCTTGAGGTAGTCCTTGCGAATGGTGTTTCACTTCGCATAAGTTGCGGAGAATTGGGAGAGAATTGCAAACACTTCAGAATGGTATGAAAATCTGAAAAAAATCAAGCATATCAAAGATGCTGAAAATATTCATTTTGCATAATAATAAATCGATGAAAATTGATGAAAAATAAAATTGTCCGACAAATCTCCCGAAAACCTAACTTTTTTTCAAAGGAAATTTTCAAATGAAGACGTATGAATTTTTCAGATTTTTAAATTCACTCTGAATTTTTTTCTTTCTATATGGGAGAAATGTGTAGAAAGTCACAAAATTCAAAGTGAATTCAAAAATCTTAAAAAAGTTAAGTTTTCGGGAAATTGGTTGAACAATTCTATTTTTCATCAATTTGTTGATAACATTTTGGTATTATCATTATGCAAAAGTAACCTTTTCAGCACCTTTACTATGCTCGATTTTTTGTCAGATTTTAATAAAATTAAAAGTGTTAAATTAAAAGTGATTTAGAAGTGTTTGAAATTCTCTCTTATTTCTCCGAAACGTATGCGAAGTGAACACCATTCGCAAGGACTACCTCAAAGTGGAACGCGACGAACACGCGCCTGGCTCAAATTTGGAAGTGTTTTGTATAGCGTCCAGTCCTCGAAACTGCCTTCGACATTCGATCGACCGTTTAAGCGTCTCTCCCGACACGGAGTTTAACGTATCGGAGGCGGACTTGCGGATACGCGAGGCGAGAATTTCTTTGCTCCTCTGCGCGTCTCTTAGCGCTAAGCTCGGTATCGGCGTGTTACCCGTTTACGAGTATCGATCAAAAACCAACGACTGGAAGCCCTCCCGCAAGTTTCCGAATTAACCGATAGCATCGCGCGGCGCAGCATGGGCCGGCGGTCTCATCCGTAAACCACTGCGGTTACGGCCGCTCTTTCTCGCGTCACTTTTCGTATTTTCTTATTTTCCTCGGGCCAGCTACCCGCTCTCGATCGTAAATCTCCGCCGCTAGACGTACACCTCCCACTATCCGCGGCTCGCCCCGGACGCGCGATCGATCGATCCATCTCGCAGCACCGACTTTGACGTCGCGTCCCTCACGGCCGAGTGCCTGTTCGAGAGCGCCGAACAACTCGAACTTCCGGCTGCGCGCTTATTCCTTCTGGATGAGAGGCTCGTCGGCAGCTCGCGATACACGTGCACTCCCCGCCGAACGACCGTGCTCGTAACACCCGAGTGTATCCTGCACCGAAGTACATTATTTATCTTGCGGGTACTATATTTGCAATAATAATAATAATAATAATAATAATAATAATAATGATAATGAGAATGATAATGATAATGATAATGATAATGATAATGATAATGATAACAATAACAATAACAATAACAATAACAATAACAATAATAATAATAATAATAATAATAATAATAATAATAATAATACATTATCATTGTCATTGCAGTTATTGTTATTTGTAGTTTGTAATTATTATTAATTTATTTAAATATTCTGTCTGCCGTATATGGTCAATGGTTTGAAGATGGAAGAGAGCGAACGTCTACGGACTTCGTGAGTCCGGGATGAGCTGGAGAAAGGGCCCTCCTGCTAGTATAGGGCTGCGCTACCTGCTTGGTGTTGCTACGCGCGATAAGATGCGGTCGCTGCTCGCCCGGGGCGAGTGCAGCGGCTGGACCGCGGCCGTGAGATCGTGCGGATTCGCACGAAATGTGCCGACGGTTTAGAGATTGGCGAGAAATGCGATTAAATATTTGGAGCTTCGATTTTCATGCATAGAATATTAATGCTCGAAAATAAAAGTAAGCCCTACTCAGGCTACGCTAATGCGGGATCGTTACAAAAATAAACAATTATTATGATTATTATTTAGGGCCAAAGAGTTTAGACACGAAAGATTAAATTTTTGATAAAAAATACTATTTTTGAGAAAACATTGTTTCTTGGCAGTTTAATTTGAAACTTCGACATCAGCCGGAGGCTGACGCTCCATCGCCCACACTTTCGCGAAGAGTGGAGTTCCGAGGCAGCGAAGTTAAAATAAAAGTAAGCTCGACTCCGGTTACGCTAATACGGAAGAATTACATGAATAAACAACAATTAATTATCTTTACTTCGGGCCGAAAAGTTTGAAGACTCGAAAAATGACATTTTTTATAAAAAATACTATTTTTGAGAAAAAAAAATTGTTTCTCGGCAGTTTAATTTGAAACTTCGACATTAGTTGGAGGCCGACGGTCCATCGCCCGCACTTTCGCGAAGAGTGGAGAGTCCCGAGGCAGCAAAGTTAAAATAAAAGCAAGCTCGACTCCGGTTACGCTAATACGAAACAATTACATAAATAAAAAACAATTAATTATCTTCACTTCAGGCCAAAAAGTTTGAAGACTCGAAAAATTACATTTTTGATAAAAAACACAATTTTTGATAAAACATTGTTTCTCGACAGTTTAATTTGAAACTTTCGCGAAGAGCGGATTCCCGAGGCGGCAAAGTCAAAATAAAAGTAAGCTCGACGCCGCTTACGCTAATACGAAACAATTACATAAATAAAAAACAATTAATTATCTTCACTTCAGTCCAAAAAGTTTAAAGACTCGAAAAATTAAATTTTCGATAAAAAACACAATTTTTGAGAAAACATTGTTTCTCGGCAGTTTACTTTGAAACTTCGACATTAGTTGGAGGCTGACGGTCCATCGCCCGCACTTTCGCGAAGAGTGGAGAGTCCCGAGGCGGCGATTGACGTGAGCGAGGGCCGCGCCGACGGCGAATGGGACGAGAGGGGAGGGGGGGGGGGGGGGTAGACGAGTATGCTTGTGTGTCTGAACGCAACAAAGTCGAGAGCCCGAGTCGAGAATCACTTTGCGGCGAATAAATTGAGAGGGGAAAAAGAGGACCGAAGAAGAAAATAAAAAATGAAAGTATAATAGCAGGTATACGGATGAGGGCGTGCTTGAGCCGCGCGCGGCCAACCCCCGCGTCGACTATCGGGCTTGATTTACGACGGTCTGCTCGCCACCGGCGGATTATCTAACATCGCGCGGCCAGCCCTGTCTCTCGCCCTCGCGCCCCGAGCCGCGGACATCCACCCCGACAGAACGGGCTACGAACGGTACAAACCTCGGCGCACCTCGTTTACCTGCTCCGCGGCCTCTGGCGATATCGCCGATGCGTATACGCGCGGCTCGCATCGGTCCGGCAAAATTCGCGGGTTACCCACATAACGTTGACCGGTATCGGGCCGGATGCGGGACGGTGCTGGGGAGGTAACACGCCCGGGTCAATCCGGCACGACGACGGGAACGACGACATACCGCTCTCACGGAGAACATCGAAACTGGCCTATTAGGGATTAGCCCGGCACGGCTGGTCGTACACAAGCGGCACGGTGGCGTGTACAGCGGGCCGGTGCACAGCCGGTGCCCGGCCACCCCGGGGGTCGACCGGGCGACTCACTGCGGACCATCTTTCATTCGCGCAACCAGACCCCCGACACAGACAGACCCGGTAAATATACTAAGCCGCGATAATAGACCTCACGTGGACACAGAGCGGAGCTCTGAGGGGACACTTTAATATCTCAGCTTTAAGGTTTTTTTTTTTTTTTTTTACTTTTTTTTTTCTGACGTCGGCACTTTGATGTAGGTCGCTATATCGGCAGGCGAAAAAGTGGAGTTTTTGCGGCACGAAAAATAGAGTAATTATTTCCGTAGAACAGGGAGGAAAATTGATTTCGTTAGCTCGTTGCACTCGGGCTTTAACGGCCACTCACCTTTATCGAATATTCTGCGTGGAAAAATAAAATACACGTTTCTTTCATGAAATAGAGAATTGGAAAATATTGAATGGTATCGCAGACTTATTCGTCCTGCGACTCGAGGCCATTGAGAGCTTTATTTGTAAAAATCATAATAAAACATTTATTAATCAAAAAAATTATATTAGTTTGGTAATTAAATAATCGCGAGAGTCTAATAAAATTACCAATGCCGACAGACCATTGCCAGCACAGCTAAGAAATAATTCAATTAGCCTCGATAATTTTTTTTTTTTTTTTTTCCAGTGGATAAAAAAGATAAATCAAGGGTCATCTTGATAAGACCCCCCGATTCTTTAAAGCCGGCCTGGCCGGTATAAACCCGCGGTCCCCTAGCGAAAACCCCTGTAGTAGGTCTGCCTTATTCAATTATATTGTCGGCTTCCCCTAACTCGATCCTCTCCGCCCGTGGCCTCAACTTTTTTCCGCGACGCCCATTTTTTTGTTCCTAAACTTTTCTTTTTTTTTTTTTTTCACAACTACCTTTCGTTACATTCGACCTCTGCATCCACTCTCTCGCGAGGGAGTATAAGCGTGACTACGCTGCGCGCAATGTTTGCCAGGGACGAATTGGGCGCCCCGGGTAGGAAAGGGGGGGGGGGGGGCTTGACGTATTACGAGGACCGGAAAGTACTCGCCCTGTCGAACAGGAAATCGTGCGAGTCGGGCGTATCGATTAACTGTTTCATTTCCGGATCTGCTACACCAACCCTTCCCCCTTCCCCCTCCCCTCGCCCGACCTTCATACACCGTGCGGACGCAATACAGATGTGTGAAAGGTAGGTGCGGTGCGCTAGCTGCGCGAATGCGATCGGTCCGACGTTACAGGCGAGGCCATGATTATAACAGCGAAAAAAAAAAAAATATTGAAAAAATAAAAATCGTTCAATAAATGTATGAAAAAGTGATTTTTCAATGTTGGCGCTGCACTTCGCGATATACAGATAATGCGATAAACGGGCGAACCACCATACCCGGCCGGTTGCTGAAAATGGTAACGCGAATTAAAAAATAAAATAAAATAAAAAGGGTAAGTGAATTCGCTCACGGGAGAGCAACGTTGAAGGGCGGCGGGTCAGGGGGGGGGGGGGGGGGGGGAGCTTAACAGTAAATTCGTGACCCGTAACGAATGATTCGGGCTCTGCGGACTCATCCGATGAACACAATGCGGGGTTCCTCCCGATTCAATATCTCTCGTTCGTTTCGTTTTTTTGATTGTTTTTATTTCATTTTTTTTCGCCTCTTGTTCTACTTTTTTTTTTTTTTTTTTCTTCCGTCTGCAGTGGGTCGATCGTGCTCGCACGGCAAGAACCGACTCCACACCGCCGGCAATCAATGCACAGATTTTCACGGTTGTTGATCACCGTCCAGCCACAAACAGGCCGTTTCTCGATTTACGCGATAGAAATTAAATTTAATATTCAAAAAATTTCTTTTGCATTTTATTTACTTTATTTCAATCTCCTCGCAATCTTCATGAGTTCTGTGTAAACGGCACGTACAGAGTAGTTCCAATATCTTGCCTGGCAGATTACGCGACTTACTTCCCGGATCAGCATTCCCCAACTATCCCTCCAAAGGTATAATCTTTTTTCCATCCGCGAAGCTTGCAGAACTGCTCGCCGATACGTTTTTTTTAAGCACGATCTTTTTTTATCTCTAAAAAAAAGATAACAAAAAAAAATAACCTTTCGCCCACGGAAGCTGCGAAATTTCGTCTGCGACATGGAGCGAAAATAAAACGAGCGAAAAGCAAGAATAAAATAAAGTAAAAAAATTGTGCCCCAGTATCGGGTCGATCCGACGCGGCATCTGGCACGGACAGACGGACGGACACGTATCCGATAAACGTTACGAGAAAAGAAATTACGCGATTAAAACGAACATTCGACGATGCCCTTCGGGCATAGAATTACCACCGTGTTACAACACACGCCGACTCGTCAATTATGGAAATACTCGTTATAATTTTTTTATAATTTAAAAATTTGTTCGAAACGTTCGTCCGCCCGAGCTTCGCCGATTTTCCGTCCCTCCTTCGGCCGTGCGTTTTTCATGCAGATTATTATTGAATAATTTGATGCGGCGCGGGTTTCGAGCAGGGAGCAGAAAAGGCATAAAAAAAAAAGCTTTTCTCTCTTTGCCCACTCTCGAAACCCTCGGCTATTTTCCTCCCGGTTACACCGGATCGGGGATTCGCCCCGGTACGCGAACGAGCCTCGAGCTCGTTAGCCTTTTCCGCTTCGCTATAATACCGACGTAATAATAAAAAATGAACGAAAAATGGTAATACATTTTTTTTTTCCTCCGAGGAAGGAAGTATCCCGTAAGCTTGTTGATACCTTCACGGTGGATTCTCCGAGCCCGTTACCTTTGCCTCCGTATCACGAGAATTAACCCGCTGCTGATAGAGCGAGAGAAAAAGCGCTGCGAGGTGTCGATGCGGCACGAACCGAGGGTGGATTTCTCCGCCCCGCTGTAATTTTCACGATAATCCGGCTAAGCGCGAGGGCCGCTTTGCTTTGGGACGGGATAATAAGGCCTTAAATGAGCGGTCTTGGCACCATAAAAAAAAAAAAAAAAAAAAAAAAAATGAAAATTCCACAAGGGCGCAAATTGTAATCAATGGGCCGAACCGTTTCTGGAATCAACATAGTGGATTCCCTAGAGAAACGTCACTCACTGACGCCTCTCCGCGAGCACCGTTCAATATACATTTAAAAAAAAAAAAAATTATTATTTTCCTCGCGTTTAACTTTCCACATCGCGATGGCAAGTGTACACATGTACGAATGAATTCGTGTACGGAATCCCGGATATTTGCGTTGGCAGAGCACGATAGAAAGGGGGGGGGGGGGGGTGGGGGGGTTGGGGGGTTGGTTGGTTGGTTGGAAAAAAAGCCGGGCGAAGGCGGAAAGAGCGCGGAGTGCGGGATGAGACCGGACGTGCGCTTGCGTTGACACGGGAGCATCACGTTCGGCACATATCACCACCGGCGCGCCAGCAGCAGTTCCAGTCGATCGACTTCTTTTTCCGGTGGCCACGTCGAGCGGCAGCGGAGCCGAGCGTGCTGTGCGGTACACTCTTTCGAATAATGCGCGAGGGTGGGAGAGCCCGGAGAGGCGCTGTATTGTAAACGAACGGGGTGACGAGGAGGACGGTTAGGGGAACGGGGGGGGATTATCTTCGTGAGAATTGAAATATAGGGAAGAGCGGAGGTGAAAGGCGCGTCGCCCGGGCTGATAGCGATGTTACGATCCGTCGGAAATAATAAGCCCGATGGCTTTTAGCCAAATAGGGGCGCGGCTTGCCCTCTCGACTCTTTACTGCTCTTTACCCGGATCTCGCCACTTCCTTCTTCTTGCGCTCGTGATTCAACTCCCCTCCTCTGCCCCTGACCCCCGCTTCGAGAGGAGATGAGTTTGTTGGTTCCAGCGTTATGAGCCGTTCGATGGCTCGGGAGGACCGACCGGTTATCGGCCGCGGCGACCTTGATATTAAGGATTCAAATAATCGAGTAATTAAATTAGGATTGGGATTGAATTAGGAAAACAAGTCTCGAAGTGGGACAATTTATTGGATTAAAAAATTTAATGAAATCTACAAAAAGCTCGAAAAATTGTTGTCAGATTAAAAGTGAAATAGCATAATTATAATATAAGATCGTAAGAAATAGTATCGAACGTGATATCGTTTCGAAGTCTATAACAAGATATCTAACAAGTCCTATATCTGAGCTGGGCAAAGTTCCGAGAAATACGTAAAGCGCAAAGTATCATAAGTACTTGAACTATCGAGTCCTTCTGTAATTGAAGTGTTTCTCACGTCCTTTTCGGAATTACGTTAGTAGCATTAAGCGATTTCTAGGCTTCGAAAAAAGGTGCTAAATCATTTGCACATGGCTTGCTCATTTAAAAAAGTCGTTAACCGAAATGTTAATAATACGTCGCTTCGAGGCTATTTTTAATCTACTCTTCACTTTTTTTCATTTAAAGAAATCAAAATACATGAAAAGGTCCCTTCTCGTTTATTAAAGGAATTTTTATTTTTTCATTTTTAAAAACACATCCTCGTTAAAACTATACTTAGTGAAAAGTTTAGACAGCAATCATATATTAATTGAAACGGGATGTTATGCTACTCATCGGATATCCGTAATGCGAGCGTGCGCACAGAAAGTACTTGTACTTGAAGTATCAAAACGTACTTTTGTACTTTTGTACTTCGATACGTACTTGAAGTACTGAAAAGTACGTACCTGAAGTACCAAACAAGAAGCCCATACTGCAAGTACTACCCAGCTCAGGTCAACATCAAGGCCACATAACGAGGTCTATAACAAGGTATGCGCACTATAACAAGATCTCTGTCGTCTTGACTATCCCCGGACTAAATTATTTAAAGTCAGCCCGGTAGGTATCAGGTCCTTCATTAGTTTATGCTCTCCTGCCAGCCGCAGGGCAGACTTCGACCGACATTGTCACATGTCCTTCGACCAAGCGGGCGATCCCCCCCACCCCTCCATCCATATCCCTCTTTGCATACTCGCCCAATCTCCGTCCAATAGTTCTGCCTTTGACTAAGCTCTGATCATCTAACAACGCGCCTCTATCAAACACTGAGATTACCTGCTTGGTCGGCCGGTCTCATCCCCCACCTCGACCCCACCCTCCTACATGCATTACGACGAAACCTATATGCGCCCAACCTCCATATATATTACTGTGTATATTTACATACAGAGTATAATCCGGGAATATTGAATATCATTGGAAACCCGACGACGACAGACGCAGCGACGTTATTAGTCCGACGAGGGGAGACGCACCGTTGCTCTCCGACCCTCTGTACCGTTTCTGCCTCTGTTGCCGTACAATATTGCTTCCACCACCGTGTCAACGCACCGCACCGGTCTCTGTACGTGCACAATCCGCCGTGGAAATTTGTGACGTATCCCGCAATTCTCCACCGTCTGACAATCGTACACAGCGCGTATGCGCGCAGCGCCCTCTATGTCGAGGCACTGCGTCGGGCCCCAGGACAAGGAGCCGGTGTTGTTACGTTGTGCCACCCGATAATCCAATATCGTACGAGTGGAACGCTGGTGCTCTATTCCCTACACCGACATCGTTTCCATAATGTCCCTCGTGCGTTATAATATTCGGACCCCTTAAGGCCATTAGGGATGGTTCTGATTATTAGGGATGCTCATATATCTTGCTTTTTCGAGGGTTCCCGATCAGAAATGTTTTGATTTTTTTATTTGTAACGTTGATAATTGCTTACCGCAATTGTTTATTGTCTCACAATCGTACACAGCACGTACGCCCGCAGCGCCGTCTATGTCGAGGCGCTGCGCCGGGACCTTGGATGAAGACTCAGGCGCTGTTACGTAGCGCCGCCCGATAATACAATATAATACGAGTGGAACGCTGGTGCTCTATTTCCTACACCGATATCGTTTCCGTAATGTCCCTCGTGCATTACAATATTCGGACCCATTAAGGACATTATTGATGGTTCTGATTATTAGGGATGCTCATATATCTTGCTCTTTCGAGGGTTCCTGATCGACTCAGAAATGTTAAAAAAATTTTATCTGTAACGTTGGTGATTGCTTACCGCAATGGTTTATTGTATCACAATCGTACACAGCACGTACGCAGCGCCCTCTATGTCAAGGGGCTGCGCTGGGACCTTGAATGAAGACTCAGGCGCTGTTACGTAGCGCCGCCCGATAATCCAATATCGTACGAGTGGAACGCTGGTGCTCTATTTCTAACACCGATATCGTTTCCGTAATGTCCCTTGTGCGTTATAATATTCGGACCCATTGAGGACATTAGGGATGGTTTTGATTATTAGGGATACTTACATACCATGCTCTTCCGAGCACCTGGAAATGCTTTGATTTCTTGATTCATGAGCGTCGACAATCCGCCGTGGGGATTTGCGATGCGGTCCGCAATTGTCTACACTGACAAAAAAAAAAACCGATTGAGTCAACAAAATGAGGGCATACGGGTGGCGAAACAAATTTTTGGTTGCTCGAACGAAATAATTGATGTACTAACTAAAAAAACATTGGAATCGACGGGCTGTTGGTTCGATCAACGAGGTATTCATTTCGATCAACTAAACATTTGTTTCGCCACCCGTAAGCGCGCATTTTGTTGACTCAATTGATTTTTTTTCTCTGTGTACCGTCAGATAATTGTACACAGCGCGTACACGCGTGGCGCCCTCTATGTCGAGGCGCTGCGTCGGGACCTTGGATGAGGAGCCGTCATCGTTACGTAGCGCCGCCCGATAATCCAATATCGTACGCCCTACACCGATATCGTTTCCATAACGTCTCGCGTGCCTCATAATATTCGGACCCATCAAGGACATTGGCGATGGTCCCGATTATTAGGGATCGTCTCATGTCTTGCTCTCGGAGGGTTTCCGCTCGACGCGGAAACGTCTTGATTTGTTGGCTCGCGACCTGTGACCTTTCTTTTTCTCTTCTCGGGCTTTCTTCGACTTTTCCCGTTCGGTTTTTCTTCTATTTCCAGTTATCGTTGATTCCGGTCTCTCCCGCTCATTTATATTTTCTTTCTCGGCCCGGCTATAGCCATCGCGACGTTCCATCCGCGCTATATCGATCAACTCCCCTTCGGCAACGTTACCGACCACCCTCGCCGTGTGTGCTCTTTCGAAACGCCACAGACTGTGAGGAATCGCCTCGGCGATTTGTCACGCGGTCTTCCACGGCTTTTTTCTCACGAGGTTCGGACGCTCCGGACGGCGCTGTGCTGGCTCGCTCTTCCGGCACCCGTCGCGCACGTAGCGCACGTGAGGAAGATTTTGCACTATCGGGTTACGTCCTGCGACCGAGACAGCGCCTCACTTAACGCACACTGCAACACCGTGGAGGATTCCGGATGTGTGGGTGTCTTGTTGTCGGGCCAATGGTGGTCATTGGGTAACCGAAGTCGGTGCGTTATTTTAAAATTGAATTTTAATCTTCCTCCCCCCCTGGACAGTGTCTTATCACCGATCGATATATAATATTCTTTTTCTTCGGTTCTCTCCGGCGCGAGTTGTTTTATGACTTTTCGCTATCGATTGAACGCCGTTCCCGTTGCCGGTTGCATCTTTCACGGTGTTTCTGAACGCTTTCTATAGGTTTCTTTTCATTTCTCTCTTTATATAGCTGGGCACGAAAAGTCAGTCGCATGATTTACGAGAAACTCCAGCGTTTGCGTTTTCTTCGCCGGTTCGCAAACGGCGAGAATTATTGCCATGGGGGAAGAGACCGTCGGGTGGAATATAATGTAGTCTCTCCGGGCTGAAAGAAAGGACCGGCCGACCTCCCGCCGGGCGGCGAGAAAACAGCCTCGAGAAAGCGCTTATATGGCCTCATATTTACTGTCGCAAATGGAAATGAAAAGAAAAAAAAAACACACGAAGTTTTATTTTGAAGGGATAGGGAAAGTTAAGCCCAAAAATCGAGTGGACTGACTTTCTTGTCTCTGGTAGCTCAAAGAGAATATAGCGCGAAACAAGCGAAAACATCCGTCCATATTGGGTCTCTGTTCACCTACGTGCTTCATGTCAGGAATTAACATTGTGAACCAAACACAAAGCACATAATACAAAGGTACTGAACATGGTTCGGTTTCCACACACACCTACCTGCTGGTCGGAGCGGTCCATATTCACCGTTTTAATCCCAAATCGGATCCAGAACATCGTGCCTGGTTCGAGAATCCTTTTTCATCCGGACTCCCATTCTATGGCTTAAACTCAGTTTAAAAATAAAATTTCCAACCCACCTGGTATTTTAACTCTGAAATTAGTACCCCTCCATTGCCCATGTACTTTGATTATTACCCCTCCGTCGCCGGTCTATTTTCATTGTTTTCCCTGAGATCGCCGGCATTATTCCCGGAAATCTGCTTTTCGACCTCTAACAGGTCCTACCGCATAGTCCTGATTCCTAACCTCTCGACTCATCCCTCCTTCCTTGAGAGTCTTGACGAGGATTCGACTCCCCGCCATGCGCAGATTTCCGAGGGTGGAAGGGGGAAGATGGGGCTAAAGAGGTGCAGAAACTAGGAGGAAAATCGGCTGCCGACCCCCCTCATAGGGGCTGTTGAAGCGAACTACACATCCCCCTCAAGCGTATCAACTTAGGGAGACGAAGATTCACAGGTCTGACGTAATACGTGATATTCCCACCAAACCCGGACTCCCCGAGAGTTCGCGCGGGCCAAAAGTGGTCTCAACCCCCGCGCCAACGGGGCCCCCGATGAAGATACCAGAACCGGATAGGAGCGATGTCGGGGCTGCGTATCGGCGAAACGAGATTATACACCGTGCAGTGGAAAAGCCCACGGTAGGCAAGGGGGGAGCTCCTCGGCCGTGCATGAACCAAGCCCCGATAAACCACCCTATTTGCATCTATTTATTGTTTATATGCATGGATGTAGCGGCGACGGTGGTGTTGGAGGGGGTCTGGAAGTGTTCCGCGACACGCGACAACAACATAACTTAGCGTCGCGGGCGACGGTTGGATGCGCGGCCCCCGCACACGAAAACCACCCCTCACGCTGCCTCCCGCAGCTACATGCACAAACGACTGGCGTCGTCGCTGCGGGGGTTGCACCCAGCCCACGCTCGTCGTGTGCAGAGCTCCTACTTTACCGGCCCAAGCGGCGACCCCCCCCCCTCCCCCATCAACCTTTCTATTTATGCCCTACGTACCCGACATAAAGTCTCGTGTGCGTTACGAGATAGCGGCAACCGCCCCCGCTTTAACCTTTGGCGCGTTACTCACGAACCGAGGCATTAATGAAATTAGAGTGATCATTAATAATAGGCCGAAGGAGCGGGAGGGAGGGGAATCCCTGCCGCCCTCGGGCCGGCACCCCGGCATTCGGAAGGGGGCTTTTGTACGACGGATCACGGAGTTTGGTACTATTAATTATTGTAAGCGAATACGGCGCGTCGCTCAATGTCACCTCGGTTATATTATCATCATAATTTTGAAAGCTTTATGAGGAGAGGGGGGGGGGGGGGGGTTTAATTTTGACGTCGGGGACGAGAGACGATCGGTATTGGAAATATAATATGCGTGGATTATGTATGGGTATATCTGTCTATATGGATGTAGCGCAAGTGTGGTGAATATGGACCACCCTGATTAGCTGATTAGTGATATATGCACCGGGTCGCGTTACAAACTTTCGGCTTTAATATATATGTGTGTATATATATAAGCAAATATCCCATCACGATCGGGCTCATCCATCACTCCTTCATCCCAACCGGACGCGATAATCACGTTCGATCTTTTGATCCCGTGCCGCGGGGACATATCTGTATATACCGGTTGAGACGTCTATATACACATCGTGAAACCTTGATTGGATTCCTTAATGTCTTCGGGGCTGGGCGGGCGAGATTCCGGCCTTTTTTTCCGCCACTGTTTCACAGACGACGCTGGAGTAAGCGTCGAGACTCGGTGACAAATTACCGGGCGCGCAGTGTGCTCCGAGGAGATAATCAATTTATCTGCGACTCGGGTGGGAAACTTCGGGAATCGTCGGCACGCTACGTTGGAATTGAAAAATCAAGGGGCTCGAGACTGCGAGACTTTGGTTTCGGCAAGTTTACACAGGCCGATGGTTGTGTTCCCGGATGATTGGGCAGAGCGGGGCAAAATGGACCATACCCTACATTTTTCAATGAGACTCTATTTTTTGTACGTGCAGTGAAAAATTAATTTGAGACCATATTGGCCGATTCGCAGTCGGACGAGGCTCAAACTCGACGAGGTCAGAGGCAAATTAGTAAAATCAAGTTAGACGATCGAGACTCGTCGATTGGGCGTAACAGGTTACCGTGCGCGACTGTCGGTCGGATTTGGTTCCCGTTCCGCTCGATCGATGTAGAATCCTCCCGTACGGAATATCCGTTTAGGAAATACGGCGAATTGACGCGGCCTAATAACGTCCGTGCACTTTGACCCAAATGGCGAGTCGTCTGTAGGGCCCGCCAGCGAACTCCCCAAAGCTCGATATATCTTTGAGTCGTGGCTTACGATTATAGGTCTCTTAGCGAAATCTCGGGATTTGAATTTTCTATTATGAACACCGGTAACCCGGAAGATGGGAGGGGACGAGAGATGACGATAATTCGCAATTCCACGGTACTAACTTTGAGGGAGGGTTGGTTTTAACTTCCATCAGCAAATAATCAAGTTATCGGCAGTGCAAACTCAGCGCCTCACATAATTCCTCGTTTTATCTATATTATGCATGGACATACATTTTTTGTAAATACGTTGGATCAGGAAAATCAAATATTTGCTGAAAAATTATTAAAATTAATATATTTATTTATTTATTTATTGTTCCAACGGAACAATGCCCTTTATACATGAGTATATATAATATATATAATATATAAAAGTGCAGACATGTGCGCATAATTATGCCCAAACAGCAGTAAAAGTTTACAAAATAGATAAAAGCATAACATATATTAAGTCTGTATGTTCAACATATTTAAATATATTAAAAGAAATATATTCCAGGGTATAATATTTTTTTAGAACACGTTCCAACCACGTCCAAAATAACAAAATTTATTTTGCAAAAATATTACATGTATCGCGTATATTAAAAAAATATATATTTTTTGTTATATGCCTCACATGCTTTTTTCCATGTCGGTAGGCTAAGAGCGATGAATATGAACCAGCCCGATAGTCACAAAATCAATGATGGTAGCCCGTGCCATATTCCCCCTTGTGGCCCAACCTCGTCCCGCGACCGTCGTTGTTGTCGTTATTATCGTTATAAATATCGTTATCGACAGCACGTCGCGAATTACGGTCGAATTTTGATATACGGCTTGTTATAATCGCGAGTGATGCAGACCGCACGGCGCGGATCAAATCGCGTCGGGACACGGGATGGATTTCGTACTTTACCGTGCGTGAGTGTAAAGAGGTATAATCTCGGGTGGCGCGTTATACGTCCGCCTCGGCATAATACGTCCGGCGATTCGCTGCTTTTATGTACCTACGGGGTAATATATTTATACGAGTTATGGCTTTTCGATCATGTCCTATGTTGCGCTCGGAGGCATCAATCTTCTTTCCTGTCCTTCCCAGTTACCGATCGTAGTGTGCGCCGCGCTCCACCTATCGGCCTGCTTTGCACACACGCGAACCCGGTGTTAGAATAACCGGGATACGCTTGTGTATCTCATCCCCGACGAGTCATCCATCGCTGTGCGCTTCGGTATAATTTCTCAACCATTCCCTAGTTACACGATAAATATGATTGCGAATGCAGTTATTCAAACGCTCGCGGAACGGCGAACCGATCGCGACTGATCCGCCGCTCCCGTTGTGAGCCAATGACAACCCCCGAGGCACGGATCAACAGGGAGACAGAAATTATCCTATCGGACACGCACCGATGACGAACAACCGCGATAGCGACGATTGTTCGCCGCTCCGAATACCCGCATTTTCCCGATGATGTTACATTTGCTGAAACCCCGAAATTTTGATTTTCAAGATATTATGTTGTTTTGGGAAATAAAATATACGTTGATAAAAAAATATGGTTCAATCAACTCAAGATTCGGGCAGGGACGCTCAAATGAATATTTTGTTGCAGCTGAAAGATTCAAACATTTTTTCGATGATTTCACCAAAATATTTTTGAGGCGTTAAGATATTTTGTTTGAACAATGAAATATTTATTTGATTATCCCTGCCCGAATGTAGTTGATTCAACCGCGTGTTTTTATCAGTGTAGTTGGTGCTTTTGATCAGAGGATGATGTAGCTCGGATTGCGATTCATTTGTCGTTGGTTTCGGTCGTAATCAAATTCAAACGAGAGCGTTGTTCGTGTCTGCTTTACCGACCGATATTCCTGGCGGAAATTCTGGAGCGTAACGCATCGAAATACCGTTCCGAAATTTGCGCCAGGACATTGTACTCTTGACCATCCGAGCATATCTTCGGCTCGTCGCGTTCGCCGCGCACCGGCCCGAACGACGCCTCGGGCCATTTCATAGTTTCAGGCTCGAAGGGATTCGCGGAATGCAAGCGGTACGAAAAATATAATTGCGGCTGCCTCGGGCGACGCTCCGCGCGAACGAGGTGAGTTGTCGATCCGAGACGTGCCGATTTTTGCACGATCTCATCGAGGCACTCGGGATTCCGGTGGAAAAATAAATAATTCAAGGGTTGCCGACTGATGGTCATGCAGTTAGCATTCTTCGATAGTCTCTTTGACCATTTGTCATAAAATCGGTGTCCTCCACCCTGTTACCGATGAGAGAGAGAGTAAAAAAAGTACACAGTAAAAAAAGTTCGTACTTTTGCAACAAATTATTGTCCACAAACGACCACAATTTTTTATTTGTCAATTTTCTAGTTTTACAAACAAAGGTACCAACGAAAATTGTCAATGACATTGGAAATAAAAGGACAGGTTTGTATATTCAAATAAATTGACAAACGAATTTGTCACTTATTTAAAAAAATTATTTTTACGAAATTTGGCATTCCGATTTTACTTAATTATTTTTTACTGTTTACATGCAGCAGTAGAATAAAATAAGCAAAATGAAATACACAAAATATACACCTAAAAGTACACTTGAAACTAAAAGCAACCTAGAAAGCGAGCATAAAGGAAAAGCACCAAGCAAAGGAAAATAAATCCGCGCCACAAACGCAAATTCGGGAAACGAAAAATAGTAATATCAGAAAAAATAGAATAATCGAAATAATAAAAATAATGATAACAATCGAATAGAAGCCAGAAAAAAAACGCATGATAGAAATAACATCGAAATAATAAAAATAATGAGGTGAGCTGTCGATACGAGAAGAGCCGATTTTTCCACGATCTCGAGGCAATCGTGACTCCGGTTGGAAAATAAATAATTCAAGAGCAACCGACCGATGGTATTGCAGTTAGAGCGATCACTCGATAGTTTCTTCGGCCATTTATCTTAAAATCGGTGTTCTCCGCCCGGTTACCGATGATACCGTAACAGGAAACGGCTGACCCACCGTAACCCGCCCAAGGACTCGGTTCAAGGGGGCTTTCCACCAATTTCGCCGTGGAAGTCACGAACGGCGCTCGTTTCGCGCGCGAATAACTATCCGGAACGGCAGTGAAAAGGGTATATAGTCGAGCGAAAGAGTTTCGCAGTTTCTATCTCCCGAGAGTGTGTTACGCTACACCCCCCCCCCCCCCCCCCCCCCCCCCCCCCCCTCGCAGTGGATCGGGATAGAGACTCGACGCCTAAATTCCATCCGCTCGCATAAACGTCTCATGAATAGGAAATGCCAAATTGCTCTCTGTATTTTACGAGAACTCCGGCGAGGAAGATCCTCGGGACCGATGAAGCATTCGCTCAGCGAGCGATTCTAATAAAATTTGACTATATTTCGCCTTCTTTCCTCAGGTTTCGCTCCCGAGGGTGATCTTATTTCCGGTACGGTCGATGGGGCGAGCGGCGCGACGGAAGGATCGAGGCACGCATTCCGCCGTGTCACATACCGGCGCCGAGCTCGCGGCCAAGTTCGTACACGGTTACGAGGGCAAACTTTATCCGTGTCTCGCGGCGGA
Organism: Amblyteles armatorius; assembly: GCA_933228735.2. Taxonomy (NCBI): domain Eukaryota; kingdom Metazoa; phylum Arthropoda; class Insecta; order Hymenoptera; family Ichneumonidae; genus Amblyteles; species Amblyteles armatorius. The sequence continues at coordinate 2,172,888 of OW121688.1, read as the reverse complement.
ACTTATTTTAATGAAATGTAACTTGTTTCGTGACTGTGCCTCGCGAACAAGTCTCCCCGACCGGCCTGCGTGCGACGAAGTACACGCGTCACGCCGCTCCGTAACTACTGTTATACTCCGCGCTCGCCGAGCTCCATCGCTCACTCCGCGGGGACGTTCTCTCCGTGTTACGGTATAATTAGTATTCTAATCGACAAGAGCGCACAACGTCGCAGCGCTGGTGCACTCTGCGGGTACGCGATGGGCGACAACAGTTTCGTGGGAGTGTGCGTAATTCTCCCGACTGTATCCGAGCCGGGTATGAGATTCATCGTCCGTGATTTTTTTTTTTTTTGTGTTATCGCTTTATTTGCGTTTCAACGCAAACGGGCCATGCCGGACGAACAATTTGGCTGAGAAAATCGTTCGTGCATGGAAAATCGCATGATGTAGGGTTTTGTTCGACAAGGGTAAAGATTCGGAAAATTCGCTTCGGGTACTTAAAAATTATGCTCGCAGAGTTCCGCGATAGCAATTTTATTGAAATTTATGTGACTCATGCATGAAAAGCGCTACTTTCCGCGCCTGCCGAGAGTGGCGTAAGTGGCGCTTTGCAGTCATGAGTTTAGTCAATTCCTGGCGCATGCGCAGATCGGCGACTTTGCGTACGATTCCTGGAATTCGTTGTACGCCGCTCGATCTTTATGCACGCTGGCTGTACAGCGCTACAATCAGCAGGCACGGAGTAGCACTTCTGCATTCCTTACATAAAATATTATGCGGTAGTAGTGCGGAGTAGCGAACATCATTCGCGGACTGTGAAGTAAGTCGCTCACTTCACAGCGTGCGCATAAAGTTCGCTCTACCACACTTGTATCGCAAAGTACTATTTTTTAATCGGAGCCGCCGTTTACCGCTCCAGGAGTATACGAAGTATCGCGGTTGGCGAAGAAGACTAATCAATGTGTTTCGAGAATGGTCACACGCGCGAGACGAGGTTATGAGATTCATCGTCTGTGGGTTTTTTCGCCGTCTCGTTTTTGGACAGAAAATCGCAAGAAGGCTTCGCAAGTACAGTTTTGTTCGACTTTGCTAAAGATTCGGAAAATTTGCCTTGAGTACTTAAAAGTTACGTTCGGAGAGTTCCTTGATAGCGATTTTATTGACATTTTTTAAATCGGAGCCGCGGTTTACCACGGTCGGTAAAGAAGACACTAATTAATTTTTTCTATTTTAGTTTCACGTGCGCTCGATTGTCGAGTCTCATCCAAAGTGGATATCATGTCCGCCTTCGATGAGACTCCTGTTTGGAACGAACATGCCCATGAAGGGAGCTGATTACAGTTTTTGTTACCGACCGAGGAATTTTTCTAATCAGTCTCGAACAAAAAAAAACTTGGACCTATCGTCCGGAAATAGGGGGTAGAGTATCAGCGGCGTCAATTATACATTGTGTAGGCTACAAGTGGAAGAAGCACGAGACCCTGAACGCGAGAAGCTCCTCCGATCGGCTTATCGGCTTTTTTACCCTCGGACTTTCCACGGTGTGTCCGTGTATACAGAGTCTCTTTGAGGAAGGAGGAGGATGATCGTGACAAGACGCGCATTGTGCGGGCAGCCAGTTGGTCGTTGGTACGAGAAGCTGTATACCCGTTGTACTCGTCAAGGGATATCCGTGCATAACCGGAATATCCGTTGGCAAGCCGGTGAGCCGATGCCCCGAGCTTGGCCTTAGATCTTTTAAGAAATCGTTGCTTTCGCTGAGAAGAAGCTTCTATCGAACGTGTACGAGAATAGGGAGCTTTGCCGGATATAACCCCGAGGATCGTTTCAGCGAAGTCTAAAAAAAAGTAAGAAAAAAAAAATTTCTGCCCCCTTGACCGGCTCCGTCGGCCGCGCTACTATCGGTTTCCTCTCGTCTCTTTACCGTTCGGCTCGTCCGTGCCTTCGAATAGTGCCGCGCGATCAGCTTCCGTCTCGTCAGTCCGCTGCGTCGCGGATACCGTCGCTACTTTATATAGATATATATATGGTAATAAAATCCACGTGCGAACGGATTTCAAAGTTACACACGCTCCGCAGATGCGGGCCGACCATTTTATATTGGCGTAAACAGCTGGAGCGTGTATGACAATCCGGAATTCAGGATTTTAGAATATCGTCGGACTCTCGACGTAGCGACAAATTGTTGTCAATGCGAAAAGATCTTTGGCACTATTTCCGAGTGGAAAGTGTTCTCAAAAAGCATTGGAATAAACAGTGGCTGCGAGGAGGCTTTCAGTGGGACTTAAAATAGAGCCTAAATAATAATAATAATAGAGCTTAATTGGGGCTTCAAATTTTCAACGTACGAATGAATCATCTGCGATGCGAAAACATATTTAGAGCGTTTTCTGAGTGGAAAGTCTTGGGATAACCAGGGCCTGAGAGGAGGCCCGTAGTCGGGCTCACAATTGGGTTTAAAATAATTGGGGCTTGAGAGAGCGGGAGCCCTTAAGGAAATCCTAAACAAGTATGAGTGCGAGAGAAAAAAAACCAACATTTTGAATGCATTTTTCTCCGAAACGATTTTATAAAATAAGAAACCGTTTTGGAGAAAGATGGATTTAAAATATTTTGATCTTATGTTGATCTTTAGCCCCACCTTAATGCGGCTTAAAATTTTAGACGTAGGGACAAATTGTCTCCTTTGCGAAAACATCTCCCTGGTTATTCAAATGCTTTTTGAAGACTTTCCACTCATGAAACGCGCAAGAGATTGCGCGTTTTGTGAGTGGAAAGTCTTCAAAAAGCATTGGAATAATTAGGGTCTGAGAGGAAGCTCTTAGTGGGGCTCGTAATAGGGTTTTAAATATTTGGGTCTTGAGAGGGAACCCTTAACGGGGATTAAAATTTGCCCACACCTTTTTAGTTTCCTGAACATCGGACATACACAGACGCATTCGGATGGTTTCGCATTCTATCGTGCAGTCTCAATTCCCCGGACAGGCAAATATACACGAGCCGAAAGCGGAGCAGCAGCGGCAGCGCTCGCGTTCCCCGGGCGCCAAATGAATAGATTTATACTCGCGAGCTGGAGCGCCTTGCTAATTTACCGTTCGCGAACTCACCAAATTCGATGCAAATAAATCACCGTATAACCCAATTATTCGCCCGGCACTCTCTCCCCGGCTCTGTTGGGTGCATGCGTCCGTTTCGGAGTCTCTGATGAACCCAATAGAGGCATTTAGGGCCGACCGTCTATCGGTCTCTATTCACGGTAAGAGATAACTTAATGAATTATTACACCGACCCGATACACGTCCGGTGACCCATTGTACAAGAGACCATAATTCGGTTGCCCTTACGCGTGTCAAACTTTTAAAGAATACGATATTATTAACAATTAAATATTACGAAAGAACGTTTTACATCATTTTTCTTGTTTTCAAATTTTTATTAAATTTCTTCTTTTTTTTTTTTTTTTCATCAACCTTCCACCGATTCAGCCCCTCTATTCAGACCGTGCGCGCAGTGTACATCAACGGCTTTGTCGATTCAAATGAGCCCATTCGCTCGCCTCTTGTGAATATTACTCGCGAGGAGTTTCATATTTGCCGGCGCCAGAGCGAATGCGCCAGGGATGAAGTGTACATAATCAGACGCGGGAGTGTTGCGTGTGTGTGAGGGCTCACGTGAGAAATGGAATTCAACAATCAGTCTACCGATATATAGTATCCCTCGGGAGCTTTTCATCGGGGCAATCGGGCGCTCTCAATGCCCCCTTATTATTCGTTGCCGGACGAATGCAGCAAATCCAGCCGTACCAATATGGATACGAAACTGTGCTTGTTCTGCACACCTTTTTTTTCTTCTCCCTTTTTCACCCCTTATTCTTAAACCTCGCTCCTGACTCGAAGTCTTGAATAATCTATGAAGGATTGTCTACGGCGACTATATTTGGATCTTCATATCCGTTTGAATAATCCTGGACGTTAATAATCCCAGTCTGGTATCTTCAATGTCAGGACGCATAAAGTGGTTTGTTAATGAATATTTATCCATGATGAAAATGTAGAGTGTTCATTATATTCTGTTGATGTAGTCAACAACCGAATCTCATATCGGACGATTAGTGGAAAATCCGTACCGTTTCGTTTATAAATATAAATCTGTTTTATATTTATATAACGCCACTTACTCGCGATCCATCTATCGTGTGAATCTATCGAAAGTTCGTTTACAGGGACGATTGTAGATGTACAATGTAGATTTCGAATGATATATAGTCATTTTAGTTATAAAAATACTTGGCACATACAAACTTGGTCCATATAGACTCGGTCCATGCAGACTTGGTCCATATAAACTTGGTCCACATAAACTTGGTCCATATGGATTTGGTGGATATAGAATTGGTCCATATGGATTTGGTGCATATAGACTTGGTCCATATAAACTTGGTCCATATAAACTTGGTCCACATAAACTTGGTCCATATGGATTTGATGCATATAGACTTGGTCCATATGGATTTGGTGCATACTGACTTGGTGCATATAGACTTGGTGCATATAAACTTGCTGCACATAGACTTGGTGCATATAAACTTAGTCCACATAGACTTGGCGCATATAAACTTAGTCCATATAAACTTGGCCTACATAGACTCGGTCTACATAGACTCGGTCAGGGTCACAATTTATTATCAAAATCCCTGTTGCACGTCTAAAATCGCCCCATAAAATAACCTTTAAATAGCCCATAACATGTCCACCAAATCGATCCTAAACCAAACTCCGTTTCGTTCGCCGCACTTGCGACGCAACGTCGTTAATCATACACACGCGTCGGATAAGTGTCGTGCGTCACACTCGATGAATCATCTTCACCGCACAGCCGTGAACATGCGTCGAACGTTTACCTCTCTAATTCCATCAACCGGCCTTGCTCGTTGTTGCGTTCACAATTGCGGTGCGACGTCTCCCCGCTGAGTGTATACATATTTGAATAGTGCCGGGGAAGGGTGGAGAAAAAAAAAAGAAAAAAAAAACTACAGCGTTGTAACGCTTGTCGTACTGCCGAGGGTGCGGGCCCGCGCTAACGTTAATAGGGCGAGAAAGGCTGCCACTGCTTTTGGCAAAGAAGAGAGATACCCCATCCAGAGCCGGACGGTCTGCCGGGGAGGGATACTGTCTGCTCGTGACGTGCACCACGGCCGGGGCTAAGACTTACGGTCCAGTGGGCAGGGAAACGGCGAGTATGTCTAATTTAAATTGCATTTGAGCGCGAGCCGCGGTACTCACATGCACGTGCCTTCGCCATCACTGCCTACGTCTAGCCCCCAAACCCCAACCCCCCAAAAACTCACCTCACCCCCCGACACCCGTTACTGGATAGGTGAGCGGTGCATGCGCACCGGTCTGCTACATAGTACGAGACAGCCCGGATGGAGCCCGATGGTACAAAATATACATGTATTTAATATACATATATACATATGTATTATATATATATGTATATATGTATTATATATATAAATGTAATATATAAATATATATATATATAGTTATGGTATGGTAGAGCAGCGGTTATTAGTTTCCATACGTCCATGATATCCCTCGGAGGTTTGTGTTAGATAGGGTTGAACGTGCGAGAGCGAGGCTCGCAGAGTCGCTTCTTCAAGAGGGGAGAGCGTACGTGGGCGCAGCCACGCGGCTCTTCATTTTGAACGCAAACCATTAGCCGTTCTCGTTCGGATTACCTCGCGCCGAATTGCCGGGTAATAATACCGGGCGATATGTATTCCGTTATACTTCCCCTGGCGCATAACTCGGGCATTTATTTAGCGGTATTAAGAGGGAGAATACCGCGGAGCGCGCCGCATCGAGGGGGTGCATCGCCGGGGTACGGCGAGTATTAACGCGCCAACGTTTCAACGCGCATTAACCGCGTTGAAACTCATTTTGTATCACCGAGGGGAGATGCGTGTGTATAAAAAAAAAAATCAACCGCTCGACCAAACGGATTTTTCTCGTTCCTCTCCTGTGCTATTTTTTTGCGCTCGCAATCGGGTTTCTTAGTATTCCGTCGAAGCGTAGCCGTTCAGCGCGAGGCGGTCTTTGAAGATGATTTTTTCGTCTTCACCCTACCGGCCTCAATCCTTTTTTTTTTTTTCGTTCTCCCATTCGACCGATAAACTGGAAGCCCCTGGATAGTTACGGTATATCCAGCACCGACGAACCGGAAGGTTATCTCGCTCCCTAGTTGGATATAGACCAGGGAAAATCGATGAGCAACGCCATTGAACTATCGGCGCTGGCACCGTCTCGTCTATAGTTGCCGGATATTCTTTCCGCAGAGTCGTCGGTTATTGCTAAAGTGCCTTTGACATAGCATTCCATTTGTTCGCTGGTATGTGTAGAGAAAAAAATAAAAATAAAGAGTCACTCGAATGGTACAATCAGCGAGTTCGGGAAAGCGGAGGTCGCTGCAGAACCCTTCATTCGGCCTATAAGAGCTGTAGGCGCGCGCGCTGTACTCAAAGTACCCGTGCGATCGGGATTTTTCTGAGGCCAATTGGGTCGAGAAGTTCGCAATCGCTCCCAGAGGTAGTCAAATCAGCTCCATCGCTTCCGAAGTAGAAATTGTCGAGCGTTACATATGGCCCTGATAAGATCCGGAGGAGGCCCTGACAAAGCCTCGTCAGGGCCTGATGTAACGCTCGAAAAATTACTCCTCGGGTTAGTACGATTAAAATTCGCTTTTTCGACCACTTATTTGAGCGAGAACAATCAAACGAGGAAGGAAACGCATAAGACCTTTCAAGTAGGTACATCGCTAACAATGCATAATTATATTAGCATTCGGCACTCTCTTCTTCCAACACATACCTCTTAAACTTTATCACTTAAACTACCATCACATTAACCATAAGATTATTAGTAAGTTTTATTATTGTAATGTTATTATTTTATTCTATTTCTTACTCAAATATTTTAATGATTTTACTGTTTGATTCCTGTACAACGATTACCTTCTCACTGCACTCACTTATGTTGACCTGTAGTACGACTAAGACCAATATAATTTTGACGAAAAGTGGTTAAAATGTTTTAGAGGAAACAAATACCAAATATTTGTTTCCTCTAAAACTATTACCTTCTCACTGCACTCACTTATGTTGATCCGTAGTACGACTAGGACCAACATAATTTTGACGAAAAGTGGTGAACATGGCCCACCCCAGCTCGCAACTCCGTGATCTCTGAACCGGTCCATATTCCCCAGTTCCACCCTACGACTGAGTAACCGTCGCGAATATTTAAAAAAAAACAAAAAAAACAAAAAAAAACGGAAAGCTGAGTAACTTCGCTCGAGCCAAGCAGCGACCCGGCAAAAGTGTCAAAAACTTTTCGACTCACCCTGTATACGCTTACCCGTTAAAGGACGCGGTTTTTTCCCTTATTTGTTTTTCGCGAGCGTCAGAGGGATAAGTGGGCTCTTGAGAATAAGCCCACGACGGTGGAAGCGCGAGAGAAACAGAGAGAGATACGCTCGTTGCCCCAGAACCGCAGAAGCACTCTATGGTAATAACGAAACGAGGGGATTACGTGCGGTTCGTTAAAGTACGGGGATAACAGTCCGGGGGGGTAAAGTAAAATAGATGAAACACGAGCGGAACGTATGAGTTGCGACAAAAGTGTGTATGTATCTTCCCCGGCGAAGCCGTCCGGAGAAACGCGTCATTTACTCGTGTGGGTGTTTCTCTGCCACGACATGTGCTCAAGACCTAAAAAGAGGTGCCAGTCGGATTTGACGAAGCGGGTAGGAAGGAAAAAAAAAAAAAATCAACGACAACAACGACAAAAAGAGTACAGTAGAAGAGGGAAGAAATTTGAAGTTACCGCGAGGCGAGATGCGACATTCGTGGCATCGAAGGATCCGCCGTGCGGAGTAACGATCACCTTATATCGCTCGGGTGTTTGGAACACACGAGCCGGCGAGTCGTACCGTTGGCGAGGGAGCGGCGGAACACCATCCGCGAGGACGCGGTGTGTAGCCGGTGCGGTATACGGCCTTGGGCTACAGGAAATATAGAATTAAGGTCCCGTGGGTACGGCCCGTAATATAAAAGGAGACAAAACACACACAACCGGGAAAGCCATGGCAGCGACGGGAACGGCGGGCGCGGAGAAGAAACGGCCGCTGCCGGCTGATACCCGGATGTCGGTAGCTCGCTCGCTTTCGCGTCAGAGGGTTCTCGAGAAGGAATGAAAACGAGATTTCCCTCGCGCAATGGACCCTCGCCGCCGTTTCCTACCTGCATCGTTTCCCTCGTTCGCGCTTCGCTCCCGCCGGTCTTTCTATTTTACGAGCGGCCATTTTTCTTGTATGGTCCAATCAGTTCGGTCTCTCGCGAACGACACACCGGTGTTTCGCAGTTTAATCGAACGCCGCGTCACGGGCGTGCGTGTGTGTGCGTGTGTGTGTACGGGCAATTTCCATTTTATACACCGCGATCCGGTTCGTTGATAGGGGGGGATTCAATCGTCGTAAAAGAAGCGGCATCTCATCCGAGAGCTACATGAATGACCGCTTCCGAGGGATCGGGAGGACGTTGGTTCAGGAGCTTCGACGAGGTGCCGACGAACGCTGGTCCGTCGTCCGCCGAAAGACGGAGGGGACTTTCGACAGCCCCGACCGGACGACGCTTGACACCGTGGTTCTGTTGCCGGCGCCCGGCTTCATCCGCGTTAAACCATCCGACGGGCGATCGCCGGCTTCGGTCCGGGAATGGAAACTCCGGTGTGTGCCGCAGGAGTATTTGGCCAATATGCAATATGCAACAGTGGTACGTACGGGAGTCGAGAACAGGGCGAGGGAGAGGATCGGCGAGAGTGGGAGGCTGGAAGTTCAACCACAAGCTCGCCGTCGAGCTGGATGCGCAGTGGCGAGCCCCGGCATTAGGAAGAACGGCTGGGGAACCATCCTCCCTGTCCGTCGAGTATATCGTAACCAACGTGCCTGGATTACCGAATGAGTAATAACCGGAATGTCTGGGCGAAGTAGTATTGTTTCCTCGCGTTGGTCCCTGGCGCGCACACACGGTAAACTACGGTGCGGCTCGTCGGGGAAACTTTAGAGTCGCGGTATAGTCACGCGGAACCCGACGCGCCAGCGCCTAACCGGTATACGGCGAAGCTGCTTTCCGTGCTCTGCCAATTAATCTGCGGATTAAGTGACACACCGTTTCACGCTGGGAATATAAAGGCCCGTGCGTACGAGATCATACGAGGAAACGCGCCTGCTACTTATCCTAAAATTAATCTTGGGGCTGACGCCGGTCTTTTGGGTGGCCGTTGTTCCTCGTCGTGTCGCCTGACCGCGCACGAATTCGGACATCGCTCTTCCATTAATGCCCGGTCCGTTTCGCTGATGGGAGTACGGTGAAATCATCCGGGCATTAATGAAGGGCATGGAACGGCCACACGGAGGACCAGAGGTGAAAAGGGATTCGGACGTTGGACACGACATTGGTTCTCCAATCTGCGGGAAAACGCACGACTTGTTGGGAATCGTTGTGGGGTGTCGGCCGATGGAGCACACAGCCGCCCTCGAGCGGGGCATGCCCAGGAAAATAAAAGGGTTTCCCCTCGGGGTACGAGGACGGGCTGGAGAGAACGGGAAGTGCACCGGTCCGGCGACGCGGGTCTCGGTAAACGATTGGATTAGACCCGATGCACGACAGGCGTACCTAATGCAAGTACCATCCCACGAGCGCCCGGAAAGTGGACTCTTACGACGGGATGTACGTATAGAACGAGGTGGAGTCGAACCAGCCAGATTGAGAAGGCGAGATGGAGAGAAAGATAGCAGAGCCGGAGTGTGGACAGAGAAATGGAGGAAGAGCCAGTGTGGATATAGGAGGAAGGTACGGAACGTGAACTGAGCAGCGACTCGAGGTGCCGACGCCGCTGGTAGGACCGGCGAAAGCTACCGAGTGCGGGAACACACTGGTGTCGGTGGACGACTTAGTCGAGTGTGGAAAAATCTTACAAACTCCGACACCTTACCCCGTTCCCGTAGTTCCTCGCTTTACAGAATGTCCCACAATCCCGGTAATCCACCTTCGGAATGAGATCGTCCAATTTCGAGGCGAACCATACACGCCGCACACAACCCATCCAACTGGGAATCGATTCTCTTTCGCGCCGTAGTCATGCATGTGTACTCTAAAAACAGAGTTGTTGTTTCAACAAGCATTACGCGTGTTAATCGTGTAGACACTGTTTACGCGCTCAGGAACACGCTTCTTTGTGCGGTGTCTGGGAGCCGGGGTCGAAACGGACCGTCGTCCATTCGGCAAAATGATTATTTTTCCTGGGTTTCCTTCTTGCCCCGTTCTCCTCCGTACAGAGAATGCCCGGAGTGATGTCCTCTAGATACCGCGGTGGATGGAGTTTCGAGTGCTCCGGGATAACATAGCCGGTTAAGTCTATCGAGTAGCGATCGATGGCTGCTTCATGAATACATCAGAGCGAAGGGCTGTTCAACGTTCTCATTAGATTCCCTCCGCGGTAGTTACAGCTCGGGGTACGTTACGACAAGGGTGCAGTCGTCTGTGCAGGGGCGTGCAAAGAGAGCAGGCGCACCGAACCCCCTTAACAGGCCTCGGTATACGCCCGGTTCGCCACGATTTTCTTATAAACGATCCGGAGATTACGAGGCCTGATGCGCGACTCTACCTCGGGGATTAAAGAGAGGCGGGACCACGGTGCGCCTTCGGGAATTTATGTAATATCGACGGAGCCGGAGGCTACACGGCCTAGAGGTGTGCCGGACGTGGTTTGGGTTCGAACCCTCTCGGTAGGGAAATCGAGACAGAGGTACCATTCGAGAACGTATAGGATGCCCCTCTTATCCATACATACTCCGTACCCATATTCCAATATAAACGGAAGGGGGTCTCTCTATGCTTGCCTCGCTGCACGCCATTACTGTGTCCCGGGGGCCAAAACTTTACGAAAAATGGCTGAATTTATGTCTTATAACCCAACCTCCCCCCCCCATCCCCCCATCCGCCCCCGGAACCCCGCCGTCTCCGGTACTCTAGCTCTTTCTCTTCCCGTAGTTTCGCCGCTATATGTAGAGGCAGCGCTATGGAGGATGAACGAACTTGGCCTCTCCACCTTCTTCTTCTTAAAGGGATCCTCGCGGGCCCGCGGATGAGACCACCGACTCTTCCCTCCCCTGCCGCTCTACCTTACCACCGGCGGCTTCGTGAGTTTAGAAATTATTTCCACGGCCCCTATTATCCTCCGGCGCTATTTATTATTACTGGCTATCGGTCTTACCCGTACCGTGCCTTACTCTCCGCCTGCCTATTGAAGCCGACTACCCGAGGAACTTTGTTCGCCCGGTTTCACCTCTCCCACCGCTCCTGTGCTTAAACATCGCGGAGTTGGTTCCCCACCGGCGATATACCATCGTACACCCTGAGACGGGTCGTCCGCAGCGACTATCGTCATTTTCTCACCGCTCTTTTGATCCATCGGCACTCGTTAATTCAACGCGACGGAGAAATGGCGATTGTTTCGACGGTAGACGGGGCGAAATGGCGTGTGCGTAGTTTTATCCACAATATCGATATTTCACGAGGACGCTATACTTTATTCTTGCTTAAGCTCTCGGGCCTGGGCCGCGCTGCAGTCCCGTGGCGGTAATCGTTTAGCGTTTTCCAACCGCATTGGCAACCCGCTCGCCCACTCGCGCTTACGCCAATTTACGGCTTTCTACACTCCCATAAATAGCAGGTTTAAGCGATAAAATAATTCTGGCAACGGGGGACGCTTCGATCGGTTTCGAGAAGATAAACGAAACAAAACAACAAATATCCAACAGAAATTTTTGGCCATCGACACCGACGGTGCCGCCATCTGTGTCAAGGTTTGCTGGACCGTAACTGGCCAGCGCTTGCCCGGCGCAACTTTCCAAAAAAGCTGTCATCACCCCAACTAAAGTCCAGACCCAATCTAGCTACACCCCAAGCGGTTTCCACACAGCTATCTCACAGGAATCGAAACCGACGGCGCTGCCATTTGTGTCAAGGTTTCCTGGTCCGGACCTGGCCAGCGCTTGCCTGGCGCAACTTTCCAAAAAAGCTGTCATCACCCTAACTAAAGTCCAGACCCAATCTAGGCACACCCCAAACGGTTTCCACACAGCTATCTCACAGGAATCGAAACCGACGGCGCTGCCATTTGTGTCAAGGTTTGCTGGCCCAGACCTGGCCAGCGCTTGCCTGGCGCAACTTTCCAAAAGAGCTGTCATCACCCCTATCAAAGTCCAGACCTAATCTAGCTACACCCCAAGCGGTTTCCACACAGCTGTCTCACAGGAATCGAAACCGATGGCGCTGCCATTTGTGTCAAGGTTTGCTGGCCCGGACCTGGCCAGCGCTTGCCTGGCGCAACTTTCCAAAAAAGCTGTCATCACCTCAACTAAAGTCCAGACCCAATCGAGCTACACCCCAAACGGTTTCCACACAGCTATCTCACAGAAATCGACAACGACGGTGCCGCCATCTGTGTCAAGGTTTGCTGGCCCGGACCTGGCCAGCGCTTGCCTGGCGCAACTTTCCAAAAAAGCTGTCATCACCCCAACTAAAGTCCAGACCCAATCTAGGCACACCCCAAACGGTTTCCACACAGCCATCTCACAGCGTTTCTCTCCCATCCGTAACTGTACGCAAATATGTTATCTTATTCGTTGCTCGATCTTTCCTCTCATCTTTACGTTCTCGAAGAAATTTCATATGTGCAGCTCGTAGCGAATGCCGGGGGGCGCGCGCATAGGTACGTTTGTGTCCCAGTATCGAGAAAAGCTCTTCGGGCGATAGATATGTACATGTATATAGACGATACATACACGTACACAGATAGCGGATCCGTGCGAGGCACGCGAAGAGCGATGGGTTAGTGAAGGATGAGCAGAATGGGGTATGAGCTTCTGGGTTGAAGAGGAACTCCGCCGGGAGGGAGCGACGAGGAGTGGGACTGGGCTATGGAGGATATATGTGGGCGGATGAGAGAAACGTAAGTACTATACATGCCGGTGAGAAAAACGATTGAGGGGTGGCGGTAGGGCGTCTATTTTATACGTCGACGTCTGCTGGTGCCGACGCCGCTGGTACATCCACGATCACCCGTTCTCGGGGATCAACTCCGCGCGAGAGTTATGGCTATATATTGATAACTGCCTTCGTCGATACCGATATAGCTATATTCCGATCTACGCCCACTACCCTTCGTCTCTATATCATTTATTTTTTACCTTTTACTATATATACATTCCATCCGGTTTTTTTTATTTCCCTTCCATCTATAAAGAAAAAAAAAAAAAGATGTAAGAACCTTATAAAATAGCGCCCGACGGTTTCGCCGAATGAAAATTCTGCTCGTGAACCGATGTATCTTAATTGAAGACGCGATGAAGCGGAGAGAAAGGAGGTGATGTTAGCCTCCCGTCCAAGGGCCGCGTCGGGACGCGCACAGTGGCGGGATGAAAAGTGGATGGAGAATCCAGGTTTTCTTCAGAAATACCTACTCGTGTATAATCAGAGGGACGAGGAAAAATGCATGGAATGAAATAGATTCCGGCGAGAGAGGGAGGGGAGGAGATAATATGAGGGAAGGGCGAGACGGAGGCTGAGACGGAGGAGTCTCGGATGGTAGCGAAGAGCTAAACCCGAAAAGAACGACATTCATGCAATTTCCAGCGACCGGCTAAGCCGCCGGATACTCATTAAGAAAGGTTCTCTCTTCCTCCCTCGTTCCGCTTCCTTTATTTCCTTTTTTTATTATTTCTTCTTTTTTTTTTTTACTTTCTTTCTTCCCGTTCTCACTCATTTTCTATGTGTATACCGGGGGCGTTGCCGCCACGTTGGTTTCTTGCTCCTTCCCACCCGCTCGGGCCCGTGTCTTGGCTCATTTCGCTTCCGTTCTCTCATCATTTCTGCGAGGCTCCGGGGGTGCGGGCGCTGCCTCCGCGTCAGCACGGTCTGGTACTACCGGCCTGACTCGATCCGAGGGTTTTATTCTCGGACGAAGGCGCCTCCGGAATCGCTACAGTCTCCGGGCATTAAAAGTAGGGAGTTGTCCTTACTTACGGCACCGGAGATTAGAGTTCTCTCAGGCATAATAAGCTCCTCCCGACGAGCGCCAACGTCGGGCGTTTCGTGCGCCACGGCATCCTCATTAATTGATGGACGCGTCGAGTCCGCAAAACCTTTTGGCGGCGCCCAACTTGGCGAGCAACGAGGAAATTTATCGAATTTGGGTGCTGGAATTTCGCATCCAGACGCGACTCCTCCATTCGAGACAACGCGAGGCAGCCTCGGCTGCTATCAACGTCGGGAGTTGATGACGTGTCACTGTGCGGGGTGCACTCGGTTCGGCTACCTGATGCACTTCTGCTGAAAGCCCCTATCAGTTCCGTGCCAGAGTCACGGGGTGGGATGAGGGGAAAGCTAGCTGAACTTGGTCTGGTAGCGGAAGCACCGACCAGCAGCAGCAGCAGCACCGGCAACGGCATGAGGAACTTCCTGAAACCTCGAAGCTGTTGCCGCCGCCTGGAAAGACCAGGGGATGCAACTACCGGGAGAGATATAGAGCCGCTCTCGATGCTGGGTCATCGCGTTCGCGCAGCGTGCCACTCAAGCCGATCGTTAACGAGACCCGTGGCTATGGAAGTAACAAATTGCGATGGAGGGAGAGACGCGAAAATTAGAGAGAGCTGCCGGGAGTCAAACGCCCGAACCTCACGAGTTCCATTCGACAGCCGACGACTGGAAGACTGACGTGCCATCGGTACAACCGTAGGGGTAAAGAGTACGTGGGTTACTGTTCGTACTTTTAATGAGAGGTGGCCTGAGGAGTCGATAAATAAGAGGCGAACGGAGAGTTTGCATAAACATGTGTAAATGTACTGTTTACTTGTGTACAGTAGACGAACGCGTAAGTTCCATGCTGGGGAACCAATCCAATTAGGCACGATCGGATAAGTTGGATTCACCCGCCTTAGTAGAGCAGGAATGATTTGATAGCCAGATAACAAAATGAAATGCGTATTTCGTCTCCCCGCCATGCAAGTGGATGGACTTCCGGAAAAGGGCGATTGAGTTTACCTGGTCGTGCTTTGTCCAACTTATCCGGTTGATTAAACTTATCTGGATGCGACTTAGGCGGTTGTCTACTGTATGGGTATTTCTCCGATACCGCTATTGGAGAAAAAGGGAATGAGAGATATAAGATTCTTGAAAAAATCCCGATTTTTTTAACAGGTCGAGGTATATTGTCCAAATATTTCTTGATTTACTTTATCATTCAAAAGGTAAATATTTTAGTTCAATTTTATTTTATTTTGATGGCTGGAAACAGTCTGATTAAGGGACAAAAAAATGACTGAAAATCAACGAAATAGTTAATTCGTTTCTCGATAATCGCGCGGAAAATATTTATGTGGTATGAAAGGATATCCATTGAATTAAGCTCAAAGTTTTTGAATGAAGGACGTTAATTGACCTAAATATTAGCTCGGACCGATATGATCAATTTAATATTTTACTAAATTCATATCCTCGTACAGGAGACATGTGTCGCGGGGATAAATCGACTTCGGTCATTTTTCATTCATCGGTTGAGCGATTTACTTCACGCTTTCTTTAGCGAAGCTTCATTTCACAAAATTAGTATTGAGGTTAACGCATGCAGTTTCCCCCGTAGATCGTTGGCACGTCCGAATTCTACTCGGTCATTGAATAACCAGCGTCCGGATAGCTGATCGGATAGAAATTAAAAACTAATTCCTCCCCTTATAGTATATCTGACCCCTTTTCCGCAACTTCTTATGTGATTGGCTGGTATCGAATTGCTACGAGTACGTTGCCTGATTCGGCATGTCCCTTTCTCTCGATACTTAATCGACAAACACACACGGTCCTTCCGTTACGTGACCGAGAACTTCCCATCTGGGAGGAGGGGGGGGGGGGGGAGAATTCACGCGAAATGCTCGCCTTTTCCTTTTCTATTCGTCCGAGACTACCTTATTCCCAACTTCACCTTACGTCCCATATCCTCCCCCCCATCTGTGCTCCCCCTTACCCCTTCATCGTAGCTTATGAAAGTTGCTGAGCCAAATTGGAGAGAGAATTTTTGCGCCCGTCCAATCGCGAGTAATTGGGCTCTCGTAGGGGGACGAAACGATCCTCCTCTCAGGGCTTACGAATTACGCACTTCTTTTTCGCCGCGGTGAAACCGTCACGTTCTCACCAAGGGGGACCGAAAGACTCTTCCTCACGGATAGGCACTCCACCGATATCGCAGCTTATCTCAACCCCCCTAGAATTTCACGTTAATAAGAAGGGAAAAAAAACACTTTACCGAGAATGTGGATTTTCTTTCATTATCCCGGTGAATAATTCGTGGGAGCCGTACAGCGATATTTTTTTTGCGCGAGGATTTCTGTCAAGGGAAAAGCCAAGTGCAATCGCATTTGGGGTGCCGTTATGTGTAATCCTCGCGTAAAAAAGATTGCGACCCTTACTAATTTTTAGGTGCAACTTTTTGCACAAGTTAACATAGTACCTTCCCTTTTAGGTAGTCCTTGCGAACGGTGTTCACTTCGCATGAGTTTCCGAGAAATTAGAAGGCAATGCTTCTGGATGGTATGAAAATTTTAAAGAAATCAAGGATATTAAAGGTGCTGAAAAGATTCATTTTCATAATAATAATTCCGAATTGTTATTAACAAATTGATGAAAAATAAAATTGTCCGACAAATTTCCTGGAAACCTAACTTTTTTTTTTACAAAAATGATTCGATCATTTTTCTGAATACGTATGAATTCTTTCAGATTTGTAAATGCACTTTGAATTTTTTTCTTTTTATATGGGAAAAATGTGTAGAAAGTCACAAAATTCAAAGTGAATTCAAAAATCTGAAAAAATGCATACGTAGAAAAATTAACGAATCATTGTCATAAAAAAAAAGTTCGGTTTCTCGGGAAATTTATTGAACAATTCAATTTTTTAACAATTTGTTGATAACATTTTGGAATTATTATTTTGCAAAATTACCCTTTGCAGCGATTTTAATATGCTTGATTTTTTTTTAGATTACAATACCATCGAGAAGTGTTTGGAATTCTCTCTCATTTCTCGGAAACTTATGCGAAGTGCACGCCAATCACAAGGACTACCTTAATATCCACCCAGAGCTAAGTGGATGTCTTTATTTTCGTTTATTTGATTTAGTAACGTCATTTGCCTCGTCGAACATTAATAGGCCTGCAATACCACAAGATGACGCATGACCGTGCGGTTACCGATATTCGCAACCTGTAAACACCGCAGGAGCAAATGTTTGACCCAATCCACTGTGCTAATGCGAGCCTCATGCGGGACGGTAGCGCGTCCAGTGTGCAAATGCAATAACGACTCCCACTCGTTCCCACGAACGAAATGGCGATTCCCCTGGTAGAAATTCTAATGCTCAATATTGGGCTCTCGAAACGCACGAAAAAGTCCTCCGGAATTTCCGCTAACGTGATTTTGGCATCGATCGCCCGTCCGCGATGCTCGCTTTAACAAATATTACCATACACCGATCGTCGACAATACCGCCGATGCCGGTTCCCCTGACCGATTATATCTGAAATTTCATAAACCACCATATCCCCGTCGGTACTGCTGAGACATCGTTCGTACGTGCCTCCCGCTCGATTTCCTTCCCGGATGATTGAGAGAAAAATCGTTCGACGCACAAAAGAGCCTGGGCTGGAGGAACGAGTAAAAAAAAAAAAAAAAAGAGAAACCGGTTAGTTTCCCTCAGTCGAGCTATCGGCAGCGGAGTTTGTTTTAGAAAATCACGAAGGTTCCCTTCGGTGGCGGGCCGCTCGCGGGTTTGTTCACTGGGCCGTCGATGGCCGAGAGAGAGTTTTCCTCCGAACCGATTGAAATTCAGCATGCGTATATTCTTCGCCGGTCAGGTGAAATCCCCCCCCCCCCCCCCGACCCAACCCCCACCCCTACGAGCCCGGCCCCACGAAGGCATGATTTCACGTCGAGCGTATTCAGGAAGCGTAACTTTGATCGCGGAATCACAATCGAATCTTGCCAAAGTGCAGACCACTCCCGTTCGCCCCTGTGCACCACGATAATATACCTACACCCGGGTCCATCGCTGCCGGTTTCACCTTCGAGCGTCTGTACTCTTTTGTATTCGTATGAATGTATGTGCTGTGCTGCAATGGTAGATATATCACTATATACATCGTATATAAATATATATAAATACATCTATGTGTACGCGCTGCACATGCCACACTCCGATGCACTTGAATTCGCGGACCTCGCGCCATGGGCGATATATTTATGTATCAGGCCGGTATATTGTTTAAAATGTCGCTCGGCTGAATTCGATTCCCGCAATCACGTGTTATCGTCGCGCATTTATATTTATCGCATAATGGGATAATGGGACTGAGGGCATAGCGAAAACATTGACGGGTTGGATTAATCATCCGCCGTACGTAATGCGGTGGCGGTGTGAAATGATTCAACCTTTGTTTTTATGCGCCACTACCGAGTATTCGATGAATTCGTAACTACCGCCCGCATAACGTTCGTATGCAGGGTAAATGGTCGTCAGCGAATGCTTTTTTTTTTTTTAGAAATCGTCCCGACTAATTAACGCGTCGAGTTTGTCGTATAATGTTTCCATTGCGGTTCATGATGTACCAACGATGTTGAATTTTGTTTAAATTATTTAAAAAAAGGAAAAATAACGAAAAGCCATAATTTTCGTTGGTTTGATTCGGCGAATTGAAGTCGAGTCTGCGCGAGGCAGGGTAGTTCGGTAAAAGCCCGCTGGAGAGTCTCCGTCACTCGTGGTAGATGAGAGTTCCATTTTCGTTTCATTCGCCGGCAGGCCGGGCTGCGGAGTCAGGATATGGGTTTATGTATAGCGACGCCGCTCAGGGCAGCCGGGTGGGCGGGCGCTTACCAGTCCGCGGTTACCATCCACCGTGGTAAATTCAATTCCCAATGCTTTTTCACGAATGTAAATTCCTTATCAAAGTTTGAGCTGGATTACAAATTCAGAATGAAGTAAAGTTTCCCCGGCTTGGGCGCTGTTGCCGCGGCAATAGCGGCATCATCAGCCCAGAACCGGAAGCCCAGAGCTTTCTCGGTGTCTTTCGTTTTATTCCTTGAGGGTGAAGAGGGAGAGAGAGAGAGAGAGAGTTGAAGGAAGTGGAGACTAGTGACCGGTTGATGGCGCGGGTCGTCTGCTGGTCTTTTCCGCTACTCTTGCTGGTTCCCAGGAGCTTGGAAGCTGGATAGCGCAGAAATTGGAAAGGGGCGGCTGCTACCAAAGTACCTACTCTATATATATATATATATATATATATATACGTACATATACATATATATATATGGATATGTATATGGCATATATATTTATATATATGTAGAGCCGAAGCGTTGGAGAGAAACCACTGTCATGTAATATGCATAATAGGGAGAGAAGGACAGTTTGAATCCTAAATTTGCATTCGTCTGCGACCTCGCCGTCCCTCCAACGGGGACTCGTCCGATAACGTACGGCAGATAGGGATTTCGTTGAGGTAGTTTCGTTAATTATCCGAATGAACGGGACGAGACGAGCGTGGATCCCTGGGTCACGAAGAGTCGAGGAATTCCTGAAACGGAATGATCTGCGCAATCACTGGAGGCGTCTTTGGGATTCTTAGGGATTCTTAGGAATTCTTAGGTGTCGCGGTAAGAGTGGCGAAGCCTGCCGGCTCCACTTGTCACGGGCATCAATCGTACGGAGACTACTGGTCCACCACTTGTCCGATACATCGCCCGGAAATCGCAAGGAGCCGCGTTCCGAATTCAATGCTGAGACCTAAGAATCACGTCCTTCTGGTTGTCCTCGTCCAACGACCGCGAAGCAGAACGACCGAGTCCCGGTTTTACTCATTCAGACATCGAGTTTCAATGAGCTCCGCGCAGCCCTCTCGGGAGCGGGATTACGTGATCCCCTGAAGCGGCTGCCACGCTAAAACCTCCACTCGCTTATTTGCGGGACATTCGTCGCGAGGGAATTGCGAATTGGGCTTGCGGTTCGCCAAGACTGTCGGGGCGCTTCTCTGTCCGGCGAGCAACGCTGAGCAACCTGGTCAATGTACATATTTACAGCAGTCTGTCACGATCCGTGCGAACCCTGCGATAGAAAACAGGTGGGAACATCCGCAGGGAGTCCGCGTGTTCCGTTTTGTCGGGTTCGGAGATGCCGACTCGCTCATCTGCATGGCGGCGGCGGCTTTCGGCGGGTCAATTAAGCCAACGTGAAACGAACCGGCGGGTCTCTCCGCATTAGTTTCCTGTCCCGGACGACCGGGGAGAGCTACTCCGTGTATGCGAGTCATTACGAATATAAGCAAATCTGGATGGAACGCAGAGCCAAGTTTCTCAACGCAGGAGGAAATTTGTTAGCCTCCGTTACGGAGTCCGATCCTCGGGGAACAGAGAGCGGCGATCTCTTCGACCGTCCAATCGACCGGCGGAAGGTCGACGAACGTCCCCTAAAATTCTTGCACTGAGAAGAAGAAACGGTTGGATTCAGCAAGTGCGCGGTGACACACGTTCAAAGGTGTATTTTGTTGGCACAACAAATATGTTTGTTTCGATCGACAAATTTTGAATAAATTGAAGCAAATATTCGTTTAACAAAACAATGCTCTATTTGCATCAAACAAGTAACAGCTTTGATCGTATGTCACCGCGACTTTTGGTTAATCCAACCAATTTTTTTTCTCAGTGTGCTCCGCCGTTTTTCTTGGATCACACACGGAGGAACAAACTGGTCTTTCGTCGGACCGCCTCTCGATCCCGTCCTATCAGCGGTATTGGCGCTTCTAGTGTCCTGAGGCGGATTAATCGGACGACGGCAGCAATCAATTGATTTCCGGGAAATCGAGGGAGGGAGTTCGGGACTTTGGAAACCCTCCATGTGAGAAATAATGACGAAGTGGCGACCATCCAGTGTCGCAGATGTACATCCGTATATATATATAGACGAGCAACGAACATCGTAAAATTGTGTTAAGTCACGTACCGCCGTCACTCAGCCGTTATCGATTTGGTTATTTTCTCTTGCCTTCCTTTTGTAAATCTAAATTGGATTCACTTGTCAACGCTTCTTGCTCTGCCCTCCGTTCCGCTCACATTCAGCGGAACGATCGGTGCCGCTTCTATATTTCACTATCGCGTTTCATCTCTTTGTCCGTTTAGTTATTTCACATCAATGCAGCTCGAACGCTGCTGCAACTTCCGGAGATTTAATAACGGACGATAGGTCGGATATTGATCGTTGTTGGGCATTGTGACGAAGGTTCTTCGAATCTTCCTTTTAAGATGGTTCTTTGAAGATTCGGCATTGTATGCATGTAGAGGACGCGAATGATGCAAACGTACGGGTCATATTTTGCGACGTACGTCTTCGGACCAGCCGGTAAGTCTTCGGCGACGATCGATCCTCAGGAGTCACGGCTCGATCGTTACGGTTCTATTCGCGGAAAATCATTCCTCAATGGATCGCATTGTGACTCGGTGGAATTCGTGCGCGATTCGGAGAAAAGGCGACTTGCCGCGATCGATACCGAAAGCCATTTGAACGACTGTAGCGGAGATCCGCAGTGTACTCGAAGACTGGCGTCGGTATGTCCGTAACTTGGCCCGCTGTTGCTCCAAGGGTAATAAAGATGAATTCAATTGGAGCAATCGCGCAGTCTCTGGCTTTGCTTTACTATTTCAATGACCCGGGGCGCCTCGATGGAAAGTTCGTCCGCAGCGAACCTTCGAGTTAATTGGCTATTAGCCCCTTTCCCCTTATTCGAAGTGTCAAAAATTCCTCGATCGATAATGCAGAGTGAAATGTCGTACAAGGACCGCGAGAGCAAAGCAGATGCTGGCTCGGTTTCAGAAATCTTCCGCTCCTGTCCGGACGAGACAGTCGAAACACTTCGACCCGCGGAGTTTGGACCTTTTTCCGAGTTGGCCGCGAATCACTTTCCTCCCACGTAACTCGATGAGCGCTACTTACGGAAAACAATTTATTCCTCGCCGGTGTAAGGCGAGCACTTTCTCTCGGGGACGACGAAAAAAAATAAGACTTTTACGAGAAGCTTCGTAAATGGCACTCGTATTCATCAGGGAACAAACGTGTACCGTTGACTGCCTTTGTGCGCGCATTGTGTATTAGCGATGACGCAGAGACTCTCCCTTTGCCGGGCGGCACATGAAATAGGAGAATACTGAACGAAGAATCCACCAACCCCCGCTCTCGGTATATTGTTCACTGTTTTTGTCATTATTTTTTTCAAATATATTTTTTTTCTTATTTTTGAGTAACTACCGGCACCGGGTTTTCTCTCTGGCTTCGCAGAACGGATATTTCCCGGCATGCCGGTGAAAGCCGGAGAATTCGAGTGTGCAACCCGGCGGAGAAAAATCATCCGTGCCATTCCTCCCAGAGACTTCGGAAAGCTTCTCCTCACCGCCGAATGTCTTCGGTGCTCTTTACTCGCGCGAGTGTGTACTGTATATAACCATCCTGAGGATCCATCATGCTCGAAGGATGCCGATGCTTTTAGCGATATTAAATGTTGTCCCCGACGTCGGTGTAGGATCGGGGAAGAAACCACTTTTCCTCGTCATGAATCTTTTTCTTCTAAAATGACTCATGAGATCGCGACCTCAGCGTCGTCTTCAACCGCGGCATGAATCGGGGGCGATTTCAGGCACGAATGCAAACAAGATATGCTTTTCAGGTCCGAGTGACATTTTGAATTTTCCGCTTCAACTGCTCACGGCAAATAGTTGAATTGTATTTTGAACGGTGAGAATCATGAATGAATATCTGTTTCGAGTGAAGGGGTTAACCCTTTACTCGGGAACGGAGACCTCGCTGTACTAAATACAAGTGAGCTTCTGAGAGAACTTCAGATGGACCAACATGCATACAGAAATGAATGTTTCAACCGGTGGTTTGTTCAAAATATTCACAATATACATTTCAAGAAGGATTGCGTGGTTACAAGCGCCTCGAAGGTTTGAGCCAATTGCTCGTTTGTACTTTGAGTCATCGGACTTTGCCTCGCAGGGCTTGAAGTTCCGAAGTTTCGAAGTAGAGCCTTGCTCGCTTTGTGTACATTTCTGTGATGTAGCTGGTCACATGGTCAATGAATAACCAACTTTTGATTCCTCATAGAGGTTGTGGTGAAAAAAACATTTGGAGATTTTAATGAAAACGTTGTCAGAATGTTCCAAAACATCGAAAAATCATATTTAGAAGAAATGTTCGGATGTATGTATGGATGCTCGCATACGTACGTGTATGTACGTATGAAACATACATACATTCATCCGGACATTTTTTTCTAAATGTGATGTTTCGATGTTTTGGAAAATTCAGGACACGTTTTTTTCTTAATATTGCGCCCTTATATATATACTATATAGAATTGGTTTTTTGGAACATAGAATTAGTGTTTTGGAACATTCTGGTCACATGGTCAATGAATAAGCAACTTTTGCTTCCTCATAGAGGTCATGGTGAAAAAAACATTTGGAGATTTTAATAAAAACGTGGTCAGAATGTTCGAAAACATCGAAAAATCATATTTAGAAAAATGTCCGGATGCATGTATGGATGCCCGTATACGTACGTGTATGTACGTATGAAACAAACATACATTCATCCGGACATTTCTTTCTAAATGTGATGTTTCGATGTTTTGGAACATTCTGGACACGTTTTTTTCCTAATATTGCACCCTTATATATATATATACTAGGTAGAATTTTATGACATAGGGTCAGAACTTGTGTGCACAAGAAAAGACCGTTTTAATGGAGATGGGTGAATGTCGGTTTCGTGAGAAGAAGAGTGACGCAATGCTTTCATTTAGAGTATTGTCCCTTTATAGTAAACGAAAAGTGCTATAAAGGGACGTAAAGAGCGTGCTTTTTGTTGAGACAGAAGGTCGTGTTTCCAAGAGTAGAGAGTCTACAGTGAGAGTATTAAGACCGTGTGGCAGCGGCGCGTCTCGTGGCTGACCTGATACAATGGTTGGCCGCGTAATGTAATGATAAAACTTACTTCTAGATCAATTAATGAAAAAAGATATTAATAAAAAATTACATAGAACGGTAACTCACCCAACGGGAAAGGAATTTTTTTATTACAATTTTTATTAATTTATTCATTCTTTCACGGTATGTAAAAAGATATAGAATGCAACGGGCTCGAAGGAGAGACGAGCACGAGGAGTTTCTTTCCCGAGAATTTTCGTGGGAATTGAATCCGTTGGGTCGGATTAGTTTCTCGTTTCCCGTGATAAGCGCGATGCTCCCGAGATTTCTTTGGGCTAAAACCCGGGTGAATTTTCACCCCGCAAAACCCTGACATTTTCGTCGGGAAGCTCGACCGGGGGATGTTGCACGCGAGATACATTTTTTGACCCCTCTTTTTTCATGCGCCGGGGAAAAAGCCATCGGCCGGCTGTCGGTCATTAAAGCCCTCCGCGCGCGGGTCGCTCGGCGCATGCGCGCATCGGACTCGCACGTTTTACACGTTCCTGGATTTACCAGTGTACTTTCCCGCACGATATTCCCCGTACCTTGTCGGTCAGGAAACCTTTCGTTGGACTCGGTCGCGTGAGCACCGACGCCGGATGAAACCACTCCGCCCCTCATTAAAACCGCGATTTTTTTTTTTTAAGATTCTCCAAAGAAACTCAGCGAACTAATGGACGAATGATTCACCGAACAACCAACGGGCAAAGAACACTCATTAAAACAACACTCAACATTCTTACCGCCTGCCGCAATATCGCGATCTTTCGAATCCCCTCTTAATCTTTTGAACTCCTTATCAATCCGATGTAAAAAAAAAAATGAATTCCTTTAACTGTATTCGAACCCTTTGCGCATAAAAAAGTAAGTATTCGTCTTTAACTCCTATCTCATCATATATTCACCTTATTACCTCATTCATTTGCCCTTCTCTGCAGGATACCTAGTAATTAGTAGACATTATATATATATATATATATATAATTTTGAAAGCCATCAAGGAGAGCAGCATACGTAGTATGTACGAGGAGCAGCGATGCGCGAGGCAAAGCTCCGCCGGTACAGGCCGAAACTGAGAAGTTGGTCGTCTCAGTCCCGGACGAGGAGTGGGGAGAGAGCACCGGCACGCCAAGGGTTGAAGAGGATAAGGAAATTGCGGTGTATGGAGCGCGGACGAGAGTCAAAGGATAAACTAAACCGCGCCGCTCACCGGGCGGGGAAACTTCCTAACTGTTGGCTCGCTGTTGCCGGCCGAGAATTTCCACAATCGGCGTGTGCTTCGGCGATTCATGCGTCAGGTAATTTAATCGAATCGCAGCTCGCCGATCTCTGCTCGCTCCCATCCCGCGTCCGCGAGTTAGCGAAACTCCCACCGGCGTCCGCCCATCGCCAACTTCCCGGGAACGTTCACTTTTCTGCCCCGATCTCCCTTGATCTCCGTCGGATATCGTCCGACGTTCCGCAATTAGAGGGGGCGGTTCCACTTTTGAATCCTCGGTATCGCGCACCGCTGGCCGGAAGCCCCCGAGAACGTGCGCGAACGTCGATCGGAAAGTTAATCAAGCCGACCGCGGACGGAAGCGATATTTTCGGTACAACGGGCCGGACTAAGGTAGCCGCGCGATATCGCGCTCGCCGAACGGATTCGACGCCCCCCCCGGCTGAGCCGAAAGTTTCTTCACCGCGCGGGGCTTTTCACAGCGTGTCGGACGGAATTTCTCACCGGAAGTGGAAAACACACGGTATTACGTCGGAAACATACGAGACCCCGTTGGGGCCGTCCCGACGCTCGCCGACGCTGTTTAATATTTCCCGCGGTCAAACCTCCCGACATACTCGTGCGGTACACAAACTATTTTGTCATTAATGTTTGCCACAAAATATCTGTCAAATTAACGTATTTTATTTTTCGTAGTCGTCAGTAGGAAAATAGATTTATTGCCAATGTTAATATTTGCAGTTGTCTTCTTATGATACATTTTTTACCTCATGCTAATTTTACACCTTGGCAAAGGGCCATCGACCTGGGTCCTTCAGCCCGAGACATTCTTTGGTATTTGGAAGGTTTTTTTTTCTTTCCTCAGTTTACGGATAAAAGATTTGTAGATTTTACTTCGCGAGTCTTCCGTTGGGCATTAATTGTAATCGTCGATAGGTTGTGTATGTGTATGGAAAATTCGTGTGTTTTTAATTTTTTTGTAAAATTAACAAGAAAAGAATTGTGAACGTGGGTAAAAAGCAAACGGGCTTTCTCAGACGAGGAGCGGGAGATAATTCGGAACGCTCAATCGTTTATCCCGATGGGGTTTAATGGATCGGGAAGTGAGGAAGGCGCGGGCACACGCGAGTGTCGGGTGTTCGCCTCGTATTCAACCGCTCGAGATAGTGGATAAGGATGAAGGGTCCCAGGGGGTGGGGGGAGGGGGAGGGGAGGGGGGATGAGCGAGAGGTTGTATATAAAGTCTGAGTCTGAGAGGTGCGGATGGAAAAATCCGGGCAGAGAAAAGAGAGAATCCAGAATGAGCGGCGGCGAGGGAAAAGGGCGAGCGTAGGAGCAAGAAACTAGCAGGAAGGGATGAAAGAGGCAGCCGAGGGGTGAAGGGTGAGGAGGGGGGGGGGGGGGGTTGAAGATACCGAACGACAGACTCAATACCCGCGCGGCCCGTAACATTTTTCTCATTAAATCGATTGAGGGCGAGCGCGCCATGACGTACGAAAAAAGGACGATCCGGAGGCCCCTTCGGCGAAACCCTTCGGGAGACAGGAAAAGCGGCGTGCGCGCCGGTTCGCCGCTCCGCATCTCCGGCCCTCCGCCCCGCACTATTTTATTCTCTCATCGCTTTCTCCCCGTCCTTCCGCACCCGCTCTCTCGCCTCGGTCCCGGCATCCGGCGAGCTTCCGTAATTTGCGTAATCCGGCGAGCCGTGCCCGCCGCGCCGCGGGTTTCGACGTCGTTGCTTCGACGGGTTACCGACGTCGATCCGGGAGGGAGGTTCTTACCTCGTTCTACGCCGTTCCTTCGTCGATCCTCCGGCCCGCCCGCGTCCCGGGCATTATCGCGAGGTACGCTGTACATTAGCCGATGGTACGGCGGATTCTCGTCACCGGTAAAACCCGGAGGAGGCGGGTTCGGAAGATCGTTCGTGCACGCCGCGCTCCGACACTCGACATCGACGTCGTCCGGACACTTCGCTACCCGAACACGCTTTTATTTTTGAGTCGAGCCCCCGGGCTCGTGTCGTGCGACGACGCGGAGCGTCCCGGCGACGACGTTGCCGCGAACGGGAACGATTTTCCGACCGGATATTAAAAGAAGCGAGGATTCGGGCGATACCGGGGGATCAGAGAATCTTCCTCGTCGGCTCTGTCAGCCGAGTCTGGGAAACGGGAGGACGTCATATCCGTCGGCCATCTTCGTCGGTGTCGCGGTAACGATCCGATCTTACGTACTTGCTACATAGTAAGTAGTAGCGGCAGTATTTGTTAGCAACATTTTACAATGGTTATCGATCATTCGAGTGTGTAACAAATGTCTTGGTTTTTACATGATTGTATGTCAACAATTTCTGCCAACGAGCCGTCGACCTTGGTTCTTCAGCTCAATACATAATAATATATTATTGTATATATAATATACATTACTTATATGATTATAATACATCATTTTTTTATGTGCGCACACTGAGAAAAAAATTGGTTGGATTAACGAAAAGACGCGGTGAAATACGTTCAAAGCTGTTATTTGTTTGGTACAAATAAAGCATCGTTTTGTTGAGCGATTATTCGCTTCAATTTATTCAAAATTTGTTGATTGAAACAAACATATGTGTTGTACCAACAAAATACACTATTGAACGTATGTCACCGCGCATTTGCTTAATCCAACCATTTCTTTTTCTCAGTGCATGTGGCACATGGAAAAATAAAAATGATGCACTCGGTGCGGTAAAGAAAAAGGTTGTGAATAACAAATTATAATATAAGTCGGTAGCAAAGAGGAGCTTTCGTGTGAGCGGTGGACCCGCCGCGAATCCAACGGAAGTCCTCAATGCGATTACCTCCCGATCTCTCCTTTTCTCTTCCCAGCCGGTAAAGAGGGATGGAGAGACCGAACGAAGGGTGCGAGTTAACACGATATAATATCGGTGAAGTTTCCATCGACAAAGGAGATAAGAGGGGTGGCGGCTTATATGCTCCCGGATTGGTGCAGGAAAGAAGTGTAGGAATAAGAAAAAAGGATGAAATGAAAAAAAAAAAACCGGAGGTCCCGACTGAAAACCCCGGAATTGAGCCCGGGTTATTGGACCTGAATTTCCTTCTACTCTTTTATCCCTTCTTGACTCTCGATCTATTCGTCGAGTTAGTTGATCCGGAAAGCCCGGAGCGAGAGGTATATAGGCGAGAGAAAGAGCCGACGTCGACGGTCGCATCGGCGGATCATTCTCGCATCGCCGAGTTTCCCCTTCCGCGCACACGAGCCTCAACCGGTGATGTGCCTCACGCGACGATTTTATACCGCCATAAGAGCAAGCGGAGTCAAAGTCATCGGGGCTTATTCAATCGAAATTTATTACACCAGACCATGGAACGTTACCTCGTTAGTTTAGTGGTAATGACGCGCGGGGCCGGTGCTGACGGACGTCGGGCGGACACTGGCCGACGCAGTCCCGACACTGGGCCGATGACGGGCCGACGCTGGGCCGATACTGGTTCCGTGTCGCGCTTCCACCGGGCTATTCACAGCCGTAGACAGCACGGTGAGTTGCGCCAAGATCGACTGAGCATCCGAGAGCATGAGAGACGCTCGTCCACGTTTTCCCGAGGCTTGCGTGACGAGCCCAAAGTACCCGCGCGCACGGAACTTCGATGGCCCCGCGAATGGTAGAAACGAAAATTGGCACATACGGAGGGGAGTAACGCACACAAGGTTTCCAGTGCGGAGTTGCCGGCTTCTCCTCGTAAAAATCAAAACGAGAGAGGGATCGACGGTCGCTCCGTCCGGAGGGCGGTCGATGCGCGGAATTTCCCTTACGCCGATACGTGATCCTCATGGCAAAGCTTTTTATCCGGAGAGCGCCGAGTCGAAGCTACGTGGCGGGGCGGAGAGACGCGCCCGGCGGAGATCCTCGTCCAGCGGTGCGGAAAGGATCGAACGAACGGTGGTTTAGGGCAACGCGGTCCCGGCGAGCGCGTGCACGCCCGCCCAACGAACTCGCACCGAATACCTTGCGACTTTGCGTTTTTCGCGCGGGTCCTCCCAGAACCTCGTCGGAATTCACCCGGGATGTGCACGCGCGCCGGGAGACGTTCGGGAAGTCGTTGGGGAGGCGAGCGAAGTAGAAACGTGTACGCGAGGGCGGACGGTGAAGCGGAGTTTCCGGCGAACCGTGGAACCATGCGGCTCCTCCGGAAAAAAAAACGGAGGCGAGGAGCGCGGAGAGATCGCGTCTTCCCAATCGGGGAAAAAGGTTACACTCCCGAGTCACCGTGCCCGATTGGTTTCGAAGTAGATATTTCATTTCAATATCCCGAGTACGTTCCGATTGTTCCCGGACGAAGGGATGGTTCGGGGACCGGGATGGCCAGGTTACCGCCGGGAAAACCCCCGCGGAACCGGGCTTTCGGGTTATCGTTCCCTCTGCTTATGGCTCCCGGGACTATCGCCCTCCACCCTCCTAGACTCAATTTCGTAGCTCGTTCCGTCCCCGATTGAGGATCTCGGGGACCTGATACCTTTATGGGTTTTACCCCCCCTCCTTTCCCGTGGCTCCCCACCACACTCACCCGGCAGCCGGTAAACGCCGGGACAATTTTGTACCGCGAAGCTGCGGGACACTTTTACGGGAAAGAATTTCCAAAGGGGTGCGACGCTAATTCGTCCCTTGCCTCTCAGTCTCCCGAACGATATTCGCGAGACGGCGGGTGCGCGAGGGGGTTTATCTCTTTTTTGTTTCTTTATTTTGTTTATTTTTTTTTTTTGATTTTTTTTTTTTTTTTTTTTGAAGAAAGAGACGCCAGTGGCAATCTCTTTACGCGTCGATCGATAACCAATCTAAACCAATTTCTGCGGAGAACGGTTATCGGCTATTCGAGTTTCCGTATACGGTAACGAGTTCGCTGGTGCTGCTGCTGCTGCTCATGATAGTTACTCACACGATCGAGCTCGGAGAAAAGTTTCAACGGGCCGAGAAGGACCGCGAACGTTCCGGCCCGTTTCCCTCCCCTCGCCCCGACCCCGGGGCTCTCTCCGCACGCCTCTATGTGCCGACTGGAGCTGGTATTGGATTCCGTCGCGAGTCTCTTACTCCGATAACGACCGGCACTCATCGACGGAGAGTGGGAGAACAAAATTTTTTTTTGCCTTCGCTCCTTTTTCATTTTTTTCCCTTCATCCGCCAGGCCACTCGTCTCACCGGGAAAGTGTGCCGGAACATGAAAATCACGCGTATAACCCCGGTCGAATATGACGATCTACCGGCGGGCTGATACGAGAGCCCACCTACTGTAAGCCGGTTCAACTCCGTTAACTCAACTGCCACTTTCGAGAGTTCGTTAGGCTGAAAAAGTCCGAGGTCGTACGTACGCGAATTTTTAATTAGTACACTTTCGCGACGGATCGTTCGCTTCGATTCGCTCGTTTCAGAACGATGCAATTACGACCTCGGCCCTCCGGCCAATGACGAACAAAAAACTTGGCGAAAAAAAATTAACGAACAATCGCAGGCAAGCGGGAGTCATCGGGCTGTGAGAAACTCTGATTTTTTTTTTCGTGGTACTTCACCGAAGCGAAAAGTCGGTTTAGCGCAGAGAAACAATTCCCCAGACGCAAACTGTACCAACAAAAATCATCGCACCGGATAAGGAAGAGTTGCAGAAGTGCGATTGACTTATGCAAAATCGCCAGACCGGTGGAGACGAGCCGCGAGTTGCTCGTATCTTGCCCGTAGCGACATCAGTCGTTTTCCAAAAGCACACTCTAGCTAATGGCACATCAACCGAATTGACAATCGCAGGCAAGCGGAAGTCATCGGGCTGTGAGAAACTCTGATTTTTTTTTCATGGTACTTCACCGAAGCGAAAAGTCGGTTTAGCGTAGAGAAACAATCTCCCAGACGCAAACTGTACCAACAAAAATCATCGCACTGGATAAGGAAGAGTTGCAGAAGTGCGATTGACTTATGCAAAATCGCCAGACCGGTGGAGACGAGCCGCGAGTTGCTCGTATCTTGCCCGTAGCGACATCAGTCGTTTTCCAAAAGCACACTCTAGCTAATGGCACATCAACCGAATTGACAATCGCAGGCAAGCGGAAGTCATCGGGCTGTGAGAAACTCTGATTTTTTTTTCATGGTACTTCACCGAAGCGAAAAGTCGGTTTAGCGTAGAGAAACAATCTCCCAGACGCAAACTGTACCAACAAAAATCATCGCACCGGATAAGGAAGAGTTACAGAAGTGCGATTGACTTATGCAAAATCGCCAGACCGGTGGAGACGAGTCGCGAGTTGCTCGTATCTTGCCCGTAGCGACATTAGTCGTTTTCCAAAAGCACACTCTAGCTAATGGCGCATCAACCGAATTGGCATGTCCGAAACAATACAACGCCCGTTTTCGAGCAGAGGTAACGTTTAATCGTCGGGTGCGTGCGCACGATTAGCGGGCGTATCGTGTCTGCGTTGTTATAACCCGTTGCAATATCTGTGCATTGAAGCTCGCCTATGGCAGCGGAAGCCTTCAAAGGGAATGCGCGGCGGCGCTAAAGGGGCTCAGACTATCGGTACACAAAGCGCCTCTTGTGCACGGTGAATCTGCCTCCGTCGCTGGAAGCTCCTCCGTGGGGTTTCGGTCGGTAAAACTCACGAATCCGACGCAGCTTCACCGCGGAAAGTGTCTGCGCCACTTATAGCGGGCAAACCGTACGTAAATAACCAGCGAGGGATGAAGAGATTCGCGGAGAGGAACAGTCTCGGTTGGAGTCGATACGGGTGTCCGGGCTGGCTACAAGGGGAACCCAGGAAAATCCGGCACTCACGCAAGAGACTCCGCGCCGACGAGATCGCTCCGCTGTGATGCCCGTGCCAGCGCCGTGTCCCGAGCGCAGTCCCGAGGGAACCGCGTCAGTTTCGGTAATATAATCAGCGCCGAGTTTCGAAACCGCTTCCTGCGAGCGCAGCTACTTCCTACGGGCCTCCGTTCGCTTACAGATGTAACTTCCTTCCGGCTGCGAGCATGCCGGGCGGCCTGGTGCATCGCGCTGTTTGTGACCGGTGAACTTGCCGGTGGGCCTGGCCCAATAACAAAAACAAATTGATAGGCTCAACCGTAAGGCAAGCTTTCTATGAACGGGGCAATTCCAATTTGTTGGGAATTCTACTGGGATTTCTACCGTTAGTCGAATGAGATGCGGACCATGTTTTCGTGAGATCAGAAAGGGAATTCTGAAATGCGGTTCATCGTCTCCCCCGTAGTCGCCGCCGCCTTCGTTATAGTTTCATATGCTGCGCTCTTAGTTGAATATCTTTTGGCTGAGCACGAAAATAATGATTTCTTGAATTCCTACGGGGCTCTGTTCGCTTACAGATGTAACTTCCTTCCGGCTGCGAGTATGCCGGCTGGCCTGGTGCATCGCGCTGTTTGTGACCGGTAAACTTGCCAGTTGGCCTGGCCCAATAACAAAAACAAATTGATGGGCTCGACCGTAAGGCAAGCTTTCTATGAACGGGCCAATTCCGATTTGTTGTGAATTCTACTTGGATTTCTACCGTTAGTCGAATGAGATGCGGGACCATGTTTTCGTAAGATCAGGAAGGGAATTCTGAAATGCGGTTCATCGTCTCCCCCGTAGTCGCTGCCGCCTTCGTTATAGTTTCATATGCTGCGCTCTTAGTTGAATATCTTTCGGCTGAGCACGGAAATAATGATTGCTCGTATTCCTACGGGGCTCTGTTCGCTTACAGATGTAATCTTCACGCTGTTTGTGACCGGTAAACTTGCCGTAGGGCCTGGCCCAACAACAAAAACAACTTGATAGGCTCGACCTTAAGGCAAGCGTTCTATAAACGGGCCAATTCCGATTTCCTCGGAATGCCACTGGGATTTCTACTGTTATCCGAATGAGATGCTCCCGCATCTCTATGCGGGACTGTGCAGGGACTATGTTTCCCGGGATCGAAAAAGGAATTCCGAAATCGGATCTTCCGGTAATGCCAATCACGAGAGCTTCGCCTCCTCCTCCGTAGCAGCGAACCGTCGCCTTCGTTATCGTTTCACATGCAGCGCCGTTAATTGAATATCTTTCGGCTGAGCAATAAAATAGTGATTGCTCATATTCCTACGGCGGGGAGCGTCGGGTGTTCCCTCTCTAATTGCACAGATTTCTCAAACTTCGGGAGCGATGAGAAAATGGCACATAGGAATCCGGTTCGAACCTCCGTCCCGTATGATTGCTCGACTGAATCGGAACTATGGATCGAGAAGATTACTTCTATGAAATACCAACGGGCCTCTCCCCCTGTGAACTTCTGAATTCCTCATCGTCGGTTCTCGACGGAGTTCCTCCGTCGGAACTATTATATCCGAGGAATTCCATTTATTCTCGTTGTACTTTGGAAGAGGCTGGATTAGTATGGAAATATCGATCGAGGAGTTACCACGGCCGCGAGTTTTATCGTTTCCGCGTATTGATTCTCGCACTTCGCTCACCGTCTTTTTTTGGGTGATTTTTCTTATTTCGCTACTGTAATCCAATTTCGTTTATATTAAATTTCTCCCGTCCCGCAGGCAGAGTTTCTTAATTCCACAGGTAGTGTATACCTCGGAATCGCTTCGGCGGCGATTATGTTACCGCGGGTGAGTTAAAGCGACGACGGAAAACGGGCGTGCGAGAGATCCGCGGAGCAGCGAGCGAGTTCGATGTACCGAACCTCGTGAAACAATCTAGGGATACGCGGCATCGAGGGCGGAGGTGGCTGAGATTGGAAACGGAATATCGAATAGATCGAGTGCTCTTAGCGAGCATCGGCTTTCGGTAAAACACCCCGCGAGTCCTCACCGCGAACGATTCTCGACACCGTACCTGTTGTCCGATCGCTATCCGTGCCTACATTATCGTTTCAACGTTTCCGTGCATTTCCAACGCGCTCGCGCGAAAAATCTCAGCGAAAACGAGTGGTCTTCCCGAAAACGAAGCTTTCTTCGCGCTGAAGCAAACCACAAGAAAAAAAAAAAAAAAAAGAAGAAACTGCGAAGTTTGCGGAAAGAGTCGAGCTGACGTAAATGAAAGGGCATATCTTAGCCCTTGGAAACGCCCGAGTGCGCACGTGCACGGAGTAATGTGGCTGTACCGGATTGTGACGACGAAACTTTTGCCCCGTTACGGGTAGACCCGACTCCTCCCCGTTCTCGAACTCGCGGGTCCGCGTTAATGAGACGCTCGTGGACTCGAATACAAATGGTATCCGATTTCGGGAGGTAGCTACCGTCATTGCCACACTCGGCAATTGGAGCAAATTCCGGGTTTCCCTCGGTTCCCCCGTCCCGCCCGCGCGGTCCGCTGTTATTCTCAACACCAGTTCGCTGTTACGTGTAAACTGTGGTAGTCCATGTGCGACCCCGTTCAAGATCCCGAACCGCCGCCGCGCGAAACGCCGTTTCGTAATTCAAGTCGCGTACATTCGGTCAATTTCCAGCGTCTTCGCCACGCCTGGTCCTGGGACTAATGTCATTTTCGCGCAAGTTCCGTTACGATTTTCGGGTCCGCAAGTGGCGAAGCGGCGAGCCCCGTTGTAGACGCGAGGATCCGGCCATTCGGCGAACTTCGCCTCCCCCGTAGAGAACCAACCGCACAATTGAGAGAGGGAATCCTCCCTCGCGTTACGCACGACCAAACACGGTTGACATCCCTTACGAAATCAGCCCGAGCGCGTTTCATCGACTACCGTCGTTCACCAGGATATTCGATGTTCGATCCCATATTTATGGGACATTTCCATGTCTATCGCATTACGACTCTACCGGAAAGCCGGCGCCATTCTCCCCTAGTGCTAGCAACACTGTTAGTGCCGTTAACCCTATAGTGTCGTTGACTCTATAGTGGCGTTAGCACTATAGTGCCGTTAACCCTATAGTGCCGTTAACCCTATAGTGCCGTTAACTCTATAGTGGCGTTAGCACTATTCTGCCGTTAACTCTATAGTGGCGTTAGCACTATAGTGCCGTTAACTCTATAGTGGTGTCAGCACTATAGTGTTGTTAACTCTATAGTGGCGCTAGCACTATAGTGTCGTTAACTCTATAGTGGCGTTAGCACTATAGTGTCGTTAAGACTGCAGTGTTATTAACACTACAGTGTTGTTAATAATTAAGTGTCGTTAAGACTGCAGTGTTATTAACACTACAGTGTTGTTAATAATTTAGTGTCGTTAAGACTGCAGTGTTATTAACACTACAGTGTTGTTAATAACTTAGTGCCGGAAACACTATAGTGCCGGTAATACTATAGTGCCGATAATACTGTAGTGCGCAAAAATGTACCATATTTATCATCTTTGTCCACCATTCAAATGGGGACGATATATTTTTATTCCAATCATTTGGAAATAATTATAATGGCCGATTCGTTTTCGTCTCAACTTGCTTGAGCCAGAGGAGAGGGGTTGGGGGGTATGGATCGTGGAATCTCTCCACCGTCTCGCGAGAAATGAAGGTTCAAACGAGTTATTCCGATATTTATCAAACTCCCGACAATACCAACTTTTCCTGCATTAACATTCATTACGTTAGCCAACATCTCGTTATACCGACGGCGACCGAGTCAGTTTCGGATAAAGTTTCCAATCGGTTGAAGAAATGTCCGATTGACGAGGGAGCAGTCCAGCCCCGCGATAAATTCCGACGAATGCGAATCGGGAAATAACCGGTGCATCGATACCTCTCGTGTTTCCGATCGAACAATTATAGGAATATCTGTTCGACGGGAACGAATGAATTTCAATATGAACCGTCGCCGAGTTAACAGGTGTTTTTTCACCTTTATATATATACATATATATATATATATACACATTTAATTTTTTTAAATGAATTTTCTTTCCTCGATCTCTGGCGCTCGTCTCTCCAACCCCTCTCGTTCTCTACGAACGCCGAGGCCATTAAGCAGCTACGCTCCGTGTATTGTCTACGAACAATAACAATAATCGCGAGAAAGGGTTATTCGAACGAGCCCACGAAATGCCGAGGCACCCCGTGGGATAAAATTAACTCCGTGTATTCGGAAAACAGGTGTTTATGTGCGATTTTAATTTGCGGAACTCTTAGCAACGGCGTTAATTGGGTTCAAAGTTTGCAATTACAGAGGGCTGGGATGGCGAGTGGGAAGGACAGATAGAGAACGCGAAGCCGGCCGCTGGGTGCGAACGCCCGTGTCGGCGCGGTCTGACTATTTCCCGCTTGTTCTACTCGAGCCGGCGATGCAGTAGGTACGGCACGGCGCTCGCACGGCCGCCGAGGCCCCCGTTGCCTTTATCTCACGGCCGTTATGCAAACCACGTGCCCTCCCGGGAGTAATCTGAAAAATGCTTGCATACGCGTTTCTTAATTTTCCTACGGCGAGTATAATTCGAAGAGCCCGCTCTCCGGTTGAACACACTCGGAGGTGGGAATGACCGAGTTTCCGGACGGGAGGAGAGCGTGACCGGTGCGGACTGGAAGGGCGATCGCGGTGAGAGGTGCGCAAATGCACCTACCGCACGTAGGTATATATTTATATCTATATGTATATGTATATTTGGTGTTGGCCTTATCTCGCCCGGTCGAAGTAGAGCGATTTAACCGAGCGGGCTTAAAATAGTCCTCCGGGAGATACAGGATGGAGGGCCGCACGTTAGCAACCTTCGTACCGTACCCTTCTCTCCCTTCCCCCCCCCCCCCCCCATCCCTCTCCGCCCACCTTGTACCTACGTCCCTAAACTTTACATGGATTCCATATGTATAACGACGTATATATAACGGGGTACGAAAGTACGAAACGTTACCCGGGTTATAGCCGGGACGGTGCAGCCGAGGGAGCGCAAACTAATATGGCCTCGCACGTACAGGCTTATCCACTCGAGTCCCGGCTAACTGCGATTCGTCGTACGTGCCCCCAAACTATTTTGCTAAATTAACCATTTCGAGGGCGCGGGAGGGAGCGCTATTTATGAGGTTGAACACTGTGAGTTATCGATGTAGTTTGTGCATCGCGGGTTTTAAAAAAATGCGGAAAAAGGAAGTGGAAATGAGTTTTTTTTTTTACTATCAACGTTGCTCAAAATGTGGGTGGGAAGAATGATTGCGTGTCGTTGAAGCTCGTAACGGGTGCCCTGGTAGAAGTTCTGGAGCGTTGAATCGGGATCTGGTGAGATCTTGAAAAGGTTTTGTCAGGGCCCGATGTAACGCTCCAAAATGTCTGCCAGAAATATTTAAAAAATATTGATGCTAATTTGACGGCAAAACTTTGCGACACTAAAAAAACTAAAGAACAAATTAGATTTTTGGCTATGAACATTAGGCAAAATGTTGCGGGCAAAAATGACTGCGTGTCGAAACTAACGACGGGAGCTCCGGTAGAAATTCAGGAGCGTTGAATCGCGGTCCGGTGCGGTCCCGAAAAAGCCTTGTCAGGACCAGATGTAACGCTCCAAAGTGTCTGTCAGGAAGATTAAATTTATGCTAATTTCTCGGTAAAACCTCGCAAGACTGAAACATAAAAGAACATAGAGAACGAAAGGACCGGAGAGACATCTGTGGATCCGCATGTATAGGACATTGATCCCAGAACCGCCGCAAGAGCGAATGAAAACGGACATCGAAAGTCGCCCGTCGGATATTCCAGAGTCGAGCCGAGAGGAACGGAAACCCCGTCGGTCCCTGCGTCGACAGGGCCGAAAGACGAGAACGAACCTCGATAAACTACGTTCCCGCGATAGAACGCACAATTTTCTTCTCTCCCAGCGAGTATCCACCGTTGATGGCAGAAATTGATTCGGAATATAAGGTACACGGTTCCGTAATGTAAAAAAGCATCGGGGAAACCCGCGAGAGGCGGTTGTCCACATCTCTCGGGCTTCGTTCCTCGAACCCCGCAGAACTGCACCGCGCGCCGACCTACCGGGAAATATGTAATTCTCCTCCCATCCCTTTTACTTTATTATTCTTCGATCTCGCGCGGAATCGTCGGCGGCGCCGCCGACAGCTTGCCCGTGCTCGCCTATCCGAATTCCCACATCCGCACGCGGATCCGACCGTTTAACCGCTCGAGCGCGAGAGGCCAAAAAATGAACGGACCGAACGAGGATGCTGAGGAATCGCGCGAGATGGACCGCGGTGCGATTCGCCGCCGGGTGATCGGGCGGAGTTCAACGGAGCGTTTTTGGTACCGCACGTACGTGGGAGAGCCGCCGTTGCCGATGGCGCTCCGGGCCGGTATTGGCATGGTAACGCGGATATCGTAGAGCCAATACCCACGGCCGCGGGGATTCTCGAGCTGCTGCCGGGAGTACCGCGTACGATATCGGGTTCGCGTTCACGGAGTTCGCCCACGGGAAGATATTTATGTTACGACCATCTCTCCCGATGTTGCCGGCAAACATCCCGCGTGCATCCGCCTTACTGCAGACTCGCGCTCGCTGCCGGCGACCGGGGGAGAATATCGCTTCTGCTTCGCTCCTCTCACCAGCGGGATTTGCGAACTACCGTTCTTCCACTCCGCTCGCCGCTCGCTCCTTTGCCTCTGTCTCTTTATGTGCTTTATACGGTACATATTGTATATAGAACCGGTGGCCGCGGATAACGCGCCACTTTTCGACGACGCTTTTCTCTCTACTCCGTCTCCATCCTTCGCTCTTTTTCATAGCGCCGGCGACCCTCCCCGAGTCTCCTCTCGAATCTCCGTCTCCGATATTACCGGCTAGCCGGGCGCTCCTCCGCACCGTCCTTTCCAGCCCGCCATCTCTTCGCACACACACATATATAACCATTATATAAATACGGACATTCTTTTTATTTTTTCACCGAGCTACACGGCACTTTCTCTCGTTTAAATCCGCGAGCGAGCAAACCAACCGTTCCGGCAATGGCGACACGACCTGAGATACGATCAAACCGGAACGCCGGCACTGTGCAGGCTTCGTCCGACCAGATTATTATTTATTTATTTTCGTTTTGTTTTTACACCTTGTAACGATTTTACTTGGTATGACGAAAATAGAATATTTTTATTTGAGAAACTTTCAGAAGTATATGTCAGCCTCCCATATTATTATTTATTTTTTTTCGTTTTTTTTTTTACACCTTGTAACGATTTTACTTGGTATGACGAAAATAGAATTTATTTTTTTGAGAAACTTTCAGAAGTATATGTCAGTCTCCTATATTATTATTTATTTTTTTCGTTTTTTTTTTTACACCTTGTAACGATTTTACTTGGTATGACGAAAATAGAATATTTTTATTTGAGAAACTGAGAAGTATATGTCAGCCTCCCATATTATTATTTATTTTTTTTCGTTTTTTTTTTACACCTTGCAACGATTTTACTTGGTATGACGAAAATAGAATATTTTTATTTGAGAAACTTTCAGAAGTATACGTCAGCCTCCCACCTATCTGTCTCTTTTCGTAATTACGGGTACCTTTCTGCGTCTCCCGTGATAGTGGAATTGGCGTCGCGGTACCTTTCAAATTCACTGCAACGTTACGATCTGCCCCAAAGTTTCTACCCGACGGTTTTTCTTGCTGGACAGCTTGTTTTCACGAAGACCTCGCGGATGTCTGCATGGGACGAAAATATTCATGCTGCAGGTGGGGTTGCGCAGGCGCGTTGCATTCCCGGTGCCATTTGCATCCTGGCTCTTCAGCTTCGAAGTGGACCGTGGGCCGAGGAGGCTGAAGGAGCAGGGCGAATGTGTACAAGGCTCCCTCGTCATCTTTTCTCGCCGGCAGCTCACTCGAGTATCACCGCCGGCACGTAGCCCGTGGTGCAGACCCGTTCGCGTGATACAGCCGGTGCAGTTAAATCTCCGAGTCATTCTGAAAGCTCCCTCGGCATGACTGATAACCCGGCCCGGCTGTGTACACACACAGCCCCGTGCAGGCCCGCCCTCGCTTCCGCGCCGACTGTGTGTGTGTGGTGTGTGTGTTGCCTCGAGTGCAGTCGTATCTTCATGCTTTTCGCCACGTCCCCTCGCCATTATTAATTCTTTCGTTTCACCTCTTGTATTCCACCTGGCGCTCTTTTCCACACCCCGTTAGTGCCGCGAACAACCCCCTTTTTCGTCCTGACAAACTAGAAAAAAAAAATTTATACTCAAAAAATGAATAACAATAAAAACGTCTCGAGGGAAATGGGATTTTAACGACGATCTCGCGAGCACTAAATCTACCGCGACAAGATCGCTCGAGAGACTGACACGAAAATATATGAAAATCAGCGATAAGTCCGACCTGGAAGGGTAAGGGAGGATTTTTTTTTTAATTCTTTTTTTTTCATAAAAAGAAATGTTATCTTCAGTTGGGACACGAAACACGATTTACATGAGCGGATTGGACGCGGCGAGCCAACACGCTCCGGAGGTCGTCGGTTAGCGGTCGCCGGCTCAGGGTGCCATTTTCCCGAACGAGAACGCAACAGTATCGAGCCCGGGGGTTGTTACAGTTCGACGGCAGCTTTCTCCGCCCGAACCTCGCGACGCAGACCGCACGACCGTGCCGACAAAACAAAGTAATAATTCTCGGGGAGCGGAAAGTTCCGCCCTCGGAAACTTTGAATGTATGTGCATGTATACGGGGAATGAGCGACCGGGCGGTGACGATCGCGATAGCGAACGGGACTCGTCAGTGCGAGCTTGCATGGATGTACTCCGGTTATCCGATGGGAATACCGCCCGGAAGTTCTCATGATCGTTGGGTTTCCCCGATTGAAACCTCTCGCAGATTGGCGCGCCTTCTGGGGCCCGCGAGTTTAATGCACAGATCAATTTTCATCGCGCGTTGTTGCAGATTGGATAATCTGTACTCTGACCCAGTTCCTCTTTTCGGCGGCTCACTGGTACGCTTTAAGGTAGCTATGTCGGTTCGCGCACATTACCCATAAGTTCGAGGAAAATATGAGAAAATTGCAAGTACTTCTCGATGGTATGAAAAATTCATATTAAAGGTGCTGAAAATATTAATTTTGCATAATAATAATTCCAAAATGTTATCAACGAATTGACGAAAAATTTAATTGTTCAACAAATCTTCCAGAAACCTAACTTTTTTTAAAATGAAAATGATTCGTTAATTTTTCTGAATACGTATACATTTGTTGTTCCGATTTCACCGTATACCCTTGTCGGGTTTTTACGGAACCCCATCCCGATTCCCCCCTAGCACTCCCTACCCGCACTCAGCTAAGCTACCTAACTTCCAGTGCGTCCGTAGCCGACTTAGCTACACTGTACCGCATTTGCCGGGGACACGGGGAAACTACGGAAAACCCGTGCCGGTACAGACGGCCATATTCTACTGATCCACTGGTATTTTTGCACTTGAGTAAAGTGTAGAAACACCAAAGTCTCAGAAGAAAGCGCCTTCCGCTCAACGGTCGATGCGCCAGCTAGCGCACGGCTAAGCGGTCACCCATCGAAGTACGGACCGCGAACGAATCAGCTTGACTTGGGGGACCACCAGAGCCGTGCGCCAACCGCGCATCCACCGCTGTCGGCCACATGAAACTTGTATTTTCTTCGAAATTTTAAAAATTCACCATTTTCAGCATAGGGAATCCTATGTTAAATTTTGCGAAACGGCACTTTTTTTCAAAAAATTTCGAGATATCGAATTAAAACCTTCGCCATTGTTTTCAAGTGGCATATTTACCAACCGATTTCATTAACGGAAAAATTCTAAAAAATCAATTTTCAAAAATACCATTTTTGTCGAAAAATTGTAAGGGGTACCCCTTCTCATTTTTGCACTTTCAAAATGGCCAAATATTTTTTTTCGAGATATCGATTTTTTACCACCTCCATTGGCTTCAAGTGCCCATTTCCGGCTCAAAACACATGCAACTTGTATTTTTTTCAAAATTTTAAAAATTCACCATTTTCAGCATAGGGAATCCTATGTTAAATTTTGCGAAACGGCACTTTTTTAAAAAATATTTCGAGATATCGAATTAAAACCTTCGCCATTGTTTTCAAGTGGCATATTTACCAACCGATTTCATTAACGGAAAAATTCCAAAAAATTAATTTTCAAAAATACCATTTTTGTCGAAAAATTCTAAGGGGTACCCCAGCTAGCGCACGGGTAAGCGGTCACCCATCCAAGTACTGACCGCGAACGAATCAGCTTGACTTGGGGGACCACCAGAGCCGTGCGCCAACCGCGCATCCACCGCTGTCGGTCTGAATACGTATACATTTTTTCAGATTTTTAAACTCACTCTGAATTTCGTGACTTTCTACACATTTTTCCCATATAAATAAAAAAATGTCTAAGTGAATTTAAAAACCTGAAAAAATTCATACGTATTCAGAAAAGTGAACGAATCATTTTCATAATAAAAAAGGTAGGTTTCCGGAAGATTTGTTGAACAATTTTATTTTTCATCAATTTGTTAATAACATATTGGAATTACTATTATGCAGAATTAATCTTTTCAGCACCTTTAATATGCTTGATTTTTTTAGATTTTTATAGTATCCAAAAGTGTTTGCAATTCCGGCTCATTTCTCTGAAACTAATGCGAAGTGAAAACTATTCGCAAGGACTACGGTAAAGGCCAGCCTCTTCGCAATATTTTCCAATGACTCGCCTCTAAGTCACTTATGATAAATTAGGTTTATGGTCATGTATATTATCCGGTATATTATCAGTTTATGAGTATGCTAATGTATGTTATGTGTTCAAAGTCCATGCTTATGTATACTACGAGTAACTTATGTCTGTCTGGCGCCTGGTCGATCTCATTATAATCTAATCGATGGACGGTGTTTCCCATCCTACTTGTAATTGGGCTTGGCCGGTTTTCATACAAATAAATAAGTAAATAAATCTGTTCCGCGTACTAATCCGCCCTGAGTTACGCGACTTACCGAGGCTGGACGAAAGTGACAATGAAAATTTATTAGCTGATTTTACCTTTGAATTAATTATTAAAAAAATAATTATATATTCAAAAATCCTGATGGGCGTGAAACGTTCTCGTCGCTTCTCCAACGCCCCGCGGGTCGAAGGAACTGTTACGATAACACGTTGACAAAGAAAACAAAAAAAATGATGCAAGAAAAATAAAATCCGTCGCTCCGACGTCGGTCGCGTATTTAAAGTCGTCGCCGCTGCGCTAACTCCTTTCTCTGCTTCCCTTCTCTCCCCTTCGTCGAGCGCGAAACTCCGCCGTACGCTCTTTCAGCCCGATGTAAACTCTATGGCGAATGAGGTTAAAAGTAGCAGCGGATTCTCTCTTTTGCCCCGACTCAGCGAACCAACGTTCGCGGCGCTCGCGGGATATTTTTTTTACCCTTTTCTTTTTGCGTTATTTTGCGCCTCGTTTCCCCGCCATTGTCCAGCTATTATAATAGTTGCGTAAAATTGCACTGTCGTGCCCATTAGCGAGCGTACCGTACAAATGCACAGGCAAAAAGAGGACTCGACGCGGGTTCGGGAGGGAGTCAGGAGATGCACGTTGTACACAGACTCCGTGTGTGGCCATAATTGCGAACTGCCAGTGTTTCACGCAGAGAAACCGTATCATCTCGTTCAACGCTCCGCGATCGCCCGGAGCAAACAAATAGTATTCGGAAGTGCGATATACAGTGCGGACGAGCTCGGCGCTGGGTGGCGGGTTGGGAGCATCGAGGATCAAGCGAGAAAGAAATAAGGACCGGACATTGGAAATGCTCCAGCCGGAATTAAACGATACGGAGTGGAAAAATGACTCTGCGGCTCCAATG
Source organism: Amblyteles armatorius (assembly GCA_933228735.2). Taxonomy (NCBI): domain Eukaryota; kingdom Metazoa; phylum Arthropoda; class Insecta; order Hymenoptera; family Ichneumonidae; genus Amblyteles; species Amblyteles armatorius. Next base: position 2,128,755 of record OW121688.1, on the reverse strand, counting down.
GCCGGGACCATCGATAAAAAGCCAATAAAAAGCTCCTTCCCTCTGTCCCTCCGTCTGCCCGGCGGTTCTCGTTCATTCCCTCTGGATGCTCCCTCGGCATAGCTCGGTAGGTACGGTTTTTCGCGCGAAAAGTTATAGACTGTTGGAACAAGGTGGCGGAGAAGTGCGGCACCAGCGGAAGAGAGTGGAATATACCGCATCGCTGGTATATACACGACCGTCGCCGGGCTATAAGTCCGGGGCGCGAGATGCCGGACCAGCCGATCGCGAGGAAGGGGAGAGGGGGATGATAGTCTCTCGGCAATCGGAGGGCGCGGGCTACAATCTTAAGTTACTTCCGAATGACCGACTAGGGGCTCGTACGGATCCTCACCTTCCAATATTCCCTCGTACGCCGGGCAGGCCCTCCCGTTCTCGCGGCGTTACTTGTGTTCGCGCCTACACACCATCCCACGTATCACGTGACCTCCCACTTCGAGGGGTGTATCGGCAGAAGTTACCTTTCTCTCGGCGACTCGCGAGATATATTTTTATTGCCTCTGTTCGCTCGCGCTTCCGTTCCGAGTATCGCATCGCCGAGCGTCGCTGAGAAGTGCCACGGTCGGTAATAAAAACTGTAATTCATTTCTTCTTCAACCGTCGCCGTGGACCACTTCGACGGGAAATTCTTGGATGAACTCGAATCGAAATAACGTTTCACGGGAGAATTTGCTTTCGACCGGAAACGGTTAGGAACCGTGAGACGATATTTCGTTACGGTTTTTGTTACCGACCGGGCTGTCGGGTGACTGAGCGGGCGGTCCCGTTCCCCCACCACAAGCGGCGAACGACTATAAAAGTCGGTGCGGCAGCGACACCGAGCGACATTCCTCTGCAGGCTCTCGGACGGGCGACATCGGCTCTTCCGCGAACCTGCGACGCTTTCGTGGCTAAGCCGGTTGGGACTTCGAGCTCCCACTGCTACTCTCGCGTGATTGGCCAGGCGGTCTCGTTCCTCCCCCGGGCGGCTATAAAAGTCGGAGCGCCACCAACGGCGAAGGACATTCTCCGCCAAGATACGATTTGACGAGTGCGCTTCTTACGAACGAAACTGCGAACTCTGGTGAGTTATCGTGAGAAGGGCGACCCGTCAGGATGCGACTCGGAGCGTTCGAGATACGCCGATGCTCCCGCGCGCCGGGCGGCCCTGGCGGAATAAAAAAAAAGTACACGAAATACGGAAGGTCTCGATAGTTATCCGGACGACTTCTGCACGAACAAAGTTCGCGAGGCAATGAATAACGGACGAGCGTCGATCCCCTCCGGGTGTCGAGTGACCCAATGACGTATTAATGCACGCTATCTCGTTTAGTCAGTTGTGAATGATGTTCCGTAATTGGAAATTTGCCTATTGTTCGTACTGGAAAGCTAAAGGTCGCCGGATGCCGGTGGGTTCGAGGGTCGAACTATCTGGCACGCCATTCATTCATATCATAGTATTCAGATGCTACGTGGTCTGGCACTATAACTGTATGGGCAACGGAATTTCTATTGAAGCCAGAGATATCGACGCAGTTATAGTCGGTCTCGGATATATATATATATGTGTACCGTATATATACATATATACGTGTACGGAAGGTATGTCGGGTTTGACCAGTGCATTAACTCGTTGATTGAGACTGGGGAGAGAGAGAGAGCGAGCCTGGCTATGCCGGAGTGTTTCAGTTGAGTAATTTCGACAAGTTACCTTCGGTACCCATTCATACCGTACACCGTACACCGTACAGAGACGCATGCCTCGGCGAATTCGACACAAAGAGGATACAATCCTATTCCCCGAGTCGCAATTTGTGCCGTGGATCCTGAGGTAATAAAACTCACCTTTGAACATCAGCGTGCCGTCACAGTATGTTCCCGTCGGTAAGGGGCCATTCGCTGGATCAAAGGCCAACCCCGGTTTCTCCGGTTAGCCTCGAGCACCGTTTCTCTGCGTTTCTCCACCCACTCGGCATCTCGTCGTCCGCGCAGTTATATATAAATACACGACAATTCGATCCATTCGGCGGTATTCATTTTTTTCCTTAAATTCCCCGACATGGGAAATCGGTATAGGGACAAGGTAGAAACGATTAAAAAACATTCGCGTCGAACGGAGATCGTGGAAAAGCGTGCACTCTTTCGCTTCCCCCTCCAACATTTTCCGACGATGGAATATATAAGGAAAATATAGAGAGGAATTCAGCTGTGAATCGGCGAGACGGAAGAACGAAACGGAGTTATCGAGTGCGAAGAAAATTCGCGCGCAAAGTGTTCCACTCTCGATTGTTCGGTAGGGCGCTCCTTTCATCGTTCCGCGGCTTTATTGCTGATGCATAGCGACTCCCCCCGTCCGATCCCTCCGGCTAACGATCTCGTTCGGGCGCGAAACAAGAAACCCCGCACCGTCAGTGTCTTTGATATCGCTGAATGTATATCATGTAATTTCGCAAATTCAGGACGGCGGTGCGGAAAGCTTCCGTAAAGGCGGTGTTTCCGTGAGAAATTCTGCCGGTAATTCTCCGTGCGGTTCGTTCCCGCGAGGGTAACCGGCGAAATTTCTGCCGCAGTAAGGAACCGTACAAAATGCAACCGGTCGATTCGGACGCCCCATCACCGCCCCCATTTTTCCTTATCGCTCTGAACGCACACATAGCCGGGCCGACGGGGCCGCTCGGACGAGCCGGGCTCGGTTAACGCCGGGACTCGGTTAATCAAAGGCTGGATAACTTTCGCGGCGCATCGGAAATTCCGCACGTAGCGCGAGAACAGCGAGCCATAAAACTAGACGCTCCGGTAAGAACTCCGGTCAAAGGGATCCTTCAATCCCCTCGACGGGCGAAATGAATAACATAGTTGTATGAACGGGCGGAGTACCGCGCGAACGATTCGCGGTTCGAACTGCGAAGTGAGCGATTCGAGCGGGCAAGGGAGAGAGGAATTTGATTGGAGAATAAGAGGCGAACCCGAGGCGTCGAGGCGCGTCGGACAAATGACTCGGGTCGATAGGGTTTGTCGAATTGCGACGTGACGTCGAAGAGAGCGCTCTGGTACACAGAGAATAGAGTCGGTGTACTACAGAGGCGGAAAAAAGTAAAAGAAAAAAAAAAAAATATACGAACCGCTAGGTTGTAGGAAGAGATGGGTGAAAGTGCCCTGTAAGCGTTCTAACACGTTCGAGCCTCGTGGAGTCCGAGGGGCCGAGCGCGTTTCAATGCTTCCGCGGCTCGGGTCGCATCGAACCACAGTAGAAATTTCTCTGTGTGGAAAGAGGTTCTGGCAACTCTCGTCGTCGAGAGAGGACCTCCGATGTACGAGTGTTTTCGCATGAAAACTCGTCGAGCTTACGGAGGGGACGGGGCTTTGGACTTCTCGTAGCTCTTACACTCCGCCAGCCAGTGTCCGATGCTCGGGCGTAATATAAGAGGTAAAGTGTCGTAAAACGAACGGAGAAAATTCACTGTGTACGTTGCTCTCGCTGAACGATGTATCCTCGGTCCGGGATAGAAAATTCGCTACTAAATCGAGACCGGGGGGGGGGGGGGGGCGGGGCTTTTTTGGGATGCCCGGGTGTCCGAGGCGACGTTCCTACCGTCAAGATTTAGAAAGGTTTTTTTTTTTTTAGATTTAGAAAGGTTTTTTTTTTTTTTCTGCACTTTTTCCTTTCTGTTTATTAATCTTTACGTTTTACTTCACCTCGATGAAGTACAGTTGGTCGTATACCGATAATTTCTATTATTACTTTCTACTTTTTCATTTCTAAAAATAAAGATTTTAAGCAAGCGAGATCTGTATATGACAGACATACTTGTTCAAACACTGTGATGTGTAGGCTTTTTTTTTATGTATTATTGTAGCCTAGAGTTATAAGATTTGTAGCTGGAAACAATAAACAAGTTTATAAAAAAAAAAAAAAAAACGTTAGAACCGTCACAGTAGCTTATATTAAAACACTTGTCGATACCGCTATCCGAGGGAGCTCGTTAATTATTTCTCTTTGTAATACGGTAAGGGCGAGTCGCGAACGAGAAAAAAAGACGGTGCTTTGTTAGCACCGCAATAACTGTTAAAATTGTTTTTTGAGAGTGTACGTATGGCGCGTGTATGTGTGCGCGCGCGAAGAGCGGGCGAATTGCGTGTGGACGGGAACGAGCCGGTGAGCCGGTCTCGTCGGCTCTCACCTCTCCCGCTTTACGAACGCTGTGCTCCGTTGTCGAAAAAAAAAAGTAGCGAGTCCAATGGAAATTGCGCAACCGAGACGAAAGCTCGCTCGTTTATAAATGCCAGCTTGTCGGCCCCCTTCCTCGTTCCCTCGCGCGCTGCCGTAACCCTCTTTCCGCCGACGCGCGGAATTTGTTTCCTGTTACGAGACCGCTACGCCTCCCTAAACTCTTTCCGTGCCGTGTTCCGCTGTAAGGATGAACTTAAGGGTGTACGCGTTAAACTTTGCGCCGTTCCTCTCGTCTCACTGATCGTCCCCACGAAAAGCTTCGCACCCTCGGCTGCCTCGACGCATCCACCCCTACAATGTTTTGTCTGTATATGTACGGTGTACATACATACACACACACACATATATATATATATATATATATATATATATATATATATATATATATATATATATTCATATGCCTATCTTTGTTGTTCCCACTGATGGTAGTTTGAATTTCTAAGCTGTTCGACGGCTGTGCGCAGCACATCGGGTAAACGTGCAGTTTCGCTTTTCAAAAGGTACACGAAAACTTTTGGCCCCCCACGGATCGTAGGGTACGGTTATATACCCGGGTATACTTGTAACTTTGTATAAGTACGAGCGAACGAGTCGCTGGTACGTTTGAGGAAGCGCGAATATCCGGCATCAACTTTGTTCCCTCGGTGGATGGATCGTACAGATAATGAGAGGCGAGTGGGTAACCGATGCTGCGTATTCAACGAGTGGGAAGAAAATTTTGCGCACCGGTTACCGGTTCGCATCATCGGTGTCAACATCGTTCATTCGACTCGTTCGCTGCGGTGCCGCCGTCTAATATAATCCGGCTACACTGTGTTGACGGTGCGCTAATTAGCGTACGATTGTCCGTACCCTAAATCTAATAGGCCACGGTTTATGCATAGCTTGCCAATACCAGCTGCGACCGCGGGCGGGTGGCTCGCAACCTGGTTCGCTGAGTTATTGGATCTCGTACAGCAATATCGTTCGGGTTTGGGGAAAAATGAACGGTGCCAACTACTCTCTTCGGGGAAGTTATTTTATCAACTGGCTTGACTGGATAAAACTATTAAAGTGGAATCGATTGTTGGGCGCTGCGCACGTGAGTCGAATACAGAGCTGGGCAAATATTTTCGGTACTCGAGGTTCGTGTTCGCAGGTCACTCGAGCACCTCATTTTTTCAGGACTCGGTACTTCTGGTCTTGAGTCCTACCCACTACTGAAGTACTCAATTATTCGGGTACCCGAGCACACGAGTAGTCCAATACCTACTTCGGAATATTAGTATTCAATACCTACTTCGAGACATTGGTATTCAATACCTACTTCGAAATATTAGCATTCAATACCTACTTCGAGATATTGGTATTCAATACCCACTACGAGATAATGGTATTCAATACCTAGTTCGAGATATTAGTGTTCAGTACCTACTTCAAGATTTTGGTATTCAATACCTACTTCGAGATATGAGTATTCAATACCTACTCCAAGATTTTGGTATTCAATACCTACTTCGAGATATTGGTATTCAATACCTACTTTAAGATATTAGTATTCAATACCTACTTCAAGATGTTGGTATTCAATATCTACTTCAAGCTTTTGGTATTCGATACATACTTCGACATTTTGGTATTCGATGCCAATTTAAAAAATCATCCTGGTCGTTATTACCAACCGGCCGGGATTCGTCCTCTCTCGACCCGCATACGTCGGACAAGTGCTCGTCAAGATCGTTAGTACGGATCTGGGTGAGATCATGATTCTCGCATCATTGATGATCTCGCAGGCGCGCAACCGATATGGGGAATGGCCAAAGCTAGCTTGACCGGGCCATGATCAATGGCTGCCAATACATGCGTAGCCACCGTTTCATCGTTACCCGCGTTATGCGTTCCCGGAGACCTGCTGTTTACGATGCATCAGCAAAGCAGTGCCATACCACTGGCCGCATACATATTCGCACGGCTGTCCTGCATGGCGACGTGCACCAGGCGGTCGTATACCCGTTCCATTGACACGCTTGATCAATCTGTCGATCGGGACCTCCGCCATCCTGCTTGCTATATCCAACCCCCCCCCCCCCTCCCTCCCCCCCCCCCCCCTCCCGCCCCGCTGTTCCTTTGTTTACTCGTTCCAGGCATAGTCATACGAACGTCCTGTTTTACGCCTGATATAGGGCCAACGGGCACACAACATACTCGCTGATCGATGTGCACACGGAACTTACACGCGACATTGGAATTCTAAAATTCTGAATAGAGCGATACTCTTCAAGATTTTTCGCCCGGTATGAACTTTCCTTCCTCCCTTCCATCCATCCATCAATTTTTTTTTGTTAAATTCATAATACATTTTGTACGCTCTGACGTAGTGAAATATTTTTCCCACACCGTTTTTTCCGTTTCCTTGACAAGAAAGCTCGGTATTCCGGGGCGGGAATCTCTGGATTCGATCGATAATCAATAGGATGCTTCTCGAGCTTTCGCCGGAGCCGCCTGTGTGTATCCCTGCGACGAGCTGGTGGCGGAAAGCGAGACACAATATGATTGTATTAAGCCGAGAAGACGGTCGGAGGGTCTCCGGAGAATGTGGCGCTGTTCCCGTTCGTCGTTGCGCCACAGCCGGCACCGCCTCCGCGTGCCTCAGACGAATATATTGATTGACGCGTTGTATCGAAGCCCGAAAGGGTGAGCGAGAGAGTGTCGGAGTGCGGACGCGATACCGTCGCCTGCAGTGTGTATAAGTTGAAAGCCCTTTCAGGCGAGCGCGACACCCACGGCTCGAACGAGCGCGGCTCCTCCGAGGTCATCCTCCTTCCCTCCCGGCTCCTATGCGTGCATCGTCGTTTCGCGTTCCATTCACGCCTCGAACCTCGCGAAACCGAACGACGAAGACTTTTCTATCTTCCGTTTCGCCCGCGTTTCCTCGCGAATGAAGGGCGAAGAAAAAAAAAAAAGGGAACAAAAACCCCTCTATGTCTCATATGCTTTGTTTGAGTGAATTTTTTTCCATTCTCAAGATTTCCGCGCAAACGTGTTCAGAATGTTGAAAAATAACGACGAGCTATGTGGCGGCTCGAAGCTTGCCGGGCGGTCCAGAAGAGGTAGCTCGTGCGAGTGCAAAAGTGGTTTCGTATATAAATTGATATCACACACTTCGCACCGACGCACCGCGGGGAATCGATTATCGATGCGGCGAGTTATATCCGTGCTCGTCGTTCACGAACCATCGGGTTATTGAAATCAGTGCGGGGGGTAATTATTTTGGAAACCAATTTGTCGGCCGAAGTTCGCGGAGCGGTTTTCCACTTGGACGGCACGGATTCATCGACGTTTTTCGATGCGCCGAACGGCGACGGGTTTGGGAAGCGCGGCGCGTACGTGTTTCGATAGTTTTCTCGTTTGGCGCCGGTTCGACTGCGCGATATTCACTCGGGAACGCCGGCGCAAAGTGATCAAAGGAAACTCGCTGTTTATCGGGACGCTCGCGCGAATTCGCCCTCAGAAATGAATTGAGTTCGAAACTTTACACGTTGTAACCGCGGCACCCGCACACGTCGACGGGCCGGATGTTCTGCGGCCTGCGAAGCTCACCCATCGGTAACTACGTGTGCGTTCCCGGGATGAGCAACGTAACTCGTATTATCCTTCATCCATAATATTACACGCGCCCGGCGAGAGAACCATCGGACGAGCTACGAAAGGAGCTCGTCCGAACACTCCCGAAGGCAAAAGAAACCTACGATATTCCAGTCACGGCCAGGTCGCCCTACCGAGGTACGGGGACACCTCGAAGCGTCGACCCCCGAGTCACTTTTTCCTCACCGTGACACTTTATTAAAAGACGAACGTTATCGGAGCAACGTAGCTACGGCGGCTCTTACTCCTCTCATTTCTCAACTTCTCTTATTTCGCCTCGACGGCATACCCGTTGGGAAATTAGTTATTCACAAAAAAAAAAAAATGAAAAAAATGAAAGAAGAAAGAATACGCGCACCAGTGGGGAAGAAGGAAACCAGACACGGAGTTTAGCGAGGTACCGGAGAGACGGAGAGTTCGAATTTTATATATGTATATAGAGGAGACGAGTAAGAAGTGGGTAACGTAGATCGGATTTCTGCTCACACCGTTTCCCTCCCCGTGTTACGGTACTCGCGGGTATAACGCCAACACCGGGAGACCTTGGCCTTAAATATTCAAACCGCGCCGACTGTTTGCCCCCGGCCGATCCGCGGAGATACTCGCGTCAGCGAGGAGTGGAGTAGATAAGATTATACGTACGTACGCACGCAGACATTCGCGCGGCAGTCGTCTTGCATAGCGAAGTTATCGGATAAGAATGGCGACCTGCGCTGTTTCGCCGCCAGTCAATGGCCAGACGGTATGGGACGAGATCGGGAATGGAACGTGAAAAAGATACGAGTCGCATTGGTAGGAGTTGTGTCGTGGCAGAGTTTCCAGGTGCTTGGATTTTAGTAGAGCTGTGATTTGGTAGAGCCTGGTGGAATTGAGCCCTGAACGACAAGGAAATAACACTATAAAAACAAATGTGTTGTCAAGAGCGTTGAAACGACTCGCACACACATATCACATGTGTGGCGCCAATGAAATGCATTAATAAGCATGTGTTGGTCGTTTGCTATATTCTCTACATAAGACACTTTTTATAGTTTCGCTACGAATCACGCTTATTGGGATACGTGTTATTTGTGTTGTTTCCACGCGTTTAAAGCTGAACAACTCACTTGGTGTACAATTACACGCTAGGTATTTGCATATGCGTTCGAATCATTTGTTGAAACACGTTGTTCGACATCACCGATTTGATGCATTGTTTAGAGTGCAGTCCAATGAATATCGATTTGGAGCAACGTTTACTAATTGGAACTCTTTTAAGCAGCATGTCCTACGAAAGCATTCTCTCGTCAAGATTAACGAACAAGCCCCAGATACCCGTTATGTAGAGAGATATGACGCGATTGAGATGGAAAGTAAATCATTGCAATTAATTTAGTGAGAAGCTATTATAATGATATATGATTTAACTATTTTTACATTCTTTTAATACTTTCTTGTGATGTATACATATTTTATACATATGTTAAGGTGGCGGGTGGAGGGGGGAGGGGGGGGGGGGGGTGAGCACACCTAGAACAGTGTAAAAAGCAACTACATGCGTGATTGCGTTTAAAGCGTGTTGAAACAATGCATGTAAAGCGTGTAAAACACACTTCGACATAAGTGAGAGATTCAACACATCATGAAGCATGTGAAAAATGACGACACGATTATACGCCTAAAGAGTGTTGAAACCGTAAGAAATCATTTTCAGGAACTAATCAGGTCCCGGTTTGGAGCTCTAAAAACAGTACCAAAAAGTCACATCCAGTACTCCGTCCGTCGCGCTTCCCTCAACAACGAATGGGATATTTTTTTCCAAAGACCTTTTTCCTCCCAGCGACGTTTCTTTCGCCTCATGTTCCGTTTATCGAGCGAACGCACGCATTCTCACAGCTCCGTCTAGGTGATTCGCGAATAATTCCCGAGCGGAATGACATATCGTTCCCGTTACCTCGTCGGCGGTGTCACCGATAGTGTTTCGCCGTTTCGCGATTTGTTTTCACCTTCTTGATTCGACGTAACGCCCTGGGGCGACGCTCGCTCGAGAGAATCTGACACGGGGAGGACCGCACTGTCGCGGCCCGCTGTGACAGCATCCGCCCCCCCCCCCCCCCCCCCCCCCCCCCCCCAAACAAATTACGAAAAACCTTTGGTACGTGATCCGTATTCGGTCCGCGCAGGGTGCACGCCGTTCCCCGATGCACGTGCCGGTGAGCCGGACGGTAAAACGTGTGTCCCCGATTTTCGCACCGCCGACGAAGAGGAACGACGTCAAGTCGACGAGGGAGATATCCGCCGCCGCTGAATCCTTCCGCACGCGTCCTATAACTCTGCGGGTTCTCTCGCAGCCGACAGCGTCTATATATTTCTTTGGTGGGGTTTTTCGGTAGGATACACTTTGCCTAGATCTTTCGCGATCGATCTTCCGCCGTTCCCCCGGTGGGAATAGGTGTAAGAGCCGAAAGTTATCCAGCATCCAGCTCTCCCGGTGCGATCGTGACACGGCCATTGCTCCGCCGTTTTCTCGACTCGTTCTCCGGCCTCCGAAAACCTGGATCGGAATTGGAGAGGAGACCTCGGTTTCGGGACTCGGAACTTTCGGTAACAAACCGTCTCGCGCTGCTCGTCGGGGCGGTCGGTGCCGGGTGTTGGTTGCTTCGCGCAGCATCAGCTTGCAGTGCATCGCAGCCACCCGGATCGGAGAAACGGAAACGGCTTGGGACAGTTGTTGCAACAGTTTCGGGAGACCGTTACAAAGAGAACCTCGACCAACTTACGGCCGGTGGGGCCGGACTGTCCTTTCACCGGTACTTTGTACGATACACATTCGCATTGTACAGCGAGACGGAGAGCTTATGTGTCACAGCTGTAACTCTTACCGTCATTGGGAAAGTTTTTCCTTTGAGGAACTGCTGTTGAAGATAGGGTGTGTTCGAGTCCCTCGTACGGAGAGATCGACCGTTGTGTGCGATTGGGCAATTCAGGTTGATGGGCGCACCGGTGAGATTCTGAACCTCAAACGTAGCGGGTTTTTCTCTAAATGAAACATTTTAGGAGATGAAATTTTTTACGAAACTAAAAGTTTTAGGAAATCAAACAATTTTAGGAACTTAAAAATGTAAGGAAATAACAACTTTCCGTCATTTAATAATTTAATTAAATATCAAATCGTTTTTTCCCAGTTCATTCATCGGTGATCGAGCTCTCTTCGAACCGATTGGAGCGGGGTTCGGAACTATCGTGCTCTACACCGCTAACTGGTCAATCCGGGTCTGTCGTAAGGTACACGATTTAGAATATGCACATTCGCATTTTACAGCGCGACGAAGAGCTTATGTGTCACAGCTGTAACTCTTCCGGTCATTGGGAAAGTTTTTCCTTTGAGGAACTGCTGTTGAAGATAGGGTGTGTTTGAGTCCCTCGTACGGAGAAATCGACCGTTGTGTGGGATTGGGCAATTCAGGTTGATGGGCGCACCGGTGAGATTCTGAACCTAAAACGTACCGGGTTTTTCTCTAAATGAAACATTTTAGGAGATGAAATTTTTTAGGGAACTAAAAGTTTTAGGAAATCAAACATTTTACGAGGCCAACAATTTTAGGAACTTAAAAATGTAAGGAAATAACAACTTTCGGGCGTTTAATAATTTAATTAAATATCAAATCGTTTTTTTCCCAGTTCATTCATCGGTGATCGAGCTCTCTTCGAACCGATTAGAGCAGGGTTCGGAACTATCGTGCTCTACACCGCTAACTGGTCAATCCGGGTCTGTCGTAAGGTACACGATTTAGAATATGGACAGGATGAGTTTCGGGTTCGAGGATTTAGCCGAGCAAAGTCCCGACGATTAGCGTGATAGCCCGCCTCCGCAATTGTGGTACAGTATGACATAGCTTAGCAGTCTCGGTTGCCCGGAGCCTCGGTGACTCCCACATTAGGTACAGCATTCGCGTATCCCGTGAAATCCATGCATATCGCTTCTCCTGGACCGGCATTAACGGATTTAAAAGCGATACATGCACCCACGCTCGTCCAGGGCTTTAACTGCCCTACCCTGTATTATAATTCATCGCTCAACTCAACGGAGTTATTAATCCACGGTCGGTACACGGGTCCGCTTATGATTTCATTCTGCGTACCGATACTTTCGAGGAATATTTTACATTTCCTATATAAAAAAAAAAAAAATCAATACCTGTCATCGATTTGTGCATCCGCTGACTCACTGGCGACTCAATGTCTTGTATCTAATTTTTCTTTTTTAAGTTAAAAATAGTTTCCTCCCGAAGTTCCGACTCGTCCCGCTCTCACACATGATTTTCCACAAAAATAAAAATCCTCGCTCGGATCTTAGTTGATGATTTGTTTATCAGCCGACATCAGGGCTGGGCAAAATACTCGGAAATATTCAAGATACAACAACAAACAAATACTATATGTATTTAAAATACAAAATGCTTTTTGTACTTAGAATACAACTACAAGTACTTCTTAAAGGACCTCTTAAAAATCAATACAGATGGATAAATGGGATAATCCCGTCCATCAATGATGTCCGACTTAACCGAACAGCCCTGATATGGAGAAGACGCAAAAGTATTTTGTAGTTTGTACTTACAGGGCCCGAAAAGTACTTAAAATACCAGAAAAAAATTTGAGTACTCAAAACACGTATTTAAAATAGCTGAAACACATCAAGAATCAAAAATACTGCCCAGCTCTGGCCGAAATCATGGAAAAACATTAGCGTAATGAAACCGGGGGGCTCGCAGCCTTCGATCGCACTCATCGCACCAGTGGCAATGAAATCCGGCGTGGCAAAGTTCGATTGTTAGCGCCTAGTGTGTCTCTCCTGTGTCGGTGCAGGCTAGGGCACTCCGCGTGCCCCGAACTGTCGCAGGTGCTTATTTGTAATTGAATTTCGCTTGTACCTCCCAACATTCATAGTGGAAATTCAATTACACGGGTTTGCTCTCAGACCACGGACGAGTATTCTCCAGCATCCGTGGAGAGCGACTGTCTCCATCCCCTTCACTCTTTCATCGGCTTATCTGCCTCCCTCTCGCACTCGGTGCCTTCCCTTCGCCTCCTAGTCGTGTTAGGAAAGGGAATGCCAAAAGTTATTCGAAGATGGAATATCCGATGTGCATCTCGCGCGGGCTCCGCATGCTGTTAGCGCAGCTCAGCCGTCTGCCTCTAACGCGATTCGAATAGTTCGCTATGTACATCCTGCCACTGCATAATTTTACCTTATTCCGTTACCGGCGCCCCCAACGATCGATCCATCGACGGGGAAACGTGCGAAAAAAAAAAAAAAAAAACAAACCGAACGTCCCAACTTTTGGTTTCGCAAACTTACACGTGTTCGAGTTCGAGAAGAGTCTTATGTTTGGCGGAGACTATAGTAAAAAGTTAAGGACCTCACCCCGAAGGATATCTTCGTCGATCTTGCAACGAACCGTCTCGACCGACCGAAACTCTCATCCCGAACTTTTCATGTGTTTAGTCACGAGAACCGAGGTTATTTGTTCCAAAGTTTTCCCTCTATTTGGATAGTCCATTACCCGAAGAGGACCGCGCTCGCGCATTCGAGGCACTGCGGAGGTTTCGGGATCGGACTTGGTGCGAGATACTTGGAGTCCGGACCTGCATGGAAAAATAACATATAATGTGGCGGATATCGAAAGTAGAGAAATTATCATTGTTATTTGCATTTTTTAAAAATATATTTTGAAGATAGTAATTTGGATGCTTAATTTGTTGATCGGTTGGAACGAACGAATTTAATGCATCCCGAATATATATATATTTTTTTTTTGCATTTATTGAATTTCTGAGGTCGGGCAGTCTGGCCGATGGAAATTTTTATTCTTAATTGGTTTCCTTCGTATCTCGGAGCCACTGCAATTTATAATATATATTCAGGCGTTATCAGCCGGACGCGATACGATTCATCGACGTCGCGAGGATTTCAGAGCTCGCCCCATTGTGCTCCTAAATGAAGCTTCTCTTTATTGTTATTATTTTTTAAACGACGTCTCGGGAAACTTCTATTGGCGATCATAAATTGACTTCCCTGCAGATAAAAATCTCGGCGGTTCTCTTCCGTGAAAGGGTAAAAGTTAGGGCAATATGGCCCGGTCTATATTGCACCACCCTCATTAAAACACATTTCGGTCCTTAATTCGTCAACTTTTTCGCCCTGGAAATCCCCGCACACACGTATATACATATGTACTTATATATATATACACACATATATATATGTATGCTCTCAAAGTTTCGAGACAATATTCTGGCGAACGCTTGACGTTAAGAGAGAGGATGCGGAAAGTCTTTCGTGAAACTTAGAGAGGATAATGCCGCCGTTCCAGTAACATAATATGCGGAAGGAAGGCTGCGATAATATCGAGGGAGTTCAAGGATTAGCGCCGGGTTAGGCGTAACTATGCTACCGGCAGTACAGTGAATATGGAATGCATATAGTACCATGAAGCCGGACCCGCAACGTTGCTTCGCTGTAGCCACAACCAGCCCTCCCCCCTCCAGCCACCCCCCACCGTGGCAAGCTGTATAAGTTCTTCAATAAAGGCAGCTACTAAATTCTCCAGCAATTACCGCGAGGTAACCGAGATAAAATGTTACGTAAATTCGGTCCACATAATTTGGGCTGTAGATTATGCTTCGGTATGCGAAGTTTCGCGGGTTATGTACATACATATTATACTTATATATATATATATATATATATATATATATATATATATATATATACACATACACATATGTATGCATATAAACGTTAGAACTCCGGTAAAATTTCCGGTGTGCGCGCACAGGCTGCGCAGTGACGCTCACCGCCTGTAACTATAACTCTCCCACGACCGAACTTCGTTATTAGCAAATGTTTGCCACGAGTCAATTTGCCGCGACGTTGTTAATTAGAAAATTCGCGCGATACCGTAGCGACTGCACGGTGAGACTCCCGCGAGAGTTCAAACGCGACGACTGGTTATCGTCGCCGAAAATTTGCCTCTTAACGATTTTTCACCCGAACGATCGAGTCGATTCGACAAAGTCACGAATCATCGTCGCAGTTAATGAAAATGGTGTTAACGTACATTCGACTCGGTTGTTTCGAGGTAAACGAGACGATTGGCTGTTGTCGCAAAAAATTTGCCGCTTAAGGTAGTCTATCAGCGTCATATCAGCGTCTACATGACATAAAAAAATAATTATATGTAGTACTTTTTGTCTGCATCAATAACATTGTAAAAAATAATAGAGTATTTATGAAGATTTTCGCCAGTGGATTGAACCGATTATTTGTAAGCAGATTATGTGTTTAGCGTGCATTTGACTTCATTTTTATGACAATTATTATAGAAAACATCATTTGGCCCGAAACCGTGCACACTTCCCCGATTGATTCGCGAGTCTGCAATACTTTATATTTTTTTCTCCCGTAAACGCCGTGTAAAAAGAACGTTTTTCAACATCTAATTATTCATTCGAATGGTCGATAAAAGCCTTCGAGATTTCATAAGACTAAAATTTGATTGTTAAATTACAACTTGTCAAAAGTTTATGCACATGACTTTGGATTGCATTTGCGACGTAACTACCTTAACCATTTTTTATCCGGACGATCGCGTCGATTCAACAAAGTCACGAATCAGCGACGCAGTTAAAGAAAATTTAATAACGGATAATCCTTGAGATATATTGCTGTATACGTGAAAAGAAAAAAAAAAAAAAATAGCGTTAACATAGTCTCGGTTGTTTCGAGCCATTGGGATATTTATTACAGGCGATGAGCAGCGCTCTCGCGCGATCCCATGAATCACTCTTGGATCGGTCGTCCCGCCCGCCACATTTTATCCCGGTACGTTGATGGGACGACATCGAAATAATTTCTCGTTATTCAGATTTTAATCGTTTTTTCAGTGCGCCCTCGCGAACGAATGCCCCGACGAACCGCTTCGCACGCAGTGAAAACGCGCGCTCGGGTTGTAAAACCGATTATTCTTTTCTCTTTTTTTAGGCGTTTTTTTTATTTTCTCGTAGTATATTTTAGTTTTGTTCATCAACCGTGAAACTCGCGTTATTTATCAAAAAAACATATTTCGTTTCTCCACCGGGACGAGAACCGGGCGCGTGACAACGAGAATTTTACGGAATATTGATGATTCTTCCGGTAGTGTTTGTCGAAAAACATTGGGCAAAGCCGGGGTTGCTCGCCGGAGATTTGCAGGGTGTTCGCGCACGCGGGTGTTAGGGCGTTGATCACTCGTCGGATTTAATTGCGTTCGCTATATGGAAGCCCGACGCTTCGTCATTATCAAGATCGATGTGCTCGTCATAGTTATGACTGCGCGTCCGTTACGCCTCCGTCGCCGTGAGAGGGGAAGAGTTCATGCCAATTGCCGAGAGGTAATGCGAGATAACGAGCAATTTCCGCGAATATCCTGCAGCACCCTTTTCAACGTCGGATGTACGGCGAATCGGATTTGCCACTAATTAACGATGCACATTATTAATAATTAAAAACGCACATATCGCGCGGCGCGGTCCGCCAGCGCGATTTATTTCTCAAGTGCCGCGTTTCGTCCGAGCGCTCGAAACATCGGGCTCGGATACGAAAAACTGCAACAGCTTTTCTTCCCGCGGTGCCAACCGAACCACGACCGGAGGCGAATTATTACGCGGACCGGAATTGACATCCGGTTCGAGTGAGAATTTGCATCCCGTGGACGGTCCGCGCGCTGTTGGAAAAAAAAAATTGATCACAGTTCTTGTCACCGACCGAGCCGTCGGGGACGAGACGGAGTTGGGGCTTTTGAATTCTTCCTCGTCGCTGAGTAATCAATGAAACCGACGCGGTCGGATCCTCCTGAAAGGAAAGCGCTTTCGGAAGTAAAAGATAAAAAAAAAAAAAAAGAAGGAACCGAAAGCGATAACAAATTTTGGTTACGGAATTTCAACTGTTTTCATTAGTAAAACGTTTCCGCCGCGGCCGGATCATCCCGAACGGCGATAGCCGACATATCCGCGTACAAAAGTTGCCTCCATTAGTCGGTTCAATAATCCCTTCTCGTTCCCTTCTCCCCCGTCATTGCGAGGGACGCGGGGGGGGGAATACCACCTCTGCGGAAGATTGAAATTCAATTTCCCATTTTCCCTCGAACAGCCGGAAGGCTCCGCTTCGTTGGAGACGTTAGGAGGCGCCGTTTCGACGTCAACGTCGAGGGTTGACGCTGCCAGTGGATGGCGTCTATCTAGCAGCATCTGGAGCGAGAGATGCGCCCGACTGCATTATCGCGAGGACCGCCGCGGTCTTTTCTTTTTTTTTTTCTTTCTCTCTCGCCACTCCCCGCGGTAATCTCGTTTCCATTGCATTGTTCGCCGTAGCCGGAAACTCGTTCGGTGGGCTGCGTAGACGAATCGAATCTACGCGACGTTCGTCGCGTAGCTCGTATAATTTTTTTTTTTTTTTTTTTAATATCCCCGTTCTCCCCAGTTCCGCGGAAGGGACAAAGAAACGCTTGTTTGTCGTCGTTCGCCTCCGGTAATAATTCGAAAACGGGCGAACGGAGTAAAAACTGACGAGGCGGTCGTCTCTCGCAGCTGGAGATTTTCGTGCCGCCACTTCGTCGTTTTTCCACACACGAATGCAGCCGCATCCGTCTGTTCGAACATCGTTGAACGGAGCGCGTCGCGCGTTGTACTTTGCCCAAAATAATTATTACGAAACGCGTCGGGAAGTCCGGAATCGAACCGGCGCGGTAAACATGCGCGGCCATCGAGTGGCAAGAAATGTCGCTCGGTCCTTGCGACAAACTTGCTCCGATAGCCGTAAGGTTTACAAAGAAAAAAAAGAGGGAAAGAACACCGACTTTATCGACCGGGAAGCCGCGAGCCGCACCGTTAATTGGAGTGCCGGAAGAAACGTCGTCGCTCCCCGAAAAAGTGCAACCCATTGTCGGCCCGTGCAACCATTGTTGCTCCTTCGGGCCCGCGACAATACCGGCAGGCTGTATTTGCGTTCTCTCGCCGGCTCCCTCGTCCGGCTTCTCTGCGTTGGACGAAGGGAAATTGTTATTTTTCGAGAGAAGAAAAAAAAAAAAAAAAAAAAGGTCTTTGGTTGGCCTCGGTTTGTGCAAAGGTTCCCGCGCAATCGATTACAGCGCAGCGAGAACCGTCGCAGCGGCTCGGAAATGCGCGATAATGTGGAAGCCGGCTAAATTCGCGAGGAGCAACGGAGGAGAAGCGGTAGTTTTGTGCGGTGGACTCGCGCAATCGAGGAGGTTGAACGGCGCGTCTGTGTGTGGCTGTGGGTGTGCAAATGTTCCGAAGATTAAAAAAAAATAAAAAAAACCTGCCTATGAGCACGGGTCGCACACTCGCGCGCCACTGCCGGGAATTGCAATTTGTTCGGAGACGATATCGACGGAACAATCATCTGTGCAATCGCTTTGTGGATCTCGGGAGCGGGTCTAATACTATGGGGGTTCGCGGATTGTTCGGTTTACCGTGCTGTTCGGTCAGTTCAACACCGGACGGTGTGTGTATGCACGCATATGGGTATGCTTCGCGATGCCTTTGCCGCGGCTTTGTCTTTGTCCGTCGTGGCCGAGAGCTAGCCGGTTACCAACGGACGGTCGAGAGCTACGTACATATCGTCGAATAAAGCATTCAATTTCCCCTCGGCGCGTTGTTTCACCGACTAATAGCCAACGTACGTTTCCTCCCTGGGCGCCCGCACGAGACAGCTCAGTGTATTTGCGCGAAAATCGACAAAGTACCGCGGATGGGTACGGCGTATCTCGCGGAGTTATCTTTCGTCACAACCGGGCGGTTTGCGCTCCGTATCACGCGACTATTATCGTTTCGTTTCCCGTTGATCACATCGGACGGCTTCCGGTTGTGTCTGTGAATAGAAAAGGGCGGGCCGAAATGGACCCGCCCGGCATTTTGGATGAGACTTACTTCCTTGTCAGCGGAGAATGAGCAAGACTCGTCCCTTTTGCCCCACACGTACCGTACCCGGCGTACCGTACATTTTATTTCTCGTTAAATCTTTCGTCTTTATGTAACTGGAAGACAGCGAGAGAGCAAATATGTCCAGCATCTCTGAGACTACTCTCCCTTTGTACTTCATATAATGCGACAATTATTGTTCCATTTCTCGTTGATCAAATCGAATCGCTGTAATTCCAGTTGTATCTGTGTATAGGAAAGAGTCTGACGAAATGGACCAGTTCGGCTTTTGAAATGAGACTTATTTTCATGTCAGTGACGAATTAGCTAAGATGGTCTATTTTGCCCCCTACGTACTGTACGCGGGACTTCGCGTTACATCGTTCGTCTTTATGTAACTAGAAGATAGCGAGAGAGTAAATTTGTCGGGCATCTCCAAGTCGATTCTACTAATTCTCTCTTTGTACTCCATATCACGCAACGATTACATCGTTCTATTTCTCGTCGATCACATCGGAGCGCTGTCTTTCCAGTCGTGTCTGTGTATAGAAAAGAGCAGAGCGATATGGCGATATGAGACTTATTTTCATGTCAGTGGAGAATTTTCTGAAGTGGTAGATTTTGCCCCCTACGCGGCAACTCCGGTACGCGGGGTTTCTCGTTACATCATTCGTCTTTATGTAACTGGAAGACAGCGGGAGAGTAAATCTGTCGGGCATCTCCGAGACTACCCTGTCGACGAGGAGGAGGTAAACTGATATCACTCGAGAGTGTTGGGTGTAATTGACGCATCGACGGAAGCTAGTCAATCAATTGTAAAGATTGGTAGAAACCGAACGACTCCCAGGGCAAAGATAAAAGGGAGTATCAAACGGCGCTTGCACAAGCGAGTTGCTGCGTTTCGCCGCTACCTTCGACACGTAACGGATTCTAGATTATCCTCGTGTCTTCGTGTTTCCACACGAGCGAGATCGCTGCCGCTCGCCACCGCCCGATCCCGGATACATCCCACTCGGAAAAGTTAATTAAGAGACGAGGAATCGATATGTCTTGCGTGAACGTTCCGCAACGAAAACCACGACGACACGTGCCGATACGCCGCGCGGACGAAAGCTCAAGTTCCGGGTCTCACCGACACTCGCCACTTGCGCAAACAAAATTCTCATCGTGTTTGCTCGCGAATCGCCGATGCGAACCGGTCCGGCTGATCAAACAGCGGAAACACGATGGACACGAGCTTTTACGCGAGGGATACAATTCTGAGGACCGACAACGGCGACGATGACCCCCGCCCGAGTGAGAATTGTCACGCGACAAATAACGTTAATGCTTTTCGATTTTTATTTATTTTTATTTGTTTATCTTTCTCCCATTCGCGTAAATTCGTTTTTACACACTCGTTTCGATAAACGTCGCTTTGCAGGATACAATATAAAATGAAGAAAAAAAAACGTAAAAAATTGACGGCAATTAGTTGGCATTCGAGTTTGCGATGTAAACAAGCCCGTGGTGGTTCTCTCGACGGTAAATATTTTTCCGACCCGGGATCGCAATCGTTTTGATTAACCTTCCCTTATCCAGAAGCACACTGGCATTCGAGCACCGAGCTCGCTAATGACCACTCGTCTCGACGCTATATAGGCTCGTTCATTTATGCCACTCGCGAAGTTTTCATGATTTCCTGTGTCGCTCTCCCACAACAGTTGTTCGTTAACTACACGGTTTCCGTTCCACCGTTCAAACAAGGTCTCAGAATTGGACGAAAATCGAGGGTATCTCAGAGAAGTGTGTTACGAATATGCTATAAAAATTTGGTAATCTTTTACCGTTTCGTTTTCGAGATATCGCAAGATAAAGAGGACCGTGGTACGGCGTCGGTGGCGCCCCCTATGTCGCAGACATAACCTCATAAAATACGGCGCCGCGCACCGCCGTATTTTTCCCCATCGCTCCACCTCGGCGCTGCTACTGCTTTGAACAACGATATACAAATTACCGGAGATAAATACGGAGACCGATTATTGTGGCGTAGTCGAAAGATTCGGGAGCAAAACTAAGGAAGATATATTAATGGGGGGCGGCGAAGCACGGCGAGGCAGAACCGTCGACCTGCTTACCCAGCAGCCAGATCCGTCGTCGATGCCAGTCCGGGAATGTATTTACTACTACTGTTGATTACCCACGTCAGCGGAACCTGGGAAATGTATAGGAGCGGCCGAGCGTTGAGGGACGGGGATCTTGATAAAACACGGGTACAACCTATACCTGTACTACACACCCGCTTTACACGACTCACGTGGTTGATCCGATAACGCCCTATCGGACACGATAAAAAATTCATATTCGCGACGGTGTAGCGACGGGGAATACACAGCGGGCGTTCTCTCCGTCGAGGCTCGTCGAACGGTTAGAGAAATACCACCGACCGATAAAAGAAGCACATCTGTAAAGTTGTATTCCCGATGTTTTTCCTTGTATTCCGACGCGTGTCAACGTACGTCACCATTACGCGTGATAAGGTCGCGGGACAAAAACGCGTTTGTCATCGTTTCTCCGAGGGGGGCTTTTAAAATCCATTACGGAAACTTCTCGTTCAACGTATCCCCTCCCCCCCTCCCCCCTCCCCCCCCCCCGTGGATAGTTTCACTTTGCGACTTTCAGAATGGAACGAGATAATTGAAATTTCCCAACGCGTTCCACACACGCACTCTCGCGTCATCGCTTTTTTATTCAGGACGGTCGTCGAGTATATTCCAGGATACACTTTGCCCGCCGATCTTATCCGAGCCATTACGAGAGCCCCGATGTACGGTCCGCCGGCTCACGTTGACAACAGCCCGTGGATACTGGCGGAGGTGGTCGGGGTACGAGGCTGTCGCAGGGAACACGATACCGACGACGGTTTCTCGGAAGAGTAACGACGGTGCGACCATTATCGGAGAAAAAAAAAATGGCTTAATGGTATCCTTCTGGATCGGGGGCACGTCTCCGCCTCCGCCGTCTCGCCTCCTTCCAGCTTCTCCCGCCGATATGCCATTTCGATCATACCGGGTACCGTCATTCGTACCGATGCAACGACAAGTCCGGAGTCCTTCGGCAGTTCTCGTGCGGGAATCACGCACGCGTTCCTTACGGGGAAGATTGGGAAGAAGTGAGCGAGATTTATCTCCGGAGGAATGTTTCGTTCCTGTCGAGGAGCGTTCACAGTTTCGCCGTCATCGGCGTAACGGTCGAAGCTCGAAGGATGATTCCGGACGAAAGCAACGCCATCACCGATTCGTCGGTCGCCTCGACGAACATCGAAATATGGCACACCGTGCGCGCAGCGAGGAAACTCGCGTCCGAGCGAGAGGCATAAGCAATTAAGATGGTTTCCTCCCGGTTATGAGATAAAAAGGCGGGACAGCCGGGACAGCCAGGACGGAGCTCGTGCACGGGGGAGGGGAAGGCGCGGAGCCCGAAGGTACGAAGGTAATTACCGAGGTAACGGTAAACGAGTCCGCGTGCGACTCTGTGCGTTCCTCGTAGCGCGTTTCCACGAACCTCCTATCTATCCATCCCCCGTTTATATCCCGGTCTCTCCCTCGTCTGGCGCGCCTTCTGCGGGGAAATTACATCGCGGAAAAAATTCGTGCCGCGCAAGATTCGCGTAAATTAATTTACGGCACTATTTCAACGAGATAACCCGGTGGCGAATTGAATTTAACCGTTGGCGCCCGAAATACACCGAGAAACCGGCGGATGCGCGTGTAAGGGAATACATTAAAATTTAAGTTTCGCGCCTGGAGACCCTCGAACGACAAGAAGGTCGAATATATATGAGCGGTCGAATATCGAATGGTATCGATGAGGGCATGCACAGGTGTGAGAATTACGCGACAAGTCGGTCTCTTTCTCTCCGGGGACGTCGAGGTGACAACAGGGTCTCTCTTGAGTACCGAACGGGACGAGAAGGAAGAGCGAGAAGCCTCGTGTCGAACGCCTTCGATCGAGCTTCGTGCTTTCCCATACATAAGTTGAGTACTCGAATTGAACTCCCTTTTTGTTTATCATAATTTCGTTTATCTGACGCGTATTTATGATCCGATCGCATACGATCTAGGAACTAGAACGATATAATACTAAAATACATTTCGAGCGATATTCGTGGCACGGACGAATTTATTAATTTATTTGTGTTGTTTTGTTTGTGCGGTATGTCGAGTGAATAAGTGAAGTTTCCCGTATTACGGATCAAACACAAAATACTTTTTTTCAAAAAAGTAAAAATGGTACGCCAGGTACTTAAAACGTTCAGAAAATATGTTTATGAAAAAAAACCTCTTAAAAATTAAAAAATCTACCAAAACGGATGTTTATCCGAACAATAAAAAAAATATATGTGTATCAAAATGTAAAAAAGTTGAAGATTGAAATTTTCACGTCGCTTTCTCATGAAGTTCCTTTATTCGCGAAGCTTCTTTCATGAGGAAGCATTGTCTGTATTTTTGCCAGGAAAGGTTGGAACGTTCTGATTGGTATTTAAAACTTTGTTTTGGGTATAAAATATACTCGAAATTTCAGCGTTGATAGCGTATAGGAGTGAATTTCGAAAAATCCAAATCCCATGGCACAGGGGAGAAGATTTCGAAAATCATAAATAATTCCTATATGCTATATGCCCGAAATTTTAGCGTTCATAGCGGATGGGAGTGAAATCCGAAAATAATTAATCAGTCCCATATACTATATTCTCGAGATTTCGGCGTTCATAGCGCATGGGAGTGAAATAAGAAAAATCCTGATCCAAATTCACTCATGGGAGTGCATTTCGAAAAACCCGAATCTCATATAGCACACGGGAGTAAAGATCTAGGGGCTCTAGGAGACCCGGACACATGTACCTGTTTCCCCTACATAAGTATACGCCTGGTTCCCATGGGTTATGCCTTCGGTACTTATCTAGGGAAAACGGGGACACATGTCCCCGTTTCCCCTAGATCGAAATACTCGAGATACATCGTCGGTCCTCGCGAGTATACCTTCGGTGCATATCTAGGGGAAACGGGGACACATGTCCCCGTTTCCCCTAGATAAGTACCGATAACTACTTGGTAGCGTCCTTCGCTCGCTTAAACAATTTTTTTTAAGTACTTGGCGTCGAGACGCTACCGCGTCTCTTGATCATAGCCTCTATATATATATACATATATATGTATCGATTTATCTATGTATAGGACTGTTCATGAGTAATTTTGAGCTTTAGACGTGAGCGATCGAGATTCACGGCTATATAAAAAAAAGAGATCATGAAATTATTGTGCAGCAAGAGGATCCGAAGGAATGTTAATAAATAATTGTTCTAGCCGTTCATTAGATCTCAATTATTTTAAATGTTAGAATTTACTTTTATTAAGAACTTGAGTTGGAGTATTCAAAAGCATTTATTTCTTCGCTCATTGGTCTGACGTGGTTGACGCGTTTCTTTCTGCGATAAATTTTGTAAAATAAGATCGTTTTTCTCACACGCGTTCGCCGAGGCGAGCGTCGCATTCCCCGGGCTCGACAACAACGTTCACGAAGGGACGGACCGCGTTGATGATCGAAATATTGCCTGCGCTGTGTCCCGATCGAATATTCGCCACGTAAATCGAGTAATTGATCCTTGATGGCCTAAGCTACCAAACTGTATACACAACGTTATATATATATATGCCTCAAGCAACGTCATGGGCATTCAGCTGTGTGCTGTAATGTAACACAAATACGTATGTACCGGATTCTCGGGATAGGTAAAGGTAGGAACATGAGCGGCAGCAACGGCAACAGCACCACCAGCGGCATTAAGGGATGCCCGGTCGGGTTGCATGCTCTGTGCAGTGTCGCTGCCTCTAAGGTCAGACATACACCGCACCCCGAGAATTTCAGTGGCGAAACCATTCCGGGATGTACATTTCTCATGGCAGCGTTTTGAGGTCTAAAACTAATTTGCCTCGATGGCGTTGCTATGTTTCAACGGTTAATGAAAGTCGTAGGTGTACACTGTACACGAGCGTTCGTCTCCTACAGGTAGTCTCTGCACTCTCGTGCGGTGCACATCCACCCGAATAATAATGAAATTACTACCTGGCGGACAATCCGTAACCCTTCATGTGGTTGCCTCATTATCATGTTTTACCTCCAATTCAGTTCGGCTGTATTCGTCGAAGCGGCGATACTGTCCTCCCTCCAGGTTAATTTATGATAATTGCTGTTTTATCGCAGCAACTCTGGTTCTCTGTCGATTCTAGGAATATCGTTTTGTGCTCTCTCAAGGTAGTCACTGCACGGAACACTAGTTGCGTGTCAGGAACGAGTGCTACATTTTCAGAATTGTTCATCCAAAATGTTGCGCACTTATTAAGTGACGGAAGTCGGTTTGTATCACTGCGTGGGTCCTCGATGAAGGAAACGATTGATAACGATGCTTTTGCAAATACATAAACTGATAACTGCAAATTTCCATGACGATGTATTTTGCTCATTTTATTCCACAAACCTTGCTCTAGGAATTCACGAAGTGGATAAAAAATAGTTTCACCGGTTAAACAATGAGCCTTATTTGTCAAACCGTCAAACCTACAAAAAAATCTACTTGTTGAATTCGTAGAGCAAAGCTTAAGAAACAAACTGAGCCGAGGTCCATTAAAATCAGTTAATAAAATACGGATTTTACTCTGAAAAAACCGAACAAAAGCGTACTACCATGGAAATTTGCATTTACCAGTTGTTGTTCTTGCAAGAGCATCGTCATTTATGTTGCTCTTGGTTGAGATCCCATGCAACCCGAATTAACCTTCTTTACTGTGAATAAATGCACGCAATTTTAATTATACAAGCAGCTACGTTAACGTGAAAACATTTTTTGAAAATTTGTGCGTAAAAAGTATCCGCGTGAGTACAAGCGGTAATGCTTTTTCTACGGTTGCCCGATGCTACGAAAAAAACCAGACAACAACGGCGAGTAAATAGTTGGTCAGTGCTCGTCATTGTTATTCATCAGAATTTGTGAATTTTTCATTCTCTAACGCTGCTTTCTTTCATCCGTAACGTTTCCACCTACCCCTATTTGGGTTCATATTCAATACCTATCTTGAGCACATACATCAATGGTACGTATATAGGCGCCTATAGCGAGGTCATATATACCGGTAAACCTGTAATGGATGTTCGTTTTCCTGAGTCTCGGATACTCGATGTTGGTTCATCGGACAGCTCGCCAAATAGCCTCAGGACAGAGGAGTGTATTTTTGCTCACGATAGCCCCGACACGGCCGATGGCTGGAGGTTACCTCGGGGGGAGAGAGGGGGAGAGCGAGGGCCGCAGAGAACCGGGGTTCTACTTTTCCATCGGCGGTCGTCGCACACGGTCTCGGAAATATCGGGTAAAAGTCTACGTCGGGTCGGACTGGTCGATGTCGGTCGGTGAGATCGGGGCCGGATCGACCTTTTATTTTCGGTCGGGCAAGTATACCCTTTCGTTCTCTCCGAATTTTATTTGCATCTGGCAAAAGAAAATTGCCATTCGAAATAATAAGAAATAAAATAAAATTTCAACGTCGCAGACGCGTACATCTGCAACGTCGACCATCTATTCGCGACATATCCATAGTAGCCATAACCAACCTTTCACATATTTCATGGAAATCGATGAACATTCAACGTATTTTCACTGGGCAAATTGCATTTATCGTTCGGTCGATTTTGCGTTATTTTCTTTACAGTTAAATATACTCATTTGCGGCTCGGTGAAATCGCTGAATAGCGGTATTGCATCGGCGGGCGGGGCTCTCATCGGCTTTGATGCTCGGAACTTATTTCCGCTAAAATCGCCGAGCGCTCCGTACGCATGTACATTATTTATTTGTTATACGGTATATACGTTATATACGTTAAGTACGGACGATGGGCAGAATTCAAGGGGGGTTGTAATTGAGAGCGGTATATAAGAGAAAAATTCCGTAGCGCTCCCGGGAAATACGAGAAAAGAGTACCTGAGCCTCGGTCCCGAGGAATTGTTACCGGGTGAGGTATCCGAGGGATGCCAGCCCTGTGTTCCCTACATATATCGTGGCAGCCTCCCTTAGCCGTGAGCGCGGCCCTCCGAGGGACCTCGGACGAATTCTTCGATAAGGCACTTGCCTTCTCGTTCTCGGTGAGTGTAGGTGAGGCCGGTGTGAAGGTGTGTATCGCCGTGGAAAAGGCTATTCCGGTGGCGGAGCGCTCACGGCAGGAAAACGAGGAGGAAGCCGCGGAAGAAGGCAAGATGGCGAGGGGGGGGGGGGGGGGGGGGTGGCAAAGGGTGAGCGCGGAACTTAAGGACCGGGAGTATTTTCCGGAGAGCGAATAGTACTACTCGGTAATGTCAAGGGGGTGGAAAGCAGGGTATGGTCAATGGCACGGAAACGGATAAGGCGAAATCACCGAGGCGTATTGCGGCGCTAGCTCGCGTTACTCGAACCGCCAATGATTGGTCCGGAGCCCTCTCGGTCCAGGACCCTAGGGGAGGGTGCGAGGCACTGATTTTCTTCGAGCCCCGCGCCACCGCCCTCGTCCAGGAATTCGCATACCCTCCCGGGCTACGTTCGACGGACAATCCAAAATCCACGATTTTCTTTTCACCCTCGCTTAGCCGAGCGTATTGAAAGTTCATCGCAGATACGTAAGTTCGGACTGGAAATGACGACCCTCTTCCTCTTCTTCTTCTTAATTTCGAACGAAGAATGTCGATCGATTAAAACCATTGACTCCGGACTCCGTTTAATGCAGGCAGCGCTGGGGATACTCCATTCGACTCCTCCCCATCGAGCGGCTTTACAAGAGTCTGATAAACTTATGGATTTAGGTTACATCGACGATGCTTTTGCCGCTGCCTGCTCCACTGTTCGATGATTTTCAGGGATAACAGCGGAGGAGCAGTTAAACCGTCCGGACGTTCCGTGGAACGAGGAATCTCACGCAGAACTTTCAACCCTCTCCCATCCAATTAATATAACTTGCGGACGAACGTCGAATCTCATTTGTAGAATGAAAGGGGGACTCTCGCTCGAATGAACGTTCCACCGATTTCCATCCCTCTGTTCCCTCCCTTCTCCGGTCGAACTCCGAAGCCGGCTAGCGAGCCAGCAGCTCGTTTCGCCGCCCGTCGATCGAAATTTGTTTTCATTCTGTCGAATCGTGACGAGAGATGTGAGAGCGGCCCATATGGCGGTTTCAGAAAGAGGCAAATGTAAAACTCAGGGAAACAAACATTAATCAGGACGCGGAGGTCTGCTTCGCGAGTTTCCCCGCATCGGGTACGGTTCCATCGATGCACGGTGAATTTCCTTCTTTCTTTTTTTTTTCTGCATATTAATTAGATCTATCAATCACACCTATATAGCATACCCGCAAAGGAATCACGATGCGCTGCTTCCCACGGCAAAAGGTCGTTTAATTTTTATTCAATTAGCAAATGGGCCTGTGGAAGCGCGTATCCAATAAAGATATTCGGGGCGAGTGTAATATAGCAGCAGGTCGCGGCTATACCGCGAATTGATGATGAAATATTTGAGGCTGGTAAGCACTGAGGAGTTGTTGAATCTTTTTCCTCCAAATTTTTTTTTTTTCGCAGGCATTAAATTTCGCGTAATACGTGGAATCTTTTCAGACGTAATATTTTTTAAGTGCATTGACCTCTTGGTGAATTGCGTAAGTAATTCATCTTGCCCCGTTCTATCCTGTACAGTTTAATGGATATATGAAAATTAGCGCGGCCGATGGGATCTTAATGTAATAAAAGTGGAAGGTTTGAGCGGGAGAGGTCAAGTCGGATGGCTGATCAAACAGCTCAGCGTCTTGATTAAGTCGGGGAAGAGTGTCCGCACTTCGCTCATCTCTCCCACCAATGCTACAAGATCCTCACGAGAGTATCCTGGAAGCCTGGGGCTCTCGCTCCCATTACAGTATATACTTCGAGTGCTGAGAAACAGAAGGCTGCATCTCGCATAGTTTGAACGGGTCCATCGATTTTAGGCAAGAAAACGTATTTAATTTTTTTTCTCGGTAACAAAAAATTGTATCGCAAATCCCCCACAACTGATTGTCCTTAACGGTGATTCTATCATGTAGAAAAATTCGCAAGGCAAAGTATAAAACATTGTAGGAGCAGGTCCATTTTTTACAATTATTTTTCATTTCGAAAATTAAATAGAACACGTTTTTATTACCAGAAATCAATTCACGTTTCAAATTATGTGGGATGCGCCGTTCCTTCTTTTATCAGCATGGACCAGCGCTCGTTATATTCATTTTTCATGAATTCTACAGAAATAAACACGCGCATTACATATCGCGTTACCAGAGGCCAAAGGGCGAACAAGCTGTGCAACGAGCATATAATAAATGGAACCCTTCGCTTTCATAGCGAAAAAAATTAGGAGTTGAGAGAACCAACAATTAGTTTGTACAACAATTAATTTTATTATTTTCATAAGATAGTCCCGTCTGATTACAAGTTCTTCCGACTCATAAATGTATTCAGTGTACTAACGTGATATCGCATACAAGTATATCGTGGCTCCTCGCTGTCCGAGAGTCCTTGTTAGTAATACTGAGCGAACTTACAATATGTATTCTCGCCGGTTGGTGGCGGTTCGAACAATGACTGCGAGATTTCGCCGGTATGCATATTCATTTTATTTAAAAAAAACATCGTTATTTGTTACAGATGTGATGAATCCCGTGGTAACGCAGATTCTCGCCGATGCCGGACAAAATCTGACTCTCGAGTGTCCTGGTGTGACGGAACACCTCATGGTCTCGAGACTCGAGTGGCGATCTAACGACGTTCGCATAGTCGAGTACGGTAGTCAGAGTACGACACTCTTCGTTCACCGGAATCGCGTTTCCCTCCTGGAGAAGAACTTCGCGCTATTCTTCAGCCCAGTGAAGTCGGACGACAGCGGTGAATATCAATGCCTCGTCAACAGCCGCAACGTGCCCGAAGTCATCGTGAATTTAACCGTCCAAGGTATAATTTTCTTATTGTTTGCTCAGTATAATTGGCGCAGGGTAATTGCGCTAGCCGACTTTGAGTATATGATTATTATACTGTGGCATACGTAGTCGACGAACAAAGTTAATTGCCCTAGACTCTCGTGGCGCATTCAGTAGGTATGGGGATTACCCAGCGAGCGCAGGCACAAACCACTTACCCGAAGATAATCACGCGAGAGTGGCTGTCGTGAAACGCCAAAGTTTAAAAAGTTCAATCCCAACAATGGTATGAATAGTAATTAATTTATAAGCTTCGCTCGATCGATAATAATTTCGTGGTCGGTAATAGTGTGCGAACCAAACATTACCGGAGTTGCGCGGTGGGGACTTTTGGATCATTGCAACCAATCGTTTCTCTATTTTTCAATTTCTCTATTTCTCTATTTCTCTATTTCTCTATTTCTCTATTTCTCTATCTCTCTATTTCTCTATTTCTCTATTTCTCTATTTCTCTATTTCTCTACTTCTCTATTTCTCTATTTCTCTATTTCGCTATTTCTTTATTCTACAAAAATTTAATTTCTTATGATAAAAAAAAAGAAAATTGTAAATTTGAAACGAAAGAAATTTCAAGAGAATTGCCGGAAGGATGCGCTCGATTAATTGTCATTTGAAACTTGGATCATTACGATAACGAAGGTGATTAAACGAGCTTCCCAAATAACTTTCGGAGTGAACTCGTAGCTGTGGAGGGACTGCAGAGGGTACCGCAGCTGGGGAGGCTGGCCTACTACAAATCGGAGAGCACAGCCCTCCGTAAACTCGAGATTGGATAGTCTTGCGGCTTACGCAACCGCCGAACAGGAGAGATGAGAATCGGGGATTCGGTACAATATTCCGAGAAATAACGGATTTGGCTTATACCCACGTCAGTCCGGTTCATTCCAAACTATCGACAGATCCAGTGGCACAAATTTCCGACAAAAGAAAAAAATCGTACACGGATAAACCTTACTCCGTTCTGTATCTCGATTCTCCAACTGTGTCCTCTGTTCCGACAACCTCCAACTGTGACATCAAACTTTCGATGGATTTTCGATGTACGTTCAGGATTGCATCCACTGCGGGTATATATTCATGGGTAGTGCACTTAACCTTTTGCCAGAGGCTCTTTTGAAAAGCTGTGAAATTCTGGGAATATTAAATTCGATACAATATTTGGGTGTGAAAGAGTCGGCGGGCGCATGCGCGCTCTCGCCACGATGCAGTCCATCCTCCCGCTGCTTACTATGTGCATCTCGTACGGGAATACCGGTCGTAACACTTCCACCACCGTGCGACACGCACGTACAGGTAGCCCGTGTACGTGTGTACACGAGCCAACGCTTACTTTTCCCAACTCCACAGTATGCTGAACAAAACTTTTTCCAATCAATTTACTGACATCGAGGGGGTCCCCCGTCGGCAAAGCAGAGACGTTATTCCCGAGTCCGGTCCTCCGCCACTTCGGTTCACCCGTGGCATCTATCACGATATAGTCTGATTTTCAAAAACTTTTCAACTCAATTCTCATGAAATAGGTCGTTCTTTCATTATTCCGGCCGGAAGGTAATTTCAATTTGAAAGAGAAGTCACCGGTATGATCAATTCATCTTTCCTGGCTTTCCTTTTGCCCGTACACTCCACGCCTATCCCCCCCCCCCCCCCCCCCCCTCCCGCTCCCGCACCCAAACCCCATCATCCCCGGCTTTTCCAAGCATGATTAAGGAAATCTCGTCGGAAAGAAGACTCGAATAAAAAGAGAGAAGATCCTTTCCAGCTTCCGGCGGTCGATCGCGAGCTTTATTCATCCGCCGGTGCGGTCGCGCAATTTGTGTTCTTGTAACTAGTTTGCTTCGGAAGTTCTCGAGTTTATTCAAGTCACTGGCGAGCCTCGCGCCTTCGGAAAGAATAGTTGCACGAGCATACTGTGTATATAGCTATATACACGAACGTATGGTAGGATGCGAGTCACACATCTCAGAGCGCGGAGCGCCAGCCCATCAATCCTCATGTACCTTCCAAGTAGTTCCTACGGTTTATTATTAAATCGAGTTATCCCATCTATGTTTGCCGACGTTATTTTCGACTGATTCAAAGTCAAGACGGACACGTGAGGAACGCGTGGGGTAGAGTTGGGGCAAAGTGGAACGCGCGGGGCAAATCCGACAGTCGAGGTTCGATATTGATCTTTTTTAAAATTTGATTACATTTTCCAGAGAGTCCATATTGCCCCTGCTGTTCCACTCTGCCCCACTCATCCCTGCGGCGGTGTTCGTTGATTTTCCACCAAAGTCCGAAAAACAAAACTTGGAAATCCACCCGTCGGCTTCGTTCACGTGTGTTTAACTTTACCCTGGAAAAATGTTTCTCGCCGCGATATTTTTTTTATTTTTATGATTTCAATTTTCACACATGGTTTGACCGCCCCGCTGCGGTCCAAAAACGCTGGGGTGACGAATGTACACTGTGTACACGTATGCATGGTGTTACGTGAAATGGGGCTATCGCTCTCGGGGGCGAAACTTCAGCCGCCCCGATCGCTTCCCGTGTAAAATCAAACATTCCGGGCACGAATCGTTTCACTGGTAAACCCATACTGATCCGTTTCCACAGCGCGTTATATCAACCATTGAAATGAATATTTCTCAAATCCCAGTTGAGAATAAATTCGTGCCGTTTTCCGTTCCGCACAATCTTCCTCTTATTCCTTCACGCTCGAGCGGGAGACTATCCGACAACCGTATCGCGAGACCGACACGTTTCTGGCATCAGATTAGGCAGCTCTAACATTTTTCTTACTTCCTTCTCGGGGCACTTTATGGCGACAAATCGCGGACCAAAGTCCCGAAGATATGGGATACGTGGGGATAACTTTTTATGCCTCCCTCCCGGTCGACGCAAGGATCCTCGGCACAGAAGACCGTTTTTATCCCCGACACATTACACTTCGTTGTCGAGCGGTCCACGTGACGACCTTAAAAAAAGCCCATCCTGATCCAAGGAATCAGACACGTATACGTTTCAATTGATTCCCCTCCGATATTGAAAATCGGGAGGATGACCCGTTGTGTACCTAATGCATATCGACCAGAGTTTGACACGGCTGTCCCGTCGAAGTACAAAATTCATGACGTTACCGGGCGGCGAGCGTCCGGGCTTCCCGTTACACTGCCGCACGCCCCACATACGATATCATCATCGTCATCAAGAGGAATTCGATGGGAACGCGTGACAGTTGTAAATTGAGATCGAACGAACGTAAACTGTCGACCGAGGTGGGCTAATGGATTCGCACGGTTGGCGGGAGCGAACGATGATGAAGTTGGTGCCCCCCTGAACGGTGTCCGTGCCACCGTGTGTGATAGCCCCATCCCCGTTGGCGGATGGGCCGCGATAGTGAGACGCTATAGATACCGTGTGCAGCGTATAGGTATCCGAAGAACAACGATATAGCGATGCGCAAGTGGAAGCTCGCGCGAGTTACACACGAGCGAGCGAAGTACGGAACACAGAGGGGGGGCTTTTATGTCTTGAGGATCGCGTGCTCTACCGGGGGGTGGGTGTATGTGCCGTCGGCGAACGACCGAGCGAACGGAGGAGAGAGCCCGGCCACCGGGCTCGCATCGCAGGTATCGCTATAGTGTGAAGATATTCGAAGTCTTTGTAGCTAGTGCACTCGCCTTGTTCGCGGGATAGTCTCTCACTGCCCCCCTTTCGGCGGCCCTCTCGTGAGCCCATTCGCCCAGCAGCGATGTTGCTCCGCCGTTATACAACCGACGGAGAATGAGAGAGAGCTCCCTCCACTCCCTCCCCACCCCTCCCGAATGCGTACAGACTTCGTAGACAATAGCTGCGTGGTTTTGTCTATAGCCTTTCCTTTTTTTTTTTACCTCCCAACATACCGGCTCCCTTGTGCCCGTTCTCCAACCTTTGCCAGCGGAAAGCCCCGCGCGGTCCTTTATCCCTGCATTCAACCCTTTCGCATCAGCCCCTCGGCATGCACCGTCCAGCCGAGAGGAAGGTAACGGTGTCTTCCAACGAGACGCAGCACCGGCTCATCTTCCACGATTCACTCTCCGGTCCTCTTCATTGTCGTTGGCTCCTAAATATCGTAGCTGATGCTCCTGTGGCTCTTTCTTGAACGTTTCACGAAAAAAAAGAAAGCCTTCTTTTTTACTCTTCTTTACCTAGGCAATTTTATCGTAGTCGTTGATCGCAGAGATCTGGGCTGCTCAAATGTAGGAATGGCGGAGGCTGAGGAAAGCCTCGCTAGCTTGGAAACTCGTTTTATCACACTGTCGCAGGAATCTTGGCCTTGTGATGACTATCGGTTTTTTTTTTCTTCGCTGATTTATCATTGGCCATCCGGTGCGTAGAGCGCCGACCACCGCATCGCGCGGTGGTCAGCGCACGATAATCTCCGTATGATAATTCCGGATGAACAAACGCCCGTTGATCCCACCGGAGCGATACGCTCGTCCGAGAGGGGGGATAAGATGAGATTAATCGGTGGAACGAAACGAGGGCATTGTCAGTGCTTTTATCTCGGGTTCCTCCCTGACGCTATTATTTTTGCCGGTAGTTGCGTGCGAGATGGGAGGTTTCCTTCGTCGGAGTTCTCGGCGGACTCGTCGGTCCGAGGGACCATCGAGCGAGCACCGAAAGACGCGACCACAAAAGGATCGCGTTGCCAGCTCCTAATGCCGTCGAATTCCCTTCGGTCCAGGGATCGTGAGCTAATAAAAAAACGTCCCTAAACGAGTGCGGATTTCCCATTTGCCCTCCCATGTTTCGGAACTCCTCCGTTAGGTACACGAGACATGGTTCTCGGCGTAAGTGTGCAGGTCGATGTAGGCTCGCCACAGCCACCGAACGATTCTCTGATCCAGACGAATCGTCGAGTCACCGTCATCGTGCCGGGATTTCCCGAAGGCCCGTCGGCGACACACATGCCCCCCGCCATACCATCGCGATTCCACTGGCTGCCCGTGCTTCTGCTCCTCTCCATTATCTAAACGGGTCAAAGGAGCGGGTTTTCCGCCACAGTAAACGACCCACATATCCACCGTAAAGAGATTCGAAGAATATTCGGCGAAAGATGGTTCGCGCCATCGCACGAGGGGGCATGGGTTGAATATCAAATGCGCGAGACACGAAAGAGTTTATCTCTCCTGACGCTGAATGCCATTGGCATACATTAAGCTGGAAAGGACGGCAAAGGCCGAAGAGTTCGATTTTGCTTCCACGCTCCGGCGTCAACGGGTAGAACCGACGGTGCCTCCAGACTTCTATGATTCGATGATATCCAGAGGGAAAGATACCGAAAGGGAGCGGTGGAAGAGGCGGCGAAAAAAAGAGGAGATCGACTATGAACTCCCCCCCCCCCCCCCCCCCCCCCCCCCCCCCCCAGCGAGGGTGGTATTCGCGACAAAGGTGCAGGCGTGAAACAAAGAACCCGACGCGGGCGATACCCTGTACCCAGCGAAAAACCCAGCTTCCACTCCCGCAAACGAAGCACGTTGAATCCCATGAATAAATGCTCAGCCGTACATCCGGGCTTCTTCCCCAAGCACCGCGCGGAAAAATGTTCTATCCCATTCATATGCATGATGGAATATGCAGAGGGTAGATGAGAGAGGGATAGAGGTGGGGTAGAAGTAAAGAACTTTACTGAATCTTCCGGTCTAACGAACTGCGATTATTCGTAACGAAACACCAACCGGATGCCGGTTCATACCTATACCTCAGCGAAATCCACCGTACCCCCGGAGGACTATCCAATTCGCTGATATTCCCGAGCACACTGCTTTCCCACCCTTACGCGAGAATATCTTTGAGACGCGCAAAACGCTCGGGGCGGTCCGTTTTACCTCTGGCTCGGGCATTTATTCATTTCCCTCTATCCTCCATCCCCTCGCGTTCCGATAGATTGCACGGGGAAACGAATAAAATCGTACGAGAGACAGTTCCGACGAACAAAATGGTCCGCTCGTCCTGCTCCACGCACCTGCCGCACGAGCACATAGGTACTGAATTTTATTTACCCGTATCCCGGTAACCCCAATGTGCCACCCAACCCCAAAGTGCCGGATGAAATTTTCAGCCTACCCGCTCGCAATCTCGGAGTTTCGCGTGCAGGACCGAATGCCGGTTATTCCTTCCATCGCGAGGGACTTATCCCCGCCGATGACTTGCCTTGGCGTATTTGCGCCCACGAAGCGATTCGGTCTCCGGGTTCACCGCACGCCGCTGCCGTTGCCAGTCTTCGGTGGTGTACTGCACGTCGAACAGTAGGCGCGACACTGGTGTGCCGGTCTGGTGAGGTAACGCGTAGGGGGTTGTATTGACGTTAGTGATTAGGTTGGCGGTGAACGTCGACCCACGTGCACACCCTCGGTAACGGGGAACTACTCTCCTCCGATGTCACACCGCACAGCCGCACCATTCCTCGTTCTGCTACACCACTACCGGACCAGCACATACGGATGGGAGTAGCTCCTCAATTCGGGCAATAAACTTTCAACGTGTACCAACTACTTACGTACAGGTGTATGCGAGTGGCTGCAGCTCCGGGGAATAGTCGGGCGGCTTAGAATCCGAATAGCACGTATACCTATCCGGATGAGGAGGATGAGATGGTGGTGGAAAAGGAGGAGGATGAGGAGGGCGAGGAGTAGGAGGAAAGCTTACAATCGCAAAATGCACGAGCGAGATAATGCCCGTACTTCGAATACCACTATGGAAATACAACTACCTCGCGGATGTAGACCAGCGTCACCATGGAATACGCTATGTGTTCTGTGCGCCTGGTGTATACACTACTTGGCATATATCCTCTGACCCAGTGCACAGTCTCTCTCTCACCCTCCGTGCCATTCCAGCAGCGGCAGAGCTCGCCTAGCTGGTACTGGAACGTTATAAACTGTGCAGTTCTACTAGCGACCAGCAGCAGGAGCAGCAGCAGCAGCCAGAGAAACTTCCGCAGAAGTGTGGATCACGTATAATAGTAGGCGGCCCAAGTGCCGGGAGCGACACTTTTCGCATTATCGATTTCACCCTATGGTCCCTCGATGAATACACGTTCGTTGTGTTCGCGGTTCGATGCATCCCAATAATGAAAAGGTTGTTACGCTATCGTTATTCCTCATCTGATCACGTTTCCGCGGGAATAAATTGATACGGGTGCCGACCCGCGATTTTCATGGTTCGCGGATCACCAAGAGGAGCGTAAAACCGGCAACTGCAAATTTTTCAGCCGCCTACGCTTTTATACCGCCGGAGCAAAAAATTTGTTGGAGCGACAGTTTTCTTTTTGTCGACACATCAAAAAAGCGAAGCAATGGCAATGAGGGTAGCGGGCGAGAGTGACGAAACCAGACAGGAAAATCATAAACTCGCAACAAGCAACTTTGGGATAAGGAAGCAAGTGCAAGAATAAACAAGCAGTATAAGTCGATGCACGGAGGGTTGCGGTGTAGAACCGAATTCGTACCCAACTAAAAGTAAGAAATACTCGACGAAAACCGCGGAACGCGGAACAATGTCCAGAATGTTGGGCGGATGAAAAAAAAAAAAAACAATCGTGTCCGCAGCTACCGTGTGGATTCTTGCTTTCAATTTTAGAGGGACCCCGATATTCTGCCAGCTTTGCAGTACCCGCCGCATGCTTGCATGAATTCGAATAGAATAACCGCGGGCACGGGGCCTTTGGGGACATTACCGCAGCCCGGTAGGGAAAATATTATAGATATTTGTTCAGCAAAGACTGTACGGTGAGGGTAAACCGGAGTACATGTCGTGTAACACGCGTGCGTTTCATCAGGGTAAACGCGGGAATGTCCACGGGGTGGTCTAGTCACACAAAGTCCACACGATTAATTATACTTGCAGGTACACGCGAGACGGCGGGTACGTTTCGTGTGTACGGTTCTCTCGGCCTCAGCGTCGCTCCCATGGAGCTCGAGGTGCCTCGGTTCACGGTAGATAATTAGAGGATATGAGAAAGCCTGGCGAGCTGTCGCGAGAGAATAACTCGGCGAATTGTTGGGAGGGAAAGGGGAGAAGAGGCTCTCTGTTGGGAGGGCTGCGGGAGCTTCTGCTTCTGCTGCGGCGAGGTACGTTTTAGGTGGGACCCCGGAAGGGGACCGGGACGATGGAGGGGTCGGTGAAATAGAGACAGCGAGAGAGAAAAGGGCGAAGAACAAACTAACCCCGGTGAATCGTCTCTCCCACTTTAACTTCTCCTATACGCAACGTCCGGATGGGTATAACCCTGTGTAGGAAACACGCAGGCGAACAATTCCACGGGGTTTTCGCAAACCGAGGAGGGTAGAGGTCGCGGAGGGGAGGAGCAGGAGCGAGAGAGAGAGCTGGATGGTTTAGTTGGGAACGGGGTGAGAAAGGCGCGGCTGGTAAGTGGAGCGGCTGGTCGACCCAGGGTACCCCGACCCCGAAAGGATGAAGCCGGAGGCGCCTCTCGCGGACGGGGGTTACCGGGGAACATGGACGGCGGGGCCGAGGGGAAGGAATGCCTTTCACCGTGGCAAATAAAATTTCTCCCTTCCGCCGTACCACCGCGATCCTTCCCGTCTTCCCCGCTCATTCGCCGCTCCACGGTGGAACAGTGGAGCCCTGCACTCTACCACTCTCGGATGCCTCGGATGACTCTGCGGCGCAAAAGAACTATAGATAGCCGAGGTTATACAGCAATACCACTCGAGCCGCGCTGCCGCGACTGCCTGCCAGTCAGAACGTCCCCGGGTACGACTCCGGCAACGACGACTTCGTTGCGCTGTCGTCGTATAACCAGAATTACCTGGGAATGGCACTCCGGACGGGAAAGGACCCGGCGGGCTCGCGGAGTATCAGCTGCATGCAACGACACCATCCCTCGCCCATTAAAGGGCCTGTGGTGTGTATATATGTATTTATTCATACATATACATGTGTGTGTGTGTGTGACGAGAGGTCGAGAGTGAGAGCGTATACGTCGCAGTAGAGCCTCGTCCGTGAAAGCTCTTTCGCGATCATGCGTCAAGGCAGTAGCTCGGGGCCTCGCACGAGATTCATTCTCTCGTGGAAGAACTCCGCAGGCAGCTCGTTTTCCAGTATTGGAGTTGAATAGCCGCCCACGCGACGACTCCAGTTTACGTCGCCTATGTATATCTCCGACTCTTATGGATAGATTCTCTTTGCTGTGTACCGATCCGGCGACTGCGAGACCGTTCCAAAGGCAGTGAGACCGTCTCGCTGGTGCCTTTGTACTGATGAATGCAGGTAGGTAGGCAAAAAAGGAACAAAACAAGAGGGCGGAAGACGGATAAAGTCCCCTGCCTTATATTGACGTAGTTGACGAAGTATTGATGTATGACTGTGGAAAAGTGACTATCCCTCCCTCGATCTTTCTCCCTTCGCCATACCAACGCGAACCATGAACCAAGCTGTTACGAAGGGAGGACGGTGAACCTTCGCTGCCGATAATACACGACCTCTGCTCCAGGTGCACTCGCGTTACCGCGCGTACCCGTCGAGTGTTCGCGAAAGTATATACACACACGGACAATGGAACTGCGCGGACTCTTTGCATTTCTAGAGTCTCGCAGTTGGAGTAAAACGAGCCGGCACGGCCGATGAGAGGGGGGGAAGATGGTAGGAAAATAGTGTAAAACGCGTGCGTACGAACTTCACTTCGGTGAGGATAGGAGGGAGAGAGGGTGAGCGTGGATGGAAATAAATTGAATCGGGGTGCACTCCGTTGCGGTTCTTTCATTGCACCGCCAACGGGGAAAACACACGGACGCACACATACACACGCCCGGAACGTGTTGATCCTGGGACGCGTTGTACACACGGGCCGGGGCTCCGGGTCTCATTGTGCTCGGGTCCTTCCCGGTTCCGCAAGGGCTGAAGCAGGCATGGCCCAAGGTGTTATGTATCGTGTCGATCTTGCCAGTCGGATACGGCCCGGAGTCGGTCGCTGAATACGGTTCGAGAGTACCGGCGCACGGCTGCACCGAGGAGGAGAGCGAGAGACCCGATACGGGAAGCCAAAGCTGGGGTTGGTCGAGGAGAGGTACGAGGCAGGTTGAATACGGCCGCCGCCGACACAGTAAAGCTCGGCGAGTCGGGCAAATGAATCGACTCGCTTACTTTTCGACGGCCGCAGCTTACGCCGAACGGGCGGAGTGCACAAACACGGCTTTGAGGGGGGTCGGAGAGATCGGAGGGCGAAAACC
Source organism: Amblyteles armatorius (assembly GCA_933228735.2). Classification (NCBI taxonomy): domain Eukaryota; kingdom Metazoa; phylum Arthropoda; class Insecta; order Hymenoptera; family Ichneumonidae; genus Amblyteles; species Amblyteles armatorius. The sequence continues at coordinate 2,088,645 of OW121688.1, read as the reverse complement.
GAGGGACAGCTAAAGAGGCGATCCCGGAGTGAGGGGGCCGATACGCCGGGCCCGTGCTGGTGTTGCCGGTGCGCCACGGCTACGTGTGTGCGACACGGGTACGCATACAGTTACACCCAACGTTGTATGGTCCTGGTAACTCCGGGTACGGAGTCGGGGGACGAGTCTCTCGAATTTGTGAGTTCCCTCCCCGACAGACTCCGCCGCTTTCGACTGTACCTTTCTCCGTCCTAGCCCGGTCCCAGTGTCGCTGCATGCCGACATTCCGGCGACGAGGAAGGTTCCTCCCGAACCATCCCCAAGGTCCCCAAACTCCCGGCCTCTCACGGCCCCCCTACGATCTTATATTTTCGCGTACGCGAACTCCACCATCTTCCGGGTACCCAGCCAACCCGACTACGACGGACCGTGAGGCGAAAGCACCTGCCAAAAACGGCGGACTGATTAAACTGCACACGCGAACCATCCTCCGTGACGTACCGATACTCGGGACGGAAAAATTCATGTGCCCGCACGAGACTGTAGGGTTGGACCGTGTTACCGTCGGTGTTCCCGTCTGGATGTTCACGCGAGAACGCGCGGGGCAACGACCAAACATATAAGCTTGCCACTTGGCCAGGCCGGCTTGGCGTCGACCGGTGGAAAGGCGGAAACGACGGTATAAAGAGGAAGGGGGGGGAGGGACGCTTTCCGCATTCCGGGAAAGCTGCACGAACCCGAGGTGAGGATCTCCTCGGAGGGATGGAGGAAGGGAGCGAGGCGGGTCGTACGTATAGCGGGGCAGAGGATCTCGAGCCAGCGAGAGAGCCTGCGCTCTTACGACGCCGCTCGGCTGACTTGATAAATGTCCCGTACTTCCGGGGAGATTAATGGACCGCGAGGAATTCACACGAGCCAAATTTATGTTAAATTAATTAAATCCTAATTTCGTACGGTTCAGTAGGTCGTCCTGCGCACGCGCCTCTTTCCTCCCCCCCCCCTGGTGCTTTCAAGTATATTTATGAAGCTCGCTTTCATTCGATGGCCCGCGTTCGACCACGAGTATCCGCAAATTCTGGCCACGTTAGCCGCCGTTCTGCCGATGGTTCCGCCTTAACGACGAAAGATCCACTCGCAATATCTCTCGGTCTCCCGGTCTCTATACCGACATCTCCGCCCTCGTTCCCTGGAACTCGAGGCTCCTCCTGCGAAATCCCGATGACAAGGATTCCGCGGATGGAATATATTTCGATCGCCCGTGAAGGAACAACACCGACTCTGATAGAAGCAGCTACGGGGCTGGGATAATTTCATCGCAGCCCGAACGCAGCGCTCACCTGCCGGTTCGATGGCTCGGTATACACCTTTCGGATTACAAAGTTTTTCAATCGAAAGTCCGCGAACCTCATTTGTTTCGTTACTCTTCGCGCGAGACCGTGCTCCGAGAATAATTGAACGCGTCGGTGAGGAGAGGTTCAAAGGCCCGGCTAAACAACGTGGTATTATTCGCGAGACCGTAACTTCCGGTTTATGAATCTCGGGCTTTAACGCTGACCTCATCGCCGACACTTATCACAAAAAAAAAAATGCTGAAACTTCTCAATCGTAAGCGGTGAACGGTAAGTGAACCGTTAGTCTGGTGGGAACGACACACAGGACCAGTGCTGGCCGACGCCGTGCCGCTACCGGCGCCGTGCGTGGCTTCCACCGTGGTAACTTCGTGACGGAGGCAGCGGGAAAAGTGGATGATCGGACGACAGCCTTAACATCGGTAGCGGTTAATCCTTTGTGACGACGGCTCGAAAAAAATTACGTAAAAATATACATACATGTATGCATATCTCCGAAGTCGGCTGTGTGTGTGTCTACATGTACACCGCGTTTGCTCGGAATACAGGAACACCGGAGCGAGTTTTATTTTTCTCCCGGCGCTTTTATAGGGGCATTAACGAGGACACGGCAATTTATTCCAATCGATCAGCAATTAACTATCGTCCCCGAAGAGCACGGAGCACCGACACGAACCGATCTCGCGGGTATAGCGTGAGCGGTCATTGCGCTGAGGCTGCGCTATATAGCTCGCGGGGGCCGCGGAGTTTGTGCCGTTGCCTGCTGCCGGTAATCGTCGGCTCGCACGTTCAAAAAACGTCCGAGAGCTACTCACCGATGTACGCGAATTGATCTGGACAGAGTGAGCCGAACCCCACGAGAAACAACACAGGCTCGCGTACACGCGCACACAAGCACCGTGCACGATGGATTGACGGAGAGACGGGAATGTAGGACAGCTCGGGCGAAAGAGTGTAGGATAGTTTCGGAAGGGTACGGAAGAGGAGAGGAAAAAAGAGGCATTAAAACGATCGGAGAGTCGATCGCCGATAACAAGTGGCGATAAATCCTCTCGCGGAACCTCAACGAATCTCTCAACGAGGCATCGAGATCGACCGCGCGGCTCCTTCGTCCGAGCGTTTGCGTTAACCGTCTACTCGAGCCTTGGAAAAAGTTTGCGAGGGGAAAAAAATAAAATCGAACCGTGTTAACGCAGCGGATACGCAAACGTTCGGCGAGCGGGCGCACGGCGGTGTATATTAATTTCCGGCGTGCGCCGGTGCGAACAACGCGCGAATGTGTGCGCGCGTTTGAGACGGCGACTCCTCGAGGAAGCCTTCGAGATTACAGTCCCGAGGCAGAGCCGGTGATCGATTTCCTTGGCGCGAAGTCTCGGCAACACTGACCTATCGCGGTACTCTATCAGTCGGCGAAATAAAAGCTCGAAGGAAATCCTCCAGAGCGAGTCTGACACGCGATGGAATGCGGTACGGATGGGCGGGGCAAAATGGAACCCCCTTGGCCGGGAAAAACGGACCAGTTGGGAGAATTTTTGTGCCGAAAAAAAAATAAACAAATAAAAAAATAAAAAAATAAAAAAATAAATAAAAAATTGTGAAACCGGTCTGTTCTGCACCGCTCATCCGATACCACCTTTCGAGATTGCAGACCGAGATTCCGCACGCCGGAGAACATGACTCGAGTATCATTCGCCCAGTCGTTTGCAGAGTTCGCGGTATCGACAACGGGGACGGATCCGCGATGCAGCTAGCTCGGGGAAAATAGTCGGGAGTATATTATTTCATAACGATGAGATGGATGCAGTACGTTCCTGACATCGTGGAAGCGGAGGCATCACCGGCCTGCGGGCCGGTGAATGGATGCGTGAACTTTTGTATAATGCTCCGTGGATGGGGTCGGATGGGCGAGATTGAACGTAAAACTGGTGGAATGCCTGTGAGGCAGCCACGGGAAACACTGTGTATGCACCCCGGACGCTGGTGGTACAAATATTAATGGCGGCAGGTGGGAGGCATAAAAGAGTTCGCTCCGCACGTCGAGAAAGAATATGCTCCTGGCTGAGACCGCAGCGCTCGCGCGCACGTCCTGCGGACGTCGATCGATGAGACCGAACGAGAAAGATGTAAATGGTATGTATACGTGTACACTTATCCGCGGAAAGAAAATAACGGTGCATGTACGGCGAGTCGGCGGAGAAAAGGGGAGAAGTCCGAGGCGACGAAAAGCACATGTACAGTGGCCCGTCAACTACTTGCCGGATAGTGGAATACGAAAAAGTTTGTCGGAGGATTGTTTTTTTTCGAATACCCATGACGACGAATCTACTCATTTCTGCCGGCGGAGGAAAGGAATCGTGCACTGCACGATCTCGGATTCACAGTGGGCGTTCGTTTGAGGAGACTGAAGCACCCTGCGCAATCGTCGAATGAGTAATCGTTCTCTGAAGACGTTTATGCAGTCTCGTGCACGGATGGACCGCAGTCCACGGTGGTTTTTATTGCAGCATATGCACTTATGCTGGAAAGGCATTCGTAGCGATAGATTTGCAAAACAATACTAACGGGTTTCTCGTTAAATGCATCTTCTATTTTCGTTCCAGCTTGTTAGTTCATAGTGCGTCTTTCGGGAAAGGAAATGAGTCGTACCGTGCCCTTCATTAATGATTGAACAACATGAATAGAGCTGCTTTAGTTGATCAATGCACGCAGATAAAAATATGAGGATGATCTCTCGACTTAACATAGCAATCCACTAATATTCCGGTTTTTTAGCGACTCACGCTATTGTACGTAGCTGTGTTTTTACTCTGCGTGCGGTGTTGTGTGATGGACAAAGGATAGGAATTGTACGGCTGTTCTGGACTCTCGACGTTTTAGTAATCCCTCTCAATGCATATTGGGAACTGCATTAGGCGGTGGAGTGAAAACGAACGGAAAATTGAGTGATCGTACGACCAATCATGATTTTCTATCACTATTTGGATTTTAGGGAAGAAACGCGTTGTGTAGTTTAACAGTATTCATAATTTTTGGTGTTTCGGTATGCATTGGTTCCGCAGTGTTTGGTCAGTGTCTATTGAAATCAGCAACATTATACATAGCTGTGTTTTTACTCTGCGTGTGGTGTTGTGTGATGGACGAAGTATAGGAATTATACGGCTGTTCTGGTCTCTCGACGTTTTAGTAATCCCTCTCAATGCATATTGAGAACTGCATTAGGCGGTGAATGAACGGAAAATTGAGTGATCGTACGATCAATCATGAGTTTCTATCACTATTTGAATTTGAGGGAAGTAACGCGTCGTGCAGTTTAACAGTATTCATAATTTTGGCTGTTTCGGTATGCATTGCTTCCGCAGTGTTTGGTCAGTGTCCATTGAAATCAGGAACATGTTTAGATGGCAATGTACACAATTATCGGTGTTTATATGAACGAGCCAATGCGTTTAGTTCTGTAACAATGGAAATTATAGCGAAAAGGTATGGCGAGATTGCCTATACTGATGCGGCCGCTCGCCTATGTAGTCTCCGCTCTCCCAATATTTCCTCCCAAGTTGTTACTAGTTCTATCGTAACGAATTGCTGAATGTTTACTGTCGTTAACGCGTTATGCAGAGTAAAGTGCATAATATAATTCATTTTCACTCAACAGTATGGAATATTTTCAGTTTCCTATGTTGTTTGAGGTTCTCTTTCATATTTTTATATGGATTATGATAAAAAAATTCTCTTCATGTGTGGAACATTCCTACCTTCTTAAAGACAAAATGAATATTAATAAAAATGTCTTTTCACATCTGTTTTTTTATTTATCATTATTGACTCTGAATTACATTACATTACTATTATTATTATTATTAATACTGAAATTCGACATTGTCGGTCGAAGCACTATAGTGTTTCCGGATTAATTCGAATCACGCGGGAAGTCCTGGAATCGCTGATGTCGAATCGGCCGAAAGCGAATCGGTCACCTCATAGCCGATTCCCGTCTTACGTGCTTCCGTCGTGGCCGATAAACTTTCGTATAACGAGGTGCCCCCAGGAGGCGCGGGGACGCGAGTCCCTGCGGCGAGTCCCACTTGCAAGCATTCATTCTCAATCCGAGGAGACACATATATATATCCCTTCTCCGCGAGTTCGGCCGACCGGTGGAGAAGCCTCCGTGCCGTCCGTCCCTCGACGAATTAAAAAAGTCCCGACAATTTTTCTCACCGCAGCACTTGACAATAATCCGCGTGAAATCTGGCATGATATATATATATATATATATTTTTTTTTGTAAGAGATTCTTATCTCAGCTGCGACTGGGCTTTCCCTCCTCCTCGTCAAACTTTCGTCGCACTGCCAACTTATCTTTCATGTTGCCATTATAAAGAATTTTTAATGTGGTATGCAGTTCATCGGCGCGTTTAAAAAGATCGCGGTATCTTACCGGCGTGTGCTGTATTTTTTTTATCTTCATGTATATACATCATAGTTTCGAAGTAGGCGCTTCTCGCACCGCGATCCGAGGAAACTTTTCAACAAAGGTTTCTTCGGGTGCGAGTTTTACGTAAAAATGTATCAAGTTCGGTTCCATCTTGGAATGTGCAGCGAGAAACGTGCCAGTGCGCATGGGTACGATCCCTCGGGATGTAACAATACGTGTCTTCGTCGGGAAACTCGTCTTATCTCAGAGTTTCGCAATCCTTTGGGGGCGGGAGGGTCTCCCGCGGGCCCGGATGCTTCCGGTATCAGAACCCCGAGCAAATAACAAGAGCTTCGCCGGGCCGCGTATCCTCTGCAAAATGGTCCCCGCTCTGTGTCGCATTGTTCTCTTTACAAATGATACGTTGTTTCGAGCGGGCCTCGTTAGTTCCGTCCGAAGTCCGGAAGTGATGCGACCGTCGGGGATATAGAGAGATAGGGCGGAAGTTCGGAACATGGAGTACACTTCGAAGGGCGCACGCCCGCAGGGTCACGTTTTCGACCGTAAATTTTGGATAGATTCGGCGCAGGGCTGTCAGAATCCTCCGTACGCGCCCCTGCAGACACTATCGTCTTGACAGAATACCCGTTCGCTCGGCCGCCCCCTCTTGTCACATTCATCGAAGTGATTTATCCCATTCGTCGAAGGCACAGCCGTTGCACATCCTCCTATTGGTGTCGCCCAGCTTTCCGTTGCTTTTTTGCTTCACTTTCTTTTCCGCACCTCCGTCGATACTCGATTTTTTTTTTCTATCACCCAACAGAAAAGAAGGAGTGAGCCGCGTTTTGCAGCGACTCGGAATTGTCCGTCTTGGAGAGATTTTAATATACCTTTCGGAAGTGAAGTCATACCAGAAATACTTCCGGTTTGAAGGTTACATTTTTCGACCGGAAGTGACGTTTCCCCTACGTCACGTCACGTCCGGTAGAAAAATGAGATTTTCAAACTAAAAAGTGGCGGTTTTCCGTATGACGACACTGCCGATGTATGATTTAGAAACTGGACGTGACGTTTACGTCACGCAAAACGTCAATTTCGCCGAAGCCACAATCGACTGCGAGCTCTTGCATCTCATATTGCGAGTCACCCTGCAGGCAGTTTTTTTTTTTTTTTTTTTTTTTTTTGCAGCCGGGTTTCTTTTTGACAGAAATGTCTTTTGGCTGAAATGATTCCCGACCAAAAGAATGTTAGGAACTATATCGAAGACTTTCTCTCAGTTTCTGGATATCTTGAAACTGATTATTCCATATTTCTTGCAGACCAACGGCTTCTTAATCGGGGTTTCTTTTTCCTTTCATTTGACAAAATATTAATTTTGCTTTTTTGTAATCTTCACCATACGCGTGATATTAACGGTATTTATATCGCGATACATTTTTTTAAATGATTACTACGTGAACTTTGATTGAATTACTGATAAACGTGGCACTCGTGAGTTCCGAAGCACTTGAGAACTGAATTGCATCGACGCAGAATCCGAAAGTTTTGTCGGCTCAACCCTCGAGTTAAGTTGAGCATAAAATTGTGCTCCCTTTACACTGCATGAACTTCGAGAAGAAGTTTCCACGGTATGTTCGAGATTTTCAAGCTCCATGGTTATTTGGTTATACTTTGACCCCGATTCTGTGCCGTTCGCTTGCCAGTCAGTCGATAGCTATCGGGTACCGCGTTAGAAATCGTATAATACTACGATTCAATGGATCATAAAGATAGAAAGCGAAAGAGAGGATAAGAAATAGTTTGGTTATAATTTTTTATAAAACATAAGTCGAATGACGAACGAGCCGGAATGACAGTTCAAGAACCCGGAAAACTTTTCCTTCGGATTCCTTCTTACAAACGACGAGTTTGGAATTACTTGCCAGAAGCTGCTCTCTCATTAATAATAAGAATAATAATGATTTTCATCCCCTCAGCGAAGTTGCAACGAATTCCTGGTTGTTAAGCTCGAAGCTGCCATTCTTGAAGTCTCCCATAGTAAAATCCCTCATTCACACTCATTTACCGACGTAATAGTGAAGAGGGAGGGTATTGAAAATATAACATTGGAGGAAATTCCCGATGCGGCATAGTATTCGAAGCTGGTTGCGCAAATTATTCGAGCTTGAAGGACTTATAATTTGTGGTGCGATCACAGCGATGCGGCAACTCCATCGATTTAATATTTCTGCTTGTAACGATGTAACGATTTCGATCAACAGATCGTGTAACGATTTCATTGTTCCAACAGTAGTCTTCTCATATTTTCTATTTCCATACAACGAGAATTCTTCTTCGATAGATTATTTTGGTCTACATTTTTCTTGCGTCATATTTGTTGCAATGAAATATTAATGCGACAAAAGGTAAATTGTTCAGTTGATGCGGGCTGCTGACATAAGGTCGAATACCTTCAAGTACGAACGGATGTATGACCGTCGGTCTTAAGGTCGGTTATAAATTCGGATGATCACAAGGGCGAAAGGTTAGAAATCTCAATTATCCTTAATGATCATAAGGTCGAACGGTTATGAGCTGAAGTTCGTTTAACCTTATGACCTAAAATGATCATGAGGTTAAACGCCCATAGTTTCAAATAGTTATGAGCTCCGATAGTCATGAGGTCGGACGGTCATAACCTTTCGAATTTATAACTCACCGAGGTCGTAACTAGCTTATTGCAACCGCTCCACCGTCCGCATAAAAAGGGCCCGCATTGTCTGCACGGAATTATTCGCACCCGCGTATTCGATAACGAAATTCCAATTAAGTTTTTTTCATAATATTTGAATCCAGTTCGACGCAGTACATATAGAATCGTCAACAACAAAAGAAAAAGAAAAGCAAGAAGAGAAAGGTTTAATTTTTACCATTATCCCCAAAAACCCGAGTTCTCGGAAAACCATAACAGACAGAGGGTTGTTTTTTTTCATACGGACAGCCGCATATATTTCGATCGCGTCTCGTTCGACAAGTGGGTAGGTTCGTTCGACGCTCGTCCCGGATGCATATGCCTAATCGGGCCGGATTATATCGGTTCCCGATATAAACAACGAAAAAAATTTAATAGGCGAACGTGCGAACGGTTGTCACGGGCGGTTCGAACCGTGGCCGTAAACGACGCAATATCCGTACCAAACACGAACTAATCGGAGTTGGCAAGGAGCCGATGGTGGCTTTAGAGACAGGATCGGTGATGGCGATGCAGCCGAGGTTTAGCCAGCTCCTGGGCCGGGTAACACCGGGCGGCGCGGACCCGGGATGCTGCGCTGGGAGCTGGTCCAGCTCCCGTGGAGGCCGCGCGATGGCTTCGCGGTAACGGTGTTTGAGGCATGTCAGGGCCCTGTGGAGCCGCGCGGTGGCGAGTCAGGGGGTGGTTTCCGTAACCAGGCTAGAAATGAATAATGCAACGCATCACATCAAGCCCGGACCGTTCCGCGCGCTCCTGCTAATCTCCTCCTCCGGACGATACGGTCGTGCGGCGGCAGAGCCGGCGGTGGCGTCAGTGGCCGCGACGCTGGACCTCACCCTCCCAACCCGCCCCATCCTCTCGATTCCCGTCTCGCCATCCAAGTCACAATGTCCCGATTGCTTCACCAGTTCTCCCCTCCCCCTATCCCTCCCCCCCCCCCCCCCCCTCCACTGACAGTATCTCCGTCGCCCGTCCGCTCCCCCGGCTCTGTATCCGTATTTATAGTATATACATATTCAAAGCAATATGGGTAATTCATCGGGAAGCTTTTAGTCTATACCGCAGGATCGATCACTTATGACCCGCCCGTGTTCCTACGCGATCTATCCACTACCCCATCAACTGTTGTAGTCCGCTCCGCGCGGGGCGGCCGACCATCCATAAAGCGGAACGATCCTCGCGTCGACGAGAGTCACAAGAATTAATGCCCGAAACACTTGTAGCAAACAACGCGGGGATGTCGATAAATGTATTGAACTGGGAGAGGACCAAGACGGACCCCTCCGTATCCGACGGCACCCCCGTTCGCTCGATGTCCGGCGATAAAACTGGGGAGAAAACCGTTTGTTTTTACCCGGACCCCTTCCAGCCTCGGGCCATCGCGACTCCGTCGTCCGTTCGTGTGTCGCGTTCGACGACGTCCGGTCCGCGACATCGCTCGGGGGGCAAACTTTCCGCGAGCTCGCGTAATTCGCGTTCGAAAGACCCGAGCCGAGAGAACGACATTGACATTGATGTAACCGGAAACTAGAAGAGTCCGACCGCAAACTCCGATCGGCCATGAATGTCGGGTCGGACGATCTTGGCGAAACGAACTTTGAAATCGCGAGCTGTCTCGCACTCGTCGAACAAACAACGACAACACCGACGGCATCATCGTTACAGCTCCGCGATTATTGTACGGTCTCTCGAGTCGCTCCAAACGAGGCGCCGTTCCACACGCGAAACTTCGCCTACCCGACGAGAGAGAAATTGGAGGAGAACAAAAAACGATGGAAAACTTTAATATCTTTCTTTCCGAGCACGGCAAACCACTTCGTCGCCTCCCCCCCCCCCCCCCCCCCGGCCCGCGAACCCCCCGTGCCGATGTTGCGCGCGCGATCCCGTCCACGTTCCGCGAAGCTCGGAGTCTCGCCGGACCCGAGGGCGTTCGCGCCCGCGCGACATCACTAATTCCAGCTCAGCCAACATCACCGTCGCCCTCTTCATTCTTAAGTTTGAACAATGATTATGATACGGAAATTAACGTTCATTATCGGTCTTCAATTATTCATCATATAAGTGTGCACATATCAGTGCTACGGCGAGAGTTTCGCGAATATCCTCGGAGATTATAACACACATCGGATATGACGGTAATGATCATTTTTAAATTTTAAAAAAAATCTTCATTCAAGTGATCGATCACTCATCCTTATAATAATAGTGTTCGAGAACCGTGAGAGGGACCGGCGAAGAGCCGTATAGATAATACCGGCTGACAGGGAGTCGAGACGCTGGCTCGAGCTCCGGAGCGCCGGGTCCAACGCCGAGTGGTTTTAATATAAGCCCAAGGTAACTTAAGAACACATCTATAGGATCTACCGGGAGGGCTGGTGGGCGGGTGGGGGGGGGGGGGGGGGGGGGGTGGGGGGGTGAAAGAGACAAAAGTTAAAGTAGCAGTGAACTTTTAAAGCATTCGACATAAAGCGAGATGAAACCTCGGGGCTTCTTGGCTCGGAGAGCGAACGGTGAGCGCGGGCGCGGGAGGAAACCTCCGCTCCTCTCCCGTACCCTCGAGGTATTTCGGTAACTCGCAAAAGAACCCTAACATTCTAACGAGAATGAGAAGAAGAAAAAAAATTAGTGGAAACGAGACGAAAAAACGCCGAACCGAAGGAAAAATTTCCATATAATAATTAGAGCCTCGAATACCGTAATAAAAGAATATAATTAAGTCGCTACCATCGCAATTCCGCGGCTTCGTCCTCCATATCCGCGAGCCGTACAAAGAAAACGCTCTGTATCCCCCGCCACCCAGAAACGGTGGAAAGGTCTCAAGTGGATTTAACTCGAATTATCTTTCCACTTTCGTACTGCTATCTCCTCCGTGTGTCTATTATATAGTTCTTCGTTTCTTCCGAGCATACCGTCGGTTATTAAAATAGCTAAACGTTATTCTTTAATTACCTGGGCGATAAAACTGGGCGCCGAGGGGGGGGGAGGAAGAGGTAAAAACTGGAGCCGAAGTGTTTCGAACTCTGGCAGTAGATTAATGCATTATTCCGACGATTTATTGCAGTCCCCGTTGGGGATGGTTCAGGATAATACCGTTGACTGTCGAAGTACAGTAACTCGCGGGCTAAGCGTCCAATTTCGTTCGAGGAAATAATTCCAGGGCCGACGGTTCTCCAACGGTGAACAGAGACTACGGAAACCGTCGACCCCGCGCCTGCTTGCATCGCATGTAATGGTCAGAAGGTGCTCTACCGTAAAGTTGAATCTACTTCGTACGAAATTGACTCCCATATTACAGCCGCTGGTCAAACACCTCCACGACCACCCGCTTCGGTGTACTGGCGTAACCCTTGTATACCTACGTGTAGGACATTACCGAACTTTCACGTAATTACTTTCACACCCCCAATTCCCCCTCCTCCCTCTTTCGTCGCACATGTATACTCGATTGGGATGCAAGTTCGGCGAAGCCACTTCGCAACAGCACACCTGACATTTTCAATCCATCCTCACCAACGGGAGAGGGGGGCGAAATGGGAATGGTGATGGAGCTCGGCCGAGTCCGGAGTTATGAATTGACGGGAGTTACAAACGGAGTTATGGAATCGTCATAATTACACTGTAAAAAATTTCTGTTTAAAAATTCATAAATGTATATGAAGTTTTATGCATATAAAGTGTATGAAATTTCATTCACACGTATGTAAGAATATTGCGTTACCGGTACTTTAAAAACAATATTATTTGTATAATTTTTGTAATAATAACATAATTTTCATATACGGATGTCTTAATTTTCAATGCCGTCACCGGTAATTTTAATATACAGGTATTGCATTTAAAATTAAATTCTAAAAATTCGAATACCATGTATATGAATTCTAATTTCATATACCGAGGTTGAATATTTAATATAACTTTGTGTATTAAAGGTCTTGTAAATTTCATAACATTTTTTACAGTGTATTGCGAGAACTAGAGAAATTGGGTTCCCGGGCAAAATGGGTTACCTCTGTGTGCCGTCCCGTTTTGTTCCGTCTCTGCAGTGCTGGCAAGATTGGGCACCATTTTGGCCCGGGCTTCTCCGCGTAGTAATTAATCCGCGGAGCAATCCCGACAAATTGGGCATGAGAAATCAGTTTATCGCCGATCAAAGATAGAACTGATAAAGTATTCATCACGCAGTGGGGCTCTTAGGCTCGGGTCAATATTTTCGGAGCCGCCATTCGAGCCGTCGGTCGCTAAGAGTTCAAGAATCCTCGCGATACCGCTAAAAACAGGCGATGGCATTACGATTCCAGTAACTATAGCGAGCGAACGACATCGACCGACGGAGCGAGGAAGCCGCAGCTCCGCTCGGTCGGTTGACACTTTTATACGCTCTTGCGCAAAAAAAAAAAAAAAAAACGAACCTCGTCCGTAATGAGAGCGGCAAGCCCGAGGTTCGCTGCCACAGTCGGAGGAGCTTGTAAACTCGTCTGTTCGCCTCATCTCGTTCGCGATACAGCGTTAATTGGGACGGTACCTTGGGCCTTTGCCGTTACCACGTGAACATCCAGTCGTCGTATTACACGCGTGATGAAAATCAAATATTATTCGAGATACCCCATACGAGAGATTCGCGCAAAGCTCGAGTACATCAGATTCGAGAAATGAATATGGATATTTACACACTCACCCCGAGAAGCGAAAACAAAAACGAACGGGTAATAAACTTCCATGAACTCGCGTGCGTTCTCGGCCTTGGGGAGCTCAGGGATTACGAATCGCGGTACCGCGCAGCCAAGCGTTTTGGCCAAGTTCGTTCCTTCATTTGCTTTTCCTATTTTATTTTTCTGTACTCATAATGGAATGGAAGCGTTTCCGGCCTACGGGCGGAGAAGCACGCGCCCGCAGCGACGTTACGGTAATTGGTAACCCGCAGTCCGTGGTACGCTCGGGTGGGATTACGCTAGTTAAGATTTCATGCAAAGTCATAAGCCAGAATAACCGAACCGTAGGCGCGCGTTCGTCTCCGGGCGTAATGCGGTCGCACCCATTTTTCCTCGGCCCTTTCCGCTCGCGGTCCGCGATTAACAAATTAGCGATCGATGAACGGGGCGATAATTCCGCGAAGTGTCGGCAACCGACTCGCCCCCTCCCGACGAGACGTATACAGAATTAACAACGATAATGTTTTATGCCCGAAATACAAAACCGCAATTAGTATCGTAACCGCTCTCCGGGTTGGAGCGATAAATTATGGGCGATTTTACCGACGGAGCTATTAAATTAATGACGAAGAGCTCGGATATTACCGACGAAATACATTGCTTCCGTTCACCTATACGTATAGTGAAACACTCGAAGCTTGAAACTACTTGGCGAAACAGAGTCAATGGAGAGAGAAGGGGGCCATAAGGGGGAGGAGGAGGGGGGGGGGAGGGGAGAATAGTAAAAAGAAATATAACCGTCCATTGACTCGAAGCGGGCATAGAGCAGAAGGCTTTTACGGATAAAAGCCTGAGAATACCGAGCGGGTTAAGTGAGAGGGAGCACTCACGGAAAATAGAGCGCGTTCGCTGTACGAGTCGAAGGCGTTAATAGCGACTAACTACATGCCCCGGCGAGCATCCCCGGGGTCAATGACCTTTAAATTTGTCTATTATTTTTTCGTCGACTCTCATCCGACCGTCTGTTTCGCCGGCGCCGCAAGTGCATCCCCCGATGTTAACGTCGAATTAACATCGTCATATATCTCTCCCTCTCTCTCTCTCTCTCCAACTCTCGGTTTCGCCAATTTGTTATTTCGCGAGTGGTGAGCTTAAAGCGTATCCGTTAAAGGGCTTTTGATGGTCGGGCGGGCGTCGGGCAAACCCCGCGCATGACTCGGCCGCACTCTGGTATCGTACATGCTACATACCCGCTTGCGAAATTGTATGAATTAGACCAGTCGGGGGTGGGGAGGCTTCCCACCGGGTAATTTGCGAATAATCCTTGTCCGTTCGCCCCGCCGCTGGCACGGTACACCGGGACTCCTCGAGACACCGGGTCGGAACGAACGGTCGGGGTCGGAGCCATAAACGTTACCTTTAAACCCCTAAAGCCCACCCTACCCTGTACCGGAATTAACGGACTCAATAAAACTTTCTCCGGTCATGCGGTTTAATATTCATGCACTCCGGATCCGTGTGTGCGTAACTTTTGACATTGACGACCGGCGGGTAACCGTATCCCTCGCAATCGTCCCCCCGGAGCTCCGGACAGGATAAAAGTGGTGACTACGGCCCACCTCGATTAACACGTAAATCGATGATATATGGGCGGGTCCATATTCCCCACTTTTGCCCTATGTTTACCATAACGTTACAAGATAATTAACGCGTATGCGCACCTGGCGTGACGCGGAAAATTATTGCTACGCGATGACGACGGGAGGTAAAATCGAGTTCGCCGATGTCTGATCGATGCAATTTATCGCGAGTGTTTAACCGGGCGTTGATTCGCCGCTGTTACGAATATGACGCTGAAGCGTCGATAAACCCAACCCCGCCGCCCCCGTTCATCGCGTTATCGTGTCTCGATAAAGTTCCGTCGACGCGTGCATCATGCACTTAGTCGACGGTCATGCACACGATCGAGTGGGGGGGGACGGGGGAGGGGGGCGAAGAGTCGAACACGCTCTGTCCAGAGGGTGTGCGTCGACGGTCGCCGGGGTCGTTGTTCCGCAATGAAATTCCCACGGGCGTCACGCGTCCCATCCAAGAAGAGCCGCCCTCTCCCGCGTCGTTCGACGTCGTTGATCGCGCGCGAAGTCAAACGCGCCGACAATTATTCCCATCGGCGGCTTACACGCCGTTCTCTCCTATTCGATTACCTTCCGAACAAGGCCCGGCCGGTACGTGAGTCGAATGCGACACGGGCATCGGACTTCGCACGCCTGACCTCTCGCCTCCTTAGTCCCCGACCCTTTGTTCCGCGTCTCCTTTATTTCCACTCCGTTCGACGACTTTCGCGATCTGGTACCGGCGGTTTTTTCCGCTCGCCTCTAGTTTCCTTTTTCGCCGCCCATTTTTTTTGTTCGTCCCCGCGGAGAGTACGCGGGCAAGAGGGAACACGGTGTCGTCCCGGGTATTTGTCACTCTATCGTGACGGCACAGTGGTTATATAACACGAGGTAGAGTAGAGACCTGTGGAAGATACCTTGTTGTCGGGACACAATGGAGGACTGAGAGAGTGGTGCGTCGAGGTGCTATAATGAAAAACGGTATGAAACGCATATTAATTAAATGACGGTGGGTCGATTGTCTAGCGGGCGGGGTGAGACGGGGCGCGGGGGTTTGGCAGGGTGGTGCAGCCTCGGGGGTTGAACGCCAGTAGCAGCACGAGCAACGTGGATGGAGGGTTGAACGCCGGTGGCAACGCGAGAAACGGGATAGAGCAGCGGTAGAGGGGGGGGGGGGGGGTTGGATGGCGGCAGGGGGTTGCTTGAGAGCTCGTGCGAAGATGTGAAAGCTTCGCGAGACTCTCGCGATATCACAGCACACCGAGTCCATCTCATCCGCATACGGGCTCTTCAGTTAATTGAATCCGAAAGCTGGTAAAATAACATCCACTTGTTTTGTGCTAATCAACGCCCTGAAACCCTCGCGCCCGAGCGGCCCGCTGGAAGGCTTCAGCGGTATCAGCGAGGCCGTGGCACTCGTGCGGATGGGTAGTTACGAGTAGCTGGACGAGAGGAACTGCCGCGAGAGAGACCTTTTTACTCGGTCCCGCGCGCAACCCTGGCGGAGCACGATGTAGAAAGAAACTGCAATTATCCGAACACAGGCGAATTTCATTTGGAATTGTATTTTCTACCTCGTAACACGCGTGTGCTTCTTCATTCGAAGCTCACTATCCAATTGCCCTCTTTTATCGCAGTTTCGTTAACGTTTATATAACTCTTTCCTCTATCTGCCCCCCCCCCCTCCCCCCCCCCCCCCCCCCCCGGCTTTGCTCTCCCTCCTCGCCCCGACACTCGATCCTCTCCGCTGGTCTTTTATGAGGAAAATTGGTCGGTTAACAGTCTCTATCTCTCCGCGATTCTCCGCTCTCTCGTCCCGGCCACGTTTTCCTCTGTCGGTCGAGTTGTTTGAAATATAATTCTCCTCCCCGTGAACCGGCTGTCCAGCGGCGAGAGTCGAGCAGGATATTAACTATTATTGGCCTCTTGCATCCGACCGCCGAGATCGGATATATCGGAGGACTCGCAAGGATTCGAAACGGGAAACTTGTTCGACAGTCGATATTGAAATTGCTAGAGTCTTTACTATCGTGACAGTGGAATCGATCGCCGAGCGACATTTCGGCGACGTGCAAATTTGGGAATACCCCGAAAGCGGTAGACCGGCTGCAGGATAGAAATCGAGGACAAAAAAATATCATGTTAAGTGGCAATATGTCGTTGAATGGGGTCCTGCGGAGTCAGCGCCCGTTCGTGCCGATCCTCGAAACGAAAAGATTTCCGGAACCCCCGATTCGACGCCATGGCCTCTTTCGATTCTTACTTTGTCGTCACATACGTAGTCTGCGAGAAGATCGAGTGTTCCAATCATAGTAATTGGACCCTTAGATTATGGTCTTGAAATATGTCTCACATGCGCTAGAGCATAAAATAATCTTCTCCGTCCATCCGTCCATCCGTCCGTCCGTCCGTCCGTCCGTCCATCCGTCCATCCGTCCGTCCGTCCATCCGTCCATCCGGCCATCCGTCCATCCGTCCATCCGTCCATCTGTCCATCCGTCCATCCGTCCATCCGTCCATCCGTCCATTCGTCCATTCGTCCATTCGTCCATTCCTCTATCCACCCGTTCATCGATCCGTCGGTACGTTCCTAATGCGCCATTAGCGAGTTTTTTGTTTTACCAAGATAAAACGTGACCTGTGCCATTTTCCGATCCGTACAGATAACTTTTCGGAGCGCCAGCACTCCGCGGCGACAGCTTCAGCGTCAGCCGAACAAATGAGCGCGGAATACGCGATTCATCCATTTAGCGATTCCATTTATAACGATAATGAAAGTAATACACAGTGACTCAGTCCTCGAGGCAACAAAAGCACGGGGAGCTCGGAGATATACGGCGAGTCTCCGTAGCTCTCGAAGTGATTGAAAGTAGTCCACGTTTCTCCGAGTCTTCGCCCCCTCCGTCTCCCCCCCCCCCCCCCCCCCCGGTTTTCCGTCTCTTCTCTTCGCTCCGCCCTATCGAGTTGACGCGAAAACCTTTACTCAACCGCGGAAATGGTTCTTTCTTCGAGTCGCAGGAGTGTACACTCCGACATCAGCACCGGCGCAAGAGCTGTCTCACGCTTTTTCCACGGGTTAGGAAACGTCATGCGGTTACATTTTCCAGACTCGAGCGGTAAAAGCGACTCTCGGGCAGGTCGGTGCAGCGAGAGTACATCACACATCATGTCGGCACAACTTCAGCTGCGGCCCGACCTAACCGAGTTTGGCCAACGCGAGTACTCCGCGACACGGGGCGGTACTCAAAATTCTCGCGAGACCCGGAATATGGCAAAAACTTGCGACGGCGTGTACGCGGATTCTCAAAAATATCACAGCTTCCTCAGACGAAAGTTCGATGCTTCGAACGTCACAGGGTTTGTGCATCGAATCCGAGCACGCCTGCTTTGGGAATTTCCTTTCACGAGGAATCGTAACGACGGCTCGCTGAACGCGAAGCTGAGGTTGCCGTTTCGCCGAAGTTTCCGTGTCGGCAATTCGACACCGGGCGTTTCACGTAACGTTGATATTACCGAGCGAAAAATATGAGGCTGCGGTAATGCTGGCGTAACTCTTGTTCGTCGGCAGGGGGGGAGGAAAAACTTCAACGTCTGCAGTGGAATTTTGGATTCACCTTTTCGCAGTTCTCTCAAGAGAGTGTGAGCCGACGGTGAGATTGTCTGTTACATTGTGGCACGGGAGTTTTCCGTGAAAGGTGAAACGGCGCGGATTGTATTGAAAAACAAACGGGAGAACGTCTCGCGGAAGCTGGGAGGGATGGAGAGTGAGCATCTGGTACATTGTTCGGCTTTAGTCGCTTTGTCGGCGCGGCACCGCCAGCAGCGAGCGAGAGCGCACGCTTGGCGACACGGCGCACGAGGCGGGCTACGTACTTTGTGTACCTTACACGTAGAGTGCTCATTGTTCCAGGTGGAGGGTGCGAGACACGCACAATAATTTCTCACCCAGGTTTCTTGCAGTATGCGCCCGGTACGCTCGCTCATCTTTCTTCCTTGCAACGGTTCTCGCTGCTCGCGTATAACGCCGGTAAACTGAGCACACGAGGGAGGACCGGCAGACACTTTTGTCACGCAGGTGACAAAAGAACACATTCGGGGGAGGAAAGCTGCGGATAAATTCGCGGACAACAATGGATGAAGAATCGTCTGAGAATACCGAAAAAAATTGATTCGGGATCGCAGAAACGCGGCCCAAACATGTGTGTAAACATGCGCGGAAGTCTTTCAGGGCTTCTGCTGCTCGTCTGGGGAATGCCATTCCGTCGGAGGTCAGGTGGCCGCGCTCCGTTAGGCTGTTCCGGCTGCGTATCTGGCCTTCTTGCTCGAGGGTATGAGGCGCGGTATCGACGGGTGACGTCAGCGGTTATTCCATGTCTAATTGTCGCTGCTACTCGTATGTTCGCTATTCACATATTGTATTTTTGTTGCTGTTTTCTTTTCATATCAGTTTTGCTGTTACTTATTACGCTGTATAAAAAGTTTGTACTTTTTACAACAACTTATTGTCCATAAACGTCCACAATTTTTTATGTGTTCATTTTTCGATCGCATCATTCAGCTCCAGTTTTACTAAGAAAAGTAATAAATAAAATTGTTAATGACATAGAAAATAAAAGGACGGTCTTGTACATTCAGGCATGGACAAACGAATTTGTCACGCATTTGACAAAATCGTTTTTACGAAACTTCGTATTTCGATTTTGGGAAATTGTTTTTTACTGTGTACCCGATAATATTATGCATATTATTTTCTAATTATTTTACTTACTGTTACCTTCGGTTGCATTCCTTTCTGCGCTATCTGCTACGCTCGTATTCTGTTTGTCTTATCATGATGCACGGTTTTAGAGAGCTCAGAACACGAAATAAATGAATCTATCTATCTTGCGCTCTTTATTGAGAACTGGATATCATGTGGACCATCTCACGAGGACCTGTAGTCTATAAAATGGAACCGATGGGACATTGCGGGGACGAGACGATTGCCATAAATCGACGTGCGATGTCCTCGAGGCGAACGGTGGCCAAAGGCCGGTGACCCCTTCGTTGATGGCCGTCCGTGATTCGAGGACAAGGATAGGTCGTAAACGATTGAACCGAAAATCCGGCGTGTCACGGGGCTTGATATAGGAGGCTAAATTTTTAAGAAGTGATTCCAAAGTGCCATTTCCAGAAACGAGCGAATAGGGATTCCATAGAGGCACGGGCGCGTTCACTTCGCCCCGGTGATTCGTGGCACGAGTTTTAAAGTGAACGCTCCCGCGGAGAGAATCGCGTGGCCTGCACTTTTCCATCCAACAAAAAGTACCTTCGGGACCGCAGAAGTTAAGAAACGTTGGATGGCGTGGAGCGTGCTGGGGAGGGACGCGGCGGTTCGGCCAGAGGGTGGCGGGATTGAGCGCGCAAAAGCGTGGAAGGAGGAATGCGGGCACGGTGCGGAGATAGAGAAAAGAGCGCGAGTGCAAAGTAGAGAAGAACCGGAAACGGGGAGCGAGAGAGAAAGGAGTAACAGGTAAAAACTTGACGTTCACTCGAACGCAATTTTACGATACTCTTAGCGCACGTTTGACATACTTACAACCCACTAGAAAGATACGTTCCCGTGCGCTCGGTGAGCTCCGGTTGAAACTTTTCCAATTACTATCCCCGAGGATTCGCGCAGCCGGTAATACCTTCAGTGTGGCTCGGATGTTTGTAAACATGCCCACCATATGCCATGTTCCACCGGTATCTGTTTATTCGACGGATACAAATTCAATGTACAAACGAGACTGAATCGGTAAAAAAGTAATCTGTTCTTCGAGGGTATTCGACACTTTTTGCCAAAAATGGATCATGGTTTTCATCATCAACCGAACATCAATACCCAAACAAGGGAAACGGGACATTCATGAGTGATCCTTTCATCGGATGCCTCAGCGGACGTAAGGATTAAACTTTCATCGCCGATGAAAATAACTTGCCGGAAGGGCCAGCCGGCTTCGCGACGGTCTATGCCCGTACAGCGATAACTTGTCAGCATCCGCGTGGAAGTCTTCATCCTTTAAGATCTCGTGGCCCTCAGGGGCTGCGAAACCCCGTAAATTGCTCGATCCATCAGACTGTGTACATCCGGATTGGAATGTCCTGCCGGGGCGATTAAGTCGGATCCGTCCTTGTCCCTTTGTTCCCAGAACGTCTGATTTATCCGGGGACGGGGCAATAATTCCTAAACTGACCGATAGTTTTGTGATGGTCGATCGGTCCTGAATACCGAGTTATTCATTGAACGACCGACGAATCATCGCCCGTTCATGCCGACAAGGTATATCGCCGCCCTCCCGTCGTCGATCGATAATGTGGTCAATCGTCTCGCCCGCATGGACATCCGTAAGTTTCATGCAGAGGGCATGTGGCGAGAGAAGGAAATCGTCGAGTTGGCCGGTACCGGCGATCGCGGATGGTCGCAAGAAGTTCCGCACTCACCGGGCGCCACTCTGTCGACGTACCCGGGACCGCTTAATCGCAAATTTTCCCACATTAATCAACATTTTGCTGGCATCGATCGTCGTCCTTCGTCCGGTTTCCCGGAACGTAAGCGTTCCCTGACCGTAATCTTGTTTCCAACATATGGAATCACGTTTGGCCCACGACATCCATTATCCCCTTCTTCGTTCGATTAATCACCGTGATGATGCATTTTATTAAAGCCCCGTAACTTTGGGTCCTCCGGTATTTTTTTTTCTTTCACTCTCCGGTTTCTCTCTCACCTCGGTCCCAGTGCAGATCCCTCTTGCAATAACTCACCTAGATATTCCTGCTCGCCCAACATCGCCAGTCGATATAAGCTGCGTATAGAGGGGAAAGCCCGCCCGCCTGCGGAATGGATCAGGACTGCCGAGATAAGATGGAAGCGCTAGGGGTTATGAGTTCGACCGAGGGATTCCTCCGAGGGATCTGGCAATGTCACGTAACTTTTTTCCTTTTTTTTTTTTTTAATTTGACGACGACTCAAACTTCCGGCCCCTCGCATAGATGAAGCGGAGAGCCGAGCAGGGCCGAGTCGAACGATCGCGGCGTCACCGCGTCTCCTGGTATAGGCGAAACCACCGGAAAATAGAGCGGGAACGGGAGTCTCGCCGAGTTCACTTTACCAAAGTTTCTTCTTCGCCGGCTCTCGTATGTCCCTCCGCGCTGCACACACACACACATGCGCACAGCCCATCACCCGAGAAACGTCGGACGTTCGGAGTCTGAGACGCGGGTGAGGTGCGATTTATGACGAGCAGAGAGCGAAACCGACGGCCGTTTTCTAATAATGGCAACGTTTTGTCCGTTCCGCCTCGTGAATATACCTTTTTTCTTCCGCGCAAATATTCGCGTATGGCCTGTCACCTTCCCCGTTTCCCCGCTGGGGGGAAAACGCTGAGGACGACGGATCTTCCCATAAATTATAGTTCCGCCGCTTCACCGTAAAAACGAAAATCTTACCGTCAGGTGAATCGGATTGAATTCGGTGCCGCTTACCGGGGCAGAATGGAGCGCAGTTTGCAGATTCTTCTCGAGTGGTATGTTCAATCACTGTCACTGCGCATTAACGGTTTTCGGGACAAATTCGTTGAAACGCAACTTCGGACCAAATCAACTTGATTACCAAGGCATCGATCGTTATCGAAGAAGGTTTCGTTTGTTTTCTTCCAAAAACTGCTTCGCCGACTTTCATCATACCCACGTCACATAGTGCAAAACGCATGCAAATTTCGAATCGATAAGCCGACGGAGGCCGAGAAGGGCCGTGATGCATGGCGTTGGGGCTTCTTCGCGTGAGGATTCCCATGAGATATCGGGGAGTATTTGTTCGGTCCAATATATTACTAGTTTTATGTCCACCCGTCAGAACATTTATATGTTTGACTTGCTCGTTGAAAAGGGCTGTCGGGTGTTCACCCCCCCCCCCCCTCCTCCCCCCCCCGGTGCATGTACGCCGTGGCACGGTGTCTTTTCTCAAGGCGTCCGGAAGCCGCTGAAGGAGAGCGCGAGAGGTCTGCAGCAACGCGCGTAGATAACTCTCATGCCGCGGCTGGCTCTCCCTGCTCGGGCCCCCGGTGGTTCTTCTGCTTCTCTCCTCTCCCGGGCTACTTGAAAGATTTAAAACGGCGTCGCGGAGTTCACCTCGCCTCCCGGTTTCCCAGCCCGCCCATCGCTTCTCTCCACCCTTGCCAGGCTGCCTGCCCGCACCTACAATGATATACGACGGTATAAATTCGGCGCGGTGCGTTCGTGCATTTCACGCTTGTTCCCGACACTCCCGAGCCAACAGCAGCTAGCAACCAGCGGCGGAAGAGGCAATTGTACACGTAGCTCTTGAGAGTTGGAATACTGCTGCCGCTGCCGCCGCCTCCATGATGCCGGTTTCGCTTCTGCTGGAGCCGTTGAACATTTGCCCGTCGCCCGCTTCTTGTGTTTCATCATCCGAACCGAGTTTAACACAGTATCCTCGCTACGGCTACGGTACACTGGTCTTACACAATGTTCCGCGTGTTATATTCGCCCCGGAACTTCATAAACTCCGATTAAAGTTGGGCGCGGAGAGAGAAATTGCGATGACGCGGAGCGATCGATCGGGGACATTAACGCTCCCGAAGCTGAATCCGCATCGCCGCGACATAAATCAAGGTGATCTCGGCGGACGTCGTCGATCGTCTAATTGTCGCAATCGAATCGCTCTCATCCACCTCCGGCTCTCCTCTTTCCCGGAGGAGCGAGGCTGCGAGACGGTGAACGAGTGCGCACGGGGCCGGACGGAGGACGGAGAGGAACAGAGAGTTTGGTAACTCGACGAGAAGTGCCATCGGGGATGGCGGCGACGCGAACGCAGAAACTGCGGACTGGCTGGATCTCGCCGCGGGCCGGTTCTCAGCTTCTTCCGACTGGCAGAAACGGAAGGAGGATTCGGGTATTAGCAGACGTTGAAAGGGACGCGCCGCCGTCGCCCCCCGCCCCTCCGGCCACCGATGGAAGAAACGATTGACGAGCTCCCCGGTCGGAGGGGACCCGTGGCGAAGGAGCCATTCAAGCCTGTAATAGAAGTGAAATGGGGTTGATGGCGGATTTCTAGTGGCAGTTTGCTTCCGGGGTGTCGAGAGCTTGACCCCGACGGCCCCGTTCCCGAAGAAAGTGTATATACCCTCGGTGAATAGCCACTGTCGCACTGGCGTTAGCTCGATGTTTCAGTACATACACCCACCGAAATGGAGTTTCTCGATACCAAGAAAACCATCCGGTTCGAACAGATGTTGGCCGCTTCGACGCTCGGGGATTATGATTTAGACAGACTTGAAAACGAATTCGGTGAAACAGGCGAGTCGGGGCTTGGTCGGACGGAGAGAGAGCGCCAGCGCAGTGGAGGAAATGGCGAAAACGGGACGCTTTTGCCAATTTGCCAAAAGGAAAAGGTCTCATCCCAAACTGTGTCCGTTTCGCCCCGGTCGCTCCCTGCATAACGCTCGATACGTATCGGACACATCGACAGCGTAGTAGGGGGGGAGGATGAGGAAGAAAGCTAAACTCTCGAAGGCTCTTTCGGGTACCGTGAGCGAACTGGGAAGTAGGCGGAAGTTGGACGGTGAAAAGCCAACAATATAAGCGTTCTTGGTACGAAACTCGAGGTCATCGACCAACTAGCCGGGGCTCACACCGGTGGTTGGTGGTTGCCGCTGCCGCTGCTGTCGGGACTCCGCCGCTATAGTAACTAACTCCGGCCCCTCCTACACCCACTTCCCTGATCGTTTATTACACCGTCGAGTCTATGGCAAGCACTGGAAACGGGAAACGGAGCCAATGGAAGATAAGAACGTTCCTCTTCGTACGCCAGAACAACTCTGTACCAGTCTGGCGAAGGCCCCTTTTCCGCGGTCGTATACACACTCCAACATTCCCATCGAAAATTTCTCTCCTCCAATATACCGCTCGCCGGAGCGTCCGGAGAACGAGAGTTCGGAGTGTAAGATATTTCGTGTGGTCTCGGGGATCCTCGGCCTCTCTTTCTCTCACCGGTGCTGAGCGATGCCTCGTTCCGCGTAGGCTGTCTTCTCGTAGATCGCGGGCGACGATAGAGGGCCCTCCTGAATGGATCTGCTTTTTGAGCACACATCGCGAACCACCCGGCTGATATCGTCTGAAGCAATCGAGCGAGCGAGGGGACGGCGAGCAACGACGGCAGCAATGAGGCCCGAGGGCGGAAAATAATCTTTCCAGATTTATATGCGGCCATAGAGCTTGCGGATGTAGACCTGTATGCAAAAAAAAAAGAACAACGCAGAACTAATGTGTCGAGGCCGGGTCGGTGCTTTCGCACACCGGCTAGCGTGCTCCACTCTCTCTCTCTCGCCCTCTCTCTTTCTGCAACGGCGAGAGGTAAACGGCGAGGGGAAACTTTAAAACTCTTCGCTGAACAGCAATTAAAGTGAAATTATACAAAGCTTGCGACGAGAGAGTGAGAGAAAGCGGGTTGCGCTCCGCGGAGAGCAGCTCAGGGCGTGCGAATCCCTGCCGAGAGTCACGGAAAACTATGCTGCCCGGGGAAACAACTGCCCGAGGTGGACTTCACCGTTCTCGAGCCGGTCGTACCGGAGCCAGACCACCGCTATGCACCTAGTCTCGCGCTACAGCCCGAGATCTCTCATATTTAATGACCGAACCGGACCTCGTTCTTGGCAGAAGGCTCAAGCGCGTCGAATTTCGAGACTCCAAACACGAGCTCTCTCTCCCTCTCTCGCATGACTTGCTCGTTTAGCACTCACGCTGATGAACCTGACGTGTGCCTTTCACTGGTCTCTCGACTGCCTTCGTCACAATGCGTCGAGGCACTTCGGTGCGAAAAGACGGTTTTTTTTTTGTCCTTTTGCTTTTTACACCGTCCGACGTCCATCGCACTCAGTTGAACTTCTCTCAGTCCGTTCTACAGAACTCGTCGATACAATTTTGCAAAACGATCAAAGTCTCTTTTGGTTCATCAGGCACAGAGCGAATTCTTCGCAATTCACTTCCGTGGAGAAAAAATCGCGATAATGTATCGCGTTTTGTGCAATGCCTTTTACAGCGTTTTGTTGCTCTACCTCCCTCCTGCATTTTATCCGAATGTCTGTGTGGGCCCGGGGTGTGTTTATTTTTTTTTCTTTTCGGTATTTTTTTACACCTTCTGACGTCCATTGCCTCAGTTCAAATTCTGCAAGTCTGTTCTACAGAACTCGACTGTACAATTTTGCAAAACCATCAAAGAGGCTTTTAGTTCATCAACCACGGACCGAATTCTTTCCACTTCACTTCTGCGGGTAAAAACACGATCGCGATAATGTACCGCGTTTTGTGGAATGCTATTTTCAGCGTTTTTTTTTGTTCTCTCTACCTCGTAAATTTTATCTGAATGTCCGTATGAGCCGGGGTTGTTTCTTTTTTCTTTCCTTTTTTTTCATTTTTTACACCTTCTGACGTCCATTGCATCAGTTAAACTTCCCCCAGAATTTTGCAAAAGCACCAAAGACTCTTTTACTTAATCAACCACGGACCGAATTCTTTCCACTTCACTTCCGTGGGGCAAAAAATACGCGGTAATGTACCGCGTTTTGTGTAATACTATTTTCAGCGTTTTTTTTTTTTATCTCTCACCCGCGTGTATTTCATCCGAATGTCCGTATGAGCCGGGGGTGTTTCTTTTTTCTTTCCTTTTTTTTATTTTTTACACCTTCTGACGTCCATTGCATCAGTTTAACTTCTCCCAGTCTGTTCCACAGTACTCGCCGATAGAATTTTGCAAAATCGTCAAAGACTCTTTTACTTAATCAACCACGGACCGAATTCTTTCCACTTCACTTCCGTGGGGAAAAAAAATTCGCGGTAATGTACCGCGTTTTGTGTAATGCTATTTTCAGCGTTTTTTTTTGTCTCTCACCCGCGTGCATTTTATCCGAATGTCTCTGTGGGGGTGCGTTTCGGATTCAACCGTCGGACGTTCTCTCGGGTTCTCGTCGTCCACCGTGCGCCAGCATTCTCCGGCGATTATACGGTGGGGTTCGGGAGGTTGAATCAGGCAGTTGGCACTGCGAAAAGATGAGTTTTTTTTCTGTTCTACACCTTCCGACGTCCATTGCCTCAATTGAACTTCTCCCAGCCCGTTCCACAGAACTCATCGATAGAATTCGTGCAAAAACCATCGAAGACTCTTTCAGTTAATTAGTCACGTACCGAATTCTTGCCACTTCACTTTCCCGGGTTACAAAAAAAAAAGTCGCGATAATGTATCGCGTTTTACGTAATGCTTTTTCCAGCTTTTTTCGTTTCCGGTCTCTCTCCCTCGTGCATTTTATCCGAATGTCTCTGCGGGTCGGGGGTGTGTGTTCGGATTCAACCGTCGGACGTTTTCTCGGGTTCTCGTCGTCCACCGTGCGCCAGCATTCTCTGGCAATTATACGGTGGGGTTCCGGGAGGGTGGGTCAGGTGGTTCGCAGTGTCCTCCGAGTCGTTATCGGTCACGGGGTTCCATTTTATTCCCGGTGACTGGACGAGCGAGCCGAGCATACTCGCTCGGGCAGACGAGTGAACGAGTAAGCTGAAACGGGCTCCGGCTCGGGGCTCGTCGCCCGCCGCCGCGGTTCTCCTCTCTCCCATCTCGTTTCGGTTATATTCTCCGGCAGTACGAAGGCGCAAACCGAGTATTAAAAAATAAAGTACACCTTTTTGCCGTAACCCGTACTAACCGTTAGCACGAGTGGACAAAGGTACCGTACGAAGTTGCGTGCTTAACCAATACTCGGGCGTTTCGTGACCGAACGAACGTGAGCCCTCCGAGCCCCCCCCCCCGATGCAGGGATGTGGAGAACACTGTGCGAACCGTGAACGCGGAGCCGGAGGCTACTCGTACGAGCATACACGTATCCTACGGGCATAGGCTTCGCAGAGCATTTCCCCGATTATCGTTGCCCCGGCACCTCGTTAAACCCTTCCTTGCCCCCCCGCCCTCCCCTTTCCCTACCTCATTCTTGTTTTCTTCTTTTTTTATTGCCAGTTTTTTTTTTATTTCCCCGTTCTTCGTCGTACCTTTTTAATCAAACGAGCTCGCTCGACACACTCGGCTCGGTAAGCCCTGCTCGGTCCCTAAAACGCAGCCCCGTCGCTAATTCGTACACGTCGGGGCAACGACACCGCAACGGTACCGAGTTTGCGGTTTGCACGTCACGTAGATGTTAACAAATAAGGCAATTTATTCGTTTGGGCGTGTGATATTCTGACGTTTCGGGGTAGTACCGTTACTGCAGCCACCGCTACGACTGGCCGTTACCGTCGGCTCTACCGCTTCCGTTTCCAGGCATTCCCGACCCGCTACTGGTACACGGTGTCGGCGCTATTTCCACTTCTACTTTACAAGACTACCCTCGCCACCGGGGTACGCTATTACCACTCGTGGCAAAACAAGTCAGAGCCCGGCGGAGGTGCGGGGAGGCTGGTAAGAGAGAGCGACGAAATAAGAGTGGAAAGTCGCACACTTGGGTCACCTAACTTGTAGAGGGTTGGAAGAGGCGAAGTAGACTGAGAGACCGCTCGGATATATGTACTGCATCCCCCTCTGGAACAGCGGCACGCTTTGCACGATACACTTCACCCGAAGCATGCCTCCCTCACGTTTTCTTCAGCCATGGCAATACGGTACAACCGCCCCCCTTCGGACACTTTTCGCAACTCACCTTGTTTCTTTTTCTTCTTTTTTTTTTTCTTCTCCCCTGTCCCGGGGTTGACTCTCGGGAACTTTCACCGAGTCGAGAATTTGGCGTCCAATTAAAGATAAACGCGGCGAGTCCACTCGGCGCTTTACCGTGGCCGGCACAAAAGTCGTCAGCTCGCCTGTGTCAGCTCGAGTGAGACGGTGTACCCTCGTTCCTTGCGACACCCTCGAGTTTCTTGTGCTCGTCTGTCCTGCACTCGCCGTCTCCACTGGGGACATAACAAGTCTTGAGATCTTGTACCCTTCATTATGGAGACATCCAAACCGCATTAGGAACTCTGTATCTGGTTGAAATTTTAGGCCATCGCATAACGCCGCGATGACGTCGGGAAAATTCTTGACGTGGTCCTGATGAGGCCAAAAAGATACTGGGTTTTCTCCTGATGAGGTCGGAAGGTTGGGAAGTATCCGCAATAAGGTCAGGAAAAGGACCTAACGTGGTCCGGAAAACGTCCTCACAAGGCCGGAAAAATTCTTGACGTGGTCCTGATGAGGTCAAAAAGATACGGGTTGTTCTCCTGATGAGGTCGCAAGGTTGGGAAGCATCCCGGATGAGGTCCGGAAAAGTTCTGACGATATATCGCTAGCAACACAACAAGTCTTGAAATCTCTTCATTATGGAGACATCCAAACCACATTGCGAACACTATCTGGTACAAGTTTTGAGGCATTGCCTAAAGCTCCGATGAGGTTAGAAAAAATCCTGAAAAATAGTCCCAATGAGGTCGAAAAGGTGCATGCTGTTCTCCTGATGAGGTCGGAAGGTTGGAAAGTATCCGCAATAAAGTCAGGAAAAGGACCTAACGTGGTCCGGAAAACGTCCTCATAAGGTCGCGAATATGCTTGATAAGGCCTGGCAAGGCTCTACCCCAGTGTTTCAAAGTGCGCACCATTGGTCGCCCCGCCAACCCTGAACGAACGACAAGCATAACATCACTTATCGATGATGAGAATTAAATCGCTGCCGCCGATGCTCAACAGCCCGAATCTATAATGGCCGCGCATTCGCGCAATGTCCATACGCCATCGCGCTACTTTAATTATGATTTTTAACCGGAGCGATGTGTCTCCGTCGAATATATTATCGGGCAACGAGACTGCTATGAAGTGTCGGTGTGTAGGTGATGCATGCACGGTGGCGGGGAGGACTTGGCCGGAAAATCCGAGGCGAAAGGGTGAGGATCCCCGGCGCAGAGGCGGAGGGGTTAAAGCGGCGATAGCGAGTGTGTTGGTACCCAGACAACTCATTACCCAGGAACTGGCAAACAGAAAACTAGGTTAGGCAAGCACATACGTCATCGGAATTAGAACCCGTAGTCCGCAGCTGTATCTCAAATGCTGCTGCCGCTGCTACCAGTGCTACGCTATCGTCTACCCGCCTCCCGTATCCCCGGTCTCCCCCCCCCCCCCCCCCCACCCCCTCCCAACAACCCCACTGCCTCTCCGGACTACGTGTGTTCCGTTCTCGTGTGTGAATTTATGTAATGCGGTTCTAGATTGCGAGGAAACACGGGAATATGTGTGTTAGCCGGCTGCGAGGTGCCCAGGTTGTGTGAGCGCACACAGCCTGGGCTACAACCGCCGTACTCCCACATCAGGGGAGGGGGGGAGGGGGAGGGGGGGGGGGCTGCCACATTCGCGGCGGAACCGTGTGTATACGGCGCTTACGGCTGCGCGCCGACCGGGCTGTACCGGGGGTTAGGGATAATGCAAGATGCACACCGCGGTGTTATCGATGCTCGGAAATTTCGTTACGATAAATAGCGCCGCACATACAAACACGCACGGTGCGACAACTGCCGTGTCACCTCTGGATACATTTTGCCGAGTTTATCTACGTGCGGTGTTTGGTGATATTACAGTGAATCCGCGCTGATTGATCGGGAAAGGGCAAATGGTTAGAGGCGAGTGGGCAAAACGGAACCATGGGGCAAGACGGTCTGCTCTTGCTAAGTTTTTTTAGCGGAAGATGTAAGATTTAAATGATGGAAGTTCAAATGCGCGGCTCCGAAGATCGATACGTGTCGGAAATATGAAGTGGGTAGTACACGCAGTGACGTCACGACAAGGACGTGGTCCTCGGTACCCCCCCCGAAAATTCGGGCTCTTTCGCTCTCAGGACGTCGCGACTAATTATTATCTCCTCCCGTCTTGGAGTTCTGTGAGCCCCGGAGACGTACCAAAGAGTCATCGTGGAAGCGTATTCAAATCGAAGATGAGTAACATTTAAATGTATTTTTATTATTTTCGTTTTTTTCATAATTGTGGCTATTTTTATTATTTCCGATTAATCGTTCGATTCGAGAATCTATGCGACGAGTTGTCGGGTTTTAATGACCGTGAACATGACATCAAATTTCATCTTTGGCAAATCTTCTTTAGTGCACTGCTTTAGGGAGAATAAAAATTGTTCACTGGTAGAATTTTATTCTCTAAGTGAATTTCCCCGAGCGAATTCTACGCGATGCAAAAGACAACCGATATAACTTGATGCAATTTAAACTCATGATATATTCAGGGTCATGATTTTTTAATTGTAAGAGTATAAACGGGTAAATGATGTGACGCGGTTAAAATTTGTTTCCAACTGTAAGTGATCTCTGACATTTTTGGAGCAGAATGTAGGATTACAATTTCATGGCGAACTTTCCCGGCTAATTGAAGATTTAAAAAATGCATTTGCTGCAAGAGAATCGAAGAAAAATTGATTAGCAAATGTGACAGCCAATAAATGTCCGTTAATTTATTAATTTGCGGTCGTCTGTCTGTGGATCTAATTTATTATTACTCATCTACGATTATCGGACTTTCCACATCCGCCAATCAAATAAAAATATTATATCGCTCCGCATTATAAATGTTACAAGTATGAAGAAAAGGGATCATCTCGAACGGCGGACGTCCGTTTTGCACACCGTGCCGTTCCCGCTGCCGTTCTCATCCCTTACGATTCACACGTTATCGAGCGGATAGATCGATGAATATATTTGGAGGACAATCAATTTGGAGCCAAGGTTGACTATCCTTCTTCGCTCGGCGTAGGTAAATCGATAGACGGCTCATAATTCTTTTGGCGAGAGATTGTGAGAGGATTGCTTGCGAGGGGGCGGGCGCGAGGCACCCTCGAAGCTGACACCGCTGGAGCAATAGTGATTTCTCGATTTGTTAAATGGGGAAAAAAACGTGGAGAGGTGCTCGTAGGGATTGCGGAATGGGGAAGAAGGAAGGAGACCGCGAATACGATTTCCTCCGAGGTTGCTGGCTGTACGGTTCTCCCCGCCTTACGCTCTCCTCGAATGGGGTGAGGGGAGGCAGTCGATTAGAGTGTCACAGCAGTAGCCGACCCGAGGGCCGACACTGGAGGGGTTTGAAAATAAATGAAGGCACTATTGAAAAGCTATCTAACCGTAGGTGACTCTCTCGTCGTTCCCTCTCTCGTGCCAGACCCAAATCAGCCTTTAATGGTCATATCGTGCGAATGAACTCCTCTCCCTCCGGCTACAACGACCGCCGAGTCGATGTATTGAATCGTCGAGGCTTCGGTGGAAAAACAAACGGAGCCCTCCGACAACGTAAAAATAAATCGATGACTAGAGCCTCGCACTTTAGAGGACTAACTTTCAGGGACCGCGATATACACATAAAACACCACGCAAAAATGTACAACAGCATATGCAGAACAACTTTGGAATACGGGCATCCAATATTCATGAACTGCAAAGAAACGGCCCTTGAGAAAATCAAAACCGCGGAAACCAGTGCCATACGGAGTCTGATAAGAATAAGACGCCCTAATAACCCGCTACACAACCCGCGTAATTCACTACTACATGAAGCAACTAGCATCATTCCTATAACAACAAGAACCAAACAACTCAATAAACGATTCGCATTGAATCAGCCAGAAAACATTCAACTACTATACTTACAACCTGCAAAAAACATCACCCAAGACACAAACATCCAACAACACACTACACATCAACATCTAAATAGAATGTTGAACAAAGAAGAATAAAAATGTATACACCCTTCCAACGCAAATAATTGCAGTCACACTGAGAAAAATAAATGGTTGGATTAAGCAAACGCGCGGTGACACACGTTCAAAGGTGTATTTGGTTGGTCAAACAAAAACGTCTGTTTCGATCGAAAAATTTTGAATAAATTGAAGCAAATCGTTGTTTAACAAAACAATGCTTTATTTGTATCAAACAAATAACAGCTTTGAACGTACGTCACCGCGACTTTTGGTTAATCCAACCAATGTTTTTTCTCAGTGCACATCTCAATTCAAATGAACGACAGCCTGGGGCTGAAGGACTTCGCGATTAGAAATATATTAATATATAAATGATTAAAATCTGTAACGATCGTCAACACATCGTATGTATTGTTCATAAATACACACTTACTACTACAAACGCAGCGAGGGAACGAAAACCGAGGATCTCGAGTCTCCGGTGGGAGTGAAAAAAGGCAAAGTGTGCAGCCTCGTCATTTGTTGCCGGAGGCAAATGACGCTTAATAGGCCAAGTGGCTTCGGACAAAACTCATGGATGAACTCTTGGCTTTTCGTTCCTTCTGTCGTTCCTTCCGCTCCTCGGCACAGTGTCGGCCCTTGGTTATTTGCCTAACGGTCCACGATCCTAGAAACGCTTAGCTCTCCTCCCTCCTCGACTCCGGCGTCCACCGGCGAAAAGTTGGGGCAGGAAAAGCGTTAAGCCAAAGTAATTGCCCAAGTTTTGTAGCACACGGAGGCCGGTGCCGGTAGCGTTGGCCGCACGTTTGGGGAAGCAAAAATTACCATGAAAATTGAATGTTTTTTCAACCGTTGTCTCTCCCGGCCGCGCGCACCGCGCGGCTAATGCAATTTACAAACAATTTTGTTCTCACTATGCTAATGGAAAAACTGCAAGAGTTACGAAGTTGTCGTTCGTCGGCGAAAGACCGAAAGAGGAGAGAATGAAAAAAAGGAGCGACAAAAAAAATCCAGTCGCTCTAATATTATTTATAGAGGGAGGATTGACATAATGTTGAATAATGGAGTTGACGAGACAATCGCAACGATAAGCAATTTCCCGGAGATCCCGAAGAGCCTGGCGGAGTTCGCCGAACGGTCTCGACGGGCTCTCGAGATTTTATTGCCGTGAAAAAGCCGCGAGCGTCGTTGAACCTGGGTCACGACAGTGTAACGCCCTTCTAATTAAGACTAAATACATAATTGGAGTGTTAGTCACGTACGGGCCGGGCGAATTGAACGGTCAGCTCGTGGCCGGCCCCTTCGAGGCAAACACGTCTCTCCTTCGTGCAATGCAACGTTCACAAGCTCCTCGATCGTCCCTGCTACAACCCTGTCGCTGCTCTCTTTTCCGCAAAACTGCAGTGTACAGTCAGCACGTCGAGGGCGCGGATTTCGAGCTGCGGAGGAGGAACACGAGCTTTTGCACAATCACCAAGGGCGAACGTCGCGTGTTTCGCTCGCGCCGACGTGTGTGCAC
The DNA here is from genome assembly GCA_933228735.2 of Amblyteles armatorius. Classification (NCBI taxonomy): domain Eukaryota; kingdom Metazoa; phylum Arthropoda; class Insecta; order Hymenoptera; family Ichneumonidae; genus Amblyteles; species Amblyteles armatorius. The sequence goes on along the minus strand of OW121688.1, from coordinate 2,054,656 downwards.
CGCCAATTCGTTTCTTCGATCCCCACAAGCATCACCCCCCCCCCCCCCCCCCCCCCCCACCCCCTTCCTGCCCCGGAGAACGGTACGTTACGGCTTATCTGAAAATCCTCCTGGATTTATCTGCCTGCATGGATTTCCGCGTTCGAGCCGAGTGACGACTCGTTCCCAAACGCCCGAGCGGGAAAATTATTTACAGAGTTAACCCAAAATCACGGCTTTTCTCGCTCGGAGAGCTGCGGAAAATATTTCGGGGGATCAATTAATTGGTCGTCATATCTCCAGAATTCCTGTCGTGATTTTATATGACTCAATGGCTGTCTCTCCCTATTTTTTTTATTTTATTTTATTTTATTTTATTTTATTTTATTTTATTTTATTTTATTTTATTTTATTTTATTTTATTTTATTTTATTTTATTTTATTTTATTTTATTTTATTTTATTTTATTTTATTTTATTTTATTTTATTTTATTTTATTTTATTTTATTTTATTTTATTTTATTTTATTTTATTTTGTATGCTGTATTATCTATGCTGTGAATTGGACATCGTCCAACGTCCTTGACCTACGGTTTTTTTTTTTTTTTTAATTACCTTAATTATTAAACAAAATTTTAAAAAATTATTATTTTAAGTATTGGTTGTTCATTGTTCGAGTTGTCAGTAAGTTGTACGTATTGGGTGTTCGAAGGTATGTATTGTGTTTGGAGTGAGTTGCATCGATAATAGTTTGATATTTCATATTGGGGTTGCGGCGAATCGTTTGGTAAGTTCTCTGCTTCTCGTTCTTATGAATCTAATTCCCGTAGCTTCATACGGGAGGGTATTGCGAAGGTTCGAAACTGGATCATCAGGATGGCGTACATTTGTTACTTTTTTTTTTCTATTTTATTTTATCAATCAACTAGATGAGCGAATTAATGAAGGGGCGGTGATATGCGTTTCATCCATTTGAAAACGTTGTTTGATCGGCCCAAAATGTTGGTTACCGAGCACTTCTTTTTTGTCGACCAAATGAATGCTTCGGGTTAGTCTGCTATCTTTTTTCCAAGTGTACAGCACGTTCTTACAGTTATCAGAATTTTTACAAAGACATAAAGACTCTACGACCTCGCTTGTATTTCTTTCCGACCCTTCATTTTTTTTTTTTTTTTTTTTTTTGCGGCTGGGGATCATAACGATGGTATCGCCGGGTCCGTACGTCTACGTTAAAGTGCACGGCTACAAAGTCGGTCGCTGTTTCTCGCATGTTGTTGCCGATGGGAAAAGGGATATGTGCCGCTGGTGCCGTTGCCGCTGCGAAGGATAGCTGGCAAAGTCCGTAATGAGGAAGCCAAATGAGAATAAAGGGAGTGTATCTCTCGTCCTCATCGTACTGTTGCTGCTACCAACGCGCCGCGTACACTATATCATTTTTGCCAGTCCCCAGTGAAATGGCTCCGGTGCCGTTTTACCGCGGGTATCGCGTGACGTTAATACATATATTTTCTCTCGCGAATTAACACGTAGCCGGCTTGTCTTTTCCTCATTTTCGGTGATACCTTAACCATCCGGCTTTGTCCACCGAGGTTGCCTCGACGCGAACGTAGAGCGACCCTCCGGGGCTTTGAGATTATTATTATTGTTTTTCTTCCGCCACTGTACACTTGACTAATCTTATGGCCGAGCGAGTACGTAAACAGACCGTACGAAACAGAGGGAAAAATCGTCTTGCCGACATTCGCATTCGTTCTTTTTTTCAACGAAATGAATGTGAATGCCGGACGGATATACATTTTCAATAAAAAAAAATCCATTGACGATACTTTTTTTCTGCTTTTTTTTTATTTCTTTTTGCAGAACGACGAGCGTTGGACGAACAACGCGCCACTTTTTATTGCCCTCTTTTTTTTTTACGAAAATCCCAGAATGGCGCATTAATTATCACGCGAATCGCTGAAAGGGATTACTATGATTAATTTATTCATTCACGGGAAAGAATGCATTACGTGGAATTTATTATTTACATGAAGTTCATAAAATGGTGCGCTTCAACTTTAGCGGAAGTTAAAGCGGACATGCATTTTTCATAAGCGCTCGCGTTGCGCGTCCGTCGTTTTCTCGAAAATAAAATGTATTTTATTGATTTCTTTCTCGGTGGTGAAATTTATTTATTGGATATGATGTGCCCCTTTCGGCGGTTCGTAAGCTACCTTTCAATCATGTAAAAAGGGCGGGAAGAGTTCAATGTTTTTCCAACATTATTGATCAAATATTTTCAACTAAAAACAAAATTAAACTCTGGCCGTTGTTTTCTTTCTTTTTTTAATTATTATTCAACTCTGGAAATTTTTCCACATCATGGAATCACCGTTACGAACAACCAGTCACGAGAGACTTTTTACCAATTTTTTTTTGATATTTGATCTTTTTTTTTACCAAAAATCGATGAGCTCTCCGTCCTTTTCGTCAGCACAATTTCCATTGATACACCAATTCATCCTATACGTCCCGTTTTCCACGCTGGTATTTTCACTCTATGGTGGAATAAAAAAAAATCAATATACCTTGCAAAACAAGAAATTAATGGGTATCCGTCAAAGAATAATTTAATTCACGATTCCCCGCGGGTGGCGAACATAGTGAACATATCGCGGCCGTGGAACGCCGAGGCACGTGAACGGGACAAGTAGAATAGGGAGGAGTCCGGGTTATATAGGATATGCGTCGCAATTCGATGCTCCGTTCACATACGTGACTCGACTATCCGAGTATATTTTACAAAGACATATATTTTATGAAGAGGCGGATGCAGCAAGGGGAGGATGCGAGTCTGTATTCGAACGGCTGCGTGACGTTACGTGTTGGGGAGGATTCTCGACTCGACGAGTTTTCGCCGGACCAGATCGATTTTTAATCGGATTACATTCGATAAACGTATGAGTTGCGGCACGCAAAAATATCGCGGAATATTGACAGTTTATAAAAACTCGGTCGGTGTCGTCCGATCGTATTTCAATCGCGATACCTTGTCAATGGACGTACGCATAGTCGGTACAATGGGGGGCAAAATGGGAAGCGGGATAAAGTTTGAATGCTGTAATCTGGCAGAAAAGGGGCAAATTGGAGTATCGAAAAATGTAAAAAAAATTCTTCGCACTGTCGGAAAAATTGGTGTAGAATGAGACTTTTTTTTACCGGCGTTAAAAAAGTGCCAGTTCTTGTGGCGACGAGGTTGAGAGGTATTAAATCTTTCCGGACATCCATTTATTACATTGTTTTCGATCACTAGAATAATTATCCCGAATATCATTGTTGAATTTCATCGGGGGCAAAATGGGAACTGGGGCAAAGTGGGAACACAGTAATGTTGCAGACAAGGGGAAAAATGGAGCAGAGCAAAATTATCGGAATAATTTATTGAAACTCTGAAGTGAGTGGGGCAAAATGGGAATGGTGCAAACTAGCAGGCACAGGAGAAAATGAATTACCGAAAAATGTTCAGAAAAGTTCTCTGAACCGTCGGAAAAACTGGGATAAAATGAGACATTTTTCTAACAGCATTAAAAAAAAGTGTCAGTACCTGTGGCGGCGAGATTGAGGAGCATTCCATTTTGCCCCGAACCCATATTACATTTTTTCCCATCACCAGAATAATTGGCCCGAATTTTATTGTCGTCGGTAAATCGTCTTCTAACTTTGGACTCACCCGAAGAGGTTTTATTTCCTGTCTGTTCCATTTTGCCCCGTCCTTACCTATATCCAAGACTTTATGCTGGAAGCGAAGATCCTACCCGGTAGTTGGATGGAGGGAGGCAAAGAGAGAGAGACTTGTCGCGCACCACGCAGAGACTTCCTATTCGATCCTATCTCAGTCAGCGACCCCACTTTGCCAGGGCACAGTTAACCCCGCCGCCGCCTCCGCTACTCACTATATTTTACACCTCTATCTACACGTCCGGGTTACCGAGCACGCATACCAAATTGCTTCGGGTAGAAGCCGGTAGCCTCCGCAACAGCGATCCGCGCACCGTGGAACGTTCGTACCGGCGCCCGTATCAAAACGAGCCAGATATACTGCTTAACCACGAAATATCTAACGAAGCTGGCTGCGGACTCGTTCGATGTATTCCACGATCGGAGATCACCGCTCGTCCTATCTCCACCTCACCTATAAATAATTACCCGATCCCGTCGACTCTGGCTCATCGATCGCCCACCCCAGTTAATTACGTATCGCGCTCGATATGCGATACGTAACACGCTATGACAACGTGTCGCGAATTTCAAGTAAAACTCATCGGTGGAATCCCGCCGATGGATCTCGTCCTACATAGCTCCTGCGGAACTTCGTTGCAAATGATGTTCATCAAGCGTTGACGTGGAAAGCGACAAAACAATTACATTTTCGGTGTCCACCGTGTCAGTTATTTGGAAGGATATTATCTGCTTCGAGAATCCCACTGGCCAAGAATCAGGACGTGGGAAATATGGTGCGGAGTTGTTAAATGCCAGTTATGCAAGGAAGGACTTTAGTGGTTCGACTGTAAAGTGAGATTTCTACCAAGTTTTTTTAAAAACCTGGTAGAAATTAGTTATTTGGACCGATTTTTATAGGTTTCTAGAATTACACTAGCTAAGAATCAGAATGTTGCAAATATGATGCGGAGTTGGTGAATGCTAATCATGAAAGGAAGAACTTTGGTAGCTCGGCTGTAAAGTGAGATTTCCATAGAACGGACCGAGACGAGTCAATAATCTTTAAAGCTCTGCAGAATATCCTTAAAATTTAGTGTCCTAAATTGCCTGACGAGGTTCTGAAAAGGCTTCGCAAGGACCCCGTCAGGTTCTGATGTGAAGCTTAACGAATGCTGGCAGGTTTTCAATGACCTTTATAAATTATTTGGACCGATTCTATCGGATTCGAGAACGCCACTGATCGAGCGTCAGGATGTTGCAGATATGCTGCAGAGTTGTTGATTGCCGATCATGAAAGGAAGTACTTCAGTAGCTCGGCTCTAAATTGAGATTTCCATGGAACGGAACAAGACGAGTCACTCATTTTTCAAGCACTGCAGAATTTTCTTTGAACTTTCAGCGCCCTAAATGCACGACAAGGTCCTGAAAAGGCTCTACGAGAACCTCACCAGGTTCCGATGTAAAAATAAAAAATTTCCGGTTACAGAGAAACCGCCCGGTCGCGGTTCGTCCCCGATCTCCTGGCATTTAACTCCGCATTGTCCGGGTACGATACGACTTCTGTCACGCCTGGCGCATATTTCGCTGCTCGCCCGAACATACAGAACGGGCTCTCGCGGACGGGGGTACTTTCGTGAATCAACGAGTTTTCGCCTCGACGAATTCGACTGTTTGAAAATCACCGGGGGGTGAGCGAGGGGTTTCTGGAACAAGGGCACCGAGAAAATGGAGCACTGTTGGCGGAATAAAAGTTTCCACGCGAGAGGAGACCATGGTGGTTCGCGCGACGCGCGGCCTCCGGCTAGAAAATCCTTCGAGCTACCTACCAAGCTAGAAACCCTGGGTGGAACTCAGCGAACCGACTAACGAAAGACGGTAACTCGTCGTGCCGAACGAGCAAAACGAATAGCCGAAAGCCACCCGCCCGGCCATCCTCCGCCGTTACCATCGCGTACCCCAGATCCACGGACACCGACAACGGTTATCTGGAGAAAAGGATTTTGGTCGCACGGAATCACGATGCGCAATGCTCCCCCTCCATCTCCGACTTTTGCCTGTCTGGTACCCTAGTTACGTCTTTGTACGCTCGCTGGGAAAAAGAAGAGAACAAAAAAAAAAAAATCCGCACAAATCTCTAAGAGAAAAAGCGACTATCTCAATTCGCATGTTTCCACGGCTCGATATCTATTCCAACGATATGGCTCTCGCAGATCCTGCAGCAACGTCGCCGTGCTCCGGATAGTTTCGAAGATGGCGATCGCGGAAAACGCTTTTTTTTTTTGTTCTCCTCGCTTCCGGCACGGATTTCCATATCAAATATTGAGCCGGTAATAAAATAGGTCGGAGAATCGCGGTCATGCTGGGAAAAAATGCATCTTTTTCTCACGCGGATAAATTGTAGGCTGGGTCAATTTCGGCCAAAACTCCGGATTTTCGGTTTTTGTTTATTCAAACATGCGATGCATTTGCCTCCCGCTAAAATATCATGTTCCGCGCGGAAGAAATACACGATAATGTATTAAGAGTCATTACAGGACGTAAAAATGCTAAAAATATACGATAAATCGACAGAAAAGCAACAATATAATTTTATTGTGGTAAAAAATGAATGGGGATAAAAAAATGCTCGACTCAACTCCCACGTAATTATTTGAGCTTAACAAAAATCCGATAGTACCTCCAGTCAAAAATTAAAAGTTACGATATTAATAGCTGGTAAATGGATAATTTCCTTTATATCCATTTTATTTCAAACAATCGACAATGTTGGCTAATTAAATTATAAAAAATTTCAACAATGAGTACCGAAATGGGTAATGCATTCTATCCATTGTCTTGTCCGAATGCATTGTCTTCTCGATTCCGAGCCGGATGTGTGCGATTCCCAAAAATACATTTCTGAAATTTAATTTCCGGCGCGACGGAAAACCAGCATCAATTTTCAGCCGGCGTCTAACAGTGAACATCCGGATGAATATGACGACAATCCTTCGGTCATTTAACGGCGCCCATTGTAGCATGGGAACTCAATCTAATCGCACGCGATCGGTATCTTGCATACCACGTCAGGATACGCAGATCGAGCCTCGCTTTCAAAGGGTACGCGGTTCCTGGATGGTATTCGCGGCAGCAATGTGTCAAAGCGATCTGAGGATCCAGTATTCCTGTACGCGGAGTAGCTGCATCTCAGCCAAAGCATTGTGATCGAGGAGGGAGAGACTCGAGAACAGAACGCCGGTTCACCTTTTGAGTGTCCGGGATCCCCGAGGCGATGTGCCCAGGCGGAAACCTGTCTCCCTCTATCTACCTAGTGCGGGTGCCGATAAATGATGATAATGCTCGTCTGCAACGCCGAATGCCACTACGAGATATATCCTCCTCCGCAGTGTCTCGTGATCCTCATGAACAACCAAATGGACTCATGGATAATGATCCGCTCAACCGGGGAGGAATTAATTCGTCAACGTCCGGCTGGAACGACTTTGGATCGAGATTCGACCTGGGATTCGCCTAACGTTGGTTGTACATCATACAAACAAATATTGGACGATCGGGACATTAATTGTTTTTGAACAGGGATAAAATCTGATGCACAGCGTTAAAACGAAAATGGTCAGCTTTCAGTTTTTGGTCCATTTTCGTTTTAACGCTGTACATCAGATTTTATCCCTGTTTAAAAACAATTAATGTCGAGATCGTCCAAAATTCAATTTCCAATTCCAATTCCAATTTTCAATTTTTTGATCAATTGTCGATGACATTCACAGTTACGGTATCACCCGAACATCACAGGTAATGCGATAGCAGTATCAACACCAGTGGATTACTTAGTCCTTAAAAGGGCTCAGAAACTATATATCGCCCTAAAAACGATGTGACCCGATAGGTGATGTCACCCGGCGAGCCGTATCACCCGGAATTACCCTGAATTCCACGAAACCGTCTCATGGATAAGAAACGCTCATTCGTCCGATAAAATACGGTTTTATATCACTCTACCTTAAATCCCAGCGAATTTAAGTTGTCACGACTTTCCGTACTTTTCGGAAAGCCTCATCCCACCGAATGGAGGTGGTGGATGGGGATGGGAGGAGGACACTGTACGAACGCAGATAACATTTATTTTCAATCACCGAGCAGCTGAATATTGTAGGGCCGTGCTCGGTTATCCCGGCCAAGTTGGACACAACGACGAGTAAAAAGTTTTCTCCCGGAGTTTGTCTCGCGCGGAGTCCAAGGGAGCGGGATCGAATTCTACGATATGCGATCTCCGTGTGCTGTATGGCATCCGGTGATATCGCGACGCACGCTTCAACCGAGAAAGTTGACGGTAACCTCAGAGACCCGACGAAAAATCCAACCCCACCCACATCGGCTCGGACGATTCTCTCTCGTTTCCACCGAAAGAACCCTCGTCTCTTTTCGCTTTCCTTTCTTTCCACCCACAGTGCCGACGGATTTATTATTTATTGGTCCATTTTTTTTTTTCCGAACAATGTCTTCCCGCTGATGCACTCGGATCTTTTCTCTGTATCTCCCGAGTGCCGCACGGTCGGAGAACCAGTGTATTCTCTCACTACTCTCGTACACTTTTCTTTTTTTCGATTCCATTTCTCTCCCCCGGTCCGCGGGCTCTTTGTCCGTGGGATTGCCGGGTTGCCTCCTCGTGGATTCCTCGGCGGACAGAGCGGACCGGCAGAGATGCCGCGTCGGATCCTTTTATTAACGCTCGGAAGGTATCCGAGCTCGGGCGTGTGGGGGGCTTCGGCGTAAAAAGGAAGCGAACCAGAGTCAAAGATTTAATTCGTTGCATCCTCGAAGCCTCGTTGGAGCTCGGTCCACGCCCAGCACTATGCGCCGTGCATACAGCATCCCTTTCCACTGTTTCTCGCCACCACCGTCTCGCGAATTTCATCCCTCTCAGGGGCTGCACACCGCAGCGGGCACCAACGCCACCCAAAAGAGAATCCATTCCAGCCGCCGTGCACTTTACTCCCGAGATGCGACCGTATCTCCTACCCTCTTGCTCACCGCTGTCTACCGTTGTAGGAGACCCGCTCCGACCTATTGCTATACAATGCTCTCGAAATCGCCTTGGCCCCGGGAACGCAAAGCAGCTTACTCTTCTCCATAAGATTTACTGTTTACGTGCGGTGGTGAGAATTAGCTGCTCACTCTCTCTCGGGCTCAATCCCCCTCCCCCGTGCCCCCCCTCTCGCTCTCACGGGGATTTAGACGAAGCCGCGAAATATCGCATCGACAATGACTCAGCCGGTGCGCGGGTATTTCTCGATCGTCGGACGAAGACACAAATGATTCACCTCTTTCCGACGATGCTCGAAACGACAGGGATTTTTTTCTTTCGAAATTCTCGCGACTACTGGGCAATCGGTTTTTTTACGTCACCTTCGCTTGGAAAAATCTGCGACGTCACTTCCGGTACATTTTTGTTTTTAACCGGAAGTGACGTCACGGATGGATTCGTTTGTTTGGGGCGATAATTCATCTAATTGGTCGACCAATTAAATTCTCGGGAGGACAAATTAAATAGTTGGCAACGAACCAATTTGTTAGGGCAACCAATTAATCGACCGCGCAGCTGGTCGGGTCGACGAATTCCTTCGAATCGGCGATCGCCCCGCGAATCTTCCGTCCTCTTCGGACTCGAGGAATACGGATTGATTCCGCATCGTCGGATAGGCGGAAGTGGGCGCAGTCGCGCACATGACACGGAAATAATTACATTGATGGACCAGTGGCACGATGCCAATGGCAGAGGAGAAGCTTCACCGAGGCCAAAATCAGATACGACCGGAGCCGTCAGAGCTGTTGCGTCCAGATATATTATTCGCTCGAGGAGGACGCGGTTTTTGGGGGTGGGAGGAACATAAATAAAACATACTCCGCGAAGAATGATGTCTATTCCACCGTGAAAGGTTGCCCGAAGAGTCTCCGGATATTCGGAAGGTTTGTATCGTGTTATCGTTTCGCGTGTCACAAAGCGCGACTGCCTGGCGGTTCGATGTAAGCCAGGTCGGGGTCAAAATGGGACGCTGTACCCTGCAGAGATGGGGAGAAGAGGAATACAAAAAAAAATACCCGGAACATCAATTGGAACACCGGTAGAAGCTGGAGGTGAAAATGGCACCGAGGCGGACCATCCGAACAGCGTCCCGTTTTGCCCCGGTATAAACCGTACACCTGACGCCAGATGTGGATGCGCTCTTTCACAAAATCCTGATCTACCGAAAAAAAAACCCGAAAAATTAACTGGAACACCGCTAGAAACTGGAGGTTTAAATGAATTTAAATTTTAACTGGAGGTTAAAATGGTTTAATTCGGACTCATCTGAAAGGCCATTGTGTCCCAGGGTCCCGTTTTGCCCCTGTATGAACAGCACACCTGGCGCCAGATATAGACGCGTTCTCTTTCATAAAAAATAAAATCCTGATGATCTAGCGAAAAAAGACCCAAAAAAAAAATGTTCGGAACAGCGAAAAAGAGTCAAGCGAGATTCCGGTAACTTGTAAGAAAGGTGAGGCCAATGTATCAAGCTCAAGCCTCGGATTTCCTGATCAACTAGCAGTTAAATCCAGACTAAGTGTCTGTCGGGTCGAGGTTAAACTTGGCGAGTCCAAAGTTACGTCAGCCCCGATCTGTTAACCCGACGAGATGAACGCAAGCGGAACATCGCGGCGCACAGCGCAACGTCCTACCGCCCGCGGATCCATCGACATCAGAGCACCCACGCCCTAGGTCTCTCTCGCTCGTCGATTATTCGGGCTCGGTCCGGACCTCCATCCCTCCTATCTGGCGGGAACCTATCTACCTACCTAGTAACTCGCGCGTTCGCCATTCCAGCCGATTTCTCGTGAGCCTCCCCGGCGGTTACCTCGGCTATGCGATTTTTTTCGTCTCCTTTTTTCTATTTTATTTTATTTTTTTCCTCTTATTTCCTCTTCCTGTCCTCCCGGAGCGAATAATCCTCGGTGCTCGCGGTTAGGTCGCCGTACATATCGGTAAATACATTACTCACGGCTGGGTTACGAACGCGACGCAAGAGTCGAGGGAATTGGGAGGGGAAAAAGAGAGCCGAGAGCAAAGAATAGAAGAAAGTAAAAAGAAAAAAAAAGATGGCGGTTAGGGGTGGAGGGGGGGATAGAGGTTGGACCAAAAATGTACCTATCTGGAGGCTTTACAGTGTGCGCGATGAATGTTCCAATTCGAATGAATGGATTAGAAAAGAAAGAAGGAAATGCAAAGCAGGGATGAATTCGGAATCGTTGCTACATTCGCATAACAATAGGTAGTACGATAGAACCCTATTTCGTACCGGCGGCGAAAACGCGAGTAAATTTTCGAGCCCAGCATCGATTATTTGATTCGATGCCGAGGAGGGGGGGGGGGGGGGGGGCGCTGCGGTGAGGGGGTTAGACGGAGAATTTCGATTATGCTACATTCGTGCACGGAAACCACTCGCGCGGACAACAGTCCTCGTGCCCCGCGCAGCCCCTCTCGAATCTCATCCAATTGTTCTAGATTCGTCGAATCCCGCGCGGAGCGTTCTTTCGGGTTAGCGGAGAGATCGGTTTACCGAGCGGGCTCGAATTATCATCTCTAGAATTATGTCTCGCTGACAATCGGTAACAAAAACCTATTTCTACGGGAACATCGTCGTACCAATTTGTTTTTTTTTCCGTCGCACAAGAGCATCGGGTTTCGATAACGAGCTGGCGGGAAATCCGGGGCAAAACGGAGTCCCCCATTCGAGCTGAAACTTTTTTTTGTTTATGTTCCGCGAGGAATCTGTAAAAACGTTCGATTTCGCCCCGGTGTTCCGTTTCACCCCACTCAACCGCCTCGCACACACGCATGCATAATTCCGTTGCCAACCGTGTGAAGTAATGGCGAACGCAAAATCCATCCGCATCACAGCCGCCAGAAACGACAGCGGTGCTATGATTTTTAAATAATGGAATTCCCGTCAAACTCGTCTAGCATGACTCAATATTTCTCGTTAATCGCGAATACCGTGTACCGAGCACGAAACTCCGAGCGAACAGCCAATAGAATGGTTAGTGTTGGATTTTTCCCGCGGGTCCGCGTGTGACTCACCGCCCTTTCGCGCGATCCCAACGACACATCGGTGAACATTTTCCGTTAAGTTGGATGCTGGTCAGTTCCCGATGTACAGCCGCAAAATTTTCACCAGCAGAAATGCGTGTCACTTCGATTGCAGTGAAACTTCAGCGGTCAAATCGAGCAACAACCTTTACTCCATTGCGAGCGTGTTTCGCGTGCCGGTGTCAAAGTGGTCCAGCATCGCCTACCCCGTCACGGATGCGAGGGAGCTTTATTTTTTCGCGTTTTCCATCCCTAAGTTACTTTTTAGCGACTGCATTGCCCGGTGGGGTGGGTGGACCAACTTTCTGCATATGGCGCAGGACCGCCAGCAGCGGTACCAGCTTGGGCTTACGCGGTCGCGAGGACCTAGACGGTGGAGAACGGAGCGCGGGCGCGCGAGAGAAAGAGCCACGCTCGGGCGTGGTCCCCTTGATTTACCGTAGGGCGGAAAATATTTGGAAAATTTACGGGGAGTTTCCGTGGAATACAGATGGCCGTTCTCTCCCCTCCCCCTATCCCCTCCCCCTCATCCCAGCCTTTCTCTGTATATGCGCTCGTCCCCGGGAGAGAGTGAGTTTCTGCCGTTCGGGGACGGAGAGGACTCTCCTCATCCTCTCTCGCGGAACGCTCGTCTCCTCCACGTCCGTTCTCCTCGGTTGCCTCTAAACGCCCCAGCGTCAGCCTCCCTCTTCTCGACCCCCCCCCCCCCCCCCCTGCCTCATCTACGCGGCGTACAACCCTCCACCGTCACCCCGGCGAGTCGTGGACCCGCGTTCCTTTTCCCGCTTTCCACTCTGACACGCTGTCCCTCTCTCCGCGCTGTTCACCGACCGTGCTGACTCAACTAAAACGACTCCGCAATTACTCCCGGAGGATCGTTACACCCTGGGAAACAATCCTACCCCCGTGTAGGACAAAAGTATGGGTGAGAGCTGCTGCCGCTGGATGTGGAAGAGCTCCGGAGGAGGAGAGGGTTGGACCGGTGCTTTTGGGACAACGTTCGGCGAGAATCCGAACCGCTGAACCCAAGTTCGGAGTCTCATTTTTGCGACCGATGCACGCCCGGTTTTCTTATCTTCAACCCTTTACTCCCGCTCGGAATGCGATGTTACTCATATTCGTATTAATTAAATTTTTTTTTTTCATACCGTCTTTTTTCATTTTTTTTTTTTAACGGAGTTGATACAAAGTCCGATGCTTGGCTCTGATGAAATATTATGCCGCGCCGGTGGTATATATTATGTCGTACGGAGGATAGCGAGGTCCGACATACGCGGGGCAGGGAGAATTTTCATCAAGCCGGGGCCCCGCTGGGTGCGTAAGCCGCGGCTACGACGGGAATGATCAGATTTCAAATGCATTGTCCTGCTACCATCCGTGGAGGGTTGTTACGACAAGACAACTCCATTCCGGCGCTAACGAGTTTGGCTTTTCATCCCCATCGCGCTCTCGCGGGCTCACTGGCTCGCGTGGATTGGATGAAATTAGAGGACGGCGCCAACTTTCCGCGCTCGGTACCGTCGGGGACGAAGAGTTTCCAGCGAGAGGGTCGGAGAGCTTGGGACAGGAAGGCGTACTCTCACTGGGACACTCGGGGACGTCGCTGCGAATGCTTGTATACGCAACCTAGCTGGATATCATTCTATAACGTCGGCCCGCATATTCCCATCGACCGTGTACTCTAATGTGTACACTTCCTCACGCGGCGAGAATCAGTCCTCGTCAAAGTTACCCCGCACAAGCGTATACTGTTCCTTGGTGTTGGCCCGTAATTATTTTGGCGAGTCTCGAGGCGTCCAGCTAGTCACTCATGCACTGTCTCGAAATACCACGTTTCCCGCGAAAGCCCGGGCTCATAGTGTCCGGGATGAATTTCTGTTGGTGTCTTTTTTTGTTCGAGAAGCATCATTAGCGAGACTTCAGAGAGAAAACTATCCTCGGAGAGTGTCGTGGTCAAAGGCTTCTTGGGAGGAGAACTGTGACCTATGAAGGATTTAGAACCATCGGCCCTGAGACGGCTGTTGGAAAGACTATCGTCCAGAAGCGTTAGAACTATTAGGTCCTAGGATTGTGAACTATCCTCGGAAAGTGGCGTGGTCAAAGGCTTCTTGGGAGGAGAACTGTGACCTATGAAGGATTTAGAACCATCGGCCCTGAGACGGCTGTTGGAAAGACTATCGTCCAGAAGCGTTAGAACTATTAGGTCCTAGGATTGTGAACTATCCTCGGAAAGTGGTGTGGTCAAAGGCTTCTTGGGAGGAGAACTGTGACCCAAGAAGGATTTAGAACCATCGGCTCTGAGACGGCTGTTGGAAAGACTATCGCCCAGAAGCGTTAGAACTATTAGGTCCTAGGATTGTGAACTATCCTCGGAAAGTGGTGTGGTCAAAGGCTTCTTGGGAGGAGAACTGTGACCCAAGAAGGATTCAGAACCATCCGCCCTGAGACGGCTGTTGGAAAGACTGTCGCCCAGAAGCGTTAGAACTATTAGGTCCTAGGATTGTTCTAGGGAAGGTTTTGATCGTAGAAGACCTTAGAACAATCAGGTCTTGAGACGGATCTTGGGAGGACTTTTATCCGGACATCCTTAGAATAGTCAGGTCCTGGGATGGCTTTCAGAAATATTTTCATTTAGATTCTGGGATAGCTCTTGAAAAGATTCTCACCCCGATATCCTCAGAACAATTAGCCCTGGGACAACGGTTCGGAAAACTGTCACCTAAAGTCGTTAGAACAATCAGGTCCTACGGTTGCTTCGGAGAGGATTTTCATCAGAGAAAAACTTAGAACATCAGGTCCTGGGACGGTTCTGCAAAAGAATGTCACTGAGACATTCTTGGAGCAACGAACTCCTGGATGGTTGTCAAGAGGCTTTTCACCCCGATATCCTTAGAACAATCAGCCCCTTGCGTCAAGGAAGGAACCGCTGCGTCAAGAATCTTCAACTCCGCAGCTCGAGTTCTCGTGATAAGGAATAGCTGAGGAGTTCTCGAAGGGGGATTCTTTCAAATTGTCAGAAGACAGATAACGGCCAATGCAAAATGGTAGTCTATAACCGGGCAGTCGGTCTTACGGCTCGAATATGGGTGATCAATAATTATTACCCAGCCCGTCCATCTCACCCTTATTCTCCGAGACGGCTTGCCGGTTCGCGATTCCCGGCTCGCGCCTCGCAGTTATTACAGTCATACCCAGCTCTATCGCCGAATCTCATTCGTATAACGACGATCAATTAGCCGTCCGTTCGACGTGGCGACAACGCGGTTTCCTAAGGATCCAGGAATAGGCTCGGACAGGCGTATCCACAAACTCGTTGGCAGACGGCATCCGATGCAACATAAATGCCGCAATGTTGACGGAGCATCAACGCAACTGTCCATAATGGTTTTTCGAACGTCATCCGGTAAATTTTTTGAGCAATCGAACGCGACGATACCTTCCCCGATCCCCCCCAATCCCCGACCCGCCCGACGTACTCGTCGATGCTGCTTGCGGTCCCGTGCGCCACACGATCGACGTACCATAGTGGAAATAACTCGACAAATGTATTCACGATGTGTAACACGAACGTATCACCGACTCATGAGTTATAAATTGCACGGGATCCCTGAATAATTCATGACTTCGGTTGGCGGCGACCGAGCGACGGACCGACGGACGAAGCGAACGAACGAGCCGACAGTGCGGGCACGAGGATATTCCACCCGAGAGCTACGGGGGTTGGCGGCCCGATTGATTCGTTTCGCACCTAGCATCCTGCGTGAATGAGAAATTAAGTAATGCAGTCAACGAGCACGGTTTCACCGGCGCAATGTGCATCAGAGAGTGCTCCACCTCGGCAACGGCCGGTCGGCAGCGCAGCATCCGCAGTGAGTCACGCGCCACTTCCCTGCTCTCGCCCGTTTCAACGAAGAATAAATTGAATTTGATATTTCAGCGCAGTGCGTTCCGCTGCAATTATCCCGAGAATTTAACGACACGAAACGAAAACAAAAAATGGAAGACAAAATAGCACCGTTGTCTCTGCGATGGAGGTGGACAAAAAGACTCTTTCAACTCGCATGCTCGCATCGATGGGCGGACGAGACTCTCATTTCGTGCCGTAGATTTTTTTGCTGTTTTTTTTTTTTTTTTTTTTTTTGTCCTGCATAATATGCCGTGAACAAGGACGCGCGGAGTCGCGATCCCAATTCATGAATAAACTAATGGATACGCCGAATTGGAATGAGGCGATACCTTCGGGACGGGGATCGATACGCCGAATGAATGTGGAATCCAATTGAAGCCTGAGAGCGTGCGGCTGTAACGGATCCGCCACCGGGGCTCGCACGCCCTGCGAACAGTCCTTGCTTACTTTGTCATGTTAAAACACACATCCCGTTCGACCTTTTAACCATCGAGCATCGATGATACGGCCGATAAATCGATTGGCGTTATTCCCTATCGCGATACAGATTTTTCCGTCCGATCTCCGGCCTGCAATATCGCGAAGGAGAGTTTTCGGACACTTTGGCAGACGAACAATGTGTTTTTTTTGTTTCGCTCCGCCAATCAATGTCCATGAATCTCTTTCGCCCGTACACTTCGCGTGTACAGCCTCTCTTTGCCCGTAGCCGTAAATCACTTTTTTATTTTCATTGTTTTTTTCTTTCTTTTTTTTTTTAGTTTATGATCTTTATTTTACAAGCCTCCGACCAATGGCGGGCGGGAGCCGCGGGATTCCCGGGGTCACCGAGGAGCCAATCGGCCGCCACGGTCTGGCCGACCGAGCCTTATAAATTTCAACGGTGATACATCGGTAATTCAATCCATTGAAACCCGGCGTTGTTTCGTTGCTCCCCGGCCTGTCCGCTCTGTCGGCTAACGACGATGTTGCATGCACCCGTCACATAACGAAAAGACTAAGGGTAATCGGATATTTTCACGATCGCTCTGCGTCTCGGCCGTGTTTAACTGTTATTAGAGCTCTGAACTTGAAACAATGAGCTCGCACGAAGCCCGGAACGCTCGAGGTTGTTTTCTTGGCAATAAATTATTCCTACCTGCTTTGGCACGATAAGATTGCAAAATGTACAACAAAGATATGTTATAACAATGATGATATAAATAATAATCGTTATTATTATTATAGTACACTTTCTTTTCGACTGACCAAGGTATAGCGTTTTTCGAAACTACCATCGAAGTGCCTTCGTGTCTGAGGAAAATCTTTATAGTGACCTTATATCGATCCTCTTCGGTATCTAGGATATAAGTTTATAACTCCCGAATGCCCGCTAGGGCATAAAGACGAAAGTTATGTGTTTCGCTGAGGGCCCCCCGATTTTGCTGTTTTCGTTGCATTTGTCAGACGGGCGCAATGTCTCTTGACAGAATTTGGCACACTAATTCCGTATACGCGGGAGTGTGTTCGTAGCAAAGGAATAAGAAAATAAATGTGAAATGGCAGAAATAATTCACTTAAAAAAAACGGGCCAAAAGTCTATTCAGATATATCGACAGGCGGCCGCCATTATCTATTATTACCTTTGCGATTATTTGTCGTCTGCCATAAAAATGCTATAGCTGTGTGCTATTCTGTTGTGCATTGAATTCACTCAATGTGTATAACCTCGAATACGCGTCGAGCTGTGTCTATGATAATTTGTGATATATGTATATAAGTAGTTTATGCGTGTTTTGAAAAATTATTATTAGTTTTTATTTATTTATTTATAATCTTAGTGTTTTCGCGCTTTTCACTCTGTATCAAGTAACTGAGAACCCTCCCCTTGCAACAACGGCACTGCACCCTTTTTATATGCAACGAATGATTGATGATGATTGATATTATAATTATTATTATTTTCATCAGTATGGAAGAGTTTTTATTTAGCAACCGTACGTTCCAATGAGGTCGAAGGTAATAGTTCTATTTTACCGTGAACGAGATGCGAACGGAAAGGTGCAGTGGATACCGGAAGCGAGTGTTGTATGGCAACAGGATCCAAAAACGATATTCAATCCACGTGTACAAGCGTGCCGGGACGATATGGAAACAGAGCGCGTATCGAGTTTTCAAGGAGGCACATATAGTCACATGCACGAGGTATGTGTACACGTTTCGGGGATCCGAGCCGGGTGCCGGAGATAAAAATAAAAAAAATAATAAACTTATCCGCGATGAAGCATCAACGAGCGGTAAGCCATGGCTAAAAAAGTGAACCCAAAAATCAAAACTCAACTGCTAAAAAGTCATCTACAAAATTGATGCATCTAAAAAAAACGAAACGCATTCAAGAAACTAATCACAACCGGAGGGTGACCTCAAAAAATGTATAGGTCACCGTCGAGAATCCATCGCGGGATGCCGGACCATCCCCACGAGCCGGGCCGGGAACGAGGGTGAGGATCGACACGTTTTCCCGGTACTTCTCACCCTCGACTTAGGAAGTTTATCAGAATTTATAAGCTGCATTGAATATACTAGGACAATGTCTGCTCGGGTTGCAGCAGCCAGAGGACACCCGGGCCTGGGTGGACTGGATACAGAGCGCGATGCTCGCGACGGCGAGCGGGTAGCGCGGGAGAAAACCCATCCGCACGTCACGTACGATCGATCGCCCGACGCCCTCCACCGTGTACCGACCACCCTTATTCTCCCGGCTATTCCTCTCCTCCGTCAAGGAGAAAACTTTGTTAAGGATGCAGCCGAGCATACCGAACTCGAGACTCGACGATTATAAACTTGGGTATCGTTCCAACACCCCCTCCCCTGCCCCGCTGCTTCTCCTACCGTAAATTCATATTATGCATTAATTCTGTCAATTAAGTGCGACGTCTATATTTTTGTTAAATCTCCGCGAGCTCTCTGTGCCACCACCGGAACTCAACCGTCGACTAAGACTCTCGGTAATTGAATATCCGGAGTGGAAAATTTTCACCAGATAATTTCGTATTTTGCGCGGAATGAAAATTTTATAGGGCAAACGACGCGTACACTGCGGAGCGGAGTGAACTGGGCAGAATGGACCACCGGAAAATTTTATGGAGAATTTAGTTGGAGAGCGGTGGAGAGGCTGGAGTGAAATGGGGACTCAACATAATGCCCGTATTAGGCACAATGGAGTAGATAGATAGATAGACATTTATTTTGCTCTGGGACAGAGTCACCTAAAAGCATTAAACTACATAATATGCAGTGATATTATAGTTAACATTTACCGAATATGCATGGATTTATAGTTAGCAGTACTTTATAACAAGTTATTATGATAATATTATATAAGTACGTGGAAGTGAGTGCTGTCGAATTTGCCTGTTGTCCCGTCATGGCGTTGGTGTGCTCAAATTACAGTAGCTGTTCGTACAAAGTTTTTTGTAAGTATCCAACAAAACATAATTAAAAATAAATGTCGCCTTTCCGAGAACGACGGAATTGCGAGGTGTTCCATTTTCCCACCGGAACAGCAGTAACACAAGAATTTACAGAATCTCGGAATAATTGCAACGAATTGCATACATTTTTGCATGACTGGTCCATCTCGCCCCTTCCTCGCCCTGCAGAATATTCTGCTTCCGGGATCGAGCTTGGGCAAAGGGAGCGTCGAGGCTTCAAAGAATATTTGCAATTCTCGAACGAACTTTGCATCCCTCGCTCGGAATTCGCGATGGCGGGGCTTTCCACGAATCGATCTCGCCCCGTAACGCGATATCTTTATTTTAAAAAAATAATAATACGAAGAAAAAAAAATCAATCCGCATCCCACGCGAAGAACCGTGGCAGCGAGGAAATTCGAATATCGGAAGGGTGCCGGTGGTGGCTCCGATAAAGTACGGCGTCGAGGTCTGCGCGGGGTATCCGGGGATCGGTTGAAGATCAAGGGCTTGGGTAATAACTTGATTGCGGCAATCCCCGAGATACGAGCACGCTACAGCCGCGGCGACACACCACCGGCAGCAGCGGCAAAAGCTCTACACGAGGGTGCGGAATGGCTGCTTGTGTCGCCCGCACGTACACACGATATCGGAACGATCGTTTAGACGTTTAAGTACCTTCCTGGGAAACTATGTAGCGGCCCGTTATTACACCTCCCCCTACCGCCCCTTCGCGCCCCCACCTCCTCACCCGCACTCCCTCGTGATCCCTTTATCTGATAAAGGCTAATCATTATCTGTTCCGCTATCTACATGTGCATACTATATAGATTCGTGTCCCGGAGGAATTAAAGAGGACATTTTATTTTTCTGCCTCGGGGCCGAAGGGACCGGGTGGGGGCCGAAGGGGGGGCGGAGGGGGGGGGGGGGAGGGGTTGGGAGGAGATACACGGAAGTTTGAGCTTAATTGTCGGCCCTCGCGCACATACGTGACGTTAAGATATGCACGTCGAGAGCGATACTCGTTCGAACGGTACAATTTCAGAGCCCCCCTCACCGCCCCGGGGCGCCCCCCTCCCATCCTCGCGCTGAACTCTCCCGCTCTCCCGCGAGTAATTTATTCAAATAATCATCGACGTAATAGAGCATTTGGATTATAATCCGTATCGGGATCTAGTTGTAATTAATCTGTCGAATAACGCGGCGGTCGGAAAACCCGGCTCGAACAACTACCCTTTCCCGTAATGGTTCTATTTAATGGTATTATATCGGCGCTGAATTAACTAAATTCGAGGATATTTCCCCGTGCCCGAGCGCTGTTTCATCGAACCGTTGTGAAAATCGGTAATAATTGAACACACGGGCAATTATCGAAATAAGCTTCGGTCCGAGCCCTGTAATAAATAATGGCAATATGGGGAACGCTGCTGTAACACTTGAAGTGCGCGGATTAATTTGCGGACACGTCCGACGATTCCCTGAAACGAATCTGCCGGCTCTTTTTTTTTTCATCCCCCCGTCTAATTACATTTACAATTACAATTGCCGGTCCGTTATTCGTCTGTCAAACGGGTCGGGGTATTAATTTAAAAATTAATTTGCCGCCTCGTACGGCGCGTTTGTGCAATACAGGGAATTTAATTGCGACGAGGCTGCGTCGCAAGCAGCGACGAACTTCTCTCCGACCCCCTTTGAGGATCAGATTTTTTTTTTTTTTGTTTATATCGTTTTTTCTTTGTTATATATTTTATTATTATTATTATTACTTTTTTAGTAATAAAACTTTTAAACGAGCGAGCCCCTTGTCGGACTTTCCTCAACTAGCAATTTAAACCGGGCAAACCCACCCATCTGTATTCACGATCTATGGGGGATGCTTTTAACGCTCTATCACTCCGGCGAGCACTGTTCCTTCTCCTTCGCTCGTAATCTCCGCCCTCCGCCACACATCCTCCTGTGCTACTCTGCGCTCCCCCTTTCCTCGAGGGTTTTTCGATCCTTCGACGTAGATTTAAGTCCATTCATTCGTTTTCTCCTCGGCGTTACCGCTCCCCTCGACCTTTTACATCGGATTTCTCTCTACCCACTCGTCGCTACTGAATTCAAGCGTATTTTTATTTTTCTAAAATATATTTTATATTTTTTTTAACGCACACGTACCGATGATCGCGTCCGAACGAATTTATTTGCCGAGAGAAGCGAAAGAGTCGCCCCCCGCCGCATTCTTTGTTTCAAAATATTTTTTTTTTTTCACGGATTTATTTTCACTCGTCACCGAATTTCGACAGTATATTTCTTTGATGTATGTACAGTGAAAAGAACTTTGTACATCGAACGAACGTTCCTCGCTACAAAATTCCATAACTGGTTTATTTTATTTCTTATAAAAACTGGATTTTTTATTTAAAAAAAAAAATACAATTGTGCATGGACACGAAATGTTTGAAAAACGCGTCGGAACGAATTAATTTTTTCGAACGAAGTGACAATGGTTAATTCCTTTCTCGCCTGGTTATTTCTTTTAAAAATCTCCCGCATTAATTTCCGTCCACTCGTCGTTGAATTCAACCGTATTTTCCTTCGGCAAGCGCGCGGTTAAAAATGGTTTTGCACGTTCAACAAACGTTTCTCGTTAATGAAGGACCACCATTTTTTTTATTGTCTCCGTCAACGAACGGTGTATTCAATTTTTTTTGTTAAATGGCAAAATTGACACGAGAAAAAATGTTATGGACGTTTGCGGAAAATAAACGCTCGGCGAATTTGCAGGGCTCCTTCGAGCCGTGCCCACCCGGAGCGAAGGATCTGGTTATTTTTACCACACTTCGTATGGTGACCTCGGAATGTAGTGCCATTGTGACCTTTTTTCCCGAACATGCCTATGCCGTTACTATGCACAGTAAAAAATGATTTCATAAAATCGGAATACTAAGTTTAGTAAAGATAATTTTGTTAAATAAGCAACAAACCCGTTTGTTTAAGTTTGAATACACAAACCTGTCCTTTTATTTCCCGTGTCATTAGCAATTTTAGTTTGCACTTTTGTTTGTAAAACTAGAACCGGATGCGATCGGAAAATTAGCAAATAAAAAATTGTGGACCTTTGTGGACAATATGTTTGTTGTAAAAAGTACAACATTTTTTTACTGTGTCGTTTTATGTGATCGATATGTAGAGATAATTATCAACTTTTAATTGAAAAACCATATCATAAATTATTCGATACAAATAATTAAATACAATAGATAGTGTGGCAAGAACACCATGAATTGTCGCTACGATTTCTACCCCCACGGACGATTTGTGCTATACGGACTGTAAGAATTAAATAGTTTAGTGTCTTGAAACAGTATTGGAATTTTTGCCATACCTTTGCCGGTGCGCGATATTGTACGTTCGACGCAGGTTGCCGCGTGTTTACGTCGCCGGCACTCTCAATCTTGGTGTCGTCCCGGAAACATCGTTTTCGTGCAACTACTACAGCAAGCAAGATGCGCAAAGAAAACATGTCCCCTCTTAACTAACATAAAAGAAATGACGCAAGGGCGAGCGAACCGAGCGCGTTGTTGCTAGAAAATACAAATTCTTAACAATATTTTTATTTTGTGACTCGTATTCAGGCGTTCCAGATTGACGATCTGGAAAACTTCACATTCAATTGTTTATTTGCCGCCGATCTCGAATCGTGTAGGGTAAATCATACAAACAAATTGAATAACGGCGACGATTATGTAAAAAAAAGTTTTCTTCGAATAATTAATGCATATTGCAATACAAATTTTGAATGAAAAAATGTTATTCAACAAACATTGTCTTTAGCTATATTGATCTCCTTTATCCAATCCTTTTTTTTGGGCTTTTATTTTGATGATTAATGATTTTATACCGCTCGCAATAAACCCAATTGGCAAGCTCAATAATAAGCACTGCACATTCCCATGGCGTTTATTACCCGTCGTTATGGCCATGCATATTAAACTAGTATAACAATTTCAGGCACACTGTCGGTTGTACTTGATGCACTCTATTTCCGCAGCCGTTATAGCGTTGATAGCTAATTGCCATGAGTGTGTCGATAATTCCCATACTGCACGGAGAAAAATGGTTTAGCTGCTCTAACAAAATGAGTTTTGCTGACAATGACCTCGTCCCCGCAGCAAAACGATTAGTAAAAGCAGCAAAAAAAATAGTACGTAGAAACAATTGCTTTTGCTATCACAACAAAGCTTTTTTTGTTACTGCCACGATTTAGTTTGCTATGAGAACAAACGACGCCTGCTGCAATTTTATGGCTGAGTAATGACTGGCAATCGGAGAGTTATAAATACGTATATACATTAATTTGAAGATGAACTCACTGCGTTTATACTTTATCATTTTATTATATTGAAAATAATGTCTGTATTTGCAGTTGCAAATTTCAAGAGTTCACAATCCCACTCTATTTTTATTTTTACTCGAATACAAAGGAACTGTTTCCTCGCGCCTCTTTGTTTTCACTTTGCGCTTCGAGCGTCTTGAGCTCGTCGTAGTTGTTGGCACATATACGAGCCCTACTGAATCGTATAACAAATTTTTTGTTGCAGTAACAAGGACTGTTTCGTTGCGGTAGCAAAAAAACAGTCATAGCAAAAAAAAATGTCTTATGGTTACAAGCTGGTTTTCTCATCCCGATGCTAACAAACCAAATTTGTCACGGTAACAAAAATCTTGTACCAACGAATTTATTTTCTCTCGCCACACGCGAATAAATCTTTATCTATATACAGTACGGCAAAAATATACAGATTGGTCGAATATTCTCAATTCACCGTATTGCATGGGAAACTTTCTCAAATTTTTATTGTAGCCGCCCCCACAAAATTCTCTCCGCGGCACGATAATCAGCCTCGAGTCCGCCACATCGGATTTATTCACCGAACGAAGTGAAAGAGGTTGTTTTTTTCGTCAGTTCCGTATTCCGCAAAAACTGTGGGGAAGAAAATAGATGGGGGGAGGGGGGAGGGGGTTAACTTGGATGGCGCCTGGAAGCTCGAAAACACTTTAACGCCCGGAGCTGGGCCGACCGGAGACGCATCAATCAAGCTCGTGGCCCGCGCTTCGATAGCTCCCAGACGCTTCCACCCTTTCCGACCAGCGACCAAAGTGTCATGGGGTTGATATCGTATTTGTATGTCGAGAGGAAAGCCCGGGGGGGGGGGGGGGGGAGGCAGAGCTGTCCGGAGTCGATTGTCCTCTCGCAGATCGATCTTGTCAGCTCGGCATTCGATTTAAAATCCGACTCAATATACTTTATTTTTGGCACTTCCTGTTAAGCCGCTGGAGAAAAAGAGCGGATGCTCTCAGCGTTCCGTGCCGGATGTTCGCTAGCCTCTGTATTTCAAAGTACATCCATAATTTTTTGTAGGTAAAAATTTCACCGCGATCGAACTGCCGTACAAATAAACCCACCGCACATAAAATGCAAAAGAACTTCGACACGACTTGCACGAAGCCACCGGAAGCAAATTCTTTTTTGTTTCTCTTCCGTCGATCGGATACTCTTCAATTTCCACTCGTAAACGAGGGTTTCGCCAACGCGCGCACCATGAAACACAAAACCCATGGTAACCATTCCGAACCGATATCGAAATCCGTTATTCGTCCGAAACGTCACAGCTCTCCGACACATCGAGCAGATATCGAAATGACAGTCGATCCGGCGCAGAAGCCGAACGGTCGGGTCTGTCCGCGAGTACGCGCGGTTCGCCCACTTTTTTTTTCAAACTTCCGTCAGTTTAATCACCGTATTATTCGGGGCTAATGCAACGTCGCGAAATTCGGTAAATAGCGAAAATTCGCGTTGATTAAGTACAAATGAAGGAATAATCGATCGGTAATAGGGTACGGTGGACGCGGTTCCACGAGGGGGAGAGGGGGGGGGGGGGGGGGGGGGGGTGGTCAATATTCGTTAATTGTCCGCGACCGCGTTTACCGACCGCGGTAACTCCAGCCCGTTCGTTGTGTTATTTCCAATCGGGAGAAAAGCAACCGTGCGACACGGTTGAAAAATCGTTTAAGCCCGGCGGTCGGGCTGAGGGACAAACACCGAAGATTTCCGAACCGGAAGAGACCCCGCGAAATAGGGAGCAGCGCGGGAGCGGGAAGGCCGGAGGGGCCGTATATCAGAGGCCGGGTACGCGACTCCGGACCGGTGTTAACTGTTAAGTAAGCATCCCGAGGGACGGGCGGTCTTCGGGGAGGGCCGGGGAACGCCTCGGAATGGACCGGGAACTCCGGGTTAAGAGGGTCTTCGTATTGGAACTTTAACGCAGTCGTGAGCGCAACCTCGTCCCGGCGTCGACGTATGTTCCGGAGGAGAACCCGAAGAGACAGGGTCGCGAAACGCACTGAGACGAATTTACCCTCGACGAGTTTTCCCGCCTGGGACCGTTTCACGCCTAATCTCCGCGCATGCCGGCAATCGAGGATAAATTCACTGTTCGATAGACTCCGAGCGTGTAACGCTCACTGATTTCTCCGGATTCCTCGATCTACGACCCTCCGAACCCAATTCTTGGATCTTTCTTCTTTTTTTTTCTCTCCACTGATTCGGCCACTCCCGATAAGAGACTATTGTACGGGAACTGATGGGTTCTGGCGAACTGCGAAAATCACCGGGTTTGGGATATTCAAGAAACTGGGTGTATTTCTGCCGAATCGAGATAGTCAAGGGTGACCATTTTTTTTCTGTTCACTTCGGCAAGGGTTTTCTCGTGACGTGTTTAGGTGGGGGTGAAATAATCGACGGGAAAAATACGTCGGAGGTGTTGAAATTATGGGAGGAAAAAAATACAATTTGCAAAAATCTACGATTATTTTTTTTTTTTTTTTAACAGCGATATCTCTTCCCTCCGGTGGAATTTTAGGAGAATTAAAGTGATTATACTTTTCTACGAAAAAGGCTTTGTTATCAATCTATAGTCAAGTTTGCAGAGAAATCAAGCGACTGAACGAGTTGAGATGTGAGTGTTGTTTAAAAGGAGTTTCCTTGGCACATGCAAGAGTCTATAATTTTAGTTTCAAAAGAAAAAAGTTAATTTACAAGTTCAGTGGAGAAGAGCGATGCCTTCGTTGTGAACTGTTCGTGTCTGAATCAATCTCCCATTTACTCCTTAAATGCCCATTATTTCAACCGCACAGAGATCGTTTCCTCGGGAACTTCGTGTTCCCTTCTAGTCTCGAGTTTCTCCCGGCTAACGGTATCAACAACATCCCGAGTAGAAATTTTCGAGCGTTACATCGGGTCCTGGTAGGGTCCTGCTATCAGGACCCGATGTAACGCTCGAAAATTTCTACTGGGGATATTCTACTCTGAACATACTCTTCGATTTACCAAAGTCTGTCCTAGTCGCGCTTACTAAGAATGTTTTTTTATCTTTATTGTATCTTGTTTATGTGTATCGCTTGTTAAAGGCTAATTAGTCTTTAAAGGTAAAAAGCTTTAAATATAATATGGTAAATTACCCTTAAAGGTGATAAACTGATTAGCAAATTTGTAAAAGGTATTTACCAAAAACAAATAAATATTCTATTCTATACGATATAAGATATTTGGCAAAGTTACAGAACCATTTTTCGCGTCGTTGGAGGGTGATGAAAAACGTAAAAATAAGCGTGATCATTTGGGGGGAGGGGGGCGGGGGGGGGGGGGGGGGGGGGGGGAGTGGTAATAAAGGAAGCATTCCAAAAAGTCTTCTGAACCACATATTTTCATGTATCGTTTTCGCGCCGAACTGAAATCGTACAATAGCTTTGGCCCAAAGTCAACTCGGACATTGTCAACATCTCAAAAAAAAAAAAAAAAGCTTTTTTCACGGCATTAATTTTTCTCGATAGATCTTATAATTTCCTATTAAAAATTCCTGACTTGGGGGAAAGATCTACGCCACTTGGGGTTATATAAAGTGTCCCGAGATTCGCCAATTTCACGTACCATTTAGTCTAACGTACGGTGGTAAGGATCGAAAAAAATGCAAAAAAAAGAGGACATCCTAAGTAATGCCTCTCGGCATTGTGTGAAATAAATTGGGGGACTTTCTTATTCTTTTTGTCGAATACCAGTCTCGCTTTCTACCGAGAATGGCGTCGTTTGCGAGGAGCTCAGTGATACATCAATCCGAGTCTCGGGTCCTTAACAGTGCCCGCTAAACTACCCCAGAATCCCCGATAAAGTCTGAGACAATCGCTCGATACAGAGAACTCAAAAGTGCTTTGTCATTCCGTGTCGCAATTACACCAACCGCGAGTAAATGCTGCCCGTGAAATAATAATAATAACAATGAAGAAAATTGCAAAAATAAAAATCACGAAAGGTCGCGGTAGATTTTTACGCGAGGTTGGAGAAATCGAGGTAATATGCGGGGATTCTCTGGTGAGCAATGAAATTTTAGCGAACAGCTCGGCGAAACCGTGGCGAGTAACAAGGCAGCCGCGGAGAGGAGCGAGGGCGTTATCTTTTCCGTGACTTTTCTCTGCCGGGGACGTTTTTCCTCCGGTGGGCGACGCGAGCAAGCCAAAGGACAGTACAATAATTTACCTTAATGTACTCCCGCGACAGGGTCGGTTGGGGGTCCGGGGGTGGCGGGGTGGGGGAGGTAGGGAGTAGTTACTCTGATTTGCAGCTGGCCCTTCTTCCTTCTTTTGACGATGCTTCATCCGCGACCCTTGGGAGACATTCGCGTTGTGCGAGAGCCAGGCGCTTCGTTTTTCCCTGCGGGAGGGTAGTCTCGCCGGGTCTCCTTCCTCCCCTCTCCCCGTCGCTCGCCACCGACCTCCGGAGCGTAAAAGCGGTATCTGGCAGAAGCGTTAAGATATACGCGCTGTTTAAATGCCCTTCGTTCTCGCGTTTCCGGGAACGGACGATAACTGTGACGGAGCGAATCCGACGATTCCCCGGTGGGAACGACGTTGGCCGAACGCTGGCCGACGCCGTGCCAATGCCGGCCCTGCGTGTCGCTACCGCTCCGGGGTCGTACGAGTTCTTTGGTCCGTAGGATCAACCGGGATCATCGGAATCCCGTCGAACTTGTGCAATAATAAGGAGCATCGACGAGACAGCCGGCCAAACACGTATAACGATAAGCACTGGAAGATCCAATCGATAATAGGTCGAGAATGTGCGCACAGACGTTCCATCGGGGGAGGCGCGGAGGATCAGCAACCGGCGGCCCTCGACAATGGGAGCTTCCCCGCTCGTCGGGTTATACCGATCGGAAAAAGCTAGAGCACCCAGCGAACTCCTCGGGCCCCAAGAATTTTCTCCCCTCACGACATCCTCCCCTCCCTCCCCTCCTCCTCCCGACTCTCCATCACCCGGTGAAATTTATCGTCGGGTCACAGCTTGGATCGCCGTGAACGTTTCCCACTTCGCCGTCGAGCAACCAATACTCTGAGACTTGTCGACTCTCTTGTTACCTTGCCGAGGGACTTTCGATCCCTCCGCCATGGAACTGTCGACGTGCCGAACTTACGCTCGATTACACCTCCGCGTGCGCGGCGCGCGATCGGCTTCGGGGGGATGAGGAAAATCGGGAACAGCCTCGCTTATCCTCCGGACCGACGGGTTCCTATTAGAAATTCGGTGATTGGACGAAGGTTTGGAAGGCGGGGAGACCTTGTGGAGTTCGTATTTTTCTACCTAACCGGACACGATATCGCTGGCGATAATGAGGCTGCGGGGTTTTTTGCAATAATTCTCATTGCCAACCGGAGTGACGCTAAATTGTTCGGAAGGGTTGGAGATCAGTTCCTTTCTCATCACTTTTCGCGCACCCTCGGTGTGTGGTCGGAGGGTTATTTCCACCGTCGTTCCTCCCGCCGGTTGTGACACGGAACGAGGGGAATTTAACCTCTGGGAAGAGTTCGGGAGGAATTCGCCTACGAACGGTTCACTGATTGAGGGGAATTCATAACAACCCGGTAAGCTTTTCGGCCGCAATGAGGGATCATTAAAAATGTAAGAACGAACCAGTGAATCAAGCGGGTATAATGGATTCGGTGTAGTCAGTTATCATCCTCCCGGCATAGCCGAAAGGGCTCTCTATTATTCAGTGAAACCACACTCTCCGCCAGCCGGAGTTCGCAGCCCCTGCAGACCATCAGGAGATTCGCTACTTTCGCCCTTTTCATCAAGTCCTTCGCGTGGATTCCTGACGGCTATTGCGCGACCGCAATGATGAAGGTCGTCGCATCATCGTTGCATCACCGCCGACTAACACCCGAGCATAAATTTTAGATCGTCTAACAGGTGACTGTCAAGGTCCCGAAAATTACATCAAACCTTCCGATCGCACCTCCGTCACGGTGTCTGAAGGAATGAGTATAAATTTTATATCACCTAATCGGGGGGACTGACAAGGTCTCGAAAATTACATCGAACCTTCCTCAGATCGCACCTCCACCATGGCGTCCAAAGGACCTCTAAGAGTCCTTAACTTTCCATTGTCCTCGAAAAGCCCTTCGAAGTCCTTGAACCTTTTGCGCCTCCATAGATCGTCCAGATTTTTATTTCCCGGTCGCTTTGCGAAAAACACTTTGATCTATAAAAAAATGTTCACGTTACCCGACGTCCATAGAAGTTACGGGGAACCATCGGTGCGGCAAGAGTAGAGGGGTCGTCGGTAAACGGGAGACGGATCGGTACGCGTGTTCGCAATTAGTTCGCTGCCACCCGAGCGAATGGATGCCATGAGCGCGTACCGATGAATAAAAAAACAATAGGGGGGTAAAAAACGCAGAAACGATCGAAAAATGCGAACACTGCAATTTGGGAAAGAGTTGGGTATCGTAGATGGAAATAGAAGGGAAGAGGTGAGAGGGGAGGGGGGGGGGGGGGGGACTCGAGAGTAGAAGAGGGGGAGTGAGGGTAGAGCTTGCGCGATCCAATTTGATGACTCGATACACATCGCTGAACGCGAGCTCCGCTAAAGTAATTATTAACACCAATTGCATTGTAATTAAACATCGTTCCCGTGCAGCGGCCCAACGGCATCGATATATAGCATCTCGCCCTCTTTCCTCCCACCTACCAGTTTCAGACTCGCTTCTGCCTAACCCTGTCCGTCCCCCTCTCCTTGCCCTCCCATCCGTTCGTTCCGATCCTCGTGCCTCGAGCTGCGTTACTTCCATCTGCAACGCTCACCCTACTTGTCCGACCGTGAAACATTTCAAATTTTAACTCCCTACCAGCCTCCGCCCTGTCCGACCCTTTGTATCTTCGCCAATCGTGTCAGATCTGCAACGAATTGATATCCTTCAATCAACTTCTACCGACACAACTGTCTCCCTGGTAAACATTTTACGGCGTTACATGGTTCGACAAGGCTCCTACCAAAGCCTGGTCGGGATCTGGTCGGGGTCCGATGTAACGCTCTGGAAAATCGACAACGTTCCGATGTTACGCAGAGAACTCAGAAACACACGCAGTTCGCGACCCACGCGTAGTTACATCCTCCATATTTTCGGTTCTGTCGAACCGGAATGAACTGTGAAAAAAAAGGAGAAAAAAAATTGACTGCCGGCAACGAAAGCCGTTGAATGAATATTCCGATTTTGATATCGATGGTCGACAGCGCGGCCCCCAGGGAAACGGGGTCACACGGCGGCTCTCCGGCCGCTACACGTTTTACCGGGAACGGCGAAAAGAGACGTGAACGCACGTACGGGATACCATGGGAGGTCGGTGGCAGTTTCCTAATTACGGGTCCTCCGAACTGCAAAATGATCAATTCGCCTCCCCCTTCCTCTCCCTTGCTCGCGGATTAGACCGGCCCGCCCGCTCCAACCCCGCATCAACGTAACCGTAGCCTCGCGTCCGTATGGGTACGCGACGCACATAACCACTCCCATCCCTTACCATTTCGATAGGGTGGCAATTTTTTTTTCAACCGTTATTTTGCTTTATTTTCATCGACAGCAAACGTGGACGCACAGTCCATGATCCGATTAACCCCGGGGACGAGGTAACGATCACGCACCGAAATTCTCCTACGGCCCAGCTGTCTCGTTCCCTCTCGCGCGATCAGCCCCCCCCCCCCCCTCCCCCTTTCCCCCCCGCTGGGCCGTGCATTCTGGACTCTCGCGGCCACTCGACTCTCGCCCGTAAATCCCCATACGGGTGTGCGTCGTATATAAACGCGTCAGGGATCCCGGCACGGTTACATACACCGACCCCCGGAGTCGCGCACCTGCTATCCCGCCGCGTCAACTAATGATTTTTTCATTAAAATCCTCACCCGAGCCCCGGCACTTGCTCTGTCGTTATTACGGGATTCCCCCCGTCCCAACCGGATCCCCGGAGTTCCACTCGCCGGCTCGCTCTGTATTATAACCCGGGCGGTACTTGCCCCCGGTATGCGGTTTTTATTTACCCGCGAAACGAGATTAAAAAAATATTCGTAAAAAAAACATGAATTAAAAAAAACGTGAAATAAAGAGTGGTTCCGAGTATGCAGTCCGGCGTCATACGGGCTCATCCCCGGGATCTCGGTGGGCAGCTCGGTGTCGGGAAGTTTCGACATCGCCCTTCTCGACCGGCTTCCCCCGGAAGCAGATCGCGAATCCTAGCGCGTCTCGGCAAAGCGATCGAGAAGTTGGGCCGAGTTGTTTCGGAAGACCGACGATTTCCAGATCAAGAATGAAGTTCGAAGTTTCGGGATTCATGCGAACGAAACACCCCGTTCCCTTGCATGCGGTGGTACGGTGGTGCATAAACGCTTCGGGAGCTCGGCGCGCGGACGCGACCTGGCGTTCGGCAGGGCGGGGGTTGAAGTTCAGCGGGGCGAGAAGGGACCGGAGGGTAGCAGCACATTAAACGCAAAGCGGCGAGCATCGGTGTAGGGAACGGCTCTGCGATCACCGACGGTATAAATATCTATAGGGCACGTCGTGAGTGCCCCCCCCCCCCCTCCACCTCCCCCCGCGCGTCCACGTGGTTAACCGCATAATCGCGGCAATGCGCCGTTCATTGCCGTAAAGCGACCGTGGACGCCGGCCATTCATTAGTTGGATGGGTGTGCTCGTGTGTGCTTTAGAGCGAACAGACTTCCATGTGCTTACATATGTATATATATATATATATATATATACACACTTGTGTGTCTATATATATGTATATGTCTATGAACATATAAGTCCTATTGAGCTTCGTTTACACCGAGTCGCCGTTACCCACCAGTACCGGACGGTCCTGACCTAGGACCACTTGCCAATTTCGACTATTCGTTCGAAATAATGATGCGCCTCACCGCTTCCAATTTGCCCGCGCCCACTTCAGCCGCCGAGCCACAAACCTGTACAGATCATTTTCAGCACGTCGAGCGACGTTAATTTGCACGATGGGCAAGTGTAATCCAGGTTGTTGTAAGCAACAAGAGGGCTTCCAGTCGGAGGAGGCGAAACGACCGGGTCGCAGAAGGGGGGTCGGTGCGGGGGCGGCGACGCGTCGCCTCTCCCTCGCCGATCAATATATCACGGCGATGGTAGCCGACGCTTCCGGTGGTCTCGCACACCCGACGGACTCTTTTCACTCCGGACCATCCCCGAGCTTCTTCGCGGCCCGGGGAGGAACGCGGGGCGGGGGGAGTCTATACGCCGGGCCCCCGATCCGATCAACTCGTTACTCAATGGATCTTTCATAAGCGAATTACTTAAAGATGTAATTCACTCAGCTCAGACCGCTGGGATATCCGTTGCGAGACGGCGAGGATTTTTCGCGGAGGATTACCTCGGGACGGAAACCACCGGAAGCAGGAGGCAGAAAGGGGGGGGGGCTCCAGAACGATGATAAATCTTGCCGGCGGGAGACGGCTCGTGCTACCCGGCCAAGAATCGGGGATCCCGCTGATAAAAACAATTCAATTTTTGCATCGCCCCCTATATTTCAATGCCACTTCGACACGCGATGTATTAGACAACCCCCGTTCGGACACGAGCCGGGTCTAGGCGGTGCGGATCTCGCGTATGAATTTCGCGGCATCGCCTTCGCCGGTCTCATTGTTCGGGCGGGGGAACGACGGGGCGGCAAGAGGGTGAGAGCTCCTTCGGGAAGAGCAGCTCTCGAACACCCCCCCCCCCCCTCCCCCCCCGGGCCAAGGGAGCGCGAACTATATCCCGGAGGCAAGTGCATTCGTGATTCTGCAGTTTTCTCCGGTTGGCAATATGAGCGTCTGTACCACGGAAGAACGTGCTCGGAGAGGGGGTGGTGTGGGGGGGGGGGGGGGGGGGAAGTCGTGTATAGTTTGTAGAATGGTGTACACCAGACCGCATTATGTGGCGAATGTGGAGTACAATATTCCATGTGTCGGTGTGTATGTGTACGCGGTGTATCGCACATAGGAAACGCTAGGGGTGGAAGGACACGGAGAGGAAAGAGGAACGCGATTGCGGCACGGTGAACTCGAGAGCGCGAGGGCCCCGGAGTCTCCGCAAAAGTCTCCTCCGCTTCCTCCGCGCATCCTGTTCGTGTGTCGTCGCGCGTCAGCCTTCCGCGCTTCTGACAACTCTTGGCAAATTTCCACCCAGAGAGACTCGTCGTCGACCCGTCGTCGTTGCGAGGAATAGCCGTGAGCGCGAGCAAAGCCGGCTCCACGGGGGTTATCCTTTGTTTCGGAATAATTGTTTCCTATGGGTGCTACAATGCAGCGCGCGCGCTCCGCCGCCCACCGAAAGTCCGCGCGCTGTACACACGAGCCGACGACCTAGACGAGGCGTCGACAATGCTCGCTACCCCGAATTAAACACGAGGCTTCTTGCTGAGCTTTTGAATCGGCCGTGAGGAACTTTCGACGGGTTTGAGATTTGGGGTGTTATCGTTTTTTAATTTTCTTGAGCGAGAATCGACGGTGAATTTTATTTAAGCTTTTTATAGAGATCTGATGAAGGCGAGATGCAGTTCGATCGGAATGTCGTTGCAGCTTGACCGGCAGAAACTTTCGGCGGGTTTGAGAGATTCCGGTTGTTGTTTTTTTTACGCGATCATCGATGGTGACTTTTGCGAAATCTTTTTATAGAGATCTAGAGAACGGAGCTTGCAGTCCGATTTGAATGTTGTTAGTTTTTCTTTTTTTTTTTAAATATGAAAAAAATACGTCGTTTGTGCCATCCTCGAAAACAAGCAATCGGTTAGGTGTGCCGTATTCTGTCGCAGATTTTTTCTAATTTACTGTATCACCGCAATACGAGAAAAGCGGGGTAGCTCGAGCGCTCTCGTTTGATTCCGGTGATGGCCCCCCCACCTCCCTCGCTCCAGTCGCGCAGTCGGATACGCGAAAGCCGTACAGGCGTTTGCGTGCGATTTTATCGAACCGTTGACAAAAAACAAAGTATCGTTTCGCACACCTCCGCGCCGTACACGCGAACGGGTGATCGATAAAATATTTCGGAAATAAAAGAAAAAAAGAGATCGAGGCTATACAACAAAAAAAAGAAACCACCAACAGCAAGTCCGATATCGTCGCGGGCGACCAGGGGAGATACACGTGCCATAACCGTTGAGCCGAACAGTTCGCGAATTAAACTCGATGGCTTTGATCGGAGATTTTCCGGATGACACTCGCGATACTATTTTAACGCATTACCGATGTTCGAGAATGGCTTTCGAGCCCTGCGTTCGTTTGTCGACGCGGAGCTTAGCGACGCCTCCGGTAGGGGGCGGCGCGATCGCCCGACTGTTGTACGCGAAGTCGACAAACATAAACTTTAAGGTATTCGGGATCGTCGCCAAATTAACAGTGAAACTCAAGTTTGTGATATGCAAACTAAACAACAAGTTTATTCAAAGAAACAGAACGAATGTCTTTTGTAAATACTTCTGACTACAGTTGTTAATTTCTCTGAACATGAGCCTAACGCTGAGACCAAACTCTCTGTTCTCAAGTCGAGTTCGGACAGTCAGTTTCCCTATCGCGATCCGCGAGGTGCAAATTGATGCGTCTGCAGTACGCTCAGAAAAATAATTTATTTGACGGCCACCGTTTATTTGGTTTAAGTAACATATTTATTTGATTTAAATAAATATTCATTTCATTTAATTAACCATTTACTTCATTTAAATAAATATTTATTTAAATCAAATAAATATTCACTTAATTCGAGAAATATGTAACTTAAACCAAATAAACGGTGGCCGTAAAAAAAATTATTTTTCTGCGTGTACTGGTCTATGTGCATATTGGAGCATCGCGAATCGAGCATCATCCGATTTTAGCTCTGCAATATTGGTCTATGCCCACATTTAGATGCATGAACCAGAGCATCGTCAGACAGTTCGTCCGTAAATTCCTATACGTGTCGGCTTCGCGACTCGAGGGTTTTGCGAGTAGGTATTTACCAACTGACTGTACAAATTTACCGAATGTCAAGGATGAAAAATGATTCGGCATACAGCAGGACGTACATCGTTTATCTCCCGCTACGTTGAACACGGCACAATTTTTTTCTGATCCAGAAGAGACACGCTTAACGCCGAGATTAGAACTTAACTTGCCTATCGTCTCGGAAGTAATCCGCTCTCCTTGCCCCGGAGTCAAACCGGAACATCGGTGCACTTTGTCGACGTCTCTCTTCCCCGCTCTCCCCCCCAACGTTATCTATCCCTACGTACATAGAAAACAAAAGCTCGTAGAGACGGTACGGAGGGCTCTCTCGAGGGTTTTCCCCGGCATCGACTCGTGTTCCTATTTATCTTCCGTATATACGGAAGGATACCCGAGGTGGAGGAATGCGGGAAAGGTTGACCCGGAGAAAGCGGGGCGGTAAAGGATAGTCAACGTTTATACAACCGGTTCGGCCCGTGCGCCATCCAAAAGTAGCATAGATTCCCATTATTGCTCTTTGCGAGCCGCCACCTGCGTTCCCCTCTCGTTGATAGGGACGAGACGGAGGAGAGAGAGGCGAAGTAAAGATCCCGGAGCGAAAGCTCGGTGGGTAAGGTCGCTCGGCGAACCCGTCGTATTACCGAGGTATTCTACGGTGGCGTCTTCTCCTTGCAACGCTAAAGTCCCTGGAGCCGGTGTCCACGGCAACGACGACACGGTATATATGTCTATCAATGTATGTGCTAAGATCGTCCTTCCTGATGCAAGACGTCGCCCGCGCTTCCGACCCTCGCTCACACACACACACACGTACACGCAGACATATTCCTCGCCCTAACGAAATGCCAGCGAGCTATTAGTCTGCCAGACCGCCGAATTGACGCTCCAAATTGGGCGAGATACCTCCGTACCCGGTGTATGTACTTCCCTCTCGCAACGAGAGCAGATACTTGCATAGTGCAAAGGAATCGCGGTCTACCTTGGGCTCCCTTGGCGTTCCACCATTGCGCCGACGGTTTCCGCTAACGGGAATCTCGTTACTATTCGGCCCTTGTTCCCGGGGCTTTACAGAGCTCTCCCGCACGATCGAGAGGGCAATTTTTCATGTCGACGGGCCGATGTGCTTCTCGCACCCGGAACCCGGAAACCGAGGCTCCTGCCGTCCTATCTGCCGGTCCAAACGCCTCACGTAACAAACCAACGCCACCCACCTCCCGGCGTTATCGCTCGGGCGTTCCGATATATGCGTTCCTTTTGAATTCTTGAACGCGATCGTTTCGACTTCATGTCGGAATTGATACGTATAGGTGCTGTACATAGTTTGGGCGCTGAACGATCGGGTACTTAAGAGGCGGCTCGTTTGGGACGACGGTTTTTCCCTCCCGGACCGGAATCAAAGCTCCCGGCTGGGCTTGCTTCTGGTCCCGGTGGAGAAACTTCCAAATTATCGACCCTCGGGGCTTTAAGGCGCGCGGGCATTTATCGGGACCATGGGTCGCGGCGAAAACGGGGCCAAGCACTCACGCGTCGGTGCGGTCACGAAGTGCATGGATTGAAAGGCGGAAAAGCTCAACGGTGACGCCCAAGATGCATCGACCAATTTTCCTTTGACCCCGGGAAGTCTATCCATATGAAAGTCCTATAACAACCTTCTTCCATCAGTCGGTCCGCCGGTTCATTTTTCTCTCTCAGGGTAACACGCATAACGCGCGTTACCGCAAAGTTGCCGACGGTTTTCACTGTTATTCACGCTGATTCATGGGCACGGTCATTATTGGCTTTCTTGGAAACTACCGGCGGCTGTTCGCGCCGGGCGAGCTTCCGTACGAGTCGTAAATAGTAATCATGCGTGCGGAAAGTCGACCCGAGGTATTCGCGTGTTCAGCTGCCCCGGTAACGAGAACGTAGAGGCCGGAAAGTTGAAAATGAACGTCAGATAAATTGTTTATCATGCTGTGCGGGATACCAAAAAACTACTGCTGAAACTGACGCTGTGGGCGAGGTTTTGTTGTCATGAAACGCGGAATCACGATATGATCATTTTTATGATTATGACTTTCTTAACCATTTATAAGTCACACATCTAGCCCGACTCTTAGGCGCTACTGTAGCAACGCGTGGCCCAGACTCTCCGGCGGTTAGTTCCGTTTCGGTACGGTCCCGGGCGGTGTGACTTATAATGGGTTAAATTGGATGGTCGGTAAGATGGAAACCATTACAGTCAACTCCCTCTTAATCAACGCCCTCGGGACGGAATTTCCGTGCTATCACAGGGAGTTCCCCACCGCGGCCTAACGTGAGCCATTAGAAGCGAGCGAAATCGTTTGGTTGGTTGAATAATTCAAACTCGATCACGGCTCAGCAAGACACATAAGAGTTTATAAAATATGTAACAAAGTATTATACAGTAAATATAATATTTTCGTCAAATCGGAATACGAGGTTTTGTAAAAGTAATTTTGTTAAATAAGTGAAAAAACTCGTTTGCTCAGGTTTGAATATACAAACCTGTCCCTTTATTTCCTGTGTCATTAACAATTTTCGTTTGTAAAAATTGTGGAAGTTTATGGAGAATGAGTTGTTGTAAAAAGTGCAAACCCTTTTCACTGCAAAAGAACTAGAAAGTCACATGTACTGTAGTAACCTTTCTCATTTCACTGTCATACATATTTAATTTTTAATACATCATTTCGAGGAAGAAAAACTTGCCGGTGTTGTTTTTTTTTAATTAAACGAACCAGATTGCTGCTAACTACTACTACTACTACGGGAGTCCACAGAGGGAGCGTGTGTGAGCCAAATTCAAGAAAGCGGAAGTAACACGTTCTGCTCTCGGGCTTCGCGTTGAGAGAGAATTGAGGGGAAATGGCCTACTGGCGAACGTTGAGTTAGAGGGCGTTGACTGTATTTCAATTAAAAAAGGGCCGTGAACAATGGATAACGCGCATTTTAGCCATACAAAAGTAATCTCTCTCTGGACCAATTTCCTCGACGATATTGCACAATGTGAACCTTTTTGCGGATATATCAATCCCGGGGGATTCATTGTTAATTACGGCTCGGGGAAAACCGCAGCGGTCGTATTGTGTACTTAAAATACCGCATATTTATGAAAATGTCAACAAATGTGCCCCGTGCAGAGTTATCCCATGCGAAGCTTTACTTTACACGTGAAATTTAATACGCTTCAGTTATCAATAATGAAATCAATTTAAATTTTATATTGGTCAAAAAAATATCATCGATACTATATTTCTAAAAAAATGGAAAAATTGTCTGTATCATTTAACAAACGTTTTAATGCCAATCCCTAAAAAGCGAGCCCAAGTTGACCGGATCTCCCCTATCGCCAACAGTGTAAGAGTGGGGAATATGGCCCACCCCTATTAACACGTAAATCAATTATATATGAACCACTCCGTAATCACCACTTTCACCCTAATTGTCGGATGTAAGAGACCCCAAAAAAAAAAAACGAAAAAAAAGAACACATCATAAGCCACAGTGGAGTAGAAGTGATATCGCTTCGGGGCGGTTGTTATGTAACGGATTAAAGAAGTAATCACGTCGAATGGTGTGAGCCCGGTGGAGTAGAAGTTGCGAGATACGTGACAGTACGCCGGTTTGAACCCGCGAGGGTGAAGTGGGAGGGGGAAAAGGGGTGCAGCACCACGGCGGCCGGGGCTTTCGTCCTGGCATATGTGGAGTGCGTGACTGGTCTCGAGGGCGAGATGTCACGGAGCTCGAGGAAGACCCCGGGCTCTCTCGGACGGTCTCGAGGAGGCCAGGAGAGGTCAGAAAAGGATGATGACTCTGTCCTGAGGGAGGCCAAAGGTCCCCGTTCTCATTTATGATCTTATGCAACGTGCGCGCAATATCATATAGCCAGTTTGGAGTCCAACGTCGCATATTAAACACCGGGACTTATCTCTTATCCTCTCTCGCCACACTACCCGGCTCGCCCTTGCGCCAACCACCGCTCTCGGGGCTCTCGGCGTTTAACGTGTGATCAATGATTAACGAGCGACCGCTTATCCGCTGCATGATATGCACCTTGTCTATATATATATATATATATGTATATAAGTTATATAGATACAAAGTGTATTCCTCTCGCGACTATATCAACGCTGTGCACCGAGTGTCGAGAGCACGACCTCACTCTATCCCCTATATAGTATATAGGCATTCTTCGTAGCTGCAGTTTTTAGTTTATAAACAAAATATATAAATTACGCAAGGTGTGAAAAGCGAGCTGACGAGAGTGGCTTTTTAATTAACTGAAGAGAAAAAATACGGCATTCGAGCAGTATTTCGTTGAAACATTAAAAGTTCAAAGAGTTGTCGAAATTTGTCACATTGGACAGAGGCATAGTTAATTGGTATTTAAAAAACAAAAAATATGTACCGCTACGTGGAACTATTTTATCAAAAATTCCGACGAAACTTTCGGTAATTTTTTTATCTACGAAATCGCAATTAGCAAATGAGAAATTTTTTGAGTGATCGATTTTTCGATAATTCGACATCGTAAATTTCGTATGATTGGGTCAGCAAATTAATTTGTCGGCGACCGGGGCATGTTTTTCCGAACCAATTAATATCCCGGCCGAGCCAAGCCAGTCGGTAGTGTACACAACGCGCGCAGTTGGGTCGGCCAATTATTTTTCTGACCACGATTTCGTTTTTCTTGTTTTTTTCCAAAGTTTTTCACGAACGGCATTTCTGTTCCAGACGTTCCAGACCCGCCGGGACGACCGATGCCGACGAACTTCACGTCCCGCTCGGTTACGATTTCCTGGGCGCCCAGCGAGAACTCCCACAACAACCCGATATCCCACTACATCATAAACGTTCGGTGAGTATCGCACGCGTCATCCACGGTACAACGAGTATCCGTGCAACGAGAACGCGATGTCCGATCATCGGTCTCGCGTAGAAGCACCTCGGTATCTCCGGCGTCCGTGCGAGACGTCGCGGAACGACGCACGAGCGTCACGCGCCGGTCGTCCCGTTCGCGACGGGTTCGCGAGCTTTCCGCGGAAAGACGGGCTAACGTTGTTTTCCCCGAGTATGCGAAACTTGCGATGAGTTGGCCGGCTCCTCCTCGCCTCCCCGCGCACCTGGAGTCTCTAGGTAGACCGGATAAGTGCATCCTGCGGAGCACTCCTGCAACGCTCGAGAAATTCGGCGCGCGGAGCGCTCAACGCAGAACCCCGAACAAACTCAATCGTCGTAATACGGGAATAAGACGCGTCGGTTCTACCGAACCCAGCCTCCCCGATATGCCCGGGCTGCCTGGCGCAGCCCACGTGCACACGGGCGAGATTACTGAAAACCCCCCACCCCCCCCTCCAGCAAGGGGGAAGAACTCCGGAGGCGAACGCCGTGCCGGAGTCGTTACCGTTGTTACCGTTGTTATCCGACTTGGTTGTTGTTGGCTGGGACGTGAGATGAGCCGAGCACTGAGAAAATAAAGCTCGATGAAAAGTTATGACGAAGCGCGCTCTTC
The DNA here is from genome assembly GCA_933228735.2 of Amblyteles armatorius. Taxonomy (NCBI): domain Eukaryota; kingdom Metazoa; phylum Arthropoda; class Insecta; order Hymenoptera; family Ichneumonidae; genus Amblyteles; species Amblyteles armatorius. Next base: position 2,013,630 of record OW121688.1, on the reverse strand, counting down.
CCCCTCGGGGGGGGAGGGGGGGGGGGGGGAAACAATAACGAAGGGCTTGGATGTATAAGATCTCTTCCAGTCGTTCACTCATGAATATACGCTTAACACAATTCGTTATTCTTCCAAGTGCCATAGCCTTTCCCGTCTTGTGATTCTTGGGCATTATATCGGGATATCATCCAACGGCTAACTAGGGAGGGAGACTGGCTGAGGAAAAACGAGAAAAGCCCTGCGGGTTTTCCGTCGTCGTCGTCGTCCGTGATGGTTCGGCGGTCCGGGGGCGGGGGGGGGGGGGGGGGGGGGGGAAGGAAAGGAGGCAAAATGAAAGAAACGGCACGGGGTACGCGTCGGTGGTATGAGGGCGACGCGGGTCGGGGGACTTGGGTGAGCAAGAAAGCGGAGAGCGAGTAAGAAGTGCAGTCTCGATAAGCACCCTTTGTTCTCCGTCTTCTTTCGAAGGAGAGCAAGAGAACACCGAGAGCAGACCTTCGTCCAACGTCCGTTATCTCTTCTCCCTCGCTACTTCACCTACCACGCTATTTTCTTTTTTTTTTTTTCTTCTTATTTCTTTTATTTTTAACAGACGAGAGAAATTCGCTATCGGCACTTCCAAGTGCCCCGTATAGCGAATGACCAACGAAGGCCGCCAACCCCCTGCCCCTTCCTCGTGTGAGCTCCGACTCCAGCATCCAGCATCCAGCCAGCAGTTGAGACTATGGAAGCGCTACCCATTTCTCTGCAAAGCTGCCGTTGTCCGCAACAAAAACCTCGAGAGAAAAGGCTTATATCTCGCATTATTGACCCGTTCCGTGGTGATACTGACGGCCGCCCCCTCCCCGCCCCCTCACACACGTGCAGACACTCTAGGGCTCTATCCTGAGCTCAAACTTTTCTTACTATCCTACGCCGGAGCTTCCTCCCTGGCCACGTACTGCCTGTCAAGTCCCCGGATAAAAAGAGTCGATAGTTACGAGAGTCTCCTCTCTCTTTGCTGGTTTCTCTACTTGTAGTAACCGGTAACTCGAAAACACTCAGCAAGATTCCGCCGTTGTATGGGCGATGTGTGCTAGGAACAGCAGCGGCGCCCGCAATGAATCGACCCTTTCGAAACTACGTGGCGGTAATTGACGCGGGGCTGAAACTGCCCGACGAGGAACGGTTTAATCGGTTTCTGGCACCAGAACGTGCTTTATTTTTTTGCGCCGGTAATACATTTTTTTGTAAAAAAGTGCCCCCCATTGTATCTTCTTGCGGGCGAATTAAAACGATTGTGGGAGTTACATTTTTTTAAATATTTTTTTTATTTAAAAAAAGGTTGAAATTACATGTTCGTAATATCTGGACCTGGGGATTAATCCGCACGATCCGGAGTATGAGCAATTAATTGTTGGGGACTTTTCGTTCAAATTTTTGTTAACACTGCAATATGAAAAAAAAAGTAAAACCCGTTTATTTCTGTCGAAAATCAATGGACACCTGAAAAAAACGAGTCTGCCACGTAGGAAATTTATTTTCCAATTAAAATTTATCCGTCCACCCGGCGTTACCTGTGTTATTTCAAAGGTTTGAAATCGCTTGGAAATCCGGTGAGGAGTCGGTTGGATATTCTCCGGATGCTCGAGGGGGAAAAAAAGACGAAAATTATATCCTGGAAAGCTGAGTGGAGAAGAAGGGGGGGGGGGGGGCAGAGGGGGCTCGGAGGGGTAGGGGGCGTCATTGCACCAACGGTGCTTGCCAAATATGAAAGTTTTACCACACAAGAAGTTGGTGAACCGACGGGCCGCAGGGCCACTTACCACGCTCCTCCAGAGGCAAATCTACCAGTAATACCCTATATATAACTCGTGCGAATTTTTACTTCCATAATAAAGTTCGTTAAAACTTTTGTCCGCCCGGTGACTCGACACAGTCACATCCGCGCGGGAGAGAACGGAATTGCAAGCCGCAAGCTTGCATTCCTGCGACCCCCTCGACCCCTCCCCTCACATTCATATTATATCCGTTCGCTCGTTCTCTGTGTGCGGAGGGGGGGAGGGGGAAGGGGGGGGGCGTCGGAAAGTCAAGTTCGGCGGTGCGATATTTTTTGCGGTCACGTCAACTGTTACTCTATATATACACACTTTCCACCTATTATGAATTCGAGAGGCGTTGCCGCGAAACTCTCCGCGCCAGGAAAACTTTTTGCCGATTGCTAATCCTCTTTGGGCGCGCGCGGAGCATTTCGGCGGTAGCTCCTCACTCGCACTGTTCCATGCACCTCTCACCTACGCTCTCGACGGACTACAAACATCTTCCTCTTCTCTCCATGAATATTGAATGCGCGCTTCGTTATTCAAAGGTAAATAAAACCATGAAAGCAGCTCGTAAAAAGCATCCAGCAGGGGACAGTAGGGGGCTCAGAGCGCTGCGGGGCTGTTCATTTGCGATTTGCAGCCAACTCCGCCGTGTGAAAAAAAGGCAGAAACATTTCCAACGCTCGGGTCTTGTCTCATGAAAGGTTCATACGGATGTGCAACTCTGTCGGCAGAGATACGACCGTTATACGGGCGAACATCGGATTTGATGTCATAGAAAAAAAAATTCTGAGGGAACGGTGTCCCTCATCAGGACTCAAAAATTTCTACCAGGCACTTTTCGCCACCGGTGGGAAACGGTGTGCCATTTTCCATTCTACTTCAATATTACCGGCAAAAATTATTAATAGTTAATTATTAACCATTTAACTAATAGTAGTAGTAGTCGCGTCAATACATGCGTGATTTTTTTTTTTTTGCCAATCTAATGGACCATTTACTAGGATCCTTCAGCCCGTATCTTTATATTTGACTAAGAAGTAGCCCATAAATATAAAACAACACTATGTTTGTAGAAGAGACGATACAATCGATTAATATATTATACTAGTAACTTCAGCTGGCGGTTTCGCAGCTCAGTTTCGTTTTACTCGAATAAGGAAATTATTTTAAAAATAGTGTGCATTGGACATTTTTATTTGGGGGCTTTGTTTGTTGAGAGCTTTCTAAATAGCGGGATGATGGATTCGAGATGTTGCTGTGCAGAGTTCATACCGAGACTTTTTAATCTATCTGTGATTGGCTCTATTTCCGCGATAGCATTTGGTTCGAGGGGTTGCGAAGAGGATTATTTGCGTGAGGTAGTTCTGTCAGACGGCGGAGTGAGATTGTTGCGACGGTTTTTATGTTATTGAGAGGTTGATTTTCGAAATTGAGTAGTGGGTGCTAGAAGGGGATCGATAGTTGCATTTATAGATTTTCGTGGCATGTTCTATAGCGACGAATTTGTTTTCAAGTGTTAGCTTACGAAAGTGCCGAAGCTCTTGCCGCGGATCAAGTAAATATTTACTATTAATTATTCATTTTTACCGAAGCATTTGACTGCTGCGTCGACGGCGACGAAACTGACGGTACTCCAAAACGGAAACAAGAACGTTCCACTCGAGAAAAAAAGCTTACCCACTTTGGCCTCTTCCCTCCTGCAGACTCCCATTCCAATAATTTCATCCGCGTCCGCGAAACATCGCCGGAACTCATTTCTCATTCCATCTCACGATTCTCAAAAAATGTACGTTTATCATGTTCACCTACCTTGCATAATCGTCTCTCCCCGGTCCGTCCGTAGCCGCTTTCGTGCATCTCGTCGTCTTACTACGTACACCCGACGTCATCAAAACCGCGTCAGCTTGAAAGAGAAATTTAATTGGAATGAAGAATTTTAAAAGAAAAAAAAAGGTAAAAAAATCTAGTTTGAATCCACGTAGCCGTTCAAAGAGTTGCCATTAGGGAGAGAGAGCTCGGAGCGGCTATAAAGGCGGAATGGTACAGCCGGAACTGTTCCGAACGCAACCACTTTCAATGACCCTTTCAGCATGATCCTGATGGAATATACGTAGCGCCCAAGTCCCTGTATACACCCTCCCCGCGTCGCTCCGATCCACTTGAATTTATCCGAAATTTCAACGGGTATACAAAAAAGGTAAAAAAAGGTACAAAAAAGGGTCCACGGGTTCGAGAGGGAGGAAGGGAGTGAAGAGGGGAAGAATGGATATCCCGTCGGTACGTCCATCCTCTACGATTAATCGTCGGACGTTCATCCATATTGAATCCACTTTGGTGGAGTTACAATTCCTTAAATTGATAGCTTTTGCATTTTTCTCCGTACCTCTTAGGATCGTATCTCCGACGGGTTTTATATACCGTCGAGAGTTCTCGGCCGGGTCGAGAGGCGGGCAACGGTACGTCGATTCGTTCTCAGCAACAGCGGTCCGCCGGCGCGAAATACCCTCCCGAGGGTTCAACCAATCAGGGTCTTCATAATTAACTTTTCTGTCTAATTTTCTCAATGGCCGATTAGGTGCCGCACTCTCGCGCGCACCCTCTTTCACATAAACATTGCAACCGGTAGGGGGATTTTTTTTTATTGCCTCCACGGTGGATTAAGCCAAACCGGCCGTGTGTACTCGGGAGCCGGGGATGGAAAATGATGATGGAGGTTCCTCAGGATGGAAGCGACCACAGGGGGATTATTTTTTTTTTCTCGATCGCACAGAGATTTCCCACTAGCTGCAACAACTTTCCGCGATCCGACGCTTTCCTTTCGTCGAATTGCTCCGCGCTCGTCCGGATCTACTGGACGAGATGTAAAAAAATAAATTAAAAAAATACATAGAATATCTATCGCTGCGATCTTGTCCACGACTCTCAAGGGGCTCGGAGCTCTCTCCACAGTGGTCGAATGAGATTCCGTCTTTATAACATTTTTTAATTTTTTTAATTTTATTTAATTTTTTTAAGCACCTTCAAAATAAAAATTCGTATGAAATTTAATGTACTGGTACTGGAAATTTTTATGCATAAACTGTTGTATTAAATTTCATGTAGAATTGTGATGAAATATTAACTTACAGTGTATGAAAAACTTTAGAAATACTTTACTTTAAATAATTTACTTTAATTTTATTATAAAAGTACTTTAAATCCGATGATTTACTTTTATTCTACTGTGAAAGTCTATTAATTTTTCATCACATTTAATGCACCAGTTTTTCCATAAAAACTTCCAGTCCAGTGCGTTAAATTTACAATTTTTTTGTAACAGTCCGAGTTTTGCTATCCCCTGCTTAAAGTGAGCAGGCAAGCTACATATTTATCAAAAAATTTCAATGTGTCGTTCAAATGGAATTCTTTGTTAAAAAGCTGTGAATTTTTTAATGTTTTAATAACACATTTTTTAAAATTCCTTTTCACGTTTTTGTAGAAGCGTTCTTTCCATGCAGCAACACAATGGAAACGAAATACGCTCGAGTCTCCAGGTGTGGAATAATTTTTATAATAAAAATGTTTTATTCTTTTTTTTTTCCACCGCCCCTTCAATGCACATTTAGCGAAACTAGTGGAATCCGAATGCCCCTCAGCGACCGACAGTATACCACTGGTATTGTAGGTCGAGTTTGCTATACTCTGGTAATAGTCTGGCGAAACGCCAGGAAATACGTGGTGACCCGACAACTGAATCGAATTGTTCGCTCGGCGACATGAACCGGAAGTAAAAAAGACATTTGTTTAACCACCGTGCTAGCGCGGCCGCGGCTAAAGTAGTCCAACGAAGCGCGAATTTCGTTCCGAATCTCATCGATGCATTATGGGCACGCCGACAGAGGGGGGGGGGGGGGGGTGGAGGGAATCCCCTCCGTGGGCCGCGGATTCAGCGCCATTAAGTCCGCATTACAATACGCTACGTTACAGATCCCGGCCACTTTAATAATCCCCACTCCGCCCCCATTCCGGTTCTGCTCCAAAATCGAATGACAACCGCAACAGTTTAACATTCATTTTCCCAAAATTCTCTTGCCGCATAAATAACGACGGAATCAAAAAAAAAAAAAAAAATAACAAACAAAATTTGTAACGACGGATGGATTTGAAAGAAAGAAAAATCGAATCAGGCACAGGACGGGAGCGGGGCAAAACGGACGGCACATACTATTCCCAAACACATTTCCGAACCCGCCGTAAAAATTGGTAAAATAGTGGTCCGTTTTACCCCGCTCTACACCCCAAGTAACATATCGGGAAAATATATGTATTTTTGCAAATGCGCATATCCACCTGTATAATCAGCATGTTCAGCGCCATCAAGCCCGCATTACGATAGGCTACGTTACAGATCGGGGCCACTTTAATAATTCCCACTCCGCCTGGCCCTCTTTCCGGTTCTGCTCCAAAATCGAATAACATCCGCAACAATCGAACATTTATTTTCCCAAAATTCCCTTGCCGCACAAATAATGACAGAATTTTTTTAAAATAATAAAAATAACCAACAGGCTTTGTAACCATGAATGGATTAAAAAAAATAAAAATCGTGTCAGGCACAGGAGGTAAGCGGGGCAAAACGGACGGCACATTCGATCCCAAACACATTTCCCACCCCGCCTCAAAAATTGTTTAAAAAAACTGGTCCCTCTTGCCCCGTTCCACATCCCAGCTACCACATCGGAAAAATATATCTATTTTTGCGAATGCGCATATCCCATCTGTAGGGTTTTCGTCAGTGACATCGAATACACTCGGAGCAGCGGCGGTGGCGGCGGGTTGTGGAATATCGATTTCCGGGAAAGGGATGATGTAGCGAAACGGCCTCTCAGCTGTATCGACTTACATATGGCTCTGTCCGTGGAAAGTCTAACGGTGATTATCTCTGACTGGTTGAGCTCGGCGAGAGCCAGAGTTCTTCGGGGTGGGGGGGATTATCTCACTGTCTTGGGTCTCTCCTCTCGGGCCGGCTACAACCCCTTCGGCTACTGTCGATATTTCAACGGTCTTATCTACTCTCCCAGAGGATAGGTAGTCTCTCCGAATCGGCCCCAATCCTATGAGTATTCTATGTACCGCCTCATGCATACAGATATACGCGTCCCGCACGGCACTGCCAACCCCCGGCGAGGCCGGCCAGTATTACTCGGTACGTGGGATCTCGGCTACATACATTAGGCCGGTGAATTGTATCGCGCGGGCTACATTTACTGCCTACACGCTCGTCATTATCCTATCAAAGATCGGTCGCCGCGGCTTCCACGTACGTGCTCCGGAAATTCCGTGGAGAAAAAAAAATGACAAAAATGTTGAAAAAAAACAAAATAAAATAAAAAAAATTCAAATAAAATGTACAAGCGGCGCCAACCGGGGAGTCACGGGTTGGAATTCTTAATGACTCGTAAAAGCGAATATCAGTGCTCGGGCTTCTGGCACTGCGGTCTGGCTCGACGGGGCTGTTCCTACTGAATCCGGAAACAAAAGGGAGAATGCGAACGGTGCGCATAAATAATGCAATTATGTACGGGAGCCGAGCGGCTGGTTTCCCCCCCCCCCCTCCCTCCCCCCTCTACCGGCGTTCCACAGCATGTTCGCCAGATAGTAATTGTCATTAAGTTGAAAATATGTGCCGGAAGGAAGCTGCAATCGCGCTCCGGTCGACTCTTTTCTTCGCGTCTTCCGCTTCCCGCGTTCGTCACCACCGCTAACCAGCCACCCGTCCATCCCCTCCCCCCCCCCCCTCCCGCCCCCCCTTCGTTCCGTCCTCTTTCCGACATTACCTGGTTCTAGGCTCTCGCTTTAACTCGGGATAATATATTTCAACCCTCGGCGGCTGCGACTAGGAGCTTAGGGGACGGACGGGGCAAAATGGGACGGTCCAGAAACAAAAGCCGCGAGGATGAGTTCGGAGCTGGATGAATTGAATGTTGAAAAAAAAAAATTTGAATTAAATTCGTAATAATTATACGGTTCCGGGAAACATTGCCGTGCGAGGCAAAACGGGCCAGCTCCCGAGATCTCATCACTGTCTGCACGGGTAACTGATTTAAAAAAAATTCTTTCTGATTTATGAGACCAGTCGCGGTGCTCGAATAATCCCCATTTTGCCCCACGCGAATGAAGTAGTGTAGGCGATTTTTTTTTGTTATTCGGCTTGAAGAACCGTCTTATTTAGTTAAAGAGAAATTTAGTTCCAGAAATTTATTTCAAAATATACCCGAAAAAAAAAATACAAAATTTCGGTGAAAATATATTTTGATTGATCACGTATATATTTTTCGATACACTGCATAATGGGAATTAAAAAATTAAATCGTTTTCGATTAATTAAAAAAAAATCTTTTCGTTGACCCATTTTGCACCATATACTTATATTTCGGGAATGACTGCATGTCGAAACGAGTCGAGTTGATTTTTGGAGGCGCGACGAGAGAAGCCTTTCGCGGCTGTGCGAAGGGGCGAATTTCATTTATACGTAAAGTTGCCTCGCGCGATGGAAAAAGAATGTCCGCCGCCGAGACGAAAATTTGCATGATCGCCGGTACATCAGTAAATAGAATGAATATTGACGAAGTGGAAGTGGAGTACTGCGTTGCCGCAAACGAGACGGGAAAGTGTGAGGGAGATATTTCAAGAATTGTTTTCGCGATAGCCGGCGTCGCCGAAGACAACGATAAAGTACTGGTAGTAGTAAATTTGCATTTTCCCCTGTTTTTACCCCAATGAGACGCGGCTGTGCGGAAAAAAAAAAGAAGAAAACGAAGAAAAAAAAATCTTCTGTTAATTAAGGAAGAATAGGGGAACGGAGTGAAAGGGGAATGAGAAATCGTCTTAGTCGCAGGTGGGGCAATGTGGACGGGGAAAATAGAGTCGGGCGGGCGGGCCGAGTAGACGTCCGGGGAATCCCCGGCATACCGAGCCGGGGCTATGCATCATCTGTAATTAAGAAATGCCGCGTGCCTGTTTAAATATTCTTAACGTAATCCGGTAAAATGGAATTAAAAATGATAAGAAGAACGCGGCAGCGAATAAAACAGCCTGAGGTAAAAAAAAAAGAATAAAAAAAAATGCACTAACGTTCCATACCCGTTCCTGTCCGACTTATTCGTTGAACGATCGTTCCGATCGTTGCAATAATCTTCGATCCTTAATTTTTTTTCTTCCCCCCGAGCGATGGAAAAAAATGTATACCGTGAATTATTTTTCTTGTTGCCCATCGAGTCTGTCAGCCGGCGGGCATGCGAGAGAATTCTCGATTACAGTTGGAATTTTACTGGAACATGGCACATGCCGAGACGGAGTATCGAATGGGCCAATATCAAATATCGACCGGCGCCCAGCCGGAGCGGCATTGAATCGTGGCAACATACATATATATATATATATATACATTTTTCGTCAGATTCGTACCGGACGCTGTGCAGCGCGTATGTATTTACTTTTCGGCAAAAGAGTCTTTCGGGCGATTTTATTTCGGCGAAAGCTCGATGTAACTCCAACTGTGCGTCGTGCACCGCCAAATGACCGTCGAGCCCGTCCGCGTACGAGTTTAATAATAATAAAAAGAAAATTAAAATAGATATAAAACAGAAGGTAACGAGGGAGGAAAGTGGAAAAGAACGAAGCAAAGTAGAAACCCTTGGTGCACGGCGGCTACGGTCACCGAAGAAGAATGCACTTGTGTAGCCATTTGTGAGCTGTTGCATCGGGACGTGAGCACCGTTCCTAGCTTCTCTTGGTTTTCACGTACTTCCAGAAGTTTAAAGCTTTGTGCCGTACGGAAAATGGGGTCACCGCCACCGCAGCGGTCGCGGCCTGAGTCGCGCTCCTCGCAAAACGCTCCCGGGCTCTCCGGCTTCTGGAGACTATGCGAGCAAGGTATTACTTTTGGAGAGAGGGTCTTTGAGCTTCCCGTACACAAATCGCCCCCTTTGCACGGACGATTACCCGAATCCCGGTGCAATGAATGTCTCTAGAATTCGCTAATTACCGAAATCTACGAAACTCATTACAAATGTACAATACACGATATAATAATTATTTATTGTTATTGCAACATATATATGTACATGTCTACATGTAAAGGGAAAGAATTCCAGATAGGCGGCTTCACTTCGATAATTAAAAAACAAATCTATGATCATCTCTACCTTAATTTTTCACTGTAGCAAGTGACAATATTCGTTGTCCGAGCAACGAAGGTTGACCACACGACGGATCGAAAATTCAAGCCGCGTTCGTTTTTTGTCTGGTCGGAGAATCCTGTCGGGAAGGCTGATGGGAAGGGGGTGGGGGTTGAAATGAAAAAGGCTTTACGTCGCGAGTAGGCGTGGTGGGAGGAAACTAAGGGATACCGTGAAATTTAACGAGGAGCCGCGGAAAGAGGCGGGACGGGTGGTGCGCGAAACTAGTTCCTTCCCTCGGGTTCCCTCGAGATTGAGCTTAACGTAAGCGGAAAAGGGTTAACCCGAAGGATGTTATCAGCCGGCTCCATAAATTCGACAAGATTAGTCCGCGCGGCTGCCCGGACGATCCGACGATTTTATTCTTTTGGCCTTTACCCGTGCGACCCTCGTCACGCTGAGACTACTCGACTTTAATCTCTTCTCTCGGCGACTACGGAATCGTCGTATTTCGTTTGTCGGTACTTCTCTACCACCAGACGCTACACCAGACGTTATATTTCCGAGACATCGTCGAGTTTTATGACGCATCCTACGGATGGTTACGTTTATCCGATATATACATTGAAATCGGAAGTATGTCCCCTATCTATCCAACGGCCAGAGTCTCAACGCTCAGCCTCCGGACACCCAACATCTGGATTCCCAGTGTCTGGATTCCCAGTATCTGGATTCCCAGCATCTGGATTACTATTATCTGGATTCCCACACTGAGAAAAAAAAATGGTCGGATTAAGCAAATGCGCGGTGACATACGTTCAAAGGTGTATTTCGCTGGTACAACACATACGTTTGTTTCAATCAACACATTTTTAATAAATTGAAGCAAATAATCGTTTAACAAAACAATGCTTTATTTGTACCAAACGAATAACAGCTTTGAACGTATGTCACTGCGTCTTTTAGTTAATCCAATCAATTTTTTTTCTCAGTGCAGTATCTGGATTCCCAGTATCTGGATTCCCAGTATCTGAATTCCCAGTATCTGGATTCCCAGTATCTGGATTCCCAGTATCTGGATTCCCAGTATCTGGATTCCCAACATCTGGATTCCCAACATCTGGATTCCCAACATCTGGATTCCCAGTTTCTGGATTCCCAGTATCTGGATTCCCAGTATCTGGATTCCCAGTATCTGGATTCCCAGCATCTGGATTCCCAACATCTGGATTCCCAGTATCTGGATTCCCAGTATCTGGATTCCCAGTATCTGGATTCTCAGTGTCTGCATTTCCAGTATCGGAATGCCCAATGTTTGCACTTTCAGTGTTTGGACTTCCAGTATCTGGATTCCCAGTGACTGGAACGCCAGAATCTGAACGCCCAGCATCTCGACGCCCAGTGTCTGGATCTCCGGTGTTTGACGTCCAGTGTTCGGATTAGCATCCAATAAGAAAAAAAAATCTTGCAGAACACGATTACCGGGACAAAGGCAAGACTATCCTGCTCGCGTTCGAGCCGCGATAACCTCCCATTAAAAACGTATATCCATTAAACTCGTTTTAAAGGGCCCTCGCGAAAATGGATCGACGCATTATTCGAAACGCTGTCGTACACGCCCCGCCCGTTTGCAGCGACCGGTAAATAATATATAAATTAATACCCGTATCCGCTAGCGTTGCCGGGCGTCGCCGCGGATAATTTCACTAAAACTCATCTTGTAATTTCATTAAGTGTTACCCCCCCTCCCTCCCCCTTTCTCCCCGCAGCAGCGAAGACGGGCGGATAATGCTGCGAAGCTCGTTATTAAAAGACGTTAATTTTTAATAGCACCGTAAACCCATAGTTCGTCCGAGGAACGGAAAATTTTCCTCGTTATCGCGCTGGGCTTTAGTCCGCCTTATACTCTCGTTCCGACCCGCGGACCCACCTCGATCGCTGTATCTCTCTGTGTTCATTACGTCCGATTCGATTACCCACGCGCGCCAACATCGTTAACATTATTTTATTTTTTTCACCTAAACCGACCGATAAACCGCCCATAATAGCTCAGATTTTTCTCGACGTTCCTCGAACACCTGTGAGAGATGTATTGTTTCTTAACTCGACGATGTAAACTCCAGCGGTCCGCACTTTAGTTTGGTCCACCGACGGTGCCAACGAATATCGATGCTTCCGGTATATTCACGAAACGTAGTTTCAGCAGCGACCAACCGCGCGGAACATCGCGACGTTCGCTGTAAACTTTTCGGGTACGTGTGCTCACCAACACGTCGGCGCGCGATGGGATTCGCGGTGGCTATTACCGCTGTACGATGCACCGGAGCGAGAGATGTCGGAGCGGCGGGCATTTTTCCCCGATTGAATGTAAATTTACGCATTGCACCGCGCGCCCGGGACCGGCCCGGCACATTAACATATGAACAGCCGTATAATACACATTAATGTGCAATATTCATATGGAGATTTTGGGTAAAGAGTATTACGGGTCTAACTATCCGTGCGGGCAACCCATTTCCATAATTGGGGAAAGCGCCGAGGACGAAAGCTCGCGGTTCTCCGTACACTCGGCGAAACTGTCCCTACGTTGCACCCTGACTCGAAAACCCCGTCCCCTTCTCGAGGGTGCGCTTGGGGTAACGAGAGATCCGCCCGTCATGAAGTACCCACGATTCCGGAATACCTCTTGAGGGGTGGAGGCATTCCGGGACGGTTCTAAAGCTCCACCTGCCGCGAAGACACACGTAACTCCATATCTATTATGCGCAACCGCGCCGGTGGATAGTCAGAAGCCGCGTCCCTTTTCACCGGGTCCACCGACAGTTTTTTTTATATTTTTTTTTTATTCACACCGTACCAGCGGATGTAATTTTTTTTAATACAGAAAATAGAATTGGGACGCCGGGTATTATTTTATCAAGCGACGGGGATGAGTTTTATAACGCGATAAATTCACAAAGGATAGAGCGGGGCGAATCGGGACAATGGTGCAAAATGCTATTTTCCAATAACTTTTGGGCGCCCCATTTTCTGCTCCTTTTTGCCCCACTGTCTCATCCAAAAATTATTGGAAAATTGCGTTTTGCCCCCGTTTTGCCCGACTGACCCATATTGCCCCGCTCTTCCCTACATCGTCCAGGAAAAGACGAAGATCCCTGCCGGTGAGCGGAGAAAAGACAATATTATCCTGAAAACGAATAATCGCCATATGGATGAAAAATAAATGCATAGGTGCAAGAGTGCGTCGGGTCCGAGGAATGGCGCGTAGCGGTTATCCGTCGTTACACGAAAACGCTATTACAAGCCCCGAGATATTTTCCAAGCGCTTTTATTTACCGCTCCTCCGGAAATACCGAGGTGCATGGATGGCCCCGCGACCCCCCGCGGTGCCCTCGCTCGCCCACTGTCGCGGAAAACTCCGATTCTTTCGTTAAAACTTTCAAATCGAAAAGATCGCGCGGGAGGCGAGGAGAGACGGAGGGGCGCATCTCCCGCGAGTGCTGGAAGGAGAGATTGGACGGGACTCCGCGCCCGGTGAGAAATCAAATTTAAAAAAACAAGGCCACATCCCGGCGTCGAAGCGGCAGTTTCTTTGCGACCTGCAACTTCCAGACGAACAAGGAGATTTCTAATATGATCTCCTCCGGATTCTCCCTCCGACTCCGGCTAGGACATTTCCGGAGCGATCGAATTGGCCGCGGCATCCGCATGAGAACAGACGAGAATCTGCGTTTCCGACGCTCGCCGCCCAGGAAAGGCATCTTACCTGGGCCTCTTAAAATCGAAAAGGAAACGAGAAAACGAGGTCCCCGCCATCGCCGTCGTCTGACTCTCGGATAACACAAAAAAAAAAAAAGGGACCTAACGAAAAAAGCCAAACAAAGCGATGGAACCCAAGCGATTCCTGAGCGAGCAATGTCTTCGATTTATTTACCAAAAGACTCGGAGGAGATTGAGTTAGAGACAAATAACGGTGCCGGGAGGATATCCACGAAAGGAGATTGCCGTTGGGCTAAAGGCGGACGCACACCTGACGCCGCCTTCCCTCCGCTCCATTCTTCCGATCCTCTTCCCGACCGCCCCCCTCCCCGAAGCTGTCGTACGTTCCTCTTTTCCCGTGGATTCTTTCCGCCATCAGGAAACGGCTTTATTTATCCTAGGTCCTGTAATCTCATCCTCCAACGTGGAGAAACCTTGGGGGAGGACGGGAGAACGACCTTTGAACAATTGTAACTTCCATTAGCGGCGAGAGTACCGGCGTTCTCTCGATTCTATCGGGACGGATGAAAAGCAAGGAAAAAAAAAAATGAACAAAGAAAATAGAAAAACAACAAGGGAACGAAAAAAGGGAGAAAAAAACAATGCGGAAGAAAGCGTTGTGACGAGCCAGGAGCGCCAGCGGCAGCAGGATGGCGGATGGCCGTTGGGGGGGGGGGGGGGGGGGGGTTGGGAGTGAGCTCGGCTCGCACAATAATTCAGCGTCGTCGTCTCCCCAGCGCCATCGTCCGGGCGGTCTCTCTATTTTCCAAGTGACATATCGCGAGCGGACAGCGGGGTGTAAATCATCGAGCGTAGCCCGTGCACCTGGACATAAACCATTTCGGGGAAGCTACATGCTGCCACGTGTACGGTCTGGGTGAACTTTCCGACTATGATCTCGCCCTCTCCGTGCACATCCGTGCGCGAGGATGGCGGCGCCGTTGCATGCGCACGTCCAGCTATGCATATCGTACCCGGGGTATTATTATTGCAGATGGGAAACGTAGGTGATACCGATAACGACCGTCGAGATTTCCACGAATTCGAGATTCCGTGGGAGGGCGACGGAGGTGGCGCGCGTACACACGTGCCCGACCGGTACGTGCCCGATGCTGCGCCACTGCCGCGGATGCATATAGACACGGACAGTGAGATCTCCCGTGCGCGAGCCAGAATTACGTCACGCAGCGCGGACGGGCAAGCAACTTTCGATAGGCAGGGAGGAACATAATACCGGTCGGACGATTGCACCGTGGCAAACGTACGCGGGTTCACGCACTGCTGGATTTGGCACGTGGGTCGGAGTGCGCAAGAGGGTCACGTAGCCAACTGAGCTGTCGGACAGTGGCCGAACGCAACACGATCGTGCAATTGCGCTAACCTGGTGAGAGAGGTAGGCCAGGTCGGCACACATACCGGATGTATATATATATACATACACACATCCGTATGAATACATATATACACATATGCATATATATATTTATATATATATATGTGCGGTAATGCGTGTGCAGACACACACACATCGGGGGTGTTCGCGGCGCCTGTCGCTGACCTAATCGCGGGACCACTTAACGTTACATGCACCGGGAGCTATGCTACGGCTGCGCTCATGTGTACCGATCGTTATCGTCGCTCTTTTTCTTTTTCTTTTTTTTTTTTTTTATTAACTTGATCCGACGATACTGAAATTGCCGGGGTAAATAGTCCGTATGTATGTTAACGCGCTTGTACTCCCTCGGTTTTTTTAAATTCGCGTCGTTACACTCGCGTGGGTGGGCGGGTCGGGAGGGGATTACGGTACACGGTATAATTTAAAATGCATTACTTTTCGTATGGTGCATTATGTATCGTTCGCGCAGTGTAATCGGCGCGGATACATAATGAAGACAAACAACCGTTTTCGTCTCTTTCAAATATTTAGTGCACAAATATATACTAAATATATCTTTAAACTGAAACGGTTATTGATGGATTTATTGATTATGGATATCCATCCTTATCCATCCATAGTCGTCTATATTTGTACGGATAACAGTCTTATACAAATAAATGGTCATTCGGAAATGAATGAATAATTTGTATTCCATTCATTGCTGCAGGGTGAAAGTGGGCAATGTGGACCACTCCGTTGTCCATCGACGTACGTGCCCATCAGGGTGGGCCATATTCGCCCCTTTCAACCTATACGTCCAATTTTTTTTTTGTATTAAATATGAAACTCCGGCGTAACACCGTAATTCGACGATGCCGTCGAAGCCATCGGTTCCGCATCAGCGTGTACGCGTACCGGGTGCTTTTATTCAATGACAAATAGTATCCGTATGCTAAACAGTTGTCGACATCCGATTCTATCCGGGCGGCGGGGCACGTGCGTATCGAAATTGCTCACGGTACGACGATTGCTTTTCGGCCGAATTTTCCATAGATATTCATACCCCGATTTCGTGATACGTGAACGCGGTGAGAGTACATCGGCCGACGAGCGAGGGAGAAACTGGGGACTCGGCGCTCCAAACCGGAGTATTAAACGTACATCTGATCGATTATCGAAGTCTTAGCGCCGTAAGCGTGTAGCGAGATATTGGGGTTCTCGCGTTACACCGGTGTTAGTGTTTCGATACAACCGCCTGTTTACACGCTCCTGTCGGCCTCTCGTACATAACTAACGGCGTTCTGGATATTCTCTCGATCGTGTTCGACTGAGTAAACTCTGTGCCCACTCGCGGACGCGCAGTTTAATCTCGAAAGTAATTACAGCGCCGTAGGACGCGCCGGTTTGCAGCCGTAGGTACGGCTCAGGCCACGAGGGACAGCCGATAGCGCGTGACGCGTTATCGGACGGAATGATGGCCGATGTATCCAATTTACCTGTGACGCGTGCTGCGGTAAGCGCGCATGGTAAAACCACGTTCATCGGAGGACCAAGCCGGACACGCACATTCCCATGGATGTTACCGTAGCATATCAAACGACCCTTGAAACCGACCGCGAAACGACTTAGAAAACGACCGGTCGTTTTGTGCCGTTTTGGCGACCACCGCGCGACCAAAACAACGACCAGTTTTTAGGTTTAGGCTATTAGGTTTACTAGGTTTAGGTATTTCTTTTAACGACCCAAAAAGCGACCAGCATGTTCGAGTAGATGTTACCTCGGTCGTTTTTGGGTCGATAAAACAAAAGACGACGAAATCTAAACCGACAAAATGGTCGTTTTATTGGTTTTTTTATGGTCGTCAAAGGGGCACAAAACTACCGGTCGTTTTTTTGGTCGTATGGCAGTCGTCTGACTTGCTAGGGTACGACAGTATTCCTATATCTTAGGATCTCAATGCTTTGTGAAGAAAAATGAAAAAAAAGAAGTCGAAAATTGAAAGGTTCATATCGCTTCCTCGTGATGTCTCTTTATTCGCAAAGCTTGTTATATGAGAAGGCATCTTCTGTATTGTTGGCTTTCTCGTGGAAGAAAGTTTGCGAATAAAGCGATATGAAAAAGTCAACTTTCAACTTTTTTCGACGTCAACGTCGCGCTTTACTTTCAGACAAAAGGGCTGTTCGATCAAGGTTCAACGCGAACAAATACATGGAAAAAATATACCAACGTCGCGTTTGACCTCTGGTCAAAACAAATCACGAATCTACCATTTATTGCATTTATAGCTGAATATTTTATTCGAAACCTTGCGTTAAACGGGAAGTTTGAATTTTTCATGAAGTTCACAAAATTCAAAACGACATAAAATTTAAAGGGTTCGCTGTGTTTTCATGCCGCGTGTGAAATTTCAGCTTCCTCGGTCAGGCGTTTTCAAGTTATAGCGGTTTTAATTTTTCACTTCCGATTCATACACACACACACATTCGGACACTTTATCCAAATGTGATTTTTCGATGTTATGAAACCTTGTGAACACGTTTTTATTAAAATCTTGATAAACTTTTTCACCCATTTTCGTGCCGTCTCCATGAGGAGCAGATATAAACTTACAAAAAAAATTACAAAAAGGCTCGTACAAAAAGTGAGAAAGCACGAAAGAGACACTCGTCACCGATACCGTCCCTTCGCGTGTTAATGACTGAAAACAAACCCAGCACGGTCAAACCACCCTTCCAACAATAATAATAATTATCACGATTATGATAATTATTATAATTATTATTTCGAAAAAGTGTCTCCCCGGAGAAGCGATGATTCGCGAGGCAAACAATCAACATAATGGAGGGTATAATTGCGTCAAAGGATTCCTCGTTCGTGTAGCGACGATGACGCGTGTTTCGGCACGGCAACAACTCTACACCCCGGGGTATCTCTCCGGTCTCGTTCGCCAACGAATTTCCGTATGCCTTCGTTAACGCGACGTCGCCCGCCTTTTACAAGAGAAAATCCCTTAGCTTTTTGCTCTCCGTTCCATCCGCGAACTGCTAATTGGATCTTGGGAGAATTTCCGTGTCATTTTCCGAGCGGCGGTTGAGCAGGTGACGGTAGGGACGATGAGGACGAGGCTGGCGAACGAGGGGCTTTTCAGTAGCGAGAGAACGACGTGTAACGTTATCCCCGGCGTAAACAGAGATGTATCAGTGTCAAAGCGCAATCGCGTAGCCGGGCTCTCTCGCAAACAGCCGAGCTGTAACTGCGGATGGAGTTTAATGCGACAGTCTTGATAAATAGATAGGCAAGCGAGAGTTGCGCGGGGCCAGAGTCGGCCCGGGACAACCGTTATACCGGTAAACGGGTACGAGGAGTGGAGGATTTTAAACGCCAAAGTGACCGAAAGAAATATCGTCGTCGATCATCGCCACGGCTTCATTAGCGCTGACATGATCCTTCATTCCTCACACCTGATCCCCCGTCGCTGCGGATCGTCATGCTCATTGCCATCGCGAAAAGTACATCTGTAAGCCCCGAAGAAAAATAACAATTTCGCGGATAAAAATTGCTCCACTGACGGGACATCGTTGAAGCCGGAACGGTATGGTTGCGAAATGACGTTCGAAGGAAGTTTGAGGGAGAAGAGAACTTTAACGCTGACTATTATAAATTTAAGGTTGGAAGGAATTAATGAATCGTTTGAAAGGGCATTCATAGATGATATGGTTGTTGAGGCTGAGACCGATGAGAGAATTTTCTGCGCTACGGCTGCGGAATAGTCTGTTCTTGGTATTCTCTTCTTCAGTTTTTTATTTGACCATTTCCAGCATAGGGAATCCTATGTTAAATTTTGCGAAACGGCACTTTTTTTCAAAATATTTCGAGATATCGAATTAAAACCTTCGCCATTGTTTTCAAGTGGCATATTTACCAACCGACTACATTAACGAAAAAATTCTAAAATTTTTTTTTGTAAAAATACCATTTTTGTCGAAAAATGGTAGGGGTCACCCCTTATCATTTTTCCATTTTCAAAATGACCAAATTTTTTTTTTCGAGATATCGCTTTTTTATCACCTCCATTGGCTTCAAGTGACCCATTTCCGGCTCAAAACACTGGCGACTTGTATTTTTTTCGGAATTTTAAAAATTGACCATTTTCAGCATACGGAATCCTGGGTAAAATTTTGCGAAACGGCACTTTTTTTCAAAAAATTTCGAGATATCGAATTAAAACCTTCGCCATTGTTTTCAAGTGGCATATTTACCAACCGATTTCATAAACAAAAAAATTCAAATTAACAAATATTTTTTTTCGAGTTATCGATTTTTTACCACCTCTATTGGCTTCAAGTGGCCCATTTCCTGCTCGAAACACATTCAACTCGTATTTTTTTCGAAATTTATTGAAGAGACTCCTTTTCATATTTTGAATCTGGTTTGAACCCTGATTGATCACCATTTCAAAACATTCTAATCTAATCCCCACAATAACGGTAATTTTCCATACAATATAGACACACGTAACCGACGTCGAGTAGAACAGAACACATCACAGACGACGATACACAATTAATACCCGTCTTAGAGCGAACACCAGCACGCAAGTATAACTAAGAAAACAGGCAGCTGATCAACAAAAAAGACACTCATAAGGAATACCATTGAAAAAGATGTAATGAACCATAAGAAGTAATCTAATTACTATAAGTTAGATACAAATATTTTTACTAATAATCATATGATCAGAGATAAAATAAACAATTTTTTGAAGAGGACCAGAGTCGAAACGTAAAAAGGAGTCTCTTCAATGCAAAACTGGAGAAGAGAATACCAAAAACAGACCGTTTAACAGCCGCAGCGCATCAAAGAAAATTAACAGACAATGCACGAGTTTCATACTTGCTGGATAGCAACCGGTGTTGAATTTACCCCGAGTGACAACGCGTTCACTAGACTGAACCGCATGCTCATTGTCATCGCGAAGAGTAATAACCCGAAGAAAAATAACATCTTCACCAATAAGAATTTCCCCGCGGCCAGGATCTCCTCGAAGCCGGGATGGTTTGCTCGCGAGATGAGTTTCAAAGACAGTTTGAGGGGGTTAAAAAAACCTGCCCGCCGATTATTATAAATGCAACGTTAGGAGGAATTAACGAATCGTTCGAACGGGCATTAATACACCGTGTACGAGTTTCGTTCTTGCAGTATAGTAACTGGCATCGAATCTGCCCCGAGCGATAACGCGTGGCCCATTTACTTGATTGAACCGCAAGCCGCAATCCAATTGGCGACCGGTCGAGAGTGCATGACAAATGACATGTTTAGAATTCCCTGTCGTACGATAGTAAAACCGATCGTCGATAAAGCCGACCGAACTCCCGGTGACTCCTATTTAAATTGTTCGGTATAACATTCGCAATCGGGCGGAGCACCGTAGCTGACCGCTGGTTCGCATAATGACAGGCGCGCTCGGTCGGTCAAAGAGGGGTAGGTGGGGCGCGACGCGAAATGCCCCATGTGCGTTCCGGGTTCGGTTTTCGTGAAAATTTTAATCGATGTAACGCCGATCTGCGTCGCGCCTTGTTTCGACCGATGAGACGAGGGGTCACGCGCTGCGTCCAGGGATTCGCCGATTTCAACGATCGTTACTTCGAGAGCGAGCCCGTGGCGTGAACAGCAGGCGGCGGTTGGGGCAACGAGCTAGGGATACCGATGGAACCCCTGGTAAATTTATCTCCGCGGATCGGCGGTAACGTTGCCCTCGACGGTGTGCGAATAGGCCGACCGCCGGATGGTCCTCGGCACGCGGACCGTACGGAAATACTGCAACGTTCGCACGAAGCCCGGTACTCTCCAGAATCGCGGGGGGCGAAGGTGAATCCGATGAATGGAGCTTGGAACAATCGTCGTTGTTGCTCTCTATGAGCGAGCACACTTTATACATAAATACGAGCCGCGGCCGGGATACCGCGTGCGTGCTATTCGCGAACAAGCTTCTAAATGAAGTACATTCGAGCTCGGCTGTCGGATCCTTTTCATACTTTTACCGGTGCATAAATTTTCGCGCAACGCCTGGCAGAATGGAATCGCTGTGGATGGGGGGGGCGCGCTGAATTGAAGCCAGTTAAAGAATGTCGGTTCTCGCGATGGTATCGGATAAAAAGGCTCAGTCGCCAGCGACCGATTGCTCGCAACGACCATCCAATTAGTTGGTCCAGTCGATTAATTTTTTGGCCCGATCAGTTCATCCTCTTGATAATGCTAAGCTCGCCTCTGCCGTTCCGTACGTTATCCTTGGCAGCAAGCTACCTCGAGGATTAGCGTTTAACTCGAACACGTATTAGATAGATAAGGCTGAATTAAGGTTTAATTTCAGTTGTGATGAATAATTAGACTAATGGATCAACGTTCCTGAGAATGAAAATATACGATATTCAAAGGGGGCTATCAGAGAGCTGGAACGGGCGCGGAGGTAGGTTTCGTGTGTGGCAAAAGACTTATCAGAGATCGGCGTACAGGGCTGGGTGCGCGGGGGGGCTTATTACACACGTAGGGGGTAAAAACACGTACGTTTCAAAGGCGGGCAGCGGGAGCACCGGCAGACCTGTACATTTCCAACTTGTAAATAATAATCATGCCCTCACGATAGTAATTATACGTACTCGCACGCGTTTCTCGTGCGCTTATCGCCCATTCGTGCCACCGCCACCAGACCAATGGCCCAGCGCTCAAGTAGAATAGAAGAACCCCAGTGCATCGCGTACACACGAACACAATCTCCGACGTTTTGCTGATCGTGCATTCTCGTCTGTTGCTCGTGTGGGTTTGTATATTTGCACGTTTCCGGCTAAATCCTGGGAATAATGAGATGGAATTCTACACGTTGCCGACGATATTTCACTGCGAGTTGTATGCGAGCTTTTGCTTTATTACATTTTCGGAATTCTAACTACGCGGCGTACATTATCATATCTCGCTCTATGCTCGGTTCAACGTTTAAATAAAAGGATCACCACGAGCGCCAGGACAAATCAATTGTCGATCGATCGCCGATCACCTGCATTTAAACCCTAGCAAGTGTTCGTTGTGTAGCGCTACTTAAAGGAGTTCGCTGCTGTAAGCCGCCACTTTCGCTTGCGAGAAGCGCCGCAGCAGTTGGCCATCTGGCGGTCAAAGTCTGTACCAAAGTCGCGGCAGGCCGACCGCGTTGCGGTTGAGACTTTCTTTCTTAGATATTGCAATTCAGGGTCCAAGCTCGACAACTAAGCGGAAACCCACCTACAAAACCGGAACATAATAGCATACAAGATGGGCGACGTCAGAAACGTGACGTTTCCTAAGAACTCCTCGGGGTTTAGCGCAAGCCGTATAACCGGCGTAAGCGATCCACCCCGCACGACCATACGTAACACCCATAAAGCTCAAGCATATACATGGTATGCGCTCCGCTGCCAAGATCTGGTGCAGAACTTGGCTAATTATATCCGATGCAACTCACGTAGAAGCTTCATTTCGGTAATTAATACGAAATTACCTATTATCCCGGCGGTGACGGTGTGCGGGCGAGACATGGGTATCCGAAGGGGAGATAGAGGGAGGGAGGGAGGACCGCGATTAAGCCGAGTCTCGACGTCGTATAATATCCCCGATCGACGTCATTCCCCGTATCGCACAGTTTCACCCGTGGTCACTTGACACTCCTATAAATTCTGACCTACCTATAGAAATGACGTAAAAGTAACGACGTATATGGCCGGAATTCAACGGCCGTTCGTAATATATACCCATACATGTCGTCGTAACTTCAGCCGGAGAAACTCATATTACCCGCGTATATTTTGTGGTTTCAGGGTCGGTGAGGATGGACCATGGGACGAGAAGAAAGAGATCGTAACACCGACCAACGACACCAAGTATTACTTGGAAAATTTACTGCCCTTCACGTCGTACAGCTTTCGAGTGTCCGCGGTTAACGCTCGCGGACGCAGCGCACCAAGTGTGCCCTCGCATTACATCACCACCCTTCGCGAAGGTACGTTTTGCCTCATATCCATATAACACTGAGGGTCCATACGGTTTAGGGCGGGGAAAAAAAAAATCTTTGTTTTGCCGAAGCATCGGTCGTCCAGATTTTTTTTGTACCTGTTAACTGGAAAATAGCTCTCGCGCGAGGTCGTTCTGGTACGATTTGTTTTTACTACCGCCGCATCGATTTTGAAACTTCGACAAAATAACATTTTATCAAAAGTTTTTTTATGTTTTTTTTTCCGTTCTGCTAGCTCACTCGAAAATCGAGGATTTTGCCACAGTATTTCGTATACATTTTTTTTTGTAAACAAATCGCTCCACTCCGATTCGGAAGTATTTAATATTGCCGAAAATGCCAAACAAAAATGGTGAAAGATTCTCCGTTCGTCGACGATCTGTTGCCACAAATATTTTCCAATTTTTAAACTCGAACGTTCACGACACACTGACGCACAGAATTGACGAGCGACACACGAAACCGACGGAATGTCACTCGATGCGATATCGTGCATATTTAATTTGAAAGCGGCGAGACAGTTTATAAAACCGTGTTGGATGACAAGTAATTATTGACGATCTGTGCTGAGAAACTGCAACAGCGTGATTAAACCCCTTTCTTCCCTCTCCGCGGCTTTCGAACGATTTATTCATGAGATTTTTTCGGTCTTTTCTGTGTCCGATAATGAGGAGACTCGACATCGCTGTTTTCACCCGAATCAGGTATCCTCGCAAAATGTTCAATTTTTTATCCTGACGAATATAAAACAACGATCGTGTCGTGCATTTGGTTTCGAAAATAATTTATTGTATTTTTTTTGTGTCCCTTGTGAAGTTACTCTTCCTGTGATTATTTTATGATTTGAACCAGTTTCTCGGATTGGGATTATTTTTTTTTCATGACAATTCTTTTTCTGTACCATGCTTATTAAAGTTATGAGTTCATAAAGTTATGAGTTACGAGTTCAATCAATCATCATTAACTCGGTCAAAAAAAAAAAAAACGATATTCCTTCGTTCAAACAACAAATCATGTTAAATGTGACACCTCCCCGGATGCAAATTGATAATTTTTTCTAATATTACATGTTCTTCTCGCGGGTCACGATGATCACAATTATGGATATTATTATTGACTAGCGGTCATGTTGGTTCGCGCAGATCGCATGGTTCATAACATGTGGAAATCCATTCTATTAAGTGTGGGATTTCAAAATTCCGAAATTCCATTCTGTATGCTAAAAAAACCGTAATTCCGAAATTATGGTATATTGAATGGAATTTACGATTTCCGAATTCCATTCCACATGCTATGAAAACTCGGGAGGGGGGTTAGCTTCTCCGAAAGGGGGTCAAGGGTGGCAAACATCCAAACAGTGGGGCAAGGGCGCAAACATCCAAACCAACAAACAAACAAATCCAGCTTTCCGAAATATATATACGATTACCATTGGCCCGGTCACCGAATGAAATAAAAAGCATTCCCTCGCTGAAACGAGAGAGCATTACGATATGGCTCACAGTTTCCAAAATAGCCTGTTGTATTTTTTTGTGTCCTTATTGACAATGCTCTTTCGGTGATTATTTTATTATTTGAACCAGCTTCTCGGATACGGAATATTTATTATTTTACATGACTTTTTTCGCACCATGGTTATTAAAGTTACGAATTTGATGTAGTAGATCGTCGTTAACTCGGTCAATGGATGAAAAAAAATTAATAAAAAAATCCTTCGCTAAAGCGATAGAGCATTACGATATGACTCACAGTTTCCAAAATAGCCTGTTGTATTTCTTTCTGTCCTTATTGACAATGCTCTTTCGGTGATTATTTTATTATTTGAACCAGCTTCTCGGATACGGAATATTTATTATTTTACATGGCTTTTTTCCGTACCATGGTTATTAAAGTTACGAATTTGATATCGTAGATCATCATTAACTCGGTCAATGGATGAAAAAAAATTAATAAAAAAAACATTCGCTAAAGCGATAGAGCATAACGATATGACTCACAGTTTCGCAAGAATTCACTGTCTTTTTCATGTCCTCATTGACACCGCTCTCCCGGTGATTATTTCATTAACCCGGTCAACGGGCGAACAAAAAAATTTTATATAATTTAAAACGTGACACTTCCCGCATAAAAATTCATTATTCTTTAAATATAACTTGTTCCCCTCTAGCTTGATAATTACCCCAATTACGAATATTATTATTAATCATCATTAGCCGCTTCGCCGGACGAAACAAAAGTCCCTCCCTCGCCAAAACGATGGAGCATCATCACGATATGACTCACAGTTTGCGTATATCGCGAACAAATGTCCCTTTAAAAAGCCCGAATGCGGTTAGTTAAAGTCAGAACCGGTGCGGGCTCGAGTTACGTGAAGGGAAGAGCTCGACGTGCCTGTGCGAAAGAGAGAGGGGGGGGGAGAGGGGGTTTGGGTTACGAGGCCGAGCTAGGGGTTTTACAAGAACATACCACCGAGATGCGGCGGGTCGGTGGGGTGGCCCGTCAGCCAGTTGGAAGCTGTTCCTCGTCACGACAACACAGTTTAAAACGTGGGTCACGCGCTTCCGCTATTACCCCGGTAAAATAAACGGTTTGACTCCGTGTAAAAGATAGTCTGTATGTGACCGGGAGGGATGCGAGAGCGAACCGTCGGGGAGGGGAGGCGAGGGCTCGGGGGGATTGAGAGCGAGCAGCAGGTAGACATTATACAGATACGAATGAGGCGAGTCAGCGCAGACTCCTCTGCACACACGTATAATATAGGGGGTGGGCAGAAGGGAGGGTGGGAAAAAAGAGCGAGCTCTTGGCGAGGTAAAGGTGTACTAATTGCAGTGGAGCCGGAGTGCAAAGCCTGAGACAGGTGCGCTTAACTCAAGCGGCTCAGCTCACGTGCGCGAAGGCAGGCGGCGCGGTAGGAGGGGGGGGGGGGGGGGGAGGGAGGCTTCTCTGTATGGCAGATGGGAATCCCGTCCTCCCTTCTGAAAACTGGGAGGCAAAGGCGGCCCGGACTGCTTTCCTGGTGTGGATATTGTAAACGTCGGAGGCGCGAGGGCAATTGAAAGAATTCGCACCTAACACTAATTCGCTTGCATCGTAAGAGAGAAACGTTAAATGTAAATAAATAAATGGAAGCTGCACCTTTTGCGGCGTCCACTATTTTCTTTTTTTTGAATGAAATTTTATCGTTGGACCAGTTTTCCTTTATATAAAAAACGAATGTCATACGATTCGATGCGATTAATGAAATTTTAAAATCGGAAGTTACGTATTTCCTGCATGACGTCACTTCCTTAGTTCGTAGCAAGAGCGCGAATCGCCCGAGTCACAACAACCTGTTAATATATATATATACATATATAAATACACAATTCCTTCCCTCGACAGGAATGGATGAGAGATTGGATTGTAAATCGTTGGAAGCAAAGACGAGCCGAACTACTTTCATGGGGTGGATATTGTAAACGTCTAAAGCGCGCGATCGTAATTTGAAGAGGCGCGAGGGCAATTTAAAGAATTCGCACCTAACGCTAATTCGCTTGCAGCAGGAGAGAAAAGAAAGAAAAAAAAATGGAGCTGCTCTTTTCGCACCGTCTACTCATTTTTATTAAATTTCATAGTAGGATCAGTTTTCCTTTTTTTAAATATATATATATATATATACATTTTCTCTTGACACGTTTTCGTGCGATGGGGCGGTGGCTCAACGTAACGTTACGAGGTGGAGGTGCAGTGAGGAGGGAGGAGGCAAAGAGAGATCGGGTTGTAAATCGATTCGCCCGTTGGGGGAATCGGGAGGAGAATCAACGAGGACGAAACTATTAGACTTGACACTTTAATCCCGCGACGCCCGGAGCCTCGTGTTCGTTCATGCTTTATATATACTCGAGGCTCTCACCTTTCTCTCTCAAACCAGCCCCCCTCCCTCTCCCTTCTTTAAACCCCTCACTCCGCCCTTCACACACACCGAGCTCCAGCGCGCCTTCCCCGAGATTACATGCATTACGGACTTTAGATTGATAAATTTTCTTGCCTCCGTCTTTCCGTCCCTCCCTCGCTCCGGCGGCTCTTTATCGTCGTTCAGTAATTTTCACTGATTCAACCTCGTTAAATTCAAAAGAAAAGGGAGCAATTTAAATTCACGCTCCGACGGAGTGAAAATGTAAGAAGCCAGTGTGCGCCCACGGTTAATTTCTCGTAGCTCCAAGCGTCTTTCACTTGTTAGCCGAGATATCTATGGCGCACCGCGAAGAGGAAATTTTTTTCGTACGCGTACCCGCACAATGGGGAGAATATATAAATATACGCGTCCGTACAGGGGAGGGCCAAATGACGCTACTCCGCGGAAACGGGGCAAAATGGAGCGACAAAAAAAATCCGGATGATTCATCGTAACAGCGGAAAAAGAGGGTTTTTTAAGTCCTTATTTACCTTTTTCCACGACGGAACTAGGCAATTTGGTAGTTTCACTTTACGATTTTTAATATTCTATGCATATGCTTAAAATCGCGGAGGAGTGTACATTTCATTAACAACGCACAAGGATTAAAAACATCGAATATTACAGTTTGCGAAAAAACACAACGTTTTTTTACTGTGTACGTTGTAAAGTGAAAAAAGTTTTTCGTTTTTACAACAAATTGTTTTCCACATACGTCGACAATTTTTATTTGTTTTGCAAACAAAAGTACAAACCGAAATTGTTAATGACTTACTTTGTGACGATTTTGGAATATTCCGGAAATTTCAGATAAGCGGCTCGCACTTTCGTTTTACGTATGTGAGTTTCAGAATATTTTATATATGTCAAAATGAAATATTGCGCGGCCGCATTGGTTTTCCCGACAATCTGCAATATTCAATTTTTTTCATGCTTGCTCTGAAAAACAAAATCGATTGAGTCACCAAAATGAGCGTCAATGTGGCGATTTAGTAGAATCGACTTTACATAATCAATAAATGATGTAAAGTCGATTCTACTAGTGTGGCACATTCGGGGTGGGCCGTATTCACCACTTTTATCATATCCAAATTTGTATTCAGTGAAACTTCACTCTACAGCCGAGATATCGAGTTCCCGTCTTAAACGGCCTCCAGAATCGCGCCCTACAAACAAAACAAAAAAACTAAATCCATTTTGCCCCAAATCCCAATTTTTCATTGATGCAAATAGTTGTCGCGAATTTCTTTTTTTTAAAGTTACTAAACGACCGATTGGCGACCCAGAATTCGTTCGCGAGCGAGGCTGGTCTATTTTGCCCCGTACGGTCTGTCCTCGCGGCTTCGCAGAGTGCCGGGAATCTCCGGTGTCCGCGTGGACGCCGAACGAATGGGGCGAGTGTCGGATGGTCGGGGCGTTCGCCGTCCGGACCCATCATCCGCGCAGCTTGGAAAACCAGCGAAGCTTCTGCTCTCGTAGAAATTCGCACGAAGTTGGGGGAGCGCAGGAGGGAAACGTCGCGCGAAGGATACGGCCGGGCTGCGATCGTCAAGTACAGAGATTTACGAGAGTCGGAGGAGAGACGTGCGATGACCCACTTCGCGCGGAGGGTGCAAGCCGGGACGCTCGCGGTATCACGCGCAGGATGGGAGGGAGGGAAGGGAGGGAGGTTTCGTGACCCTTCGGACATATCGTTGACCTAGTCCGCGGTGGAGGCTCCCCAGGAAGCGCGCGTTGCACCCACGCAGGCCCGTCGCTTCCACCGTCTATAGAGAGACGAGATGTGTATATCCCGCTATCGATCCCTCTAATCTCTCGCGGCGTTACTCCTCGCACAATCGTCGCAGATAACGACGACAGAATAAGGAGAATTAAAAATAAAATGAAGAAAATTAATTTTACGAGAATCGGGATTGAAAAGCGAAATTGGAGCAGAGGTCAAGGTTCGATACGCTCCACGGGGAGACGAAGATTAAACCGGAGATTAAATGCTCGAGCCGAAATTGGCAATTGATTATATAATCGGTTGAGCCGGAAAATTAGACGGTTTCGAACCGATTTATTGACCTACGAAATTAATATATCGGCCCGCCAAAATAATGTCTTTGGCCTACACAAATTATTGTTTCGTCCCAGCAAAGTAGTGTTTTTTGGCACACTAAAATAATTTCCTTATACCAACAAAATAATTTCCATTCCCCACCAAACAATTTAATTAGCCAACGATAATTATTTAAAGTAGTCCTTGCGAAAAGTGTTCACTTCGCAATAAGTTTCAGAGAAATGAGAGGGAATTGCAAACACTTCTCGATGGTGTAAAAATCTGATAAAAATCAAGCGTATTAAAGATGCTGGAAGGATTCATTTTGCATATCAATAATTCCAAAATGACATTAACAAAGTGATGAAAAATAAAATTGTTCAATAAATCTCCCGGAAACATAACTTTTCTAATGAAAATTATTCGTTCATTTTTCTATTGCAATTCCCTCTCATTTCTCTCAAACTTATACAAAGTGAACACCCCTAGCAAGGATTACCTTTATTGGTTCAGCGGGAAAATTAGACAATTTAGAACCGACTCGTTGACCCACAAAATTAATATGTTACCCCACCAAAGTAATGTTTTCGGCCTACAAAAATATTTTCATTGATCCCACAAGAATGAATACGTTGGCTCAACAGAATATTTTTCTTCGCCCCTCCAAAATAACATTTTCGACCCGTCAAAATAATATTTTCGACCCACCGACATCATTTCTTCATCCCATCAAAATAATGTCCATCTCCCACCAAACAATTCAATTGCCCGACCAAACAAATTTGGTCGGGCAATTGATACGAACACGCGTATCGTTTCCCGGAATTAATTTGCGGTACCAATTAATCGGCCGCGCCGCCAAATTGGTTGCGTTCGCGACTCTTTTCTTCCCACCGAAACGAATCTCCGTTGGGACATCAACGCCGCCCATCCAGCCGTTCCGACTAACGATTGTATTTCCCCTGGCCCGGTACGAATCCCGGATAAAGCCTCTCGGGGCCCTCGCCGATGTGGGCCCTCCCCGTTCGAAACTTTCGAGTGTCTACTCGCCGTACGGAGTGCGGGCGGCGAGCTCCCGGGCATGGACTGGCAGAGACATCGGTCATAACCGATGGGTTGATATCTCTGACGCGGCCGAAGCCAGAAGCCCGCGCCGATAGGACGCAGCATTCGCGGACAGAACGAGAAGGGAAACTGGAACGACGCGACGGGAGAGAGCGAGTGCCGGTTGAGTGAAGTGGGTGGAGAAGTTTCGTGGCGATGCAAGAGCGCCGCTGCCGCCGCCGCTGGAGTCCTTCTATTGATCCGCGGGCGGGGGCGGGCGGGAGGGATGAGAGCGGGGTTTCAGTTAAGCTATTGGGAATTGCTTCGGCATGCTCTCTCCTCTCTCCGTCCCTCCGCCGGTCCGCTCAACGGCCCTCTCGCAAACCGTGCCCGCGCTCTCGAAATGCGCGAACGTGTAACGGTCGCGAATTAGAATCGGTGGTCGCAACTGGGCACCGCTATATGTGCACACCTCCCCCCCCCCCCCTCCCCCCCCCTCCTCGTCCTCCCACCTCGGCCTGGCCGTACTCACTCACGTTCAAACTGCCTCGATATACGCACAACAAAACCCATTTCCCTTCCGTCAATATTGACGAATTACCCACTCGTTCGTTGCGTACCGCACTCATTCCTGGCCTCGAAATACAACGACCCTTTCGGCTTACCACCAGGAACCACCGGCGCGTTCGCCATTCCACCGTACTTCGACCGAACCCCATCGGGCACAACCCTCCCGCTCTGCCGGTCGGCGGTGCTCGTACAAAGAACATTTCGACACAGAAACCGACGTCACCCTTTCGTTTGTACCGACCGCAAATCGGTGGAGTTTTATTCCATTTTCTTTTTTTTTTTTTT
Organism: Amblyteles armatorius; assembly: GCA_933228735.2. Classification (NCBI taxonomy): domain Eukaryota; kingdom Metazoa; phylum Arthropoda; class Insecta; order Hymenoptera; family Ichneumonidae; genus Amblyteles; species Amblyteles armatorius. The sequence goes on along the minus strand of OW121688.1, from coordinate 1,982,635 downwards.
TCTTCTTTTTATTGTTATTGTTTTCTTTCTGATTCGCGGAATGATTTCGAGTGATGCTGCAGAGGCTCCGAATCACTCGCGGATTGTACGACGAGCGCGATCGATAGCGGCGATTTTGTCGAAGGAATTTTGGGCACGAAACTTGCGCAGGTTCTTGTAAATATATTTTTAATTTATTTGTTTCTTTCTGAGAAAGGTATCTGGCTGTAAATCGGGGCGGACGTCGTTGTACGTTGGGGCACTGTGATATTAACGCGGTGGCGCGGATTTAACTGGTGTTAAAAAAAAATTACAAGAAAAGTGCCGTAAACGCTTGTCGCAACAACTTTTAACGACCCACACGGCGGTTCCGCGGTCTCGGGGGTTGAAAGTCGGTCGTGTATACTTGTGCGCCGAGGGGTGGATTATATAGGCGCTGCCCCCCCCCCCCCCCCCCCCCCCCTCCGAGGAAATAGCGTTATCAATTTTGAAGAGATTTAGATCCGACAGATTTTCCAATCAGTTATCCGTATGCATTGATTAAAGGAAAATTATGCTATTTCTGTTGGTAGTATTGCAAAAGAGACCGTGGCAAAAAGGAGTCGATAATAAATAAAGGGATCTTGTTTACAAAAAAAAAAAATATAAGTTTGTAACAATTATTTCGAGCAGCTAAAAAAAATTGCTGTGCGGGGTAAAATGGACTCCCTCATTGCGCCCCGTATGCGCCTCGTGCCCGGAGTATCCCATTTTACCCCACCGTTTTGGAGTGTCTCGATGTTTATTTCCAACAATATTTTCGTACTTTCACGTGTGCCCATTTTGCCTCGATGGCCCCTGCCGCGTGCGACACCGCTCGCGCGGGCTCGCGTATTTGATGTAAGATTAAAAATTCATGAGCGTCGCGGGATTTTCAGTTCCAGTTGGCAAACCGACAATCACCGCGGCTCACAACACCTCCGCAACGTCCATACTCATAGCGTGGAAACCACCAAGCCTCGACACGATGAACGGCGAATTTCTTGGCTACAGAATCGCCTATCGACCTCGTAACAAGGGAAACGAGCATATCAAGGAAATTTATATACGAAACCGGAAAATCGAGGTGAGTTAATAGCCGACCTGCATTATTAATTCCCTCCATTACTTGCTGTTTACTACTTTGAGGCTCCATGTAATTTTTGTTCTTTATTTCTTTTTCTTTTTTTTTTGCAGAGACACACAATACAAGACTTGGAGACTTACACGCAATATTCGGTATCATTGCAAGTCTTCAATCCCGAAGGGACCGGACCGAATGCATCGGTCGTTATAATGACCGACGAAGGGGGTAAGCATTTCTTGAATAAATTTTAACGCGATTTTTTCGCCAAATTTAAATTTACAGAGTGTCGGTCCGCGGGGACGAGAGGAGAGTTTTTCGTCTAATTAATTCATTTGGATTCGTGCCAGATGGCAAGTTTCGTAAAGAGAAGAATTAATAGACTCTTTTTTGCGCCGCTTTGTGTGAAACGGAACAGCGCGCCCTAGTGGCGATGTCTCCAAGCTCGACATTCGGAAGCATTTCGACGACGAGGAAGATTCTCCTTCACCGTTGGTACGATAGGTTACTGCATTACCATCGGCCAGTGAAGAGCGAATTTACTTACTCCCGTAATTGCAACTTAACGACGGTCGGTAACAAACTGTTCACGGACAATCCCACCCAATACCGCGCCGCCGACTCCAGCTGCACCGAGAGCTTCTCTCTATTACGCCTAAATTGCAAGTATTGCATGTAACGTGCAGGTTGCCCTCGCTCATCGAAAATTACTATTTCCCGAATGATTTATCCCTTCGTTTATAGCAACTGAATTATCTATTTCTCACGGTCGATCGTCGGCTACGGAAAGTTATAACACCGATAACAAAACAATGATTTATGGATCACTCTCCGATTTCTCACTCGGTCGATGAATACACGGTCGAGTCGACAAGAAAGTAACAGTGTTTTCACGAGTTAATGGTGGATCTTTCAGATGTTCTTTCACCGCTCTTACGATAGGTTCCTGAATTATCATCGGCCGATAAAGAGAGAAGTTACCTGTTCCCGCGATTGAAACTTACCGACGGTCGGTAACAAACCGTGCTCGGACGATCCACTCGATACCGCGCGGCAGACTCCAGCTGTGCCGAGGCCTTCTCGTTAACGCCTAAATTGCAAGCATCGCATGCAACATGCAGTTTGCACTCGGTCATTGAAAATGACTATTTCCCCGAATGATTCATCCGTTCATTTATAGCAATTGAATTATCCGTTTCTCACGGTCGATCGTCGGCTACGGAAAGTTATCTCACCGATAACAAAACAATGATTTACCTATCAGTCTCCGATTTCTCTCTCGGTGGGCCGACACACTGCGGCGCAATGGTTGCGAAAGTGCAATCGATCACGCATCGGATAAAGCCGGCCTTGCCTCGGCCGGGCGAGTCGACAAGAAAGTAACAGTGTTTCAACGAGATACTCGTGGCTCTTGGAATTCTATGCACTTACCTGAACAAAATATTTTCCTCTCGCTCTCGTTCATCCTCCTTCCGAAGCATTTTTCTATCATCCATTCTCGGTGTCTAAGGAGGAGTGGTTGTTGGGAGTTGGATGGAGTTGGAACATTCTCTCCGCAATCGCGGTATTTCCCAGCGCAAAGCACTTCGTCGCGAGGAGGTCATTCGCACGGGATTAACCTCGAAATCGATCGTCGACGAGCTTGCGTCTCACGACGCGCCGAACACATTGTTCGATGGGATTCTGTAGTACATAAAGGAGAAAACGTGTCTCTTCAGTATGCGATGTGAAAAAAAAAACTTTCGATTGTAAGAACGGACCAAACGCGTGAGTGTGGATGGACTCTTAAGGTGAAGTGAAACACGTTCTTTGTCGCGCTTTCTCTCTCGCTTCACCGTAAGATCAACGTCGCCATCTCTCGCACACTCCTGACTCAGCCACGTGACTTTCACTTCACCTTAACGCCATGTGAAAGTCACGTGACCGCGCCACGCGAGCGAGAGAGAAACGGTTATTGGCGCTCGCAGAGGAATGAGAGAGAAAGCACAAGACTGTTTCACATGGCGTTGAAGTGAGGCTAAACATCAACATAACCTCGAAATATAATGAATCCATTTTTCTCTGAAACGGTTGTATAAAAATTAAAACGAAGTGCGGCGCGTGCTGCGAGTTCGATTAACGCGGTGCGCGCCGCAAATCGTTTTTCATTATATAGAATTGTTTGGGAGAAAAATTTATTCGAAATTTGTACTCTGTTTCTCTCGCATTTATACGTATTTAGGCTTCCCTTAATCGTTCGCGGTACGACGGCGCGGGGGTGGACGCGGAGGTGCGCGGTGCGCAGGGGGAGTCACGTTCTGCGCATGTGACGACCCGTGCAACATACCGTAAGTCAAATAGAAATGTTACCAGATTTCTATTTGATTTACGATGTTTAAAAAATGTATCGATAAAGCATTCTCGGAATGATTTAACATGCGCATTTCACACTCCTCCGGGATATTCTCGTTTTTCGTCCAATTCGTACATATCGTTCGTAGGGTAGAACGAAAAACGAGTCGCTCGAGCGGGTTTGTCCGTGGAAGACGAAAAAATATCGTGTCATCTTCGAGAGTAAATATTTCGGCTCGTGTATCAGATACAGTCGGTCTTATCTCTAAAGCAAGTGGCAATGTTTTCACGAGATCCTCGTGGCTCTTAGACTCCCGTGCACTTACCCGAACAAAATATTCTCCGCTCGCTCTCGCCCGCCCGCCTTCGGAGGTTTTCCTCGATCCGAATTCGATCGTCGACGAGTTTGGCGCCAACTCTCGACACGTCACGCTCGTCGTTCCATGGGATTCTGGAATCCATGAGCGAAAAAAGAATCTCTTCAGTGTGCGATGTGAAAAAATGAAGAACTGGCTCTCTGGAAGCAGAATCGGGAGGAACACGCAGTTGAATGATCGCGTGGGCGTGCGTGAACTGACCGTTAACCGTTTGAAGCGACACCCGTCGCAGTGCGCGGGCGCGGGGATGGACGCGGAGGGGCGGGGTGCGCAGGGGGAGTTACGTTCTGCGCATGTGGCGGCGCGCGCAACATGTCGTAAGTCAAATAGAAATGTTACCAGATTTCTATTTGATTTACGATGTTTAAAAAATTTATCGATAAAGCATTCTCAGAATAGTTTAACATGCGCATTTCACACTCCTCCGGGATATTCTCGTTTTTCGTCCAATTCGTACATATCGTTCGTAGGGTAGAACGAAAAACGAGTCGCTCGAGCCGGTTTGTCCGTGGAAGACGAAAAAATGTCGTGTCATCTTCGAGAGTAAATATTTCGGCTCGTGTATCAGATACAGTCGGTCTTATCTCGGCTGAGCGACTCGACAAGCAAGTGGCAATGTTTTCACGAGATCCTCGTGGCTCTTAGACTCCTGTGCACTTACCCGAACAAAATATTCTCCGCTCGCTCTCGCCCGCCCGCCTTCGGAGGTTTTCCTCGATCCGAATTCGATCGTCGACGAGTTTGGCGCCAACTCTCGACACGCCACGCTCGTCGTTCCATGGGATTCTGGAATCGATGAGCGAAAAAAAGAATCTCTTCAGTGTGCGATGTGAAAAAATAAAGAACTGGCTCTCTGGAAGCTGAATCGGGAGGAACAAGCAGTTGAATGATCGCGTGGGCGTGCGTGAACTGACCGTTAACCGTTTGAAGCGACACCCGTCGCAGTGCGCGGGCGCGGGGATGGACTCGGAGGGGCGGGGTGCGCAGGGGGAGTTACGTTCTGCGCACATAACGCTTCCCCCTCCACCGCACCAAATATCGTAAGTTATATACAAATATGGTAGAATAATTGTTTTGCGATATAAAAAAAAAATAAACGACGAAACATTTTCAAAACTGTTTACCATGCTCATGGCCCGCTCCGCGAAATATTGCAAGCTAAATATAAATGTGTACAATTTCTATTTGATTAACGATATTTAAGAAATTTAATACAAAACATTTTCGAAATCGCTAATCCTGCTCTCGTCACAGTCCTGCGGGATATTCCCGTTTTTCGTTCAACGCTTAAATATCGTTCGTACGGCGGAGCGAAAATCGTGTGGCTCGAGCGTGTTTGACAACGCGAGACAAACAAAAGTCATGCCATCTTCGAGAGCAAATATCTTAGGATTGGGTCTGATGGATCCCATTCAAGTTACGCGGTCCACCAGACGACATGTTCAAGAGCGCATCAACGCAGTTTCAACGAATTTCTAAAGAAATTTAATTTTTTTTATTTTTATGAAATAAACTTATTCCCTACTGAAGACTCAAGGAAGGCATGCCCAGGAAACAGCATGGCACTCGGCGTGGCTGGATACGTCCCTGAATTCCCAACCGCCTGCTCGAGCTCCCCTCGCTGCCTCGCTCGTCGCTAACACTGTCATTGTTCGACTGGGTTTCGCGCCGCGCGCGTACTCGCCGTAGCAACTCTCCGCTCTTTCTTCTCGCCGTCCGAAAAGTCCGATCGAGCGCGCCTTTTTCCGCCGGCTTTGTTCCTCTACAAGAATCAACGAACATCGCTTCTCTCCGTCACAATAAATATTATCCATCGTCCAGTGAAAAAAAAAAGAAAAAAAAAATCAGTTTCCATCAGTCGTGTAAACAAACGTTTTTTTTTCTCGGACTACCCCGCGTGACTCACGTTGTTCCGTGACGATGTTAAGATCGGGTCGTCGAGTAATTATCCTTGGGGACGAAAAAGAAACGATTGTGCGTGTCGCGACAAGAAACGTCTAGAGCGAAAGATCGAGTGGGAGAGAGAGAGAGAAGGAAAAGCGAGGCGGCGACGGCGGCTGCGGGGGGCATCCAGTTGCGGCGGTGCCGGAGCGAGCGGCAGTGTGTTGTAAATCGCGAACGAGCCGAGAGATCCCGCAGTGCCCACGGGACCGAGGGGGCATACACACCGCCTCTCCGGTTATGTCCCGATCGATCCAAAAATTTCGTCGTTTTCCCGAGCGAGAGACCGCTCGAACTCAGTGAAATACGGCTCGCACGTACGTGCACGACAGCTACTGTGCGCCGGCGGCGGGGCGGGGAGGGGGGGGGGTCAGGTCTACCAACACCGGGCCCGTGACACGGGCCTCGAGAGGCACCGAGAAAAGAGATCGGGAGACGCGGATACGGTAAAGAGAGTCGAGACGGATATACACAGGGTCGGGAGGAGGAGAACGAGAAAGGGAGAGACACACAGGTCGAACCCTCCGGCTGGCTTCTGACAGCTCTCGGGTACGGTCAGCGGCGCCGCCGCTGTTCCGTTTGCCGAACAGAGGACGGAGAGAGGACTCGTGTGTGCACGTGCGTGTGCAGCTTTGTGCGCCGGTCGATTACCAGGCGGAGGCTTCGCCGCTCCGCCTATACGACCGTGTTTCCGTGCATCCCGATCTCGTTCGCAACGGAGATATTTCAAAAATTTTAAGAACACAGATGCAAACATGCGAAATAAATAAGCAACGATAATTCGAACGGCAACGTCGCGGAGGTTGATTTTTCGCGTCGCAGAGCACATGCGCGTGCAGTGCGGCACGAGGGACGAGAGAGCTCGCGAGGCGAGAGTTGTCCTAACGCGAATTATATTTCCCGGAATTATAAGCCCGGTGGGGTGTCAGCGACCCGGAAGGTTAACTGCGCTCGAGCACCGACAACGGGGAATTCATCCTTAATAAGCGGACGCCTTGACGAGTCGAAGAAACGAGATTCATTGTCGTATTAAAAAATAATAATAATAATTTGTATGATAGTTTGCGCTGCCGATCTGCCGGGGATGATTCACGAGTGAGATATAGACGACGAGTTGGTGAGGCTCGATTATAGCCACGGGAATTCGTGTCGCATCGTAGGATCGAGTGCAATCGACGCCACGAGCGTTATCGAGGACGCAGGAGAGGACGCCGCGCGACGCCGCCTGTGGCATTGCGGAAGTCGACGGATAAACTCTGTAAATCGTGTGCGAAACGGCTCGGACCAGCCTCAACGCAACGTTGTGTACCGTGTGCACGGGAGTGATACGGAATCGTGTCGAAGGAAACCGGTCCAGCCTCCGCATATATATATATATATTTATACATTTTTTTTTTTGCAAACGTCATTTGCACTTCTATCCAAGATACTGTAATAGATCTTGTGGAACTTTGTGCCATCGATTAGAAAAATTAAAAAATTAAAAAAATCATTCGATAATACACAAAAGCCTTCGACCGTAGAAGCCGGAAAATAAGCCTACGATTAATAAAAATAACGCTGCCGATCTTAAAGAAGAGGAAGCTGGAAAATTTGACCGAACGATCGAAATTTTACGAGTGTCGAGGATAAGCACGAGGGTTTGGGGCGAAATTCGCGAGTCGGCACGGCGACACCCCGATCGAACGGAGGATCCCGGAGAGTGGTCGGCACGGCCGGCTGTGGATCTTTGTTCCATCGCTTCGTAAATAACTAAAAATAATAAAATAATTTTTTTTTAAATTTCTTGATAAATTCACCTATTTATCAACACGACAAGCCGATGCTGCCTTCGTCAGTGGAAGTCGGAAAAACCCTAACGACTAATAAGAATAACTAGACAGATCGTTAAACAAAAAAAAAGAAACCTTCTGAAAAATCTGGTATTTTTACCCAGCGATCGAAATGTTCATTCCCGAGGGATAAGCACGAGGGTTTCGAGGGTGAAATCATCGACTCCGACCGTGGAAGCCAAAAAACCCTGCCATCAATCAAAACAACTGTACCGATCGTACAAAAATAAACCTTCTGGAAGATCTGGTATTTTTACCCGGCGATCGAAATTTTCGTAGCGTCGAGGGATAAGCACGAGGGTTCGAAGGCGAAATTTGCGAGTCGGCACGGCGACACCCCGATCGAACGGAGGATCCCGTACAGCGGTGGGCACGGCTGGCGAGCGAGAATCTAGCGCAGCCGGCACTTTGGGTTAATGAGGACGCAGGAAACTATCGAGGGTTCCCCGGCCCGAGCGTAATCCTCTCGGTGCCCGAGAACGCCCGAGAGCTTCGAGAGGCATCGCGCGCGTTTCCCGAACGCACGGAAATTCAGCATCAATTCCGACTCTCTCCGAAGCGGGGATACCTGCGGGCGGCCGGTTTCCTCGGCGATATCAACGACGATGGGAACGATGCGTAAGACGATTGCGTCGGAGCGCAAACCCGTTGCCATGTAACGCGCGGAAAGCGCTTCCCCCCCTCCCCCCCCCCTCCCCACTCTTCGTCCACCGCTGGTCTCTATATCGCGGAGAAAGGTGTGTGGGAACGTGTATCTCGCCCCGAGCAGGCGAACGCGATGCAGCTAGAACTCTTTCCGCGATATCTCCGCTCGGTATGGCGTTTCGTTGGGAATAAAAAAAAATAAAAATAAAAAAAATTAACGACACGCCCGTAGCCGTCGTATCCGGCAGCGAAGTAGCACTGCAGGAAGATATATATATATATATATGCTCCATCATCGACGAGAGTATAGCACAATTCCTCGGCTGCAATAATGGTGTGAATTCGCCGAGGCCCGAGGGTCGAAAATAAAGACTCGAAGAAATAATATATATATATACACATAAAAATATACTTGTCATATATATTATATATATATATATTACGAGTCTGTAAAAAAGTTGAAATGTCGCTACGAAATACGAACATTTTTAGTGAAAAAAGTTTTCCGATGGCGAGGGCAATGTTGCTAGCGACGATTTTATCGTTGGCGATATCGACGATTAACGGTCAGATCGACGAGACGGATGATTCGCTGGTCGCCACCACGCTCAGCCCTACGGCAGCCATTAATCACAACGACTCTAACATAGGTAAAAAAAAAATTTATTTTTTTTTCCTTCATGGTCGATTTTCAACGAGCTCGAGCGGGCTTCGTATTATCGTCCGGCTCTTTTGTCGACGTAATTTGCACGGCGAGGCTCGTGAAGCCCGGCCGCTGTACGCTGGGCAATTCGTGCCCGAGCGTTGTACACAGTAACGATGAACACGGACACACCTTCGATGCAGGACATGCGCACGTGCGCGATACGCGTCTACGCTGGCCTCGGTACGCGTGTGCCCGGAATTTCGTACAACTCCCACACCGGGTGGGTCTATTCACGTATGAATTAAAAAAAAAAAAGAAATTAGAATTTATGGATCGACGGGAAGGCTGCTCCGCCGAGCGCCGAGCCTTCGGTCAATCGAAGGACTCTTCCTTGATATTTGACATGTTTTTATTTTCTCTTTTTTTTTTTATTATTCAACATTGATGTGAATTGCGAAGGACGGACGCGGCACGACTATTTATCCGCATCGGGCCACGGAGATACGCACTTCGACGCAGAAACGACAAATTCAATTCTCGTGATGCCACATTTGTAGTACTATGTATATAGCAGTCACTGCAACGCGCGAGCCGAGTTTTCTCACGGTCACCGCACGAATGTGTTGCATCTTGTACGTGCAAAGAAAGGCAAAAAAATAAATACTACGGACAGAAGAATCGTGAGGTTTCAACGATTTCTGCGTTGTACATAATTCGTCAATTTTTGTACCAGAAGAAAATTGTTTGAAAGTAACTTTACAGGAAAATTATGTTTTCATACTTAAAACAGAAATTATATTTTTTCTACTTTTTTTATCTCTATGTTAGAAACTAAATGGTGAAATTGAAGGGTTTAAGGCGACAGAAAAATTTAACGAAGGTACTTCGACCCAGGAAAATCGTAAGATTTCACCTACTTCTGCGTTGCAAATAATTCGTCAATTTTGTCCAGAATAAACATTTTCGAATGTAACTTTATAGCAGATTAATTTTCTTACATTCAAAAAATGTCTGCATTGCAAGCAATTCGTCAATTTGTATGGAGATGAAAATTTGTCAAACGTAACCATATAGCAAAATTATCTTTTTATAATTAAAAAAAAATTATAATTTTCCAATTTTTTTTATCTCCATATTAAAACCGACATGGTGAAATTGAAGGGTCAATGACGACAGAAAATTGAGCGAAGGTGCTACTTCCGGAAAAACTGTTCTCGCACACACAGTCGGGGGGAGGGGGGGGGGCAGAGTTTTTTCAAAGCTTTAATATCAGCGGGATGAGAAAGGGTATATAGTCTGGAGGCTCTAGACGTCCGGTGTCTACCTGTAGACTATTCATCAAGCCCTTTGACCCTCACGGTCCAGCGACCTCCTCTTCATCAACTCGCCGGATGGCGCGCCCTCTTGTCTCAGCACGACGTTTAAGCGTCGGTGGTTTATTAAAATTTCAGTCTATCCGCCTCAACGAAAATTCCCCGGTGCGAAACAGATTCCGTCCACGGATGTGTGTTTGCGCACCATCCTTGGCCGTCTTGTGCATTTGAAAGCAGTCGGAGTGTGCACGGTACGAATCGGCGGTCGCTGAGTATTCAAGGCCGGCCGTTAGTCGCCTGGCGCATTAGCGGTCGAAGGACTTTGGGAATGGCAACAAAAAAAAACACACAGACACACAGACGAAATAAGTTTAGAGGAATAATTAGCCAGGTGCGAGTCGATCGTTTCGATTAAAATATATAATTGTCTCATTTGCAGTGCCCAGCAAACCGCTGAACCTCACTGCCCACGGGATCAACGCCACGTCGATCGAGCTATCGTGGTCCGAGCCCGAGAGCGCAAACGGTGCCATAGTAGGATACAGGGTTTACTACATGCATTCCAACTACACGGACGTCGAGACGCAGAAGAAAAACGAGCCGAATCATTCGTTGATCGAATTCGTACTGAATCAATTGAGTGAGTATCCGAAGTCGGTGGGAGAAGCGAGAAGGGGGTAAAACTGATTATCCCCCCAAACCCCTCTTTTTTTGCGATCGAACCTTTTTACGTTCCCGAAAAATTAGCGAAAAGTAGTCCATTTTGCCCCGCTCGCATCTACGAAATATTTTATTTTGACTTCGGTGCATTGTACTTGAGTGACTAATTGATTGTTCGCGGACCCTGCATTTTCGAGGTGGGACTCTTTTTTTTTTACGATCTACGAAAGATTCGCAAAAAGTAGTCCGTCTTGCCCCGCTCGCATCTATAAAATATTTTCATTCGACTCCGATGCATTGTACTTATTGACCGATTGATTGTTCGCAGAACCGTTCACCGAATACAAAATATTTGTCAAGGCGTATACATGGAAGAACGAAGGCGAGCCATCCGACCACATTATACAGAAGACTGACATAACAGGACCGAGCGCTCCTGTTATTCTAAACCTAACTTGCCAAGCTCACGACGCTATATATATCTACTGGACGCGACCAGACACTTTTTGGAACTCGATCGATTATTATTACATCAGATATCGCAGTGAGACCAGCAAAGATTACGAGGAGATGGAGATTCCGGCTCACAAGGAGCATCTCAATAGCGGAGTAAGTAAGAACACTTGACGAAAAAAAAAAAAACCATCGGCTTTTTTTTAATTTTTGAAACGACATTTCAGCAAATAATAAACATAGTACTGTCTATCGGATTGTTGAATAATCGCAGAAAATTCCAAACCTGACGACGGTGTTTTAGGGTTTTATTTTGTGAAACGACGGAATTAAAAGAATAATCGTTACCAAGACTTCCAGCAAGTGATAAAAATGGAACCGTCTAACTGGTCGTTGAATAATTGCAGATAACAATTCCAAACCTGACGATGAATACCGTTTACGAGGTGCTGGTCGCCGGAGCGACGAAGAGCACTGTCAACCGTCATCTCGTTATACGAGGAAATTACAGCCTGCCTGGGACCCAGCTCGTCGCTCGCAACTGCGACAAAACGCCGCCTCTCATGCGTCGAAGCAACGAGGAATTGAGCGCCGGAGTTATAGCCGGGATGATCTGCGCCTGTTTCGCAGTAATGCTCGCAGTCGCGGCTCTGGTTCTGTGGAGGTGAGAGATTCGTTTCGAGCTCTTTCTTTCGGAATGCGATCGTTTTATTCAATTTTTTTTCCTTCTCTCGCGACCTTTCGCGGTACGTGCTACGATTTGTTCCAACGTTCAAAGCCCTCGACTCACGGCTATCGTGACCAAATAATTGGCGACTAAATAGTTGGCGCGATATGCGGAGACAATTATTACAGATAAAGCTTCCACGTTTACCGCGCTGCGTCGCAAATACACTGACCCACTCAATTGTCTCTTATCTCACCGGAGGCGATAGCAGCGCCGAGATAAATTCGTGTAGTCTACGCGCCTCTCCCCTCCCGCGAGATAATCGGCTCGATTGCGACACTGGTTTCCAACGTTTTTTATTCGAGCTTGGACGGCAATCATGAGACGACTGGACGAGACATCGTCCGGCTCGCGGGCGCTCCTGAATAACTTCGCCAGTGCCATACCGTAAGGATTTTCCGCTGAATTCATTGCTTCGTGTCTACGCAGTTCCAAGCGGATCGTTCAATTTTACTGCGCGAGACATCGTGACATAACTACCCCAAACTGCGTCGCATTTCAGACCCTCCTTGGCCAGTGAACCCTGATTGTACTTTTTTTTTTACCCGAAATTCGCGTTCTATGTTTCCGTATGTAAACTCGAGGGTAAAACTAATTGGGCCGCCTCTTAGGCGCCTTTTCAGAAAGTGCTTCCAAACGACCTACTGCTTCCTGGATTACCCGCCGAGAAACGTGCCGACTCTTCAGGAATGGGAAAACAGCAAGCAGGACGGCGAGAGGACCGCGGTGGCGGTTCAGAGATTCGTTCAGCACGTCGCCGCACTTCACGCCGACGGGGACATCGGCTTCAGCAAGGAGTTCGAGCTCTTTCCGAAGGAGACCGAGCTCTATCTGGCCGACAACTCCAAGCACGCCGAGAATCAGTCGAAGAATCGTTATGGAAATATAATTGCCTGTATGTGTTCGCAAGTAGCTTATCGTCGGACTCGGCTCCGCGTGCGATAATTTTTTATTTATTTATTTTTCCACCACTTTGATTATTCAGACGACCATTCACGAGTACGACTGTTATCTTGCCCGGGCGGATCGCCGAACAAGGGACAAGACTATATTAACGCGAATTACATAGACGGCTGGCAGAGATCGCGGGCCTACATCGGCACCCAGGGACCTCTGCCCTCGACCATCGATAGCTTCTGGCAGATGGTGTGGGAACAACGGGTCTCCATTATCGTCATGATCACCAATCTTGTGGAGCGCGGACGAGTAAGCCTTTTCAACATCGTCGCGTTATTCTCAATGTTGTTTGGTACGGTAAAGGTGGTGAATAATCTGGGTGGGCCATATTTACCACCTTCACGCTGTACGTATATATGATTTTTTTTTCTTCAACTAATCGATGCCTCTTTCTTTGCAGCCAAAGTGCGACATGTACTGGCCGAAAGAGGGCACCGAAAGCTATGGGCACATCCAGGTGACTCTGCTGCGGGAGGATGTTATGGCAACGTACACCATTCGTACTCTCCACATTCGACACCTAAAGGTATTGAATTTGAAATTAACCTGCCGGGGCATTTTTTTTCTAAATTATGAATATATGAATATTTGATCGAGCGTGTAATTATATTTATTCATTCATTAGTTTAACGAGTAGAAGCCCTTTTACAGGTCGATATCTATACTGTAAGAAAATGTTGGTCGATAATGAATTAACGGTATTGGAAACTTTTTCACAAAAACCGTTTCTGAAATTTCAAACACACGCTCGTTGCAATTTTACAGTAAAGATTTTATTGTTTATGAAAATGTTTGTATTTTTTTTTTTGCATTTGTAATTTTAATATCTGGTATTTTTATTTTTTTAAAATAGTACATTAATGTTCAATTAACGTGAGTAATGTAAGCAAATTTAAAGTTCCAGTACATTAAATTTAGGATTTATTTTTACCGTGTACATATCGGTCAAATATTGTAATGGTATTTGGAAGAGTCACACAATCATAATTATCATTTACCGTACATATCATCGACTGTGTAAATAATATTACACGAGAAGATAATAAGTGAATTAGGGGAATTATAAAGAGAAATTCTACAAAAGCAGATAAAGAAGAAGAAGAACGGAGTCAATGTGGGTGAGAGAACTGTCTACCAGTATCACTACACGGGATGGCCCGATCATGGAGTTCCCGATCATCCTCTTCCCGTTTTGAGTTTCATCAGGAAATCGTCGAACGCCAATCCACCCGCGGCTGGGCCGATAATCGTTCATTGCAGGTACGCTTCGTTTGCACACATTTTCTTTCTTATTCGGTTTACGGTTTAAATAATTATTCAGAAACAGATTACAATTTAATTAGATTTTATTTATATGTTATTAGATTAATAGATCATTATTTCTATTTTAAAACAGATTATTTTGAAATGGAAAGAAAATTCATCACTGTCATTATTATGTCCGATGCTGATTGTGTCATTGCGCGTTTTCAGTGCCGGTGTCGGTCGGACCGGGGCGTACATCGTCATCGACGCGATGCTGAAGCAAGCCAAGAGCAAAGGCGAGATAAATGTCTTCGGGTTTCTGAAACACATACGCACGCAACGATATTCTCTAGTCCAGACCGAGGAGCAGTACATATTCATCCACGACGCTCTCCAAGAGGCGATCGAGAGCGGCGAGACGAACATTCCATCGGACAATTTGCTGCAGCACGTGCAGGACATGCTTTCACCTTGCAATACGAAAATCGATCCGTGGAACAGTCTCGACGCTCAGTACAAGGTAGATAAATTCCATTCACGATTAATCGTGCGGAGAGTGTGAAGAAAACACGAAATATTAACCTATCTTCATTCCCAGCTCGTAACGTCATGGAAACCAAAGGATTTTAATCTAGTATCAGCAACGAAAGGATGTAACGTTAATAAAAATCGGAATCCCGAGATCGTGCCGATCGAAACGGCGCGGGTGCACTTGACGCCGAAAGCCGGAATCGACGGTAGCGATTACATAAATGCCACGTGGTTTCCAGGTAAATTTTTATACATTACTGCCTGATGGAGGAAACTTTGTTTCGGTAAAATAAAAATCGAGATGTTATAGAAAAAGTGTTCAGAATGTGCGAAAACATCGAAAAACATTTTTTATTTTGTTTCTCCTCCGATTGGATAATTTTACGGCTCCTTTAATCTTCGATCTTTTTGGTGAAGGTTTCCAGAGAAATCGGGAGTTCATCGTGACGCAACATCCATTGAAGAACACGATAAAGGAGTTTTGGCAGATGATGTGGGATCACAACGCCAAGACTGTCGTTATGTTGACGCAGTGCGATGAGGTATGTCGGAGATATGCAACAAAAATCGTGTCTCCCGATCGTATCTCATGATCGCCGAAAATTTTTCCGAAAACCAGGACTACCCGGAGTTCTGGCCGAGCGAGGGAGAAGAATTGAACACCGACAATTTCCGTGTACATCTCTGCGGTGTCAAGAAAACCGTCAGCGGTGTCGTCCTGCGGGAAATCGTTGTACGATCGTTGCAAGACGACTACGAACTGAGCGCGCGGATCGTACAAGGTCCCGTTACCCAAGCCGGCCCGTGGCCGCACAACAATAATCCCAAAGCGTTCGTCGATATTATCCAAGACTTTCACAGGGATTATCAGAACGGTCCGATCGTCGTGATGGACAGGTAAAGTATCGAGCCCTAATGACGGTAGTATTTATCGTGTCTCGCAACCTCCCAGAAACCCCGAGGAACAAGCTTATCTCGAAAAAGAAAAATAACAATATTAATAATGACCATTTTACGATTTCAGTTTCGGTGGAATAGAAGCCGGTCTCTTTATTCTCATGACGACCCTCATGAAGCAGCTGGAGTTCGAAAAGACCGCGGATATTTACATGTTCGCGAAGCTCCTGTACATGAAGCGACCCGGCATTCTCAGATCAAAGGTGATTACATCTGTAGACGAACTTTTTTGTCTATATATAATTCATATCTAAGCTGGGCAAAGTACCAAAAAATTCTTCAAGTGTAAAGTATCAAGTACTTTTTGTACATGAAGTATTTTTTCAGAACTTTTCGCAATTAGGGTCGTAGCGTTAAGCGTTATAGGTTTTGAAAAAAGGTACAAAGTAATTTGCCCATGGCTTACACATTGTAAAGAATGACTAACTGAAATATTTGTGATTCCTTGTTTTGAGGCTACGTTTTGATCTATCCTTCATTTGCTTTTTGATTTAAAAAAAACGAGATGGATCCCTTCGCGTCCCTTCTAGTTTATAAAAAAAAATGTTCTAAAAATAGAAAAATGGAAAGAGGGAGACTTCTCGTTTTTTTTTAATCGAATTTTTTTAAAAATCTTGTTAAAATTATACTTGAAGTACTTCAAGTACCAAAGAAGTGCCCGCTCCTTCAAGTCCTAGCTGGTTCCGATTCATATTATTATCCTTATGATTATCATATGTCGGAATTTTTTGTTTTCAGGATGACTACGCTCTCGTGTATCAGTGCCTGGAAGCCGTGCTATCGTCGAAATCGCGAGTGGAGCCGGATCTCTACATAATGGCGAACGGTCACGTGAATTGTGTCAACGACTCTAACGACATGTCGTCCATGCAGCAGCACGTGCCGATGGATTATCCAGTGAAAACCCCGACGATCCGTGAATACACGGGCGGCGACCCGGTGACGGAGTACGTGCAGGAATACACGATGCCGAACCGTCTTAATCACATGAACGAGAGGGGCTGCACGACGATCGACGGCTGCGCCGATTACGACGAGCACATGCTGACCGACGGCGCCGCGATACCTCTCAGGAATCAAAATTACGCGAATCACTCGGGAGGTACTATACCCATAGACACCAATGGCTACATCACCAATGGAAGTATGAGAATACCTCCCGAAGGAATGGAAGCAACGTGCGTGATTGCTCCACAATGATGGAGGGATTTTTCATTGCAGACTGATGATGCGAGCTCGCACGGGACTGTCGTGGAGCTGCCAATGAATGTGCGCGCGGTCCGATCGAGTTGCACGCAATTGACAAACGACTGGCACGGTCACTGCACCAAGCTGGCGGACGGGAGAGGTGACACGACGTTTCCACGTAAAGCTCATCATCACTATTACGGCGATCATATTTAAGACGTTAACGAAAAACCCGTCTTCTGACTTCCCCGCTCCACCCATTCGGCCGTCTCGAGATGTGATATTTGGGGAGGGAAAAACGAAACAAACTGCGTTCTTTTTACCAATTCAATCGATACGAAGGCCCGTTTTTTTTAGTCGACGACGAAAAAACACTTCAAATGAATTTGCCGGACTCGGAAAAGAGATTACGGATGGCGATTGACGTACATCGTCCACTAGTCCACACAGAAAACGTGAAACCGAAAAAAAAATAATAATAAAACAAAAAAATCATCTATCCGTTACAAATTATATATATTTTAATTGTAAATAATTTTATGGACCATCCGACAAACCTAGTTGCCAAAGAATTAGGTGTTAAACTGTATTTTTAGTCGAAATGTGTGTAGGTCAAAGAGAAAACGGCGGAGAAGCGTGTACATAAGCGTGCGTGGTTTATCACTCGATCGTTTGTCCTTCGTTTTGTTTTCTGTATTTTTTTTTGCATCCGTACAGGCTTTTTGAGCTCTGTGTCTTGCCGAGGGATACCTTTAATAAACGTTCACATGTGTACATGAGATTTAATGAAAAAAAAGTGATTATCTGTAGCGATTCTCTGCGGCTAAACAATTAAGGTATTCGAAAACCCCGCGACATACATCGATTGGATTTAGACTGAGTAACGAATCGCATAAGTCACCCGATATTATATATAAATATGTGTGTATCAATAGGTTTTTTCGCGAATTTGTATATTTTAAAATCGTGCGTAAAATTATAGCACGGAAATTCCATATTGACTGCCAATATTGAAATTTTTTTTATTCGATCGAAACAGCGATTTAGCGTTACACATTTAGCTTCAAATTAATTCGAGGGTCGACTTGACTTCAAAATAAAATTAACCAGCCGAGGGCCTAAGGCGGGCTTAAAACGTATTTTTTAACGTAAAAACTTTACCTTCAATCGTCAGCACCACAAGAGGAAAACCAATTTTTTCCGGTTTCGATAAGCGCGACTTTCACAAAGTTTAAAATAACAAGGCTTAACGGACAGCACCGCTGCATTGACATTTTATAAAAACGTCTTCCTTCCGAAAATTATTATCGACAAAAATAGCGCACACTCGTCGATAATTAACACCGAATAAATCGAAATTGCTATTCGTTAATTAAAAAAAAAACTTTTGGAAAACGTTCTACGCTTCACCTATCGACGCACTGATGAGAAGGTGTTTCTAAAGACTGAAATATATTATTCTTTCTCAATAAAAAAAAAAACAAAAAATAAAAAAAATAAAACCACGATCGAAGTACGCGGTGTATGTATGTGTGTGTGGAATATGTAAAAAAAAAATCATTATCTCAAGATATTACGAAAGAAGGGCGAGAATCAAATTTTTTCATACATTTTATTACGCGAATGCGTCACATGACCGACGACAATTCGTTAATCTATCGTTACGATGCGGTTATCGAGTTCAAAAAAAGAAAGGAAAAGAAAAAATCGAGTTTGCAAAGTTAAGGAGGACGCAAGGTCTCCGACTACCGCCTAGGTCGATGTAGAAAGTACATAGAGTAATAGTGCGAAGATTTAAAAAAAAAAAAAATGAATTAAACATGAGAACAACTAACGTCCCTCCAGTGCGTTCGACATCTATAGAATATTGTCTCAAAGTCACGATATAAAAAAAAAACGAATAGAAAAAAGAATTAAGGTCAACGCCTAGGATAAAGAGATATAATAAATCATTAAGAAGTCGACCTCGTGTGTCCATAGCAATGTAAGGGAAGAATATTCATTAACAAACAAACAAAAAGAAGAAACCGTTTAGATCGTACGCGGAAGAAGGCTCTCTCTGTGTTGATGAAAAGTGTTAAGAAGAATTAAAAAAGAAAAAAAGACGATTATAAGAAATGTTATTGAAGTATAAAAAAAATAATTATTCACGCAAAAAATACTACGGATATTTCGATCGCTGATCAATTGAAAGGAGGGCCTGTGCCGAGATGACTTCTTGGCCGAGATGGCCGTACTCTCTCCTGTGTCTGTTTTACGCTATCGATATGTAGGTACGAAATTGTACTAAACGCTGTATCATTATGCTATTTAGATATATGAATATATATATAAATATATATATATATATATATAAACACATGTATATACTCCTTAAAACGAAAGAAAATAGATGTGTATAGAGAGATGTATTAGATTCTAGTCAGTGTACTGTTTAGGAGAGGCGAGACGCGTGATTGATATTGGACATACGACCGGCGAATTCGATTATTAAAGTATATATATATATAAAGATCGACGCGAATCAACGCGTGAGAGCTTTGTCAAATTGCTGAACGTTGTACATCCTAGAATTGTATGTTTGACGTCATCGATGGAAATAAGTAAGGATATTATTATACTATCACGAATTACAATCGAACTAACCACAATCAGAATTAATAAAAAAATTAATGATAAAAAAAACAAAAAATGGAAAATCGCAAGGATAGTGTAATGTGATAGATGACCGGTTGCGAGGAAGAATTTGGCCCGGGCTTTTTGAAACCTCCATGAAAGCACACACACACAAACACACAACGAACCAGTGAATCCGTACCGTTTGAGTGCACAAAAAATCTCGAGGTATCGTTATCGCTACTGTCCGAATGATGAGCGCACTCGGTAGAGCATCGTTCACGAGAAATTCATTTGAGCCAAAAATCACTTCCGCAAGAAATCAACTTTGGAGAAACATCGATTTATCCGAATCTGTTACATTATATGAATGGTCCCGAAAATTCATGTTTTTACCGGAATCCGTCACTTCCGATCGAAAACCTAAATTTTCGGGCGTTGTAAGATTCGAATACATGATGTTTCTTCATCGTAGACACTTTTTGGCTGAAATTGATTTAACGTCGATGATACCCTATCGCGCACTTCCGTAAAAGGGGATATAAAAAGAATTTTTTAAAATAAATAAAAAATCCGATGGAGATGTTGGCAAACGAAGATTCGACGAGGTTCGAAGCGATCGCACGATAGGTCATATCGACGTATCAGGGTAGAAGGGAGAGAGTTTACAACGAGCCGTCCCGTGACGGTACCGCGCGGCAAGACGTCTTACACTCTTCGTCTCTATCTAAATCTGTCTTTCTTACAGTATCTTGCCGACCAATTAAAAACTAAGCTATCATAAAAAAAAACAACGTGCACGAGTTCATAGGATCGTAAGAAAAAAAATCGGGCGTCAGACTGTTTCTTGCTCGGCGATTACCGCGGTTTAATAGATTTATTTTTAATTTTTTAATTTTCGTACTTTCAACTGCGCTTACGTTTTGTATAACAGTTAATATCTACATCGAATTCACCGCTGAATAAAACACACACGACTCTCTCATTTTTGCCAAAAAAAAAGAAAGAAGAAAATATAAAAACATCGCAAACTTGATATTTGTGCCATTTATTCGTTCGACACTTGTTCGTTTGAGCGTTTACTCGCGTTAAGAACGATACGCATACATAAGTTATTTAATCTTTTGTATCTTTATACTGTGAACGAAAAGAAAACAAACGAAAAATAATAGATGCACCGGTGCAACTACTGACGCGCAATCGTAACTGTTAATTTGGATGTTTAACGATTTTGTTTATTACGTCGTAGTGGTTGAACGAGTGCCACGGTACGAAATATTTTTGTCATTCCAATCAGTATTTGTAAATAGACATTGTAAATAACATAAGCATCCATAGAATTATAAAAACGAAAAAAACAACAACAACAAAAAGTAACAAAAAAAAAAACTAATCTTATCGTTAGAGGATTATTATGATTACCATTATAGGAAATTATTTGTATTAAAACGACAAAACGTATATCACCTATGCGAATAAATAAATATTGACAGCGATGAATCGTTACGATGTGAAATTGTGTATCCGAGTATATACAATGTTAAACGAGAGTTATAATTGCTCCGTGTGGCTTTCAGTGTATGTCACTGCATAGAGAAATATCGTAGTTTGACCAGTCGACCAACAGACCATCGAAAAAAAAGAAGGAGGAAACAACGGTTCCTCGAATATCAGAATTCACGAATCTACGACTACTGTATTACCGTCACAATTTATCATTAAAAGAAAATAAAAAACCAAAAAAAAATTGATCCACGTCTTTTGTACTATACATCGTATACCGAAAGAAGAAAAGAAAAAAAATGGGTATCGTAGAAGAGATGAACACAGTCATCTTTCGGAAGTTGATAGAATTCCGATCACGCCGTTATTCGCGATTTATACGCATGGCCACGCCGTACGATCGCGCGTGCCATGAAAGTTACGTTCGCATCAACGGCGCATTATAGTGAGTTATTGTAATCATAAATCGATGTAATAAAACTGTCTATTGATTCTCGTCCGTGTAGGATTTATGCGAACGTTCGAGCCGTCGAAGTACCCCGCTAAAGTTATTAGTCTCGTCAAAATAACAATAAAAAAATAACGCATCAAAACAACACGACATTTAAAAAATAACAATAACATTTTTAATGTTATTTCCTTGTTGCGTTGATTTTGAGTTAATTTTATTTCGACGTGTCACCGTGAATCTACGGATATTGTGTGATTGGCGCAAAATGAATACACTCAATTACTAGAAAAATACGTCTTTATTGTACACGGAGCATTAATATCAGTACTCGAAGACAATCCAGTGTGCCTATATATAGTTGTTTGGGGCTGTTCGTTTTTAGCATTTTTATCATTTCATCCGTTTCGTTAAATCTCTTAATTAGGTTTCGATTTTAGCGCATAAAGATTGGAATATACTTTAAGTCTTGACATTCAGTACATTTAGACGGTGATGGTAAAGTCTTTCGGTGACTTTGACAACGAGTTGCACACCGGTCCGGGTCTCTTCTGATGGAGTCTCAGTTTCATGTCGATGTCGCACTCGGCCTCGCTAGTCTCGTGCGCGTCGGTGAAGCCGGTCGGTGGCTTGAGCTCGAGAGTCGAGAGCTCGCTTCCCCAGTCCTCCGGTCTCTCGCGGGCCGGATACCTCGCGTTAAGCTGAAAGTTTCTCGCGCCCTTGGGCTCGTTCAGGAGACACAGCGACTCGACGGAACGCCGGCTGGCGGTTTCCGGCCTCGAGCGGTCGGAACCACTTTGTCGGTTGCGGCTCGCCGATCCCGATCGGTGACTCGGCGAGGGACTCGTCGAGTAGGGACGCGCCGTTTCCGGGTCCGACAGCTTCAATCCCAGCCGGGCCACTCCTGAATTCGCCGCGCGACTGCTCTCGATCGTCACCTCGGGCGTCACCCCTCGGCTTCTTTAAATATCAATAAAATAGCCAGGCGGTTTTTCACGGCGGTAACTAAATCGTGGAAATGTTCGCATGAATTCGCATGAATAATGTCGTCTGTTCAGAAATTTTTCGCTATCCGCCGTTCGTGACAATTCGCCACACCGTGCAAACAACGACGACGTTAAGGATGCTTCACACGTAGATTCCCAGCCGAAAGTGAGATTCAGCGAGAATTTGAACGCTTTCTAATGGTATGCAAATCTGAAAAAATCAACTGTATTAAAAGTGTCACGGAAATTTTTTTTTTTAAATAATAACGTCCAAAAGTTATTAACAAATTGCTAAAAAAAATGGTTCTACAAATAGCCGGTAAACCTTTTCTTTCTTTTTTCAAATGAATTCATCGATTTTCTAGAAGCCACGTGAATTTTTTCAGAATTTTTATACATTTTGAATTTTTCGTTTTCGCATATCGCGAAGTACTGAAATTTGGATCGAATTAAACTTTTGGTTGGGAATTTATATGTGATGCATCTTTGAGGTAAGGGTACCAATGCTCGAACGGTCAAAAGTATCCCCGGATTCCTGCAATTATTAATTGGTCAAGAACAAAGTACTTTCATATTAAAATTAAAGTAAATTATTGAAAATAAAGTGTTCCCAATATTTTTAATACACTGAACATTAATTTTTCCTCGTAATTGTACATGAAATCTAATGTACCAATATACAATTTTTTGCATAACAACTTCCAGTCCGGCGAAACCAAATTTTATACAAATTTTATTTACAGTGTAAACCTAGTATAATTTTTTTCTGTCCATCAAACAATAGTAAGTGTCAAATTGGGTTTTTAATCATTCTTTTGGAATATATCAAATCTGCGTGGGAGTGTCCGACAACCGGGACGTGTCCGAGCATTGGTACCTTATATCCCTATCGGCAGATCGAGATACGGACGGTGTAGGCAGCTTACCTCGGCTTCTCCAGCCTGGGAAACGTTTTCCTCTCAGAAATTGGTGACGGCTCGGTTGATGTACTTGATTCTTGGGTGTGGTACAGCACATCTGTAACAGCAGGACAGGAGAGGATCGATAGATCGCGATCGTGGTAATTAGTACCGCTGTGAATGGCTATCGAGTCAGATGCAAACACAGAAGACCGAATACTAACTTACTATGATGAACCGGTCTAGGGAACAGTGCCAGTCGCTGTTCCCTCCCGCGCTGAGGACCCGAGTTCGGGCCTGGCGAGCGCGCTATTATCGACGCCGGTCCCGAGTCGTCGAGATGATTCGACGATTCCGTTCGACTGCTCGTTCCTACCTCCGTGTCGCTGTCCGATCCCAGCGTGTCGTACTCCTCCGATTCGGATTTGAACGATTTCGATTTGCGTCTGGCGCGTCCTCGGACTTTTGTGTACTGGTCGGGATCGCACTGTGCGGACGATACAAAGGAATAGTAGTTAAATTAACGATTACCATAGGGAGGGAGAGGAACGGGGCAAAAAGAAAAACCATAATGAAAATTTAAAAAATTGCTGAACGCAGTCGATTTTTTATAGAGCTGGGCAGTACTTCAAGTACAGAAGTACTTTTTAGTGCTTCAAGTACCAACTACGAGTACTTTTTGAGTACCCGCTCGCATTATAGATATTCGATGAGTACGATGAGCATGACATCCTGTTTCTCTTAATATATGATTATCCGTGTAAACTCTTCAATAATTGTAATTTAAACGAGGATTTATTTTCAAAAAATAATGTTAAAAAACACGAGAAGGGATCGAAAGACGCTTTTCGTTTTTTTAAATAAAATTTTGTATGTAATTTTCTAGTGGATTTTTTTTAATGAAAAAAATGAAAAATAGATTAAAAATAGACTCAAAACGACGAATTACAAAAATTTGAGTTTGCGATTTTTTACAATGAAGAAGCCATGGACGTTTGCACTTTTTTTTACAGCCTAGGCAACGCTTATCGCTGCGAACCTAATTGCGAGAGGTAGTTGGATAAAGTACTGGGTACGGCAAGTACTCAGTATTTCGTACTTGGAGTATTTTTTGTTGCTTTGCCCAGCTCTGATTTTTGCCCGCCTGTTCAATTCGACCCGCTGTAACTCTTATCCTTCCGGATCGTGTACCTGCGCTCCCTGAAGCATAGTCTCGCTTCTCTCGTAGAAGTATCCCTGTCTCGGATTCGCTGAATGATTCTCCTGCTCGGCGAGATGAAACGTCGCGTACGGATATATTTCCTCGGAGTACTCGGGTATGCGTTCCAGAGCGCTTATCTCCCGACCCGGCGATTGACTTCCGGGTTTCCTTACCGTGGCGTAGTACTGTTCCCTCTGTTCCATGTTGTGTTTGTTGTCGAGGGCCGCCTGTGTCTGCGAGTTCGGATCGTTCGAGGCTCTCGTCCTTCCCGAATCTGTTTGGATAGAAAGCGTGGCTCACGTTACATTTCGCGCTTATACAAAGCGTATTTTCTTATTCTAATTGAGCCGGAGCATGTTTGTTAATTGGACGGTTTCATACGCGAACGAGGCAATTTCCATGCAAATTGGCTACGCCGCTGATAGAATGAAACGGGCGAAAGTTTCCCAGGCGAGGACCTAATTACCGAATGAACCATATTTTCCCCGACCCTTTTATCGCGGGAGTGACCGGAGCGCAGCAGCCCCGTTGCGGAGCTCACTGAGCTCGCTCTTCCCATTCGCTCTTGTATAATGGAGGATTTAATTTATCGGCATAAACAGAGGCCCGCCCGGGGGTATGACTCACGTGTTCGTAGGCAAAAGCAAACACCGGCGACGACCAAAATAACAGCAACGACCGATATTACGCTCGGTGCGAGGACTTGAGCGTCCAGATACAATGGCGTATCCTCGCTGGCGTGCGGCGGCCCTCCGTATATCCTCGTGTTTCCCGAAGGACTCAGCGTGCTGAATAAGTATTCCGCCTGGGTCGAGCCCGCATTGTTGTAAGCGGTCACCCTCAATTCGTAACTTGTGCCGCTCTGCAAGTCCACTATGGGAAACCTCGACTGTGGCGAAACGTTGTTTGATACTGCAACAAATTAAATTACTTTGACTATCCATCACCCTTAACGTCCGCGATTTATAAGCGGTTGACGTTAGCCCGTCCGATAATCACTCGAGTTACTTTTCAGCCAGAACTTTACGCGACGAATAAAATACGATAAAGAAATTAATTAAATCGTTACCCAATTGTAAACTTCGTTAAACGCGCATGACTGTTTTTATAAAGAAATTAATTAAATCGTTACCCAATATTAAACTTCGTTAAACGCGCATGACTGTTTTTATAAAGAAATTAATTAAACGGTTACCCAGTATTAAACTTCGTTAAACGCGCACGACTGTTTTTATAATGAAATTAATTAAACGGTTACCCAGTAGTGAACTTCGTTAAACGCGCACGACTTATTTATAAAGAAATTAATTAAACGGTTACCCAGTAGTGAACTTCGTTAAACGCGCACGACTTATTTATAAAGAAATTAATTAAACGGTTACCCAGTAGTGAACATCGTTAAACGCGCATGGCTCTTTTTACCGTGAAAATGATAAATTCATCGCGACTGCCATGGAGAACCACACAACCTTCACAATACGTTTTTTCAATTTTATAATTTATTTTAATTAAAAAATACTGTTCTTGATAGAAAAAAATTAAGAAGACAATTAATTGTGGAGCTTCGTTAAACGTGCTTACCACCTTTTACCGTGAATATGAAATGATCGCTGTGACTGCGACCGAGAGGTGTCGGTCTCTCCCACACATATCTTTACAATAATTGTCTTGTAATTTAAAAAATAAATAAAAAATAAATTAAAAAAAAATTAGACGTATAGTTTTTGATGATAAAAAAATGTCTACAATTAACAAGAAAATGAATTCTGAAGCTTCGTTACAGGTGCATACATCTTCCCATCGTAAACTCCATCGCGGACGTCGTCCAATAATCCCTCGAATTACATTTCGCCCAGAACCACACGCGACGATAAAGAAATAAATAAAAATCGTTACCCAATAGCCAATCGCCAGGTAGTCTGCGGTACTCGACGACGAGGTAGAGAAGCGGACATCCGCCGTCCTGCCAGGTCGCCATCTCGAGCACGACCGAGGTCGTATTAATCCTGATGAGATGCTGTTTGGCCGGGGCCAGGGGCTTCGAGCCGTTTGTCTTCGCCGATACCGTTTGGCTCGCGCTTCCGCTGCCGATCCGATTGAACGCCGCCAAAGTGAATTGGTATTTAGTGCCGCACTGTAATCCACCGAGGAGATGAGTGTTGGCACGACGATCCAGCATGACCTCCTCCCACTCGGCGAATTCGCGTCGATAAGCCAATACAAATCCTTTTATCGGTGCACCGCCGTTGTCACCCTGTTTCCATTGTAGCTGCACCGCGTCCATCGTCGTACCGGTCGCCAACAGAGTCGGCGGTGTCGGTGGAACTTTGGGGCGAAGTTTGCCAATTAGAGATTTCGCTCTTACTGCCAGTTCGATGACACGACGGGGGTTGGGCGGGGAGTCGGGAGCGGCAAAAGGGATCCGGGAAATGACGAAACAGGGGGGATGAACATCAGCCCTGTCTCACCAACACAAAACCCACCACCCTTACGAATCCGTCAGAGTGTGCGAAAAGCCTCTTATATATTTCCTGTTCATTATTGTCGCCGCGCGTACGTGACTCTCCCAAAACTTTGGTAATCTAAGTTACCCGGAGGTATTCGCGGGTTTCACCGGCTCGACTTTCCCGTCGATGAACTTGAGCTTTCGGTCCGAGCTATAACGTTTGCGCATGAACCACGGCAGACGTCCCGCAAAGCCGATTCAAAAGTTTCGATCTAAAAAAAAAGAAGAAGAAAAAAGTGGATATATAAAAATAAATTTGAAAAATAATCTAACGTCGAAGAGGGTCGCATCGACGGCTATGAAAATTCTCGTTACCGCACTCTTGCCCGATGCACCGGCTCGAATAACTGGAAACCGCGAAGTAATTTCCATTGCTAATTTGATGGCAATTGCGGGACGGTTCTGGAGCCCTCTGAGGGTCGCGAAACGCGCGCATCGATCGGAGCAACGATAAACACATCGCGCGAGCCGGAAGAGGCAAAAGCAGGGGACTATCGATTAGGCCCTTTGTCAAAGCCAAAACTCAATCGTATTCTGTGTGTAGATGTGTAGTGTGCACATCTCGGTACGTTACGTCGAGAAACCGAGTATATTGAATCCACTCGACGAATGCGGCCGGGGGAGGAGGGAGAACGGGGCGTGCAGACTCTGTCGTTGCGGAGGATCGATCAAAGAGGATGGGGGAGAAATGCCGCGGAGATTACCTTGTACTTGGAGTGAGTAAACGATCTCGTCCGAGCCAACGCTGTTCTTCACGTGACAAGAATAATTGCCCTCTTGAGACCTTTGTACGTTTCGCATCGTCAACGTATTGTCCGGTCCGATATCGAATCTGTAAAATGAATATTGCAAAGGATCATCGCCGTCGGGGAGGGAAAATTAAAAACTCACTCTCATCGCGAATGCGAACCAGACGTATCGGTCTGTCCCACACAAACCACAATTATTTTTTGGTGATTCCACATTTTTTTTTAGTTAATAATACAGTTCTTGATTCAAAAAATTCTAGGATTAACAAGAAAATGAATTGTGGAGCTTCGTCAAACGTGGGTCCCTTTTTTACCGTGAAAATGAAAAATTCGTCGCGACTGCGAACGAGATTATTATTTTATTTTTTTTGTAATTTAACAATTTTTTTTCTAGTTAAAAATACAGTTCTTAACAACAAAAAAAGATTCTAAAATTAAGAAGAAAATAAATTGTGCAGTTTCGTTGAACGTGCATACCTCTTTGTACCGTGTCGCTGGTGTAGTGAGAATAAGAAGTAAAACTCGTGAAGGCTCACCTCTGATGTTTCTGCAATTTAACATCTCCGTGACGCCATTCTACGGTCGGAACCGGTACGCCGACGGAAAAGCAAGGGAGATTAACGTCCACGCGCCAGGGCGTTATTACCGGTACTCCGAAAGACACAATGGCCGCTGGAACTAAAATTTCATCGTTCAAGTTAAAAATTAATAATCGTGCACGATTCTAGTTAATCGAACATTTTTATTTTAATCCGATTCGATACGCCTATTTTGTATTCAAGCCAGTATGCATTTAAAAAAAAAAAAAAAAAATTAGAGGATTTATGCAACTGCTGTACGAACGAGGCAGAACAGGGTCGGTAGCGTTTTGATAATCGCAACTCTACCCTGTGGCTCTCCGAGTCTCAGAGGCCCCGAGGACCGGGCGCAATTCCCCGCGAGAACAGAGACGCACAGCGCCGAGCCTCATTTGAATTCAACGGGAAAAAGACCATTATATCCTTGCGACTGCTCGTTAACGCTTTGTATTTACCTTCTTCAGCAGCGGAACGAGCAGCGCCGGGCAACGGGAGGAAGAAGAAAGCCGGCCGAAGGGCCTGGAACTGCTTTAACGAGACGAGATAAGTTGTGCGTTTGACTGAGATACGGAGCGACCGGGAAGATGGGTCGTCCAGTAGCCAGACAAAAGTATATGCAGCGTGGAGTACTGTAGTTATAGAGAATATACTTTATTCTCCAATTCAGTATCCAATTATTCGCCAGGGAATCGGGTGTTTATATTCCGCCGGAGGCTCAGAGGAAAATTGAATCTGCTCCGGGGACGGCGCGGCAATCGGTCGACCAGCACGCAGACTGCGGCACGATGAAGTTTTGTTGGAAAAAAAATAAAGTAAAATAAAAAAAAAAGTTTTCGAGTAACCGAGAACGAGAGAGGAACTCTATTTTATATACGTATATATAGAGAGATCCGTTCATTGCATAAATTCCTCCTACAAGATTGTCCATTATTTCTTTTACTCTTGCTAGTCCTTTTCCAGCCTCGAATCTCGAGGACCACTGAAACTTTACGGGAACAAAGGGATTCATTGATTGCCGATAGGAAACTCGGAGGATCGCGCCGACTCTGCTTTTTCCCCTCGATCCGCAAGCTTTTTACTATTCGTTGTACTTTAATATGTATCGAGGAGATTTCGTCGATTTCAGAGAAAAAAAATCGGGTTTTATTTTTCCCAAAGGTAATAAAACATTTTATCCGAAATCCCTTCAATTCAGTAAACAAAAAAAAAAGGTACGAAATATTAAAAAACGCGATCAGGTTGTTGGGATTGTAAAAAATCTCCTGCCCGACCTCGCTTCCCGTGGGCGAGCTGGAGCGGGGTCTGAGCCTGGCTACTCCAGTGCTGTCACATGGTTTTACATGTAATTGGGCTTATCATGTCTTCTACCTGTACTGTACTCTACCAGCTATACAGCTGTCAACTACAAACTGCTACATCTCGCTTACTAAATTGTTTGCTCTACATATTCTGTACTACTCCTGTTCTAGTTTTAATTACAAATCTACACTAAATTTGGTACTTTTTGTATTGCAATCGTACTTAGGGAATCTATCCCTATATCAAATAAATTTCTATGTATCTAAAAATGATTTTTGCGGACCGGAAGTGACCCTTACGAACGATCGGTAATGGTAATTTTCCGTTCGCGCCAATCGGCTCTAGTTTTATAAACAAAAGTGCAAACTAAAATTGTCAACGACACGAAATAAAAGGACAAGTTTGCATGTTCAATCCTGAACAAACAAGTTTGTCAGTTACAACAGTTAACAAAATTATTTTCACGAAACTTTGTATGCTGATTTTACGAAATTATTTTTCACTGTGTAGTTGGCGTAGTAAGTTATAGAAAAATTGTCGTCTGAGAGGATAATCCGCGCGCTTTATTGCGGTGTGAGAAAGGGGAAAGAGCAACACCGTGTTAGCAATGACGGGCCGTAAAAGTAGGGATCAAAAAAGAGAACGGTAAGAAGCGCGATATAATTTATAAACTTAGTCCGTCGATCGAGTGAACGTTAAAAAATATGTAAAAAAATGGTACCATCCGGCTCTAGTTTTACAAACAAAATGATAAACTAAAATTACTAATGACACGAGAAATGACGGACAGGTTTGTATATTCAAACCTGAACAAACGAGCTTATCACTTAACAAAATAATTTTTACGAAACTTCGTATTCAAATTTTACGATATTATTTTTTCCTGTACAGTCGTGGCGTAGTGACTTATAAAAAATGCTGCCAGTGTAGTAAGTTATAGAAAAATCTCGCGTTTTATTACGGTGGTAGAGATTAAAAAAAGCAAAACCGTGTTAGTAACGACGGGCCGTAAAAGTGGTGATAAAATAAGAGAGCAATGGGAGGCGCGCGATACAGTTTATAAATTTGGTTCGTCGATCGGGAGGACGTTAAAAAATACGAAGGGCTCAGGAAGGTAGATTACGGATTTTCCGCGAGACCACTAGCGCACCGGATTCTTTTCGGTCTGCGGAGGGTCTCGCGAGCGGGGTCCGCGCCGGCTGTAATCGTCGAGTCGATAGTCGATGGTCCAGAACACAGAACGGGAGAGTGGGCGAGCAGTCCGATTTTCTCGTCCTTAAATCAGAGGGCTCTCTCGCTCGACTACGCGCCGTAATTACGTAGTCACTCACTGGATGTACTGGGCTGAAGTTTGATGACCGGGGTGCGGGGTCCCTCGCCGACTCTCGTCGACGCCGTGACCCATGCCTCGTAAGATTCCCGGAGCTTCAGACCGACAGCGTCGTAGTGCAGATCCTGTGCAGCCAGGGAGCCTTTAATGATCTTTACTTCCTGGCCCTGATCCAAAGCTCGTATATAAACGGTGTACTTTGTGAGCACGCCGTTCGGTCGTCTTGGTGGTAGCCAGGATATAACCACGGAATTCTCGGCACTCGCGACCGCCTTCACCCTCTCCGGTGCATCGGGTACTGCGGAGACAAAAAAACACATTTCAGACATCTCGAAAAATTATAAATTTTCACATTACTCTCGCATGATTTACTCTCATCCGCAAAGTTCCTCTCCGGCGAGAAAGCATCTTCGGCGATTATTTGGCTCTGACAGCGGAAAATAAACGAGTGCCAAAAATGGACTGACGTTTTTTTTATGGTAAAAAAAATGTTATAAAATTGTAACCGATTTGTGGATTCTCGCCGGAGTCAATTCCAACCGTGCACGGCGGTAATTTGACTTTACTAATAATAATAATTATTATCTAACTTCAGGGCATCGGGTACTGCAGGGAAAAAAGAGCACACGTTTCACACGTCCCGAAAGATTATAAATTTTCGCATTACTCTCGCGTGATTTACTCGCATCCGCAAGGCTCCTTTCCGCAAGAAATCGCATCTTCCGCGATTATTTGGCTCCCTCCGGAGGAGGAAAGTAAGAGAGTGCCAAAAATGAGCAGACGTTTTTCCGTTGGTAAAAAAAAAACGTTATAAAATTCTAACTGATTTATGGATTCTCGCCGAAGTCAATTACAACCCCGCACGGTGGTAACCCGCCTTCCGGACGAAGTTTCAGTTTCGAACTGTGTGAGAAAAAAATAAAGAAAAAAAATAATTATCTAACTCGACGCACGCGGTTCGCGAGTATAAAGCGATAAATAACGTGGCTATAAAGACTCCCGACGAAAAATCGCACTCCAGCACCCGTACGGTGGCGTAACAATTAACTTAGTTTCGAGCGAATTTGCGTATACGAGGAGCGAACCGACTAATAAAGCGCGAGCGAGTTCTGATGTGTCCCTGTGTTATAGTTATAACGCCCCATACACAACTCGTACGGATTACGTAATGCACGCAGCGGAGAGTATCTCGCACGGCCAGCCGAGTGCGATATATATTCTCACCGCTTCACCGTCGCACACGTTTTATGTCCAAGCAACTTCGAGAGCAATGATAAACGGGCTGTTTCGATAGAGGATACCCCCCGTGCCGGTATAAACTTTCCGGTATGCAACATAGCCCGCGGAGAGAACGTGATGCAAATGTTGAAAATGTTTTCCACCACCGGCACCGTCCCCTCCCCCTCCCCGGAGTATAACCAACGATGAAACTGCTGTGCGTTCAACAACACGCTTGGATATATATCTCTACCCCGTGAGCGTATACCAGAGCTTTACACGACGAGCCGTAAATGGCCTATTTGCTACGGCGCTTCTATCCAATAACCGGACTGTTGACGATTCGATCGCTCTGGAATAACTATAGCTTATCCACCGGTCGCTCGCCCTAATCAGCTCCTCCTGCCGTCGTCGGAACGTGGTGCAAGATAATCCGATATACATGTGAGAACTATCATTATAAAAATTCAAACGAATGGCATCTTTGCCAACAAAAAAATTGTAAAAACATATAGTCATTCCAATATGCAATAATTGTATTATTGCATATTGGAATAATACATGCATGCAATAAATGTATTATTATTATTATTATTATTATTATTATTCCGATTTCTTGGCGGGCTCGAGGGGTAAAAATTGAATATCGTTCATGGGTTTACCGGCTTCCTCGGTGGTGCAAGACACCGGGTTGCTGCTGACACCCTCGCCGGCTCTCGTGTATGCCAATACTTGAACAGTGTAATTGGTGTAAGGATTGAGACCGTGAAGAACGCTGCTCAGTGCGTGAGCGGTCTTCGTCTCCCGGGAGCCATGAATCTCGGCCGCTAAGCCGTTGGTCGGTTCGTACAGGAGCTTGTAACCCTGCACGACCCCGTGAACTCTGTCGGACGGCGGTTGCTTCCAGGTCACTTGGATGTTCTGCCCGTTCAGCGCCGTGCAAGCGACATTCTGCGGCGGTGCGCTTGGAACTGTGTCAAATATTATAAATTCCATCGAAACCGAGTAGAGGCGTGTGGCACGGGTATATACGTATATAGAGCATAGATATATACACGTGCACACGGCAGAGATAGAGGAATTGGAAGTCGGTAGGATGGACATAGGGTGTTCCAGACACGGAACGCGGTGGGGCGGACCGAGGAGACGCGCCGGCATGCCAAACGTCCGCTGGTCCGCTCTCGGCGGGGACGTAAAGTTGACGCGACGGGCTCAGCCTGCTGAAGCCCACTTTTTTTTCCGAGCCACTTGGTATATAAAATTGCCCCGGCTCTCGGAGAACTGACTCGCTTTAGAGAAAAATAAAAAAAGAAAAAAAAAATTGGAACTGCCCTCTCTGGGAGAATTGACTCGATTTGGAAAAATTGAAGATAAAATAACAAAAATAAAGAAATTCCCGCACGAAACTTCGATTAATTCTTCGCATATCTCTCCGACGTTAATTCGTTCGACAGAGCAAAAAAAAATAAATTAAAAAACCACGAGTGAATGCGCTTGCAAAAAAAAAATTAATTAATCAAAAACTGTTTGTCTCTACGCGAGGGTTTTGCAATATTGATTCAGGATAAGAGCTCGCGATATCGTTGACGGCCGGAAACTCGTGAGCAACTCCGAAGCGGATACAAACTATGAAACTTGCAAAGCTCTCACTGATGCAGAGTGTGTTGTCTGAGCGAGGAAGGATGCTTTGCGGTTGGCGGAGGCGGGGGGGGGGGGGGGGGGGGGGGGGGAATTACCCTGGAACCCAGCAAGGGCGGTGATCGTTTACCGAGTAAATATATTCGAGACATCAGTAGCCGAGAGGGCCACGCTTTATACACGTACCAGACTCGAGGGTTTGGGTTATGATAGGGTCAGAGCCGGGTCCGTCGCCTTTGCTATTGAACGCTTTTACGACGATGCTGTACTGGGTGTACTTTCGTAGAGACGTTAGCCGGTATTCGTAAGAGCCATCTCCGTTCCCAGTTATCCCGACCCTCGTCGTATTCGTCAACTGGTCCTCGTCCCTGTAATACGAAAAGATCCTTTATTTTCATGATGAACGAATTATATACACAACGTAACAAGTCACGGTACGTTCTGCGTGGGTAACAGAGCGGCGCAGCACTTGAAGTACGGGGGTACTTGTTTGGTACTTCGAGTACGTACTTCTTTGGTACTTCAAGTACGCACTTGAAGCACAAAATTACTTTTTAGTACTTCAAATTAGTAGTTGAAGCACAAAAGGACTTTTTAGTATTTCAAGTACTTTTTTTTATGATTACAGTGACCTGCCGTGTCAATGTTGTGATTAGAAGAAAATTAATCGCTGGAGCACATTATCATAAGATGCGCAATGTATGAATCGCATAGAGAAAAGTTCCTGAAAACCTTTGAATTTCCGGTGAGCCTTGAATTTTTCCAGAAAGAGGATATAAAAAATATATTTTGTTATGTATTTTCATGTTGTAAAGATCGCGAATTTGCCCTATCGAAATAGAATAGTATAGAATAGTAGTGGATGAGTTAAGAATGTATCCGAGTGTGAAAGTTGCAAAGCAAAAGCAAATTTAATATATAAAGTTACCAAAGATGTTAAAGAGTGGTAAGACGTCGTAACGACTATAGTACAGGATGTTGATAATATTTAATCACAAATTAAAATTTTATATTATTAAGACTGTTAAGTGAAAAAAGTTTAATGCAAGACACACACAGGCTCGCACAGGAACCCACTGGTACATGAGATAAAATTAATCAGCTCGAGAGGATTGCACACAGAGGGGGCGGTAGAGAGATATTAAGGTGATCTTTTTCTTTGCTTTAAGAGAGGCCACAGCCCGAAGGGGGACGGAAGGTACGAGGACGGAGGAGAGCCAGTATTAGTCGTGATGTTTTACCCTAGAATCGTCGACAGAATCGTGTATCCGAGTAGTTCGCCGTTCCACGAGGATTGATCCGGCGGTTGCCAGGTGATCTTGAGCTGCTGCGGTCCTAGGGGTTCGACGCTCACGTGCCTTGGCGGTCCGCCGGGAACCTCGCCGTCCGTCTGAGCCTACAATTTCCGTAATTAATCGGGCATTAGCTATCATCGATCCTTTCCGCGCGGCCCGTTCTGGCCAGCCTGACGATGACGTTAAACGAATTATGAAACAATGATTTGATATTATCGTTTTTAGTTTTTGATACTGACACGAAGTATGTCGCTCGGGGCTGATGTTCCTA
Source organism: Amblyteles armatorius (assembly GCA_933228735.2). Classification (NCBI taxonomy): domain Eukaryota; kingdom Metazoa; phylum Arthropoda; class Insecta; order Hymenoptera; family Ichneumonidae; genus Amblyteles; species Amblyteles armatorius. The sequence continues at coordinate 1,947,214 of OW121688.1, read as the reverse complement.
GATGATTTTCCGCAAATACTCGAAAGTCGTAGGTCGTTGCGGGCTTTAGCTGGGTTATCACAGCTACGGTGTTGTCCCCGGTCACCTGCTGCTGCATGTTGTGGTCATGCCACTCATCTTTACAGTACATACAAGACATCGAGAGCTCATGAAGATTCAAGTTTCATCTCGAGAAGAGAAAGTTTATTTGGACCTTCGTTAAAATCGAAAAAATTTATCGGATTCTTATATAGAATTTTTGAGCGTTACAGCGGGTTCTGACGAGACCCGGCCGGGCCCTCGCCAGGCCCCGATGTAACGCTAGACGGCTGCCATTTCGCTGGATCGTCGATTTGAAGATAAATCATTTCCATGAAGATTCAAGTTTCATCTCGCTTTGATTTTGTTTAGAGCGTTGCTGTTTCGTTGGATCGTCGATTTGAAGATAGTTTCATTTTGTGGCGCTGCGTGGGAATTTCTTTAACGCCAATCTCGCACAGAGACGTCCCAACTGCGGCGACGACCGGGACGGGCACCCTGAAGCGCAAACGTCACTCCTCCGTCTTATCGGAGTCGCAATGTTTCCTTTGTCGCATCAGTTACCGAGCACGAGTTTCCCGAGCGTGTTTGAACGTCTGTGCGCGAGGGCGAAGGGATGTGTGTTTCCAGGACGCGGCTCGAATGCGAGAGAAGAGAGACTCTGAAACGCGGTCGGTACGACCGGGGCGGAGGCTGCACAAACATTGTCTATCGGAAACTGGCGGGCTTGACTCCGCGGTTTCCTGAAGTGAGGAGAGGTCGAGAACTTTGAACTAGCTCCGGGCTATCTACCGATTCGCCGTAGAAACACTACTCTCTCACGGGCAAATTTCTGTTCGAAATATACAAATTCTTCTTTTTTTTTCACCTACCGGGACATCCATTAACAAATTAATTTCCGTCCGGAGTTGTAAAATATTATTGTCTCAGCTATGAGGATTCAAATTAATTAATTAATTTCTCATCGGGGTACACAAATTATTTTCCGGAGTTACTCGGATTCAAATTAACTAATTACATTTCTCATGGGAGTTTTTTTTTGCAGTAAAAATTGAAAATTAATGTTCTTTAAAATCCTTTTCGTATTACACGGACTTTCGTCTTGGTAAATTAATTTTTTCGTGACGATCTCTGACGTCATCAAATATCTTGTTAATTTTCGTGCGATGTCTCGTGCAGACGCGAGTTAGGGGGGAGCGTTAAAAGTTCTTCGGTACGCCACTCGCGCGGCAATACCATCCTCGAACTGTTCGCGGGATAGATTAATCAATGTTGGGCTTACAAAGTTATGTCTTCTTTTTCACCGGCAGCCTGGTACTCTGAGCGAGGAACTAAGTTCGGGATTACTTGGCTCGGCCCAATCCCTCCGATGCTCCCGGATTCGTTTTAATGAAGAGACTCCACTACCGACGGAGTTTTGGACTATACCGCGCCACTATTCGTCGAAGCTCTTTGCCGAACATTCCACCGGTACAGCCCGGAAACACAATTGTTCTCGCTCCAAACTAGATAAATTCCCTCTCCGTATTTTCTGCCAGTCACTCAATGTCGTGCTTTGTGCTATCGAGGGTCAGTTCATCGATTTCGGGCAAAATACCTGTTTTTGTACTCGGTTTATTAAAAAAACAATGTCGTACTTAAAATCTGGGAAAGAATCTGCCCAGAATATTTTCAGAATTTGTTCACAATATTTTCAGATAAAAAATCTCAATTTCCGTAACAAATTCTGTATTTTCATATGCATCGAAAATGGTCAGAAAATACCGCAAGAAATGTGTGAAAAAAAAATCCGAAAAATCTATTAATCGGTTTGGTTTCAGGAAAATTGTCAGAAAAATATTTTCATTCACGAAATCGATGAACCGATTCTCCTCTGACTTAACCCGCCAATGAAAGTGTGTCGGAGACGATGCGACTACGGATGTATGCTGAGGGAAGCGATAAGATAGAGTTACAGTGTGAGAGAGTCGAAACGGGGTCTGCGGTATTTTTTTTTTACGTCGTACCTCTCGCTTCTTTGTACTGTACAATGTACTTGGTGACGGGAACGTCGGCGTTAAAAGGATCGGTCGCTCCGCTCGGAGAGGACCACGCGAGGCGTATCGAGCGGCTCTTCTGGTCGGCGGCGTGCAGATTACGCGGAAAATTCGGTGGCTCCTGGACGAGAAGATGAATCGACGCCCTGTCGTGGCCGTAAGGGTTGTTAGCGACGCAGACGTACTCCCCGCGATCCTCGTGGCCGGCCTTGCCGATTCTCAGCTCCGAGGACAGACCTCGCGGCGTCGGCGTGTTGTCCAATGAGTATCTGAAAGAAAAATGAAAAAAAATTATAATAAAATAAAAAATCGAATTTCACGTATTCAATTTTTTTATAGAGTAATGTAGCGCCCCAGCACGCGCGTATTATCGAGATCCATATAAGATATCTGGAGGGTGGCTGGAGGAGGGAGCGGATGAAATCTCCGGCATCTTTCTGACCTCGCGTATGATGGCTTTGCCACCGAGATTGAGAAATTTTTTTTTTTTTTTTTTTTCGTGCTGCGCGGAACGATCTCGTCGTTCGAGCGCGTATACCTCCCGGAAAACGCGAAGATAAAACCTCAGATTGGCGTGTGAAATTGGTTCCCCCCCTGCCCATCGCCTTTTCCGCAGAATGGGATAATCCCGTCCCGACATTGCATCTGGTGCCGCGGCTGCTCCGGATTCTTCTGATACTCGAGCTCGAGACTGCAGGAACGTCAATCTCGCGAAGAATTTATGTCGGGGGGGCATTTCTCGAATCGTAAGAACCAGTTGTACCTCGCGTCTGAATTTTTCATCGAACGTAACGCTATCGAGATGACCTCCGAGAATGATAATTCCATCGTAAAAAAATTTTACCGTCGCGAATTCCTGAAAACAAAAAAAAAATGTTTGATTCAAAATTGCCAAAAATAATATTACCGCCCCGATTTCATGACAACTCTATGTATTTTTAAAATAATATAAAATTCTCTTTTCCGTCTCAACTGAAGTTCCTCACATCTTAAACAAAAAAAAAAATCAAACACCGTCGCGAGTTTTCTGTAAAACAAAAAATCCGAAAATAATAAATCAGTCCCATATACTATATTCTCGAGATTTCGGCGTTCATAGCGCATGGGAGTGAAATAAGAAAAATCCTGATCCAAATTCACTCATGGGAGTGCATTTCGAAAAACCCGAATCTCATATAGCACACGGGAGTAAAGATCTAGGGGCTCTAGGAGACCCGGACACATGTACCTGTTTCCCCTACATAAGTATACGCCTGGTTCCCGTGGGTTATGCCTTCGGTACTTATCTAGGGGAAACGGGGACATGTGTCCCCGTTTCCCCTAGATATGCACCGAAGGTGTACCTCGAGTATTTCGATCTAGGGGAAACGGGGACATGTGTCCCCGTTTCCCCTAGATATGCACCGAAGGTGTACCTCGAGTATAGATTCCAGTAATAATAATAGATATAGAATAGTTATAGATAGTAATAGATTTCCAAAAAATATTATCGTCCTGATCCATGAAACCGCCTGATTTTCATGCACTTCCGAAAAAAAATGCTCTCATCCTTCGCGACCGAAGTTCCTCGCATCTTCAGAAATTCCAGTAACCGAGAAACGACCTCGAGTGAGCACAAAGTCGCAATCTCTCCCTATTTCGGTCCGTAAGCATTATGCACGACTCGTAGCGATGCAGCCGAAGCGCAAGAGTAGGATTTCATAAATACCGTATGCTGAGGGACGCGAAAGCCCCGGCAGGGCGGAAGGGAAAGGGCCGTAATGCCGGGCGTTTAACGTCGAAACTTCTTTACGCGCTATCCCAGCTAACATTCATAAAAGGAAACAGCTCAAAGTCAGCGAAAGAGCCCCGGCGTGTACCGAGCAACTTTACCCCCGAAGATTTACCGAACGTATGAATATCGCAGCGGGATGTGCCTCGAGGATGTAAGGAATACCTTCACCGACAGCGTATCCGGTTCCTTCAATAAAACTTCGCAAAATTTAATTAACTCACCTCACATCGTAAGCGGGTTGAATGTGTCCACCCCGAGCTCGCCAGCTGACGTTGAGAGGCTGATCTCCGATGACCTCGCAGCGGAGCGCGACGGATTCTCCTCTCCTGACGGACTCCTGTCTGGTCCTCACTTCGACTCTCGGGCCGACTGCGTGTTCGATATCCGTAAAAGGGTCAGAAGAGAGGCATGAAATTAGAGTATCCGGTGGATACTCGGCGAGGGAGTGATTCAACGACGGGGCCGGCAGTTACATCGGGCGCAACGCCTTCGCCGTTTTAGCAAGAGGGGTGGATGGTATGTGTGTAACCGGTAAAGCGGCGGGGATCGTTTTGTGTCATGCATATTTGACGTTGCGAGGTGAAAGCCCTCTGAATAATTTACCGTGCACTGTTAGCCGAATGAGTTTGCTGAGACCGGGTCCAATGCCGTTGCTTCCCTGGCACAGGTAGAAGCCGGAGTGTTCGCGGGACACTCGTGGAATCACCAAGGAGCCGTTACCGGCGACTCCTGCACCCTCCGTACCCCCGTAACCGAGTTCCCTGTAGTCTCCGGGCACTTCACCTGGATATACCAAATTTACGAAAGGTCAACATCACCGGTGACTGGACTCCGGGGTACCGGTCCACATTCGTCGGTTGTGTACTTTCGAGGATGGATCCGAACGCCCTCGTGCTCCCTCGTATTCAATTGGCAAAAGTTACTGACGACCGTGTCTGCTGCGATAGCAATCTTCGACGGTGCAATAAAGTACGGCGCACGACCTGGGACACTTGCAGACACTCGGAGAACTGTCGTACAGACACCCGCACAGGAAATAGGTCACTTCTGGTTTGAAACTCTCATTTTTCGAGCGGAAGTGACGTCATACCGGAAATGCGTCGATTCCATTTTGAAAATCGTATTTTCTGACCGGAAGTGACGTCGTACTGGAAATACATCGCTTCCGGTTTGAAAATCTCTTTTTTCAAACGGAGGTGACGTCACACCGGAAATACGTCACTTTCGGTTTGAAAATCTCTTTTTTGGACCGGAAGTGACGTCACATTGGAAATACATCGCTCCGATTTGAAAATCTCTTTTTTTCAACCGGAGATGACGTCATACCGGAAATACGTCACTTCCGGTTTGAAAATCTCATGTTTCAACCGGAAGTGACATAGTTTGCAGCGTGACGTCACTGCCGCTCGTAAAAATGAGATTTTCAAACCAGAAGGGACGTATTTACGGTATGATGTCACTTTCGATTGAAGATAGTTTATTGCGATACTAGTTCGTAAAAGTGGACTTTCGACGAAGGTTGGGAATTGGCTGCACGAGCCGGATCGAGCGCTACAACGGGACGAGGCGAACCCGAGTGCTGTTGTAGTGCGAGAGAAGGCGAGAGCGTCCACTTCACAACTGCCGTCGGTAGTCCGCTTTTACGTACAAGTATCGCATGCTATTGTATGTAACGAATGCAGGAAAAGCGTCACTCCGTGCCTGCTGATTGTTGCGCTGCGAGCAGCGTGCAATAATTTCCAGAAATCGCACGCAGAAAAAAATCGCACGCAAAGGAGCCGAATTGCGCATGCGCAAACCGATCTGCCCATGCGCCGGCAAATTATTAAACTAATGGCTGCAAAGCGCCATTTACACCACCCTCGGCAAGCACGCAAAGTAGCGCTTTTCATGCATGAGTTACATGAATGAGATTTTCACATCGGAACTTCGCTCGAACTTCCTCTTGAAATATTAAATTTTAATTACCAGTAAACTTTCATATCCCATAACAAGGCTCTTAGCTTCGGGACAGATGCTTATCGTATGCATTTGGGCTTGTTATCTTGCTTCAATTCTTTTCGCGAGGCGTAAAAAAAAGCGTAAAAAAATAACCGGGTTTCATTGTAATTGAAGCGATATCAATTGCTCGGCGGGACATAGTGTCACGGTAATATAAAAAATTCATCGGGAACAGTGCGACACCGTAATATATACGAAGCGAACAGGAAAAGCGGGCTCCTCGAGGGGTACTCGGCTAATGACAAATTGAAACGAGAGAGGAACGAGCCCGGCCGGAGGTTCTCTCGCTGCCTCGCGGGGCAGTAATATCGAGACGAAACGAGTTGATGAAACTAATTTTCCTCTTCCGCGGTGGGTTCCACCGGGCTCGGGGCTCATTCCGCTCAAACCCCCCCTGAATGAAACTGCTGAGAACGCGGCGATCAGCGAATTTCGTGATGGATGGGGCAAGTTTCACGGCGGTGTAACTTAATGAGAGCCCCGGGTTTTCTGCGTGCGTGTGAAATTCGTTGTTTCATTGTTGAACGCGGAAAACGCCCTCGTTTTCCCAACTCACCCCCTTCCGGCACCTTCGGGCGGGACGGCAAAAATGATGATTTCTTTTTTATTCTTATACAATTTTTTTCTTTTTTTTTCTAATCTTTTTTTTTTTTATGAAGTGAACCGAACAGCGAGGTAAGCGAACGACGTACGCGAGAAAAGTGAGGAACGGAGAGAGAGTGAGTTACTTTTTTTTTTTTTTATCCACCCTTGCAGGGCGCGATAACCTACCGATTGATTGCTTCCAAGTCACAGTCGGAATTGGGAATCCTTCGGCCCGACAGGGAATTGAAACGGCGTGACCTACAATGGCGTTCTGGTCGATTGGCTCCACTGTCCAACGAGGAGGTACTAAAAATACAATCTGGTTAAATTCGTTGGGAACTTCGGGGGGGACGGTTCATCGATCTCACCGCATCACACCGCCGGTATGAAACGCGACTAAAGATTCGAGAATATAATGTCGCGCTATCTCTCGTCGAATGTAACCGAGAATTAAATTTTTTCTAAATATTTTTTTCCCATTTTTTAGTTTTTAATGATCTTAAGTTAAAATTGAATTTAATCGATTTTTCTTTCAATTAATTTTTTTTACATACGACGTAGATAGAGCGTCACCAATGTTCCGTCTAATTCCGTGAAAACGTGAACTTATCGATTGCATTAAAATTACATACCTTCATGTAAACGTCATGCAAGATCTACTGAATTTTCGTAACTCTCTCATATGTTACCTAATATTTACGAATTTCTACCAATAAAGTGAACGAAGAACGGTAAAACACGAGTCGTCATGGTTGATGATATATTTTTTTTTCTACTGTTTGAATATATATGAACTTGAACCGACGGCGTATCTCTGTGTTAAGCGACATTTAATGGGACATTCGGCTCCGGTACAATCGCAATTTATGGCCCGGTAATGCGAAAAACTTTTTCGAGTTTTACGTCAGAAGCTGCCAGGAGCAAGTTTAAATGTACCAACGAACTGGGCTCGGGAGCGTTGGCTCCGCGGGAAATTAGAACAATGGGGGAAACCAACTCTACTGGGAGCGACAGCCCGCTGACTCGACGTGCTGTTAACCGATCGATGGGTAATTGTTCCAGACATAGAAATTTTAATTGATTCGCCGATTATTTTTTTTCGCAATTAAAAAAACACGATGGCAAGATGAAAAGAGAAGTTCGATGGAAATTAATTAAAAAAATAATTCATCAATAATTAACACCGCCAGTCCAAGTAATTCGTGTGATAAAACGATCCATGGAATATCGATGTTCGATGAACAATCATGCTTTAACTAATTCTGAATTCACAACCGTTGCAAAAAAGTCACTAAATTACTCAATCATAAAAAAACGTGATCTACGTAATTTTGCACCGTCTACGATAAGAAAAAAAAAGTAATCAACGATATACATCCCGTATGTATCGTGAAAAAAATTATCATAGAACGCGGATAACGCAGACGGATGTATACATATATCTATGCATATATGTACAACTCGCGTTAATCCTTTCCCGCACGGAAACACGCACACCGCGCTTAAATTAACTATCGTATTTATACACTGTATTATGAGCTGCCGGATATCCTGTAACACCCACCGCACGTTTCGCCGCGATGTTCCTTCGATCGAAAAATCTCCCAACTATAATCGTACACACACACATAATTGTTCTCTCCCCTTCCGCGGATACGCGCTCGTTTATCGTCGCGTGCTTCACTCGTTCACACCGCTGAACTGCAAGGATCGGAGCGCAGCTTTCATATATGCCGAATTACCGAAATTACACGCTGCGTTAAGTTACGCGTGACAAAATACCTAACGTGCTTTAAATTCGTATAAAATAATACAAAGGAAAACATTACTTTTTGTAATAAAAAAAAATAAACTTGATTTAAATAGTGAATCGAAATGGAATTAAGGGGTTGAAAAAAAAATGTTGACCCTTTTACCGGTTGTCCGTATTCCCACCCGACCGTCATTCCAATCGTCAATTCTTTAAACATGGAATGAAAGTAAAATTCTCGCTGGTTTGGCAATAAAAGAATAAAATTTGTCAATAGAAGCAAACAAAAAAGACCGAATTCTTTCTTTCAATAAAAAGAATATATACTTGTTTTAACATTGAATGGAATTGAATTGAGGGGTTGAAAAAAACTCTTTTCGACCTCTTTACCGGTCACTATGAGTCCGCATTCCCAACCGAACATCATTGAAATCATACTTTTTAAAAATAAAAAATGAAAAAAATAATCGTCTCCCGTTTGCAGTCAATCTCGATTCGGCTCTATTTTTTGCCGGCAAAGCCGACGACCGAAGTGACAGCGAAGCCCGCCAAGGGTATGTCCGAGTCCCGGCCAATTCCCAGAAACCCATAAAGCGTTAATCGACGAGAGGGCGAAGGGGCGAGCGGAGGCGCCCTGAGGTACCAGATATTGCCGGTTTGTCATGTGAACCGCGTAAACATAGTCCCGGAGCGAGTAAACTAGGTGTTGCGGTGCAGTAGTAGGAAGGGCGCGTCGAGGTGCGCGATCAACTCAATTTGCGCGAGAGACATAGGGCCAAAATCGAATATCGCCGCGAGGCATTCGCCCCCGACCGAACGGGAGGGAACGGGTAATACAGCATCTCCGCGAACCGGTGAACAACCGCAGATATGGAGGGTGACTCGAACAAACCCCCCCCCCCCCCCTCGCCCCTTCCCTCCCCCTTTCCCGCGCCACCCATTTCGCCAGCGTTATACCAAACACATCAATTTCGCAAACTAATTTGAACGAATGATGAGAGAGCCGTACAGTTTCATTACGCTTGACCGGATCCTCGGGCTACTGCTGTTTTGCCCAGTGCGCGACTGTTACGGCAAACCGGCGAATGGCCTGAAATCGGGTGAAAGGTTTCGTGCGTATATATATATATATATATATGTATATGTATATATATATATATATGCATAAATGTATAGGCAGGGGTGAGATACACCTGCGGACGTCGACGACGCGGGGAAGCCGGCACAGGTGCATCGGCTCGCACGGCCCAGGCATAATATGAATTTACGATACATCAGCGGGGGCGCGCATCCCTCACACCACAGCCACCGAGGGGGCTGTCGCGGAAAAACAGTATTAACGTTTAACGTCCGGCGGAAAATACAACCGAAGCTCTACGTCAACGTCAGCTACCGCGCTCACAGTGACGCGGTAACGATTTGTGCCATTTTTAAAAATAATCGTGCTGAGGCAGAACGGGGCAAAATGGACCAGTCTGAAGGTTTTTTTAAAATTTTTGTTGAAAAATGTGTGGTCTTCTTGGAACGCGTTTATTTATTTCTTGAAAAGTCGATGTTCGCGCTCTGGCTCTTGGAATTTTTGAGCTATCTGGCTAAAAACGCGCACACAGATGAAAGCTGGTCGACCGATGATCTCTGTTAAATTTAGGGTCAACCGATCGAAACGGTTAAGATTTTAGGGCATTGAGAATTTTGTTGAATTTCATGAAAAATTCGAGATTTCGTATTGATTATTCATATATAAGTAAAATAAGTGGTAGATCCGTGATCAGCGTCTTATTTTATATTCCTGGGAAGGGTGGAAAAAATTTGTTCAAAATTGTCCATTTTGCCCCAACTTTCGCAATTTGGTTTCGAAGTGATTATTAAATTTTTTTTCGTTAGCTGCGCTTCGATCCTTGCCGACAGTCACGCGGATCTCTATAGCCTGTATGTACAATATATCTTAGGGTCTATAGGGAGCGAGGGGAGGAATTTAATTTTCTCTTTTTTTTCTTTTTTTTTTCGGGGGGTAGAAGGCACGTTCGGAAAGAGGGATAGATCTGAGACAAACCAGATACGGAGAGGGTAGCCGTGTGCTCGGCGACACCGGCCACGTTGCTGATCTGACACGTGTAGTTTCCGCTATGCCTCGCCGTGACGCTATTAATCGTCAGGATGCTGGAAAAGGCCGAATAGTCGCTTATCTGAATGTAGCTCGTTCCTGTCCCCGGGGACTGCTCCGAGGCAACGTCTCTGACCTCAATCGGCTTCTCGTCCATCAGCCACGTGATGTTGAAAGGTTGATCCCCCTGGCTTGTCGTACACATTAGCTGTGTCCTCATCCCCTCAGTCACACCGTTCTCGAAATAAAACGGCGATATCCGGGGCGGAACTACAAGGGGTATGTCACGGAAATAGTATCGGAGTACCTTTCTTTTTTTTTTGTTTTTTTTTTTGTAATTTTTCATTTCTTTTTTATCGCGCGATTTCAATCTTTGAGATCGTAAAGCGTTTCGAGTGCGGATTATTATTATTAATAGAAAAAAAAATGTTCTCTTTATATTGCGCGACTCACTCGATGTCGAGAACTAAAAGCCCGAGGTCGGGAGAAATTTCGCGACCGTGTTTCATCGCCGGTCGTTTCATACTTACCAATTGGTTTTTTATATTTTTTATTTTTGTTATTTTCATCGTCGGAATTCATCCGACGGGAATTGAGAGAGGAGCGTCGACGCGAGTGGCACCCGCACGGATGATCGACAGTGGAAAAATGATTTTGCGAAATCCGAGCTAAAAAAAATTCCATTGCCAATGTGAAAACCCGTCGGATATTTTTTAAATTATGATTGTTATTTTTTAAAAATGAACAACAAATATAGTTGTAGAATTTAATATTTCGAATATTTTAATATTCATGTTTTTAAACTGTTTTTCTCGTTAAAATGTTCTTCGATTTGGAACTGTACGGGCGAAAGTCCCGGACGGAACGCGGCGGATCGTGCTTGATCTACATTACTAAATTTCGCCGCCCCGTGCTGTTGCTCAACAAAAAAAAGACAAACGTGACGACTGTTGAAACAAATTCCATTGCCATGTGAAAGCTCCTCCGATTTATTATTATTATTATTATTATTATTATTATCATTTTTAAAAAAAGGGAAATAATTGTTGTCGAATTTGATATTTGTTTATTCATTATTGTTCATTTTTTTTACTGTTTTTCTCGTTAAAATGCATTTCGATTTGGAACTGTACGGGTGAAAGTCCCGGACGGACTGCGGCTGACCGTACTCGATCTACATCACTGAATCCCGCCGCCCCGTTCTGCTCAACAACAAACAGACAAACGTGACAACCGCGGGCGGAGGGGAGGGCTTCATCGCGAAACTTGTCGATAACAGCAGGGTCGCGGCATACCCACGTAATTTGTATTTAATTATCGGCGTTGAACGAGTTTGTGAAAATCGTTTACGTAACGTATATGTGTATAAACGGGAGGTCGCGGTGCAGAAGATAAACGAACACGTGAGCGGTGCGTTCCTCTCTCCTCTCCGCCACGCAGTAACGAGAAAAACACGTGACTAGAATTCATTATTTTATCATACAGCGATATAAAGTTTCCCGGGTGCCACTCGGATCTTCATGTAGTCTCCCTCATTTCCGAATTTTTCGTCCCTTTTTTTCCTCTCATTTTTGGTTCAAAAATTAAAAACGGTATAAACGTACTACGGCGGAACCAATATTAATATACATAATTATTGCAATACACAATATAATTTTTAATATCATGTAATTAAAAAACTAAAAACAACAAGTTTCCCACGTAAGAACGAAAAGTTTTTCTCTACGTAATTCGGTGTAGGAGGAGAGCGGGGCTAAACGGACCAGTGCCCTCCATTTCCGAGACTATTCTTCTTTTTAACGTCCCGCGAAAAGATCGGTAAAAGTGGTCCGTTCTGCCCCGCTCTTCACCATATAGTCTCATGATTATGATTATGATAATGATGATGATTCAAAAATAATACAGCTCAGAATTCGATAATACAGTAACAACACAATTATCTAATCAAATACGACGGATGATTAAATATTATATATATATATATACGTAATGTCATATTAGTTTATCATTCTTCAATAATCAAATGAAAAAATGCCTACTTTTACTCAATTTTACGATGATGTGTAAAATCAACGATACCTATTTATTATTAAGACGATTCATGATATTCGAGATATTGAAGAGAAAATAATAACGAAAAAATCACCAATCAAGAAAAGTATTACCAATAAATTTAATAATCATCATACCGAACGGATATCATAATATTACGGGATTTCACGGAGTACGGGTTTTCATACGTATAAAATTGCGTACGATGCGTTTTATCGTGTGATTTTTTTGTGTGTCGTGTTTTTTTATGAGAAGAGGTGGAGATTTTTTTGTTGCGTGTGCGTTTATGTGAATGTCTACGTGTCGAAGGGTGCGTGTGTGAGAAATCGGGCGCGGATTGTGCAGAAGCAGCGATTCAATCGCGTTCTCGCTGGCGGGACGTGGGTGGTGTGTCGTCATGCGAGCCGGATCGGGAGATCCCATTTCTTCGCCCCTCAAGATCTGGCAAGAATGTGTCCTCGACGAGCCGCGGGTGCATTCCCGCGAGCGAGAACGTGCGGAACGCACGCCACTCCCGGCACGTGTGTCGCACCGTGCGATATTCCGCTCGGCGCGAATAGAGACATTTTTTTTTCTACCCTACGTGAATTTTCTGCGTGTTATGAGGGGGCGGGGAGGAAAAAAAATTGTATCGAGGAGTACATAGATTAATATCCGGTGTTACATCCGATCGAAGCGTGCAATTATTTTTTTTTCAATGCGTGCAGAGAAAATTTGCGTGCAGGAATCGTAAGTATAATATAAAACGATTTATAAGAGTCGACAATTCTGACAATCGTAAGCAAAGTATGAAAGTGTCGGGAGCGCGTCGATACTGCGAGTCGGCTATTTTTCGGAATAAAAAGAATACGTATATAGATATACGGAGTGAAAAATGTTCCGCCGATTTGAAATTTTTTTTTATCGATGCACGACTCGCAGTCACGTACGCGCTCGATCGAACAAAAGGTAGCGTGCAATCATCGAGATATATATATATATATAAATGTGTATATATATATGGCATGTAGCAGAGACAGAACGAGAAGAAACGAAGAGACAAAGTAGTTTTAGAATACAGTAGTTAGAGTAACTAGTAGCATTAGACGAGAGAAAGTTGGAAAAATAAAAAACGAGAGAAAAAAATAAACACGAATTTAGAGCTCGTGTGATTTAGGCTCTCGATCGTTTGCAATCGGATCTCGATGGAAGGTAAATAAAGATGTTGAGACAGAGAGCACAAGTGAGGTATTTCTCGGGCCGATGAAGAATCCTTCGAGGCTGGTCCCATCGATTTCATTTTTCGTCAGAAAAAATAAAATAAACAAACATCATATTCATAATTATTTTTTCTTCCTAAAATCGATGAACCACGCGCCCTCAAGCTCCAAGAAACAGAGAGAATTATAGAACAGAAGACAGAGCTCGATCGCACGATCCGTGAACAACGATCGAGTACCGCGCATAAAGTGTACTTTTTTTTGTTGTCTTTTTTCCATTTTTTTTTTTTAAATTAATTTTTTGGTCTTTTCAGGGAATAAGACAAACGCGTTGAGGAGATATCGTTACCATTAACGTGGAGGGGTGCAGAATGAGCGACGGTCGCAGCACCGTTGGCCACGCGACAGGTGTACGTGCCATTGTGCGCGGGTGCAATCGTGCTAAGGCTCAGGGCGCTGTTAAAAGCGTCGTATTGCCGGATGGTGATCGCCTCGTATGGAGGTACGGCTGAGGCGTCGGCTGACACTGATCCTCCAGCTTCCCTGTTCCTCGACCGTTGCTTATTCTCATTGATCTTTGGTTTAGCCGAGAGAATCCCGCTCGGCCCGCTAGGAACAGCGGAGCCTCCACGAATCGTATTAACACCGATCGTTCCCACGGACTCGCCATTATGGCCCGTCTCGATCGGGACGTTATCTTTGAGCCAAGTGAACGTTAGAGGCAGGTCACCGGTCCCGACAACGCACTGTACGCTTGTACGATCGCCTACGTTTAAATCGCGAGCAAAACTGAAAGGCGTGATTTTAGGTGGCACTGAAAGAACAACAAAGAAACATATCGAACATTCCCATAAAAAACAAAAAGCACTTGCTTGCTGATATGTATAGCTGTGTATATAGATTTCTTTTTTTTTTTTTTTTTTTTTTTTTTTGTTGATGCGCTCTGCTATTGCGACACGAGACAGTTATAGATAGATATATAGAGAGGCTGTAGAGGAGACCATCGGCAACGAGATTCCGCGGTTTATAGTATACAGAAGCTAGTTGGCTTTGATAACGAGAATATTGAGATACTAATATGGTATGGTATTTCTCTGTATGCACGTTTGGGTGGTTTTGTTGTATGTATAGTTGTATCTTATTGTATTGTGGATACGTAGGCTTCGCCGAATGCTACAGATTCCGGTGTTACGGTACTGGTGGAGAGCGGGGCAAAATGGAAAAGTGTTTTCTATTCGCCATGAGACCTTGTAAAAAAAATAAGAGATTGTATATTAATTCCCAATTCAATTCTCAGACATTGCAAAAAGAAAAAAAAATTGTAGGTCCAGCGAAAGATTTGTACAAGAAAATTGTATTTCACGCGAAAGATTTGTAAACAAAAAAATCGTCCAGCGAAAGATTTGTAAACCAAAATCAAATTGTATGGCCCGCGAAAGATTTGTAAAGATGGTCCATTTTGCCCCGCCTTCTATGTTGGACTGTCTCGGACGAGCCGTGAGATAAATGAGCCGCATCCAGCTCGATAATTGAATCGACCGCCTCCACCGACCATATTGCCCCGAGGTTAATTGTAACGCATTTGTACTGCGAGGGCATTGAGAGATCGACGACCTCGGAGTCGCGGGCAAACGATGTGTTCTATACGGGCCGCACGGTATGAATGGGATCGATGAAAGCGCGGAGGGAGCAAGAGCACAGCTGTTGAGAGACGTACAAGCAGCCAAGAAACCATCAGCCACCCTTTCTTTCTCGTACCCTCACGATTCAATTCTACCGTACATATATTTCTTCTTTTTTCCTTCGTACCTCCGATTCGATATCGAGGAAGCAGACAAAGGTGGTGGGGAAAAAAAAGAAGCTATTAAAGTTTGACAAAATACGGAACGACTATTCGAATGTCTTATTTGGTGAACCGAACAGCGACGAGAAAGCAGGAAGCCACGACTTTTCGAAGTCGTTTTCGAGTTACTCCAGAGCCGTCGGTAAGGCGGGGTGGGGCAAGACGATCTGCAAAATCAACTCAACGATTTCTATATTTCATTTTTTTCTTTTTTCTTGCTAGTCAGACTCGATATTGAGGAAGCAGACAAAAGTCAAGGGAAAACAAGGAGCTGTAGAAGTTCGAGAAAATACCGTCAGATTATTACCGTGTCTTCTTATTTGATGAATCGTACAGAGACGAGAAAGCAGAAAGCCACGAGTTTTTTAGCAGTCAGTAAGGCAGGGCGGGGCGAAACGGACCAGCGTCCTCTATTAGCAAGGAGACTATATTTTATGTAATCCGAGAAAATTAGCTACAGTCCGTTTTGCCCCAGGTTTCGGTTTCGCCCCATTCCACCCCGAAGACAGTGAATTCAACCACGCGACTCCGAATTCGTGCCCCTTAATCTGGTCGGTGGGAGCGGTGTTGAAATTAATTGAAGCGCTTTTTGGGAGACTTTGACAATCAGTCTTGTCTCAGCTGTCGTTGATCGATTAGTGTATGTACATGTAACGCCTGACCGCCCGTAACCCTCTCAGTCGGCGGAGCATTCGGCTCGGCGAACTTACAGGACGGTTGCATTCTTACAAACGATAAATCGATGTCCACATGCGTCGAAGGGACGAGCGTTAAAAAATCATCGCGGATTCGTATCACGTTTCGAGCTGCTCGCGGACCGACGCGCGAATCATATCTAAAAAAAAAAAAAAAAAAAAAACGGGTAAAGCACGAATAAACTGCAGTACTGCTGTATCTGTATAGATATTTCGACGAAGGGAGAAAATTGCTGATACTGCTGGTTCCCGCTGGATATGAAGTGCCCTCGTTACGCAACACACACGCTCTCTATCCGCGCAGCGTCCCTCCATCGCGAATACTCGATAAGTTTGCGCGAACGTTCGGTTTTACTCGCTCGGCTCTTCAACGAGGGTGGATGCAGCTTGAAAAAATAAACAGTGTGCTCCCGTGTCGAGAGAACTCGCTCCCTTCGTGTGTGTGTATTGCAGCGTTTAACTATCGAGATCGAGGGGGTATGTGGGGACGAAAGCTTAACGTTCTACGTGAGTGGATTATACTGTACTTTGGACACGCTGTATAAGGGGGTGGATGTATCGAGATCCCGATTATATTATTTACATATGTATAGAGGGAACTCGTACGGGGAAAGTGGGAGGCACAGTGTGCATTTTTTGTTTTGTTTTTTTTTTTCACGAATCGATCTTTCGTTCATGTTGAGAGCAGGCGAATTACCACGGTCGGTAATAAAAACTGTAATCGACTTTTATCACGGACGGCGATATCTAAGGTGAGAAGAAAAGTATCATCGAAGACGGATCACATGTCGGCTTTCGATGACACTTTTCTTTTGCGGGTCGATGCGATTATCCGTGAAAAAAGTTGATTACAGTATTTGATACCGGTTAAGCGATGAGGAAAAGACAACTTGTGTTTTCTTGCGTTTGAAAATTCTTTTTTCTCAGCTTTTTGTGATCCCACAACGGCATTTATTACAGATTTTTGTTACCGACTGCGATATTTAACGTCACCTCAAGGGGCTGCTGGACCTTCCCGATTTACCGACGAAGCGAGGCGATTTTGTAGAACCGATTTTACATCATTGATAAGCCGCGTCTATGCAACCACTCGAATTTCGGTTGAAAACGTCCGAGAAATGAAGAAAATCGAATATTACAGAATTGTCGCGAAAACCAATATGGCCGCATCAAAATTTAAATCTATTTTGTGGGTTATAAAATATTTTGAAACTCTGGAGTGCAACCCGATTCTTTGAAATTCCCCAAATACTTTAAAAATCGTCAAAAAGTTTGTGTTTTTAAAAAATATTCGTTCCATTTTTCCACCGTTATACCCTTCTAGGTTTTTACGGAACCACATCCCGATTCCCCCCTAGCACTCCATACCCGCACTCAGCTAAGCTGCCTAACTTCCAGTGCATCCGTAGCTGAGCCGTGCGTCAACCGCGGATCCACCGCTGTCGGTCGTCAAAAAGTTTATAACAAAAAAAAAGATCCATGTAAAGTGCATTCTACGTTATACGTTTACTGTTCGCTTGTCACAAGTAATCGGAGCCGCTAAAAACCGCATGAATGCAGTGTACGGACCCGATGAAAAGCGAATGAATACGGTGGGTCAATCGCGACAAACTGTAATATTCGATTTTCGCAATCCCTTGCACGCCGTTAATGAAAATTCGACCGCACGTCGAGGCGTTTAAGTCAATATTATAGTCCAGCACGATTCGAAGCATACGCCTAGCATATTAAAAATTCTAAATTGAAACTAAGAAATCGCCTAGCTCCGTCGGTAAAGAAGGTAAGGAAGGATTTAAAAACGGCTCCAGTAGCTCCTTAAGATGACGTGACAGCTCTACTCCTAACCCGCGCTCGCTGGGTACCAAAAATGCAACCAGTTTATTTTTTTTCATGGGCGCTATCCACTTCCGGTTCTCAACCGGTGAGGAACCGCAACTGAAACGTGTGCGCCTTACAGCGCACTGTGCTCCACTCTCACCTAGGTAAGCACACGTATGTTGGCCTGTAACTATACAATATAGGAATATTCGTGTATATATATATATTTTTTGAATATATATATACATACTGGAGTTGTGTGTAGGAGTGGCGGAAGAGTAAGATAGATACAGAGAGCGGTAGGCGAGCGCGCGTGCAGGACAGATGCTTGAGCGGTGCAGTGAGTTGCGGTGCTCTGGCGCGAATTATTTTTCTCGTGTGGAATATAGCGCCGCTCGCCGGCCCCCTCCCTCCCGGGCTTCATAACGTCGTGTTTACTTAGCCATACAAATAAAATGCCAACAAAAATTGGGCACCTCCCAGGTGTATTCCCTCTGACCCTCGCGAATTTCATGATCCAACGAACGAAAAAACATAAAAACAAATGAACAAACAAACGTTTATGTAAATTTGCTCGCAAGCTCTTTGGACTGATCTTTTTTTTGTCTCAGCGCTATCCGCGGAGGCGCGCCAATTGAATGCAATCGAGGCGGGTCGAGAGAATTACCTAGCCTTTATGATTTTCCTTGGGCGTTTTGTTTTTCCGCATTCCTGAAATTTCTCACGAATCGATTATCGCGTTATCGGGTTTAAAACAAGGTAATATACATGTATATGTATGTATGTATGCGGGGTACTTCTCGCATTATAAAATAGCGAACCGTAGATAAAATTCGTACGCGGAGCAACGTGAGAATCTCTCAGGCTATTCGCCGCTCCATTCGGAGGTCATGAGTGCTGATAAAATTTTATTTTTGTTATAATAAATAAATAAACAAATAATAATAAAAGAGCGTTCTCGCTGTAGACGATGCGGCATCGGGCTCCCGTTACGCGTAACGCGGTGGAAGAAGAATTCAGATAAAATTTAATGCTAAAACGATAAGTTGTCGTTTTAGACGGTCGTTCTCTTTGGGCTATCTGCGTCGCTTAGAAGCGACGTTAACCCTGATCCGGTTCGAATGTCGTTAAGCGTCGGCGGCATCGTCACCACGGAAAAGCCTTACCCTCGCCTATATACACTGCATACAACGGGTTTACGCTAACTTTCCGCTCCTCGGCTTTCACCCTGTGGTCGACAAAGCCCAACCGTGGAATTACGAAATTCTGTTGAGAACTAATTCTCCATCTCCGTCTCCCTCCCGCGCGGTTGAAAATTATCGGAAAGTTAACGCACGAGGGTTTGAGCGAAGGGTGAAGCGACGAGAGCAGACAGGTAAAGGAGTTGAGGTCAGCCGGGCGAGATTCACCGAAGCGCGAGACGACCACCGGATATGCCTCTGGCCTCAAACAAACAGAGTTCCCGGACCGTTCATCAAGGATTCTCAAACGCTAAATCCGCTGCCCGTACAAGGGACTAATGAGAAATTCTGGTCTGAATGTCTAATTTTTCGACCGGATGTGGCTTCACACACGAAATACGTCACTTCCGGTTTGAAAATCTCATTTCCGACCGGAAGTGACTTCGTACCGGAAATTGGTCATTTCTTATTCGCAAATATTATTTTTCGATCGGAAGTGACGTTGTACCGGAAATACGCCATTTCCGGTTTGAAAATCGCATTTTTCGATCGGAAGTGATGTTGCACCGGAAATTCGTGATTTCCGGTTGGAAAAATTTCACTTCGACCCGCGTGTACGCACGTTTCAGTGAATAAATAAAATAAAAATGAACACTCATGACCTCCTTGCCTATACGACATCATTACTATATCGGATGGTTAAATTATTATTTTTATAATTAATCGCGATAATGATATTACAAAAGTTGAAACTCACCGAGCACCCGAACATCGACGGAACGCTGCGAGGTATAGTTGTGTTTGTTTCTGGCGTAGCACGTGTAAATTCCTTGATCCGCGTTTCGTTGCACGGTGTCGATGGTGAGAGTCCCGTTGGCGACTCTCTGCCGCATGTTCGTCGGCAATCTAGTGCCGTCTGAAAAAAAAAAAAATACAATATAAAAATCCCAATTCAACG
The DNA here is from genome assembly GCA_933228735.2 of Amblyteles armatorius. Lineage (NCBI taxonomy): Eukaryota > Metazoa > Arthropoda > Insecta > Hymenoptera > Ichneumonidae > Amblyteles > Amblyteles armatorius. Next base: position 1,927,200 of record OW121688.1, on the reverse strand, counting down.
AGTGCTCGCTGCATAATGTTTTTTTATAATTTTTTTCCTCGCTCCACGCTCTGCAATTTTAATTGGGACATAGTTGGTTACTGTGCGTTTTCTGGTTGGCCGTTGGTCGGACATTGCGCATGTGAAACACAAATACATTTTATTGTCGTATCGTAGCCGAACGGAGAGGGTCGCGTCGGGACGGTCGGTGGAGTCGTGAGCAAACATTTCTTGAAATGTTAAAACACTTTTTGCCCGTTGCGTGTGTCAATGGTGTAGGCAAAAAAAAAACGGCCACACGTTTGCAAACTCATAGACACAATTCTCCGTTCGCCAATCCCTAAATTGAAGAACGTCATTCACTGTGACGAAAATTGATTGAAATAACGTGGCGGCCACATACTTTTCTCCCACAGTATCGATTCGATCGGATAGCCGGCCACGGGACATTTGATGTTCAGCTGCTTTCCCGCAACCGCCGAGATCGGCGGCATGTGCCTTACGTAGGGCTGTCCTGAGAACATTAAAGAGAAAATAATGTATTAGTAAACAAATAAGTATGTTATAAAAATATATGTATATATATATTCAGAGGAATAGAATCACATTGATCGAGGGTGAATTTTCGCGTTCTCTCGCCCGAGGTCAATGAATGAACCCCCCTCAATAATTATAACCCGGGATGAAAGCCGTGCGCGTATTTGCGGACTTCCGGCGGTGTGTGACTGCGTCGCGGAAAATATTATTAATCGATTCGAATGTACCGAATCGATCCGATACTTGACCGAGGGTCACACAGGCGGAGGCATCGAGAGTGAACCCGGAGGACTCGCGGGCCACAGTTTGCCGAGTGCTCTAATCGATAGCCGATAATGGACCAGATTTGTCGGGGAAAATACGCTCCGCACGTATGGGTCAGACCACGCGAAATTCTGTCGACTCTATACGCGCCGGGGCGTTCGGTACCACTCTTCTCGCCCGTAAAGCTTCGTACGCCCGATTTTATTCTCCCCGTCGTCGATATGCACTCCATTATACGAAAAGGGCTCTCCGGCGTATAAGTATGTGTTCGTCCTCGTTCGCGACTCTCGGTTAAAAAGAAAATCATTCCTGCGACGAATAAGAAAGAGAATGAAAGATACATTCGGAAATAAAAAGAGGGTCGAAGGAAGGACGGCGAAAGCTTACCATAAACGTTGAGTCGCGCCGAGTGCGACGCTTCACCGGCTCTGCTGCTGGCCGTGCATTCGTATTCACCGCTGTCTTCCGACTTCACCAAGGAGATGTTGACGTGGGAGATTACGTCGCCGTACACCGTGACGTACTGGCCGATGAGCAGACGATCGTTTTGGGGCAATGGAAATCCGTCCAAGAGCCAAGATATCTGGGGCGTCGGATTACCGGCTGCGCTGCACTTCAGCGAGACCGAGGGACCGGACTGCATAGTTTGCTCGATGAATCTGTACACCAACTGCGGCGATATCTCTGTTGGGAAATAAATCAGAGTTACAGAGAGTTGCTGTTGGAATAGAGAGTAAGGCGGGGTAAGACGGACTACGTTAACCAATTTCTTACGGGACGTAAAAAAAGGAAGTTTTATCCCGAATGGAGAACTCGGATTCGTTTTGGCCCTACGTAGGGGAGAGCAGGGCAAAATGCCGCGGTGGGGCAAAATGGGATATCGATATCTGTGTTGGGAAATAAATCAGAGTTACAGAGAGTTGCTGATGAAACAGAGAGTAAGGCGGGGCAAGATGAGACGTCGAAGCATCCCGATTACCTGTCCCATTTTGCCCCGTTCTCGCCTATATATGTACGTCGATTTTAATATTAAGTGTATTCAGATTTTTGTGAATTGAAATCGCACGCATTTCGCAGCTCGAGCAGTTCATGAAAAAAAAATAATAATAATAAAGTTCCACCTTTCATGCCAATAATTTACACTCAAATGATCACGACCCGCCCGCTGCGTTTTAATTAAGCTTTAGAGGCTAATCAATCGTTGAATATGTTCGACAAAAGGATATCACGATATGGAAGGTGATTGAATTTCGTGAGCGTGTGCGCGTCGAGTATTTTTTCATTGGCGAATAATTGATACCTCGATATCATATCGATATATCGGTATGGAATTGGCGCAACAGCCACCGTACGGTTGTATAAATATGTACTACATTTTGGTACTATGAACAAGAAGAGAATTTCGTCCGTACCGTCCGTTACAAATTCCCCGGATATCGAATTGATTTATTAATCGGCGTACGCATCGAAATCCTTTCGCGGTATCACGATAATTGATATTGGAAAACCAGTCCAGGAATGAAAGGAATTTTTTTTTCCTCGATATAGTCCGACAACCGCGTTACGTGGCAGTTCATACAATCCGAGAGCAGAATCGCACGGTATGAACCGGGGCTGGAGAGATCGTTCTCGAAGGAGTGCCGCGAGGTGAAATCTGAGAGAAACGTCGGTACCGGTTACGATGCAGCTATACAGTTGCATCGAGGAAATCTTGAAAGGACGACGAGAGAAGGCAGGCTGACGCTGTCGGTAATCCTAAGGCCAAGATTTCAGATTACCATGGATACCTTTGGCGTGTCTGTGCGAAGGGTTATCTCGGGCTGCGTAGTGGAGAGCATTGAGGCACCGAGGATAAGGACTGCTTCTGTACGAAAAGCTCGCATTCACCGACGCAGCTCACCCTCGTATATGTATTTTATATGTATATATGTATACGATTTAGCGAATGATATACGTCGCGCCTTGGCAAAGCTCTTTCCGTTCGGTCTATCAATGCCGGCTTCCCCCAGAGTTAAATGATAATACTTTTCGATACCCAGCGATTTTCGAGGCGAGTCGGTTAGCGTTGGGGAGAACGGGGCACAGCTAGCCATTTTTCGTTCTCCATTAAAATCACCGATGCCTCGATAATCTGACTGTTCTGATACAAAATGGTCTATCAATTTTTCGTTCGGAAGGCTTTTAACTTCTCGTGATGAAGAATGCTCCGGCACTATCTACACAGTAAAAAAGATTTGTATTTTTAACAAACCTTTCTTGTCGACAAACGTCCACAATTCTTTTCATGTTAATTTTACAATAAACAAGGGTCCGCGTTTTACTGAATGAACTGTTGCACATTTTACGAAAAAAAACTGTTACGTATTTTACGAAAAAAACTGTTGCGCATTTTACGAAAAAAAAAAAACAGTTGCGCATTTTGCGATAAAAAAATGTTGCGCATTTTACGAAAAAAAACTGTTGCGCATTTCACGATTAAAAACTGTTGCGCATTTTACAAAAATGTTTGTTCATTTTACAATAATTTTTTGTACAGTCAACAAGAAGAGAATGATTGACGTTTGCGGACAAAAAATGTTTGTTGAAAGTACAAATCTCTTTTATCGTGCAGCCGACACATATAATTGTACTGGTGACGGGAAGGATACCGTTACATCAACGAATTGCACAATGTCCGCGGAAAGAGTTCGGGCGTATCAGTTATCAAACGGATCCGCTGATTGCGCAACATGGTAGAACGATGTGGATTCGCGTGCGAAGTCCCTTGCGTTACAGCGTAATCAAAATATGAAGAAAAAATGATCAACGAACACGACACATCGCAGTCGTCGTTTCTTCAAAGGCCTTAAATTTCAACGGGCGAGAAGACAAAAGCGTGCGTGAAAGAGACAATGGTGTGGTGGGACAATGGGGAATAACGCGAATGAGCGAGGCAGGAAGGGACAGAATGGGAGCTCCTCCGTCGATTCACGGCGTCCATGACGGTTAATACGAATGGACGTATATCTGGTCGCATTTTCCCCGCTGGTACGTGCAGCTTAGTGAACGCGCGACAAACGTCGACAGAGATGCAAAGTGATGATGAGAAACCACAGGAACCTCGTTAGCGTATGCAAATCTAGGAGACTAACTATCTTATCGAGTTTCCGTAGCATCCACACCCCAGCGAGGGACTCGTGTGTCCATTGGTCTGTGCTCCGCAGCTTGGGAATCATGCAAGCGCGCAGGAATGCCCAAACTAGTTATACGATACTCTCAAAGTTAGCTTCATGCCACTTGCGAAATTTACTTGTTTTCATCTGCGAACAAAAAAAACAACAAAAATACTAAAATAAAGATTCATCCCCTCGCATTGAATCGAATGGACAATAAGATGCAATCTGGTAAAAACAGAACAGAGTTGGAAATCATGCAAGCGCGCAGGAATGCTCAAACTAGTTGTACCATGCTCTCAAAGTTAACTTTATGCCAGTTGCGAAATTTGCTTGTCTTCATCTGCGAAAAATGAAAATAAAGATTTATATTGACGTTTTGAATCGAATAGTTGATAAGAAGCAATCTGGCGACAACCTGACGGAGCTTGGAAATCATGCAAGCGCGCATGAATTCCCAAACTAGTTGCACGCTACTCTCAAAGTTAACTTCATGCCACTTGCGAAATTGGTTTGTCTTTATCTGCGATCAAAAAGAAAAGAAACAAGAAAAATAAAAAATTAAGATTCTTGTTCCACGCATTGAATCGAATAGGCAATATGAAGCACCTGGTGACGTAAAAAAAATAAGTTTCTTCCCAAATGAAGAACACGGATTTGTTTTGCCTCTATGTAGGGGAGAGCGGGGCAAAACGGAACGTCGATGCAGCTCGATTAGCTGCTCCGCTTTGCCCCCACTGTGCCATCTTGCCCCGCCCTCCCTTAATACATACCTCAATCATAAAATAAATGCATTCACATTTTTCTAAATTGAAATCAATCGTATTTAGCTGTTTGAGTAGTTCATGCAAAAAACAAAAAAAATCCCCCTCTCAAGCCAATAATTTCTACTCAAACGATCACGCCCCGCCGGCCGCGATTTAATTAAACTTCGGAGGTTAATCAATCGCCGAATATGTTTGACGAAACGATATCACGATATCGAAGGTGATTAAATTTCGAGAGCACACGCGGCAAAATTAATTCGTCTTCATCTGCAAAAAAAAAAAAAAAAAAACCAAGGAAAGTAAAAAATAAAGATTCATCTCCACGCATTGAGTCGAATAGACAATAAGAAGCATTTCGGTGACAACCCGACGGAAGATTTTCGTGTCTATCGAATTAGCGACGTATCTTCGTAATTACCACAATCTCCCTCTCCCCTCTCTTCCACTCCCCCCTTCATTCTCTCCTATCTGTGCTTAATAGAGATCCAACCTCGGTAGCTCGCTCCAGAGATATATTATGTGTGCTGAGCATGCTTGCTGTATCAACGTAGCGGGGGCTACGGAGGAGAGTACAGAGAGTATACATCGGTGGTTTCTGTGTGGAAGGTATGCTGAAGCAAACGTCAGAGATAGAGAGCTACAACGCCGGTGAGTCGGGTGGGGTGCGGAGGAGCGGGAGGAGGAGGAGGGTCGGGGATGACGACGAGGCTACGTAGAGCTATACAGAATCAGTCAGTGATGCTGGGGATACTAATACAAACGCTTACCACCCAGACGGAGTTCCGCAATTCCCTGTGCCATCTCGTGTTCGTTCCTGACGAAGCACTGATACATGCCACGATCCTCCCGTGCTACCGACATGACGGAAATTCGTTCCCGCGAAACAACCCTTATGTGGTCGCCGGTTCTCAACGGCTGGCCATCCTTCAGCCAGTACAAAGCGGCCTGGGGAAAACCGCTGGCGCTGCAAGTCTGAAAATTCACGCGCGTTGGCGAATTAGACACGAAGGGACAGACGGAGTGAGAGCGTGTGTGGAAACAGAATTTGAAATCGAAACGGGAGAGATTTAATTGGATCTCAATAGAGGGGGTGAGAGTGGTCGAACGTGGCCCAGCGGAAAGATTCTCCCCGTGGGAACAATGTGTAAGGAGCTGGAACGGTGATATCTTCGACATAAAGTTTTCAATTTTGAACGAGCCCCATTTTTGTTACAATAAACACTGGTCCATATCACCCCTTCGAACCATGTTTACCAGGAACTTTGTGCGAAGACCCGTAACTGTGATATGTTTAGGAAATTTCTTTGAGCATATAAAGTTTTTTTATTTCTAAGAGTTTCCACTTGTTCCGATAAACGCTGATCTAAATTACCCCTTCCGACCATGTTTACCAGGAACATTGTGTGGGGCTCTGAAACTGAAATATCTTCAGGAACTTTCCTAAACAAATAAAGTTATCAATTTTTAAGAGTTCCCACTTATTCCGATAAACACTGGTCCATATTACCCCTTCCGACCATGTTTGCCAGAAACATTGTGTGGGGCTCTGAAACTGAAATATCTTCAGAAACTTTCCTAAACAAATAAAGTTTTCAATTTTGACGAGTGCCAGTTTGTTTCAATAAACACTGGTCCACGTTGCCCCATCCGGGCATGTTCACCACTCTCACCCATTGAAGATAAGTTCGCCATCGACTGCCGAGAAACGGAACGGCGTACGCCGCATCCTCCCCAGTCCTCGGGCGATCCCTTCCGTTTCTCGTCGGTCGACGCGCCTTCTTTTAATATTCACCAGATACGCCGGCTTGCCGAGATCGACGGTCTGCGTCGGGGGCTGGACGTGGACGCTGAGAGCCGCGGAGACGGTCAGCTTCACCTCGAGGCTCTCGCTACCCTCGACGTTGCTCGATGTGCACAAGTACGACCCACCGTCGCTCTCCAGAACACCGTGAATTATTAAGGAACCGTCCCGTACGGCAAAGTGCGCCGACAGATCGTCGATTGGTTCCTCACGCTGATCACGACGAAAGTACCATCTGCCGGGTTCAGCCACGCGGTTCCGCGTACAGTATATATCATCCGCATGCATACACATATTATACACATACATACATATATACATGTATACGAAGATTTCCGTATTTTATATATAAATATATATCTATATATAAACCTATGAAGCAATCATATTTATTCGACGCTCGATATTCAATCTGCATCGCTCTCATCCCGGGCCCGAAGCATTAGCGATACACCCACACTCGGCACCGGTACAGCTTTATGTAAATACAATGTCAAGTATACCCGCACAGATTGGAGCAATGTAAATGCAAAATATCTCGGAAATGCATTAAAATATTATCAAGCCGATCCGGTCCCTCCGATAGTCGGGTCGTCCGGGTACGCCGCGAGTATAATAATGTGTTAACATTCGAAACGTTTCGAGGAGGGTAGGGGTGCAGTTCGTTGACGCGTCGAACAGGTACTCGACTGTGTCACACAGCTGCGACGCAGCTCTACTCGTGTAACAATCTACGCCGGCAACCGGCTCACTCTACGGTACTCGTCATGGAGAACACGTGTCCCGATAATAATCACCGGGGAAACTCCGTTGGGTGTTTGTGTGCGAAGCGAGCTGTTCGTGCTCTCCGACCCTTCCTCTCTGCGCCCCGTTCGTGTACGACATATCAACGTTTTCAGGATGAACCATGAAGCAAAGGCGAAATCCCGGATCGTGGGAATGTACGGAACGCCGCGCCAGTACATTCGACGTGTGTGTACGTGTGTGCGGTAAAAGAGGCACCGAGCGACGATGATAACTCCGGATTCCTCGAGGTCGGAGAAGCTCGGGAGATGAGGACGCGACACGAATACCTATAAGCCACGGCCCTCTCTGCCACCCAATTATTTCGAGTTGCTTCGACGAGAGAACGAAAGGGGACGGACTAATATAATCTCGAGAGTATAAGAGAAGAGGAGCGATGCGGAATCCTCAGTCATCCCGCGGGGAAAGCTCTCCGACCCTGACAACCCCGTCGCCTGTGGGATGCTCTTTCCCGTTCCCGACATGTCCCTCCGGCAAAAAACGAAGATTTCGACCGAGAAATCTTCCCGCATCACGGTTAATAAACTCATATATAGAAAAATTAAAATCGATAGGATCTTTTTTTACTTGTGAAAAATTATGTTTAGTAACTGGCGTCTGGATTGTCGGACGGGGCATGTCTGGGAACGATGTTTCTTTCCCGCCTTAAAAAATGTCTGCAAAAGAATTGTTTTTTTCTTTTTGAAGAAACTCGTTCGAGGACATTTTTAGCCCAGTCTATTCACTATGTGGGATTTCCCCGATATCCCTCCGGCAAAAGCGAAGATTTCGATCGAGGAATCACTCCGCATCGCGGTTAATAAACACATCTGCCGGATAGAAAGATTTTTATGGATAGGATTTTTTTAAATATAAAGAATAATATTTGCCAAGAGGCGTCCGGATTATCGGATGAGATATGTCTGAGGATGACGTTTCTTTTGCATCTAAACAAGTTTCTGCAAAAAGATTGTTTTTTTTTAGAAATCGGTTCGTGGACTTTTTACCCCGTCTCGCCGCTATCTGGGCTGAAAGGGGTAAATATAGCTTGTTCCGTGTCGCATCGATTCACGTGCTAACCGGGATGGGCCATATTCCTACATTCGTCACTTTCACCCTATCCGCGAACCTCGGAGGGTAGTCGATATCCAGTCAATCGAAAATCACTTTCCGATTCGCAGCAAAGTTAATATCCATCCGATCCGCATCACGGTTAATATACGCGTCTGCGGGATATGCAAAATCAAAAGTAATAGCATTTTTTTTCATGATATATGAAAATAATATTTGGCAACTGCCGTTTGGACGATCGAATGGGGTATGTTTGAGTGTGACGTTCCTTTTGCACTCCAAAAACTGTCTGCAAAAGAATTGTTTTTTTTTTTTAAAAGAAATTTGCTCATGAACATTTCACCCGTCTCTTCGCTATCCGGGCTCAAAGGGGTGAATATGGCCCGTTCCGTGTGTCATCGATTCGCGTCCTAATCGCGATGGTCCATATTCACCGCCCGCACCCTATCTGCGAACATCCGAGGCGAATCGATACCCAGTCGATCGACGATCGCTTTCCGATACGCAGCAGCGTGTATCGTCATCGATCGGCATCAGCGTCGGGCCATTTGGCCGTTCCGACCCCGAGTACCCGTACCAGTCGACCAGTTAATCTCCCCGACTCCCCGGACACGCGGTCCCCAACGATTTTCCCCAAATTCAACGGTTCCCTACCGATCCGACGTGAATATTTCCATACCAACGCGGATTACAGAAGTCCGCGACCGCAGCCTCCGAGTCTCATCGAAACTTCGCTCCCGGAATTTCCATACATCTATAAACCAAGTTCCTAATAACGTATCGCTCTCTCTCGGCGCAATCCCCGCGGTTCCGACGGTTGACCTTACGTGCCGGGGTCGAACATCGCAGGTACCGGAAGGCAGACCCGGCGAGACATCGAAGTCGGAGCATAGGCCACGTCTCCGAGGCGATCCTCAGCCACCCCATCCGTCCTCGCCCTCTCACCCCATACCGGCCTCCCTCCCCCGCGTCCCTCGGTATTGCTTACTCTGCTACGAAAAGAGGCTCCACGAGCGGTATATCTATAGATAATCGAATTTACGGAGGGAAATTGGCGAAGTCGCGGCACGGGAAAAGGGGGTGCGAGAGGGGGGGTGCGGGACGAGGGAGGAAGCTCTCCATCCGAGGACAAGGCACACACACGCTCACCGAGGAATGAAGGAAATCAGAGCGAGATGGACTTGCGCGAACGAGGAGAGAATGTACGAGTCGGAAGCCGAAGCTCTCTCGCTGCGGCGGCAAACCCTCAGACTATGTCCCCCCCCTCCCCCCAATCCTCCCCCCTCCCCACGCCGTCCCGTTTCCATCGTACTCGTCCTAGCGCAGAGTCAACTACGGGAACGGCTGGATTCTGGGGTTGCTGCTCGGCTCGCGAAGGGCTCGACCGGGGATGGAGCGGAGGAACGGCGGAACCACCGGTACCAGTCGCAGTGGTGGTGGTCGGTAATAGTGGTGGAGAACGAGGAAGAGGAGAGACGACCGGGGTTGGTATGCCGGCCGAGTGAGCAGGCCGGAGGGTTGCGAGAACGCCGAGCCCGGAATACCCAGTGACGTCGGCGTACACGTAAACGCGGAATATTTGATGGGCTGTCAGAAGCAGTCTCTGTAATCAGCGGTCGGTTTGTTTGCGCTACTCATACACAGGCTCATCCGGCAAGCCACACCTATAGCACACGCCGGAGCGGTAGCTTCGGCCCGGAGCCCGGTATACACGTATACGCGTACATCTATCCATCGTTCCCTCGCTCCTCGCCCTCGCTCGTTCTCCATGTATATTCCGATCTCTCCAGGACCTCCTCTTCATTTCTCCTTCGCTCCTCCGACCGTCCTTCCACGCGCCTCCTTCGGCCTCGCTCGCTTCATCTTCATTCCGCCCAAACCCCCATTCTTTTTCTCGAGCCTCTCCTCTGCATCCGATTCTCATTTTTTTTTTTTTTTTTTTTTTCTTGATTTTCCGTCCGTGCCTCTCTCCCTGTTTGCTGTTCCGGTTCGCGTTCTCCTCTTCCCGTACTTGCGCTCGAGTGCCACGCTTCGCGAACGTGGATAGACGCGTTTTTCTAAATTTTTTTTATTCTTCTTTCCTCACCCGCGTTGTCATTACGGAGAAACGATGAATCTCAGACCTGTGTGCGAGGATATTGCTGCGGTATATCGTTATTCGCTTTAGCACTTTCTTTCACCGGCTTGGAATTCGATCAATTTCCGTGCGATGGCTGTATTTTTTTTTTTTTTTTTTTCATTTTTCTTTTTCTGTATAATACGTAATTGGTATGAAAGGAGGATCATAATAGGCACCGGGAGCTGCAATGCAATCTCGGGATAGTCGACGAAGTGGTGGGGAAATATATTAAAATATAAACGCGATATATAATACGGCGCGAACGGTGAACCAACTTTGCTGCGCAGGAAAGCCGACCGCCGGCTCGATTAGCCCTGTCCGTCAGACGGTATCCTGCTCCGGACATTTTCTGAATATATACCGCGCGCAGAGGTGAAACGACGATTTAATAAATACTTTTGTGCGAAAGTTCACTCGTGATACGAACTCAAGTTTTAACTTTAATTTAAAATCAAGCTTTAACTTTGATTAAAATTAAGCTTTAACTTTGGTTTAAACTTAGATTTGAATTTCAGTTTGAACTTTGGTTTAAACTTAGGGTTGGACTTAAGTTTGAACTTATGTTTGAACTTATGTTTGAGCTTTAGTTTGAACTTATATTTAAACTTAAGTTTGAACTTAAGTTTACACTTTGGTTTGAACTAAAGCTTATGTTTGAACCTGAAACTTTGCATGCGGCTATAAGATAACTCAGCGAAGTTTTTTTATTTTTAGGCCGTCGAGAGACGACGGATCGTTGGATTCTCACCTGTTCGTCGGAGTGGGATTCGCGTAAGCGACACACGGAATCACAATCGTGTCTCCAAGCCGGGCTGCCACGTGCACGAGTTTGTCGTTCAGTTTCGGCGGTGTAAAACTTCGGGACTCTGAAACAGATAATTTTTTTTTGTAGATAGCTATCGTGAATACATTTTTCCCACCTCGTCACTCAACGCTAATGTATCTACAGAAAAAGAAATCTTATTGTCCGCAACATAAGGAAACCCGAACTCGGAAAGTCGTACATCAATTTGAGGATCGTCGGTGTTCTTTGATACATAAAAACGTATCGCCCTTTTTTTTCCTCCTTCTTCTTTCGTCCTTTTTCCTCTCTCTCCCAAGAGATACCCGAGAAAGCCCGGTAACCTCTTCGGGATGAGTTCATGTAAGTTTGCCCCGGTGATATACGGAAAATGTTTTCCACGGTCCCGTCATAAATAGCTCGAGGAAGAAAGGAGCGAGGGGGGAGGAAGCGAGCGAGAGAAGGGTGAAAGAACGGCGAGCCGGAGTGAAAGGAGAAATAACCGCAGTAGAAAGGAGGAAACGGGCGAAGGGAAGAAAAAGAATGGCGCCAGCTGGGTAACCCGACGTCTTATACGCACGGCCTCACCTAATGGAAAATTGTAGGAGCCATATAGTAAACGCGAATACCGTGTCTTATATGGCCTCCGGCGGGTCCACAGTTTCTCCCTATAAAAGTGGATCATCCTCCTACCACGAGACTCGGAATAAAGAATAAACATTTTCATAGGTCACACACTCGCACACTCTCACGCGCGTGCGCACACATAGCTAAACGATCATTAAACTCCGATGCCGATAATGGATTTTTCTTCTCGAGATAACGTTGTGACCCAGATCGTCCTCTAGTTTTTTTTTTTTTTTTTTTTTTTCATTCCGTTCGCCGATAATCGAGGACGTGGCGAAAATAATCGCGAACGGGCTTTAAAATTAGACCAACTGCGCGCCCTCTTTTCTAAATCGACGCGTCGACGACCCCCGTTGCATATTCATTTACCCATAGGGCAATTGCCTCGTACGAACGAGGGATAATGATCCATCCTGCCGATATGGCTTTTTTTTTACTCCGTTCACCGACAACCGAGGACGTTGCAAAAATAATCGAGAAAGGGTTTTCAAATTAGAGCAACTATGCGTCCTTTTTCCTAAATCGATGCGTCGACGAGCTCCGTTGCATATTTATTCACCCGTAGGGTCATTGCCCTGTAGGAAAAAGGGATAATTATCTGTCCTTCAGAAATCGCAAGTTTTGCTTCTCCTATAGAGGAAGCTGCATTTTCGTAAAAAAAAGTAAATTCGAGATTTTAATGTCTGAGTACTTAAAATAGTCTCAAACGTCGAGAAATATTATTTTCACCGTTTATATTTTACGGGACTTTTAAAAGTTTGCATTTTTTTATATCTGGCACGAATTTCTGGGTCAAATTTCATGCTAAGAGTAAAACGAGTTATAGTTTTGTAATCAGCGATGAAGAATACATTTAAAAAATACCTCAAAACGACGAAATACGCAAATTTCAGTTTGAGATTTTATGAGATTTAGACATTTTTTATGACACAAAAGAAGGTGCCTTGCGCCTTCTGTGCATAAGTGATTTGCACATGTATTCCTATTTATTATAAATTTTGCGCATGGCTTGCTCTGTGAGAAGGCCAAAATCAATCAACAAACTGCTCATAGTGAAAGCTATTCGCAACATTTTTTTTACTTCGTTCGCCAATAATCGAGGATGTAGCTTAAATAATCGCAAAAGGACTTCCAAATTAGAACGACTGTGAAAATTAGAGCCCGTTGCATATTTATTTACCCATGAAGCAATCGACCCATTCTTTTTTTTTTTACAGAAACTGGCAAATTAATTTTAATGTAAAATTGTCATAAAAAATGAATGGACTTATAGAGTGAATTTAAGGTAATTATTGAAATTTAAGTACATTATTAAAATTAAAGTATTCCTAAAGTTTTTAACGTACTGTAGGTTAATTTTTCAACACAATTACACATGAAATTGAAGATACCAGTTTATGCATAAAAACTCCCAATTCCTATACATTAAATTGCATACGAATTTTTTGCACAGTGTACGAAAGAGGGATAATGATCCGTCCTGCAGAAATCGCAAAGACTTTTATCGTAGGTGTGCTGCTAAAGTTCGGGGGAAGCTGCGGTAGCACGGATGGCGAACGCGCGAACTCAGCGCATCGCCGTGAACTGTGGGAGTGGTGAATTTTGGAAGAGCCGGTTCGTTGTATATACGGGCACGAAGTGCGCTGAAGTAGCCGAGGATGGGGTGGCTGGAGAGGACCGGAAACAAGACGGTGGAGCGGTCGCCCGGCAAGGGGGAATATCCACTCGAGGCCATGCTAACTAATGATGCTTCTCCACGTGGGATCCTCGAAGCTCGGGCGGGCGCGCTTCACAGCTCCAGACAACGGGAGGACAGCTCGTACCTTGCGATACGGCGAGACTCGATATTAAACCAGAAAACTGTACGACGGGAATTCCGTACGGTATCATACTGGCTGCCTATCGAAAGCCCTTTCCCATTTGTTACAGGAAATTCAGAAGAAACGCCAGACGAAGCTGACTGATCCGCGTCCCGCGGGGTCGAGGCGGAAATAAAATGAGAAAAAGCCGATTTTCAACCGAGTCGAAGTCACACGCCAGCTCAACGACCTCGTTATATTTCGAGTCTGACGCATGCAATGAATTGTCCGTGACCGCCACACCATACAGACGCGTTGCTAAGCACGTTGGCGGTAGCAAATTTTTTTTAATCAGTGCCTCGAAACCGCATTCGTTCCCACGGGGCTTGCATTAAAAAATGCTTTTGGTGTTGCATTTCGCTGATACTGTCCTGAAAAATTGATGTGAAATTAAACACTGTAAAATTTTTGAAAATTAATGCACGGTTTTGTAAGTTTTTTTACATAAACTGTGTCTGAAATTTCAACCAGATGTGGGTTGCTATTTTACAGTGAAATTTTTATTTCTAGTGGACATTTTTTGTTATATTTTTTTTGTTGCTGTAAATACCTGATACTTTATTTTTACGAAAAAGTATATTAATGTTCATTTAATGTAAGTGATGTAAGAAAATTTCAAGTTCCAGTACATTAAATTTACAAGTTGTTTTTACAGTGAAGCGTTCAAAACGATTGTCCGACTGTAACGGAACCGAAAAGGCAGATGGGAAACTTACCCGTCAACTGTACCCTTCCTATGTTCGGACTGACGACGGTTTCCTGCGTCAGTCGATGATGAGTTCTGCATCGATAAGTCATCTGTGCGTCGCTCCGCGTTATGTTGATTATCATCAACTCTCCGTTTGGCAGCATATGGTATTTTCCATCTGCGAACACGATTCATCAATCATCAGACTCGTATTGAACCTTTTTTTGCTTCGCGCAGACAAACACCTCTCCGGTCGGGCCTCGGCAGTGGCGAATATCTACAATTAAAAATATATTAAAAATCGAGTGCTTCATTCGTTTCAATTTAGGCCTTCGGGGATAAACAATCGCCAACAGATTGAATTCGACATTGAGGTTGATTTGCAATCTTTATGAAATAAAGAAACTTGCAAATTACTATGAAAAAAAATATTTAACGCACAACCCTTTGTTTTTAACGTGCTGGATAGATCGCAGCTGCATGTGTTCAATCTCGCGGCCGTCCCAACGGTAAGGGTAAAGCGATGTAAAATTCGAAGTTCGATCGCCAGAATGAAAACAAGCTACAGAATCTAACTCCGTGGTTCGGAGTTTCGGGACTAATTTGGCTTTCACCTCCCTCGCCACTTGTCGACGGATGTAAATCGCAGGTCTAGAACAACAGTGTAACAATTTATATGGTAATTCCTTAAGAGATGTTACACTGTTGTTTTAGGGGTGCGATATGTTGAACGATGGTTCTCGGAGCCAGGACGCAACGGTTGCTAATCGGCAACAGATGGAAGTCAAAATCGAGGTTGATTTGCGATTGTTGTGAAAAAATAAAACTGTTAAATCACCGGGGTCGCCTCGATCGAGTTCTTCGAGGTACCCCTCGTGCAACATCTTGCATCTCTCAAGCAGGTCGATGTACTGGAGTAAGGTCACGACTGTATTCTAATTCCTCTTCACTATACTAATAAGCTTACTTTTTCTTCCTTTGCTGTTTTTCTTTATGCTCTAGTTGTTATTATTATTATCCTCTTAAGGTCATTAAATCGTAATCGTAAACTGCGCACGATTCTGAATGCAAGCTTGGCTTTGCTTTATGAACCTATCTGTATTGCTTTATGTACCTATCTGTATTGCTTTGCCCTTAGGGAATTTATCTCGAGACGCAATAAATTATTTATGGATCTAAAACTACCATAAAAAATGGTTTGTCGCACAACCTTTTTTGTTTACCGTGCAAGAAACATCGGTAACAATAATAACGGTAATGCGATGTGAACTTAGACGTTTGATCGTCGGGTTGATATCAAGCTACGGAAGCTGCTCCGCGGAAGCGGTCCGAAGGTCCCGAGGGTTCGGCGAAAGCTCCGTGACTAATGTAGCTTTCGCCTCCCTCACTACTTATCGTCGAGAGACACGTGTTGAACGATGGCTCTTGGAGCCAGGACCTAACGGTTACTAATCGGCAACATATGGAAATCGAAATCGAGGTTGATTTGCAATTTTTGAAAATAGTTGTTTGTATAGCAAGGGCGTAGAAAGGGAGTTCTTGACGAGTATAAAAATGGCGCATGAGGCGAAGGCGAGTGCGATATTCACCCTTGCCAGGCCTCCCATTTCGACGCCCATGCCATTCGCATAATTTTCACCAACAAATTCACGAAAATAGCGCTTTTCGTTTTTGGGAAGTGTGCGTAGAAAGCCAGAAAAGCTTTATTGCACTAGTATGAGAAAAAGCCTATATTGCCTTCGCCCGCATTGACAATATTTGTCTCTGACGCGATGCGATAAAGCCTTTCTGCGCTCACTTCACAGGCGCAAAAAGCGGGATTTTACGTGCATGCATTAGGAAAAAGCCAGAACTTTAAAACGAACATGAAAAAAATAAAATAAAATTCTTTAACGCACAGCCCTCTTTTTTACCGTGCAGGAAACATCGCAACCGCACGCGCTTTATCTCCGAGCAGTAACAACGGGTAACGCTAATGCCATGTAAAATTGGGCGTTTCATCGTCGGAACGAGAACCAAGCTACGGAAGGTAACTTCGCGGTCCGGAGGTCTCGAAGGTTCGGCGGAGGCTCCGGGACTAATGTGGCTTTCGCTCCCTCACCGCTTAGCGTCGAGGGATATATGTTGAACGACGGCTCCTGCAGCCAGGACGTAACGGTTACGTGGTCCCTGGCGAAGCTCGGCACGTTGCATCGCATAAGTACGTTGTTGCCGAGGAAACCACCGAGGCTCTGAACTTCCGGATCGTAACGCTGGTTCACCACTGAAACACAGAGAAGACGGTTTTAGTACGGCGAGCTGCGTAGGAGCGAGGAAGCGTGTGTCGATACACACGAGTAACACGCCACGAAACGGTGGCGAGGAGCGAGGCGAGGGTGAGGAGGCAGGCCAGGTAAGTCGATGCTTTCGCTAGAACGGAATAGCCGTAAAGGTCGGTGAGGTTACCGAGCGGGGTGAGAGAGGCCTGGCGAGAAAGTAGCAAGGATTGAGAGGGAGGTCTGGAAGGCTTTGCCGGGTTGACGGGCTACCCGGTATGGCAGCGAGTGGGTGGCAGTAGAATGGTAAAAAAAAAAAAAAAAAAAAAAAAAGGAAGATATAAGGGTGGAGTGTGCAGTGGGAAGAAAGCGGGAGGGGGAGTGGGAAAAGAAGAGCAGGAGCGCGGAGTAGCCGACGGAAGAGCCCAGGCGGAGGCGGAGAGCAATGCACAGTGGCACACGGTATAGAGACGAAGGAAAAAGGTGAGCGAACGTCGGAGCGTGCACCGGTGCAGAGAAAGTGAGAGAGCTCCCGGCGAGCCGAGGAGAGGCGGATAGAGCGAGGGTCTGCGACGGCGAAGGCGATGGAGAGATGGAATAAATACGGCGGCGAGGAGGAGGAGCGGAAGGAGGAAGGCGAGCGAGAGTCGAGAAAGCGAGGTAGGGAATGTGCACCGGCAAGTATATAGGGTTTGCAACCCGTTTCGAGAGTCAGCGAAGCGAGGCACTCAGACTCCAGAATGGGGTAAAAACTCGGTGAGTTTGCTGCTTTCCGTATCGTAGCCACGGTTACACGGGAAGCCCGGCCGAGCATAAACTCACCAGACGCTTTCGCTCTGTACCGCTCTCTGCAGGGAGAGAGAGAGGAGAGGAGGCGGAGGAGCCGGTCCTCCTCTAAAGCGCGGGCTCCGCGAGCCGGGTAATATTTACAAACCATGAAATATGTAGAGAATCTAGCCGCCGTTTGAGATCCTCTCGAGGAGGGAAAGCGGGATGGATGGTGCGGGGGCAAAGATGAGAAGCGACCCTGTATCTCTCCCTACCTTCACCCGGGGGTTTCACTGGCGGAAACGAAAGGACGCGAGAGCCGGGAGAAGTCGCCGGGAGAGCTCTGAATGCACTCGAGCTTATTACACGCCTATCGCGAATCTCGATGCGTTCGTCGACGACGTAGCGAGGGAATCTCGTCGGGCTTCAGTGACCGACCCGTCCCGCTCCTCCGCCTCGTTCGCGAAACGAACTCGAGCTTACCATCTTCATCTCTTAATTCATCGTTGAACGCGGCACCGCCGAGAGAATCGCGTCAAGCCCCGTGACTCGCTCTCGCGCGTGACCTCCTCTGACCCCCGTCGTTTACTTGTTGCTCATTTTCGCAAATTCCCGCACGCAAATGTTCGTCGCTCCGCGCACCGAGGATCGCTGCGGCGCGCGCGAGACTCGAGCGGATGCTGCGGAGTTTTCGGTAATTTTTTAATGAACGTAAGAAGCGAGATAGTAAATTACGTATGAATTATGAAAGGCTAGGGCGGAAGAGAACGGGACTAAACGGCGAAGATGAAAGAGAGCTTTTTGCACCGGGCAGGCTTCTCTACGGAATTCGGTAATGCAATTTGTGCGATTTTTTAGAAAAAGAAATCTCGATTAATTCTTAACGATGTTCGATCGTTGAACGGTAGACGAGACATTTTTTGGATTCAGGCCTCCGCGCGTTCGCGATTCGCTGACGATACCGCATCGTTGAGATATCATCGAAATTAATGCAGAAATAAATTGAACGATGAGAAAGTTATTTTTTGTTTTGTTTCATATCCTTGATCGGGCATCTAATTCTGCACTAAAACAATGTGTTTAAAATTTGTTTTTATTTTACTAAAGTTTATTTTTTACTAAAGTATTGAAAATGTTCCTCATTCTCTTTCCCAAACGGTCCGCAAACCTGACAAAAGAAACAAAAAGTACAGCACTGTCTGTTAATTTACTGTGTACGATTTTTCACAAAAAAAAATGTTAATGAATTTTTAATAATATTCGATCGGCAAACGTCAAACCGAAAATTTGTTGGCTCAAGACCTCCGCGCGTTCGCGACACGCTGACGACGTTACAGCATCGTTACATCATCGAAACTAATTGAACCATGAAAAAGTAATTTTTTTTTTTTTTTTGCTGTTACATTTAATTTTAATCGGACATGTAATTTTGCACGAAAACAATGTGTGTGTTTTTTGTATTCCACCGAAGTTTCGTGACGTATTGAACATTTTCCTGCCGATAGAGCGCCCACAAAACTTGACTGTCACACTGTTGCCTGTGTCACCGAGTAGTCGAGTCTCTCTCCGAGCATTTTTTGTTTTATTCCTCATTCTCTTTCCCAAACCGTGCGCAAAACTGACAAAAGACATAAAAGGTATACCGAGCGCGGCATTCAAGCCGCGAAAACAATGGCATCGAAAGCGGCGGGCTGTTGCTGTTCCGCCGCGATTCCCGCACGCGCCCGCTCTCGGGGATTTTCACGATAATCGCGCGAGAATCGTGGGTGGCCGGTGGGCGATGGTATACACTCGGGTGCCGTGAGTACGGAGCCTCGTGGCCGGCAAAAACCGCAAAGTGAGCCATGAGAAACAAGCTCGAATACAAAAAACGTGTGTGTTGCCTAATCCCGCGTTATCGATCTAGTTCTCTTGCCAATTTAGGGGGAGACCCGGGTAAAATGGGACGGTGGGGCAAAATGGGACCGTGGGTCAAAACGCATTTTTCCACTAACGTTCCCCACATTGGGGGACGATCATCGATACATCCAGTTTTTCTACCCCACTTTCCCATCCAAAAATTATTGGAAAATTGCTTTCGCCTCGCTGTCCCATTTCACCCATTGCGCATTGTAATACCATTTTTTTCTCCAGGATATCTCTCCGACGGATCCATAACTCGGCGTCTGGAAAAAGAAGAAAGAAAAATAAATAAAATCAAAAATAAGAGGAAGAAAAAAACAAATCCCGTCTGTAAATTGTGTCAAGCAGTCTGAACATCTCGTCTCTAAACGCCCACCGTCCCATCCAAAGAACATCGGAAAATCGCGTTTGCTCCACTGTCCCATTGTGCCCCGATCAATAAAATCTCCACAATCTCTCCCACGGATCCATAACTCCGCGTCTGTAAAAAAAAGAAAGAAAAAAATAAGATTAAAAAAAAACGAGAAGAATAAAAAAAAAATCCCGTCCTTAAATTGTATCAAGCAGTCTGGACGTCTCGTCTCTAAACGCATTACACAATCGGGAGGCAGGAGCGTCTGTGGTCGACGGCGGAAGGCATTTAGCCTTAATCGCGAGGGTAGCAAACCACCGTCGAATAAACTATCTCTCGAGATATAATTTTCTCGAGGGTTTCCTCCGGCGGTTGGATTCGTCGAGAGGTTCCCTCGCTTACACACAATCCCGCAAGGTTTAATATCACAGAGCGGGGATATTCAGCCGAGTTGTGTGACCTCGCAATTAAATCAACATCCCTTAAAATTAGCCGTGCATATCGCACCGCCGACAGCGAGAGCCGCGCTCCGGCCAGGGCTGGCTGGGCTGGCTGGGCTGGCTGAGACGCAAAGAAGACGGTGGATGGGAGAGAAACGAGAAGGCGGTTTTGGCGCTGGCGGAAGGATGATGTGATGGAAAATCAGGTGGTACCCGGTGGAGCGAGTTTAGTCGGTGAAACGGGATACGCGTCGTTCGGAAAATCGGGAGGGTTGGGAAGAAGGGCGGAAAATTTAGCGGCGGTGCGCGCCGGATCGTTGGATGCGTATTACCTGCTCTGACGGTCACGTCCCTGCTGACTACTGCGCCGACGCTGTTGATCGCCGAACACTTGTAAATCGCCCAGTGCACGTCCTGACGAAAGGCCTCGGCCTCGAAAGCCGGAAAGTGAATGGTTCCGTTACCAAAAACCTCCCTTATACCGGTTATGGTGGCGACGTTCCCTCCGTCGGCGGCGAGCCATTCCACCGTCGGCTCCGGATTTCCCCTCACCGTGCACTCCACCCTTCCACCACCGACGTTTGTAAATTCCACCCGCGACAGAGGCTCCGAAATGAAACTCGGGCCTTGCATCTCGTAGGAGGCTCTGCCACCTGCAAATCAAGCGTACGAACGAGATGTAAATTATACATGTAGGATTGATATGCGCCTGTCGGTTGAGTCAGGCACCGATTCGGAAATACGGTTCGATCGACTGAAGATTTCGGGACCGGACAAAAATTTGTTAGTTCAACTATTTTTATTTTATTTTAATCTTTACGATTTTCATCGAAATGTTTTTGAAGCATTAAAATGTTTTATTTATTTGAACGTCTCCGCCCGATCTTTAGTTGATTCAACGGCATTTTTTTTAAATCGATTTTGACAGAGCTTCCGCGTCGGATACTGGGGAATAGTGCGTATACCATAATTCGTCTTATACTATATATGTTGAACGATGGCTGACTCGTTTTCAGGTTATTAAAAAGAGCCATGGCCACAGTATAAAAATAAATTGTGAATTTGATTTACTGAAACTTGAAATCTGCTTACATTACTTACATTAATGGAACATTAATGTACATTTTTAAGGAATTAAAACACCAGATATTAAAATTGCAAATCTTTTAGCTGAAAGTCACGAAAGTTTTCATTAAAAATAAAAACCCGAAACTCGGTTCTTGCATCTCGAAGAGTCTCTGCCACCTAAAGATCGACCGTACGAAAGAGAAATAAATTATACACGTGTGATGGATATATCATACATGTATAATAAGATGATATATATATCGGTCGAATGTATTGAAGATTCCACGTCGGGTACTAAGAAATAGTGCTTATACCATAATTGGTCCAAAACTACAGTTCGACATCGCCGATATCCGATCCGTTTCCAATTCGTTAAAAAAAACCATGGCCATATCATCTGGCATTACCCTGTACGGAGCAGAAGCCGCATGTCGGCGTGTTATGCTCGCAATCAAGCCGGGCTCTCTGAGCGTGACAGCGGGGAAACTCCCTTGAGCTACTCCACACGACGTTTCTCTATACCTCGTAGCGGTCGGGTGAATCGATACCGGAATACTAACGATACACGATACATTGCGGCGCGTATCTCCTGATTTCCACGATTCTCCCCGCGGGTGCTCCGCACACGAGAGGAGCTTTCCCCTCGATCAAGATAGAATATTTCGAAATTATCATCACGGGCGTTTCCGCAAACGCGCACACGGAGAATCGCGAGATTTGATACCAATTAATAGAGGCACCCAGGTGGAACTCATGTTCGTAACGGAAATACATTACTTCCAGTTGGAATATCTAATTTTTCATCCGGATGTGACGTATTTCCGGTGTGACGTCGAAAAATTAAATTTTCCAACCGGAAGAGACGTATTTCCGGTTTGACGTCACTTTCGGTTGAACAGTAAAGAGTTGCAACCGGAAGTAACGTATTTCCGGTGTGACGTCACTTTCGGTTGAAAAGTAAAATGTTCAAACCGGAAGGGACGTACTTCCGGTGTGACGTCACTACCGGGCTAAAAATGAAATTTTCCAACCGGAAGTAACGTTACAGAGAAAATTTGGTCTTTTTTTTCTGGTGTCACGAGTGCAACCAGTGCCAGAAACGTGTGAATTAACGGACACAGGAGACCGGGTAAAAGAACAAACAAATATAGCCTTCGACGCGTGTTTAATGGATTTTAATTGCTTTCAATATAACAATATCCAACGGCCATCAGAGTATGAGCAAGATCGATTCGGCCGAATTATAACGGTAGATCATCGAATAAACGTGGTCCCAGGAGGGGGCGCGAGTTGGGTTCAGCGAGTATAATGCACATAACGATGTCCATAAACGGGAGATACAACGGCGGGTCGGTCGTCCCCGGTAGCTCGATAACCGTAGCTCAACTCAGTTTATGGTGATTTAATTTGGTACGTCGCGAGCAATGTATCACGTCGCCGGGGCGGGGGAGCGGGGGTCGTACGGTTGATAACGCGGTGCGAGCGGTGCCGGGATCGGATCCGACGGGCCGCGACCGAGCCCGGCGTTAATCGTTCCGGAAGCCCGACGAAAATTAAAGACCGAAGCGAAATATCAAACGCCGCAATGAAAACAGAGATTAAAACGATCGCCGGTTCGAAATCCATTAGATACGCCGGGGAGCGGGAACGACGAGTGCCGCCATCGTCAAAGGAACGAGGACGGGGCGGAGAGCGCGCCTCCGTCTTTTCCGGTGCGCGGTACGAGAGGAAGAAGATTGCTCGGTTCCCCGGACGGAAGACGCGGGACGAAGGACGGTGGAAGAAGAGGAGGAAACGTGATTATCCGAGGGAGGCGGGGGGAGAGAGCCGAGGGTAAAAAGAGCTTCCGGTCGGTGATGTTGACGCAACGCATTACACGGATGGTCGACGATGACAACAGAGAGCGTCGGCGGAAGGGCCGAAGAGCGAGGGACGACTGCGACGACGACGACGACTAAGCCGGGTTGTTTCTACGGTGTGTCTCTCGTCAGGAACAAAAGTGAGAGCGCCGGTGCGCTTCAACGGTATCTTCTTATCCGCTGCGAGACGTCGAGGGTTGACTGGCGTGCGGGGCACTCGACGAGCCCCACGCGTCGTCATCGCCGGGACGCGGCGACGGAGGAACCGTCAGGGTGCGTGCGCCACGCAACCCTTTGCTTTTCAAAGTACTCCGCGCAGAGAGCGCCGTTGAGGGGAGGATGCTCGAGTGACAATACGACCGAGCCGGAGATAAAGAGAGTTCGAGCTCCTCGGGCCGAGACCATTGTTTAGATATTCTGATGAGCCAGTGCATTTCGAATACTCCTCAACGAACCATTATATAGGGTAGGGCATTAGCCGTCGTGGATGAACGGCTGTTCGCCGACTCGCGTGCAAGCGCGCTCACCGAACGCTCCGGGTATCCGTTTAGGGCTTCTTTTGGATTCATCTTTTTTTTTTTTTTTAAGGGTGTTTTTCGAATGATTAAGCAATGAGCGCGGGTGAAGTGGCCGCGGGATCGGCCGAGAGCGTCTGATCGACTATGCCCGGTCGGACGACGCTGCCAACCGCGGGCACGTAGCAGACCAGTTGCACATTAATGTGCGCGTCGAACATTCTTCGACGTGCAGCGTGCAACAGTCAAATTTTGCAATCCGAACATTCTATCCGAGATTGCTGGCTGGTTAATTTTTGGCTTCTGGAGAACGATGGAGGACAACGAACGAGCGAGACGCTAATTCTTTTGTGACCTTGAATTAAATATAATAATTTAAAAAATTGAAAAATTGACAAATTAAAAATAATAATTTGAAAAAATGAAAAATTGACAAATTGATAATAGCACTTTTCCTTGAACTGCATGCAAAATTGCCATACGATAGCTCAAACCGTTCCCGAGGTACGGAAGTTTCCGTTTCTTTGGAGCGTACGCCATGGACCTACGTAAAGAAATATCTCGTCTCTAAATACGATATTTTGACGTTTCAAAAAAATTCGTACATGCTCCCCACGATAATCTGTGAAAGACTTTTGTTGCTTTCGCGAAGACGAAGGTCCCCGCGTGCGATGATTCAGTACAACGGAAAAATAAATATGCAACCCTGAACATCTGAACATTATTCGAGATTGCTGGCTGGCTCATTTTTGGCTTTTGGCGGACAACGAGCAAGTCACCCGCTAATTATTTCGCAGCCTTGAATTAAAAACAATAATTAAAAAAAATGAAAAAATTGACAAATAAAAAATAGCACCATCTCGGCAACTGCATGAGAAATTGCAATACGATAGCTCAAGTCGTTCTCGAGTTACTGAAGTTTCCGTTTCTTTCCAGCGTACGCCGCGGACAAACATCCAGCCATCTCTCGTTTCCAAATACGATCTTTTAGCGTTTCAGGAAATTCCGTGCGTGCTTTCAACAATAATCGCGAAAACACCATCGTTTCTTTCGCGAAGACGAAAGGTCATCTCGTGCATCGCTTTAGTTCTTTGGATTCATATTCTATTTATTTTTTTATTTTTTTATGAGGGTGGTTTTCAAATGATTAAGCAATGACCATGGGTGAATTGGCCGGTGGATCGGCCGGGGCGTCTGATCGGCAGGGAAACTACCTACCGGCCCGACCATCGCCATTCGGACGACCCTCGCGACCGCAACCCGCGTACCAGACGGCCGGTTGCACCGTCGCTTGGGATATAATGCTGACGTGCGACCCGGCCGACACGGGGTGGAAGCGGGACGGGGACGCTATCCATGCCCGGTGTAACATTTCGTCCAGTCGCACTCTAACGAGATCTGCCCTCGTATCTTGCGCAGGGATAACGATGATGCGCCAGCAGGAGGCCCCGACAATAACCTCCCCCCCGAGGACGATATTGATTTCCCGCGGATTTAGACATCCGAAACCAGCGGACTATGCAGCGCTTCGCGGACACACTGGAACGGTGAACAATTCCTTTTTTTTTCCAATCGCGAGGCCGTACATTCTCCCTTGTTGTGGAAAAACATATACATATAGAACGGGGGGGGGGGGCAAACTTGGCTCGGATGAAAGTCGAGGAATATCATTTTTCCCCGGCATCTTTGCTTTTTGCTATCGGAGGGAGAGTAATAACATCGCTGAAGTGGCGGAGTAGTTTCTTTGAGTGAATGACGAAGAGTGAGAGTTTCCCGTTGGTGATGCCGGAACGGGGGTCCGTGGAGCGTGCGAGGATGCAGGCATGACGTCAGGGGGGCGGCGGGGGGGGGGGGGGGGGCGGAGGGGGGAGGAATGAAAAAGTCCCCAGACCAGGAATCCGCCACAGCAGCTCATCCGGGAGGTTTACAATTCTTTCTTTTCCTATCCAACGACGGGAGCGCGCGGGACGAACGGGAGACGGGAGCGAGATCGAGGATGGGCATAAAGCAGCGCGGCTCCCTCGAAACCCCCCCCCCCCCCCCCCCCCCCCCCCCCCCCGCCGACCGCCCCTCTCTCCGGGAGAGAGGAATTTCTGCTGCGGTTGTCCAACAATGCAAACCAACTTTCTCATTTCAATGTATTGTTTCCATTGTTCCTCATTCTTCTCGATCATACCGTGCGACTTGTCGGATGGCAGCCCGAGCATCCTCGTTCCTCCGGTGCCTCCTCCAAACCACGACCCCCCCCCCCCCCTTCGCTCCTCCGGTCGCGGTGGAATCACGTAGGAACATACACCAAGCGGGGATTACCGATTTCAATGGCTCTCGCTCCTGAAGCCACGGAGACAGTTCATTCGAGTATTATACTCTCGCGATCACTCGGCAGAAGGAATAAAGAACAAGGGAAACTACACGAATGGAGAGGAAGAAGAAAATTAATGGGCAACGGGAAGTTTAAACGCTTCCCCCCTCGCGCTCCCCCCCTCCGTTGTTGAAGAGACCGACGGTATAGATCTTCATTTCCGGCGACTACTCAATTTGGTAACTCGCCTCGGTTATCAAGGCTATTTAATTCGGCCGTTCGCTTCCGGAAGCCTCGCCACGTGCCCGAACGGCAAGCGGCTTAATTCGCCCCGGTGATTTAGGGAGCGACAATTAGGGGAGTCAAGTTTCGGGGTCGTTGTACCAATCTCGACGGTGATTCGCAACTTGTTCCTAAATAACGTGCGAGCCACGACCGGGGGTGAGCGGAGCGTGAACGGAAAACTGAACGAGTGGAAAGAACTTCTGCGCGTGATCGCAATCGGTTCGTTCCATCGGCAAGAACCGGAACCGTCCTCGCTATCGACTCGACGATATCGTTTGCACCCAGTCGGTTAAGTGTTGGCCCAGCTGAACGCAAATATCCCGATCGTATTTAACTTGTGCGCCGCTCTGATTGCGCACCCGACGAGGATGTTTCCGTCTCCGTGTGCGCGCCGCAACTCCGGCAAGCTCGCGAGGACGTGCGTATAATCCGGAAACTCCAATATCTGTCTCCGAACTAATTTCAAACACCAGCGTCGGAGGGGAAACGTGACAAACAAGTTATCCGTGGGTCTCGTTTCGTGACGATGCTCTTCATCAGCGCGCCTCTTACGACTCCAGTCAAATGCTCTTTGACACTGGCGATGAGCACAGTTAGGCTGCTCAGCGGATGAAAGCGAGACTGCTGAACCTTTTTATTTTGTGTGAACATTTTATGTAACAACCAAGCCACCCAAAAGCGTCCTCAATGAGCGTGACGCTTCCAATCGGAAATTGAGCAACGCGAATCTTCGTGGAAATTCCAGAACGTTGGATGAGGCCCTGGTGAAGTTAGGAAAAGAACTGCCGAGGACCTGGCCCAACGCCAAAACTGATCTCCCAGCGAAACGCCCGATATTCAAATGTCCCTCCCAATCGGGAAACTTCTGGAAGGAGTTTTCTCATGAAACTGCTCGTTGAGCTCACGCAGTCAACAGACTCCATTTTCCTTCATTCGTTTTTAATTGTAACAGTACTTGTTTATGTGACCGTTTGATGTGAGAACTGACAACCAACCCACCTAAAAAGGTCCTCAATGAGCATCACGCTTCTAATTGAAAACTGAGCAACGCGAGACCTGGTAGAAATTCCAGAACGTTACATGTGGTCCTGGTGACGTTAGGAAAAGAACTGCTGAGGACCTGGCCTGACGCCAAAACTGATCTCCCAGGGAAACGGCCGATACCCAAATGTCCCTCCCAATCGGGAAACTAGTGGAAGGTGTTTTCTCATGAAACTGTTCGTTGAGCTCACGCAGTCACAGACTACCTTTTCCTTCATTCGTTTTTAATTGTAACAGTACTTGTTTATGTGACCGTTTGATGTGAGAACTGACAACCAACCCACCCAAAAAGGTCCTTAATAAGCATCACGCTTCTAATTGAAAACTGAGCCACGCGAGACCTGGTAGAAATTCCAGAAAGTTACATGTGGTCCTGGTGAAGTTAGGAAAAGAACTGCTGAGGACCTGGCCCGACGCCAAAACTGATCTCCCAGGGAAACGCCCGATACCCAAATGTCCCTCCCAATCGGGAAACTAGTGGAAGGCGTTTTCTCATGAAACTGTTCGTTGAGCTCATGCAGTTGAGAAACTACCTTTTCCTTCGTTCGTTTTTAATTGTAACCATTTATGTGAACTTGTTTATGTGAACGTTTGATGTGAGAACTGACAACCAACCCACCCAAAAAGGTCTTTAATGAGCATCGCGCTTCTAATTGAAAACTGAGCTACGCGAAACCTGGTAGGAATTTCGGAACGTTACATGCGACCCTCGTGAAGTTAGGAAAGAGACTGCCGACGTCCTGTCCCGAAGCCGAAACTGATATCCCAGCGAAATTTCCGATACCAAAATGCCCGCCCAATCGGGAGACTATTGAAAGGTGTTTTCCCATTAAACTCTTCATCGAGCACACGCATTCGACCGACTGGCTTTGTCTAAATACGTTTTTAATGGTAATCGAAAAAATTGGCAAAAGCTCAATGGCGTGAGGTCGATTTCGCTTGTTTTGCACGTTTCGTACGAAAGCTTGACACAGAGAGAAACGGGAGGCGAATTGATGGTGCGCTTCCCGAAACTCCGTCGGGTGTTCAAACGATGGCTTAAACCGGGCTCTATAAATACAGTCGGTGCTGGGAACGAGAGGGTATAGAAAAAACTAAAAAAAAAAAAAAAAAAAAGGAGGGCGGATCGCTGAGGATGAGAGGAGACGGAGAGAGCGTGCAGCGGAGAAGAACGACAGAGGAGGCTGTGTCTGATGCTGCTGGGGAGAACCGCAGTGCGGTTTGCACGATGGAAGTAGGATCCAACGTGCCTCTGAGAGGGCGGAACTCGCTCCGTCTCTCGTCCTCGCCCGTTGGGCGGGAGAAACTAACAGGGACGCATCGGCATCGGTACAAAGACCGAAATGCAAATACGTATTCTGTGTACTTAGGAAGCTGTAGCGGCAGTGAACCTCATGCATAGAGATTGTACGCTGTCCGTGTAAAATCGAGATCCCCCAACGTCGACCGCGACGTTACCGGGTCTCGCGCGGCATCGGCGGCAGAGTGTGTACAATGTACCGCAAGCGGCCATCCAGGGGCTCAAATCCCTGCACCGTACTGGCCCCGAATTCCCGTTTCACCCCGATACCGACTCGTTCGACCGACCGGTTACAATTTTACCGAGTCGTACGACCCACTCTAAATGTAACGCGTGACGCGTAAAATCCCCACGCGTATCGCTGCACCGGGCTACAAATCGGGAATCGTTATTGATGCTGCGCAGATTCGTGCAGTCGAGTGCCGGAATTCCTCATAAATTATTAATCGAAATATATCCACGGTCGGATAATTTGCGAATTAGGGTTGAAAAAAAAAAGCTGTACATTAATTCGCACGTCGAACATCCTGAACGTTATTCGAGATTGCTGGCCGGTTAATTTGTGGCTGTTGGAGAACGATGGAGAACAATGAGCAAACAACCCGCTAATTATTTCACAGCCTTTTATTTTACAAAAACTTTTAATGTAAAAATTGACAAATCGAAAATAGCGAGAACCCTCCGACTTCATGAAAAATTGCAACACGATAGCCGAAGCCGTTCCCGAGTTGCGGGAGTTTCCCTTTCCAGACATATCTCGTCTCTAAATACGATCCTTTAACGTTACAGAAAATTTCCAACATGCTTTCCGCGATAATCTCTGAAACACCTTTGTTTCATTTCTCGAAGACAAAAGCTGCTCTCTCGCGATGCTTCGGTACAATGGTCGTAATGTGCAGCGTTCGCTTCACAAGATTATATTCAATGAGAGCGGCAAGGGAAAAATAAATATGTACCGTTAAAGTGCACCGCAGCGGGTTCGCCGGTTGATGCACCGGTGGATAGAGGTACTCGAGCCAAGTTACTCGTTGACGTTCAATTACGTTTTAAAGTTTGTAAACCAAGAGACGGCCGCGGTGTATGGGATTCCTCCCACAGCGTGTCTTTTATGCTCTCGTATCTCGTTCACGCATCTGCACTTGGAAACCCGCGGTAGCAGCGGCATCAGCAGGCACCGGCGGCGGAAGGGTGGGAGCGCTGGTATAACAGCACACGCCGGGGTTATATAGCACATCCATAGCACGAACTCCCGCCGTCTCTGTACAGCATCCCAAACCCCCCCCGTCACCCGCCGTGTTCTTGTCTGTCACGAGCATCTGCTCTCGTCCGCGAGTCAGGTGAACCAGGTTTATGTAGCGTGAAACGGCCGCAATAGTTCCGTGCGGCTTGTGCTGCTCTTTTTTTTTTTTCTTTTTTCCCCTCCGGAACCACCCTATTTCATCCTCTCAAACCATCGCCCTCGCCGAGTCGATTATACGCACAAACGTGCGGGGGAGCAACTGTACGGGGTCTTCGCGTGGTTTTTATTATTGATACACATGCATGGGAGAGAGCGGGGCAAAATGGACCATTTGTGATAAGATTTCTTTTGATGTCCCTGGACGATAAATTGATAAATGGTTTTTTTTTTTTTTATAAAGTTTACATCGGACAGAAATGGCCATTCGATTGACATCGGACATCGGCTTGTGCTGCTCTGTTTTTCTCCTCTAAAACCACCGTATTTCATACTCTCAAACCATCGCCCTCGCCGAGTCGATTATACGCACAAACGTGCGGGGGAGCAACTGTACGGGGTCTTCGCGTAGTTTTTATTATCGATACATATGCATGGGAAAGACCAGGCAAAATGGACCATTTGTGATAAGATTTCTCTTGATGTCCCTGGACGATAAATTCATGAATGGGTTTTTTTAATAAAGTTTACATCGTCGGGGTGAATATGGCCCACCCCGATCATCACGTAGATCAATGATGTATCGGACAGAAATGGACATTCGATTGACATCGGACATCGGCTTGTGCTGCTTTTATTTTCTCCTCCAAAACGACCCTATTTCATCCTCTCAAACCATCGCCCTAGCCGAGTCGATTATACGCACAAACGTACGGTGGAGCAACTTTACGGGATCTCCGCGTAGTTTTTATTATCGATACATATGCATTGGAGAGAGCGGGCCAAAATGGACCATTTGACATAAAACATTTCTTTCGACGTCCTTCGACAATAAATTGATAAATGGGTAAAAAAGAATCAAATTTGCATAGCGGGGCTGAATATGGCCCACTCCAATCATCACGCAGATAATGATGCATCGGAGGAAAATGGCCGTTCGATTGACATTTCTTTCAATCAGTGTATCGATAACGGTAAAAAAAAAAAAACGTTGCGCAAACAGGATTTAATTTAAATGTTGCGGAAATGAAAGTGGCCCGGCAGCCGGATGAGCGCGGGCGACGCGCAGTGCACGCTAGTGTATAAATATATATATATATATATATATATATATATATATATACACGTTACACGCTGATCCACTGGTCATCAACGGGGCCCCGCCTGCATTCCCCGCTGTATAAACAATTAAGCGTGTAATTATACGAGACGACAGTCGGCCGTACGTTCGAATCCACAAATTCATTCAACACTGACCGCAAAGCGAATCACTGTCATGCAGGGCTGAATACATGGATATTTGCCGAGTTACGGGCAGCGCGGCCGGGGATACATTTATCCCGGCGGAGCAGTAGGAATGGAAAAAGAGGGCGATACTCGTCGCAGGGAGCTGTCATTTCCTGCAACGATGCTCCAGATTCGTTCCCCGTACAGATACGACATTTAATTCAACGATAACACTGTAACTCGATGTTTTACGTTACCGGAGTGACATAAAATTATACAAGTCGTCCAGAGCAAATCCCGAGCGGGGATCGCTACCGCGTCGCTCGCACGATTCCGATATTTAATCAATACGTTTCGTTTATACTGCAAGTTTATTAAAACAAAACAAAAAAACAATAAAAATTGAAACATATTTTTCCCCGATGGGAAAAGTGACTTCGGTCGAGGTACTTTTTTGTATTTTAGGTTCTTGAGTTGTATGATCGTATGGAAGTGGCGAATATGGACCACCCTGATACGGAAATCAATGATTCGATGGAACCCAAGTTCACCACTTTCACCCTACTTCCTACACTATACGACGTTTAATTGAACAATAACACCGTAACTTAATGTTTTGCGTTACCGGGATGACATAAAATTATAGAAGTCGTCCAGAGCAAATCCCGAGCAGGGATCGCTACCGCGTCGCTCGCACGATTCCGATATTTAATCAATACGTTTCGTTTATACTGCAAGTTTATTAAAACACAACAAAAAACAATAAAAATTGAAATATATTTTTCCCCGATGGGAAAGTGACTTCGGTCGACGTACTTTTTTTTATTTTAGGTCCTTGAGTTGTATGATCGTATGGAAGTGGCGAATATGGACCACCCTGATACGGAAATCAATGATTCGATGGAACGCAAGTTCACCACTTCGACCCTACTTCCTACACTATACGACGTTTAATTGAACGATAACACCGTAAATCGATGATTTACGTTACCGGGGTGACCTAACATTATAGAAGCTGTCCGGACAAAATCCCGAGCGGAATTCCTAACGCGTCGCCTGCACGTTCCGATATTTAATCAATACGTTTCGCTTATATGGCAACTTTATTTTATATTTTTATTTAAAAAAATTACAATGTATTTCTCCAATGGGCAGCGTGAATTTAATTGCGGATCTTTTTAAATGTTATAAAATCCCTGAAGCAGAAGTGGTGAATATGGAACACCCCGATACGCGAAACGATTGACCCGATGAATCCCGACGTTCAACACTCCGACCCTACTCCCGACTCCATACGACATTTAATTGAACAATAACACTGTAACTCGACGTTTCGCGTTACCGGAGTGACATAATATTATAGAAGCCGGCCAGAGCAAATCCCGAGCGGAATCCCTACCGCTTCGCTCGCACGGTTTCGATATTTAATCAATACGTTTCGTTTATATTTACCTTTTTAAAAAAACTTCATTTAAAAAAAATCGATCTCTTGACATAATATTTTTTTTATTGATAAAATAAAAATATATTTCCCCAACGACCAAAGTGACTTCGGTCGACGAGCTTTTTAAATGTCACTTGCCTAAATCGTCTAATCGATTATCGATAAATCCCTAAACCAGAAGCTGCGAATATGGACCACCCCGCACAGACAAAAAAAAATCAATTGAGTCAACAAAATGTGCGCTTACGGGTGGCGAAAATAATGTTTGATTGAACGAAAGGAATACCTCGTTGATCGAACTAACAGGCCGTCGATTCAAATTTTTCTTCACTTAATACAACAATTATTTCGTTCTATCAACCAAAAATTTTTTTCGCCACCCGTACGCGCTAATTTTCTTGACTCAATCGATTTTTTTCCTCAGTTCGATGCGCGAAACCATGATCCGATGTGCCCCACGTTCGCCACTTCCGCCCCACTTCCCAGTCTCCAACAAAGTAACAATTTAAAAAAAGCCACGAATAAACTTCTACACCGCGTCGTACGTTCGATTCGCGCGCAGGGACTCGGCGCTGCCGCCGTCAATAATATTTGTCGAGGAAACAATAAGGCTCTCGCGGGCGTGGATCGTTCGTTCGGGAGCGTTGGGAGAGTCGACAGGTGGATGGAATTTTAATTTCCGCGGGCGTACCCAATTACGCGGTCGGCGAGGTTTCCCGCCGAATATCCATACGCGTGCAATGGTAATTGTTTGTTCGTCTCGCTTTCCCCAACCGCGAACGAAAGCTCCGTTCGCCCGGCACCGCCATTAAGGATTACGTTGCCTCTCGCTCGCCTAGGCTCGCACGGAATATATCCGAGGGTGTTCTCTCACCCCGGGCACCGACGGGGAGAACCCGAGTCGTGGTTGCCGCCGGAAAGAGCGGAACGAGGCGAACCGGTATAACCGAGCGCGGACCCGGCGGAGTAAGGTTGATTGTGAAAGGAGAAAGAGCTACGGGGTCGAGGGGTTTCGCGCTGGAAGAAGCGAGGGTGCTTCGGGGACTGCGCTATCGTCTTCGTCGTCTCGTTCATTCCTTCCTTCCTTCCCCTAGCCAGCGGTGGATCGTATATACACCCGGCGTGCTACTACATTCTGCTACTACTACAACCCCTCGTGCCACGCTCACCCACCACCCCCCCCCCCCCTCCCTCCCCCCTGTCGACTAATGAGACCGGCGCGGTTACATCAGAGGCCTGGGACAAATTGAAACGTACGAGAGCCTGGAGGGGTCGGTCGCCGCAGAACAAGGAGGGCGACCTCCTAATGCGTGACACCGCCATCACCGCTAACACCACATCCGACGTTTGCTTTCTCCGCCGTTCCTACACCACCACCCCCTCTCCCCCCTTCATCCTTCTATACCTCATGATCCTCTGTGCATTCAACCCTTGTAACGAGATTTTTAATATAATGAAAGGAAGCGAAAGAAATAACAGAAGCGGGCTCCGTATTATGTCTTGGGGGAGGATCATTGAACTGTAATATTGTTTTGTATTCTTTGTTAGATTGATGGATTGTTTGTTGTGTCCTGGGATTGATTCGCTGGGGACCAAGCGATACAGACAAGTGGTACGTATAGCGAAGTGCAGAAAAGTTCGAGTACGGAACGGTTAGTCAGAGCTGGGCAATACTTGAAATACCGGATACTTGTTTGGTACTTTAAGTACGCACTGAGAAAAAGGATGGTATTTCCTACATAGTTTGTGATATTGTATACTTTTAGGCTTTTTTGGCTTTTTTGGCTTTTTTTTTACTACCACCACCCCCCTCCCCTTCTATACCTCATGATCCTCTGTGCATTCAACCCTTGTAACGAGATTTTTAATATAATGAAAGGAAGCGAAAGAAATAACAGAAGCGGGCTCCGTATTATGTCTTGGGGGAGGATCATTGAACTATAATTTTGTTTTGTATTCTTTGTTAGATTGATGGATTGTTTGTTGTGTCCTGGGATTGATTCGCTGGGGACCAAGCGATACAGACAAGTGGTACCTATAACGAAGTGTAGAGAAGTTCAGAGCTGGGCAAAACTTGAAGTACCGGATACTTGTTCGGTAGTTTAAGTACGCACTGAGAAAAAGGATGGTATTTCCTACTATAACGAATAGTTCCCAGGGGCGGCGACTATATACATAGTTTGTGATAGTACATACTCAATTGATTAAGCTCTAATTATAGTTACAACTATAATTTTTGGTCATTGTCGTAACTGTAAAATGTAGACGTCCCCCCGTGGGAACTATTTACTGTGTTACTTTTTCTCAGTGCGTGCTCGAAGTACGCACGTCACTCCGTGCGTACTTCGAGCATGCCGTGTATACATTGTATACCGTTCATACCTTGTATACACGGCTCCGTATATACCTTGGGGGAGGATCATTAAACGATATTATTGTTTCGTATTCCTTGTTAGATTGATGGATTGTTTGTTGTGACCTGGGATTGATTCCCTGAGGACCAAGCGATACAGACAAGTGGTACATATAGCGAAGTGCAGAAAAGTTCGAGTACGGAACAGTTAGAGTCAGAGCTGGGCAATACTTGAAATACTGGATACTTGTTTGGTACTTTAAGTACGTGCTCGAAGTACGCACGTCACTTCCGGTTTGAAAATGACATTTTTTCGAGTGGCAGTGATGTCATCTAGGGGAAACGTCACTTTCGATATGAACATTTCGTTTTCAAACCCGAAATGTTAATTACCGTGCACCTTTTTTTAAGCTATTTGGAAAAAGCACTGGAGAAATTCTTTAAGTACAAAATGTGTTTGATACTTCAAGTACTTGCGATACTTTGTACTTGCGGTATTTTTTGGTACTTACTCTAACCAGCTCTGGTTTGAGTTCATATAATTCATTTAACTATGTAGAAATAAAAACATTCGAGAACAATCTAACGCAGGCACTAAGTGCGCTTACAAAATACAGAGTGAGATCGCGGTAAAGCGTAATTAAGTGGAAAAGAAACTAAGACAGAAAGTAAAAAATGATGACCAGAAGTGATTATGGAGAACAAAACCTTGGAGGACATTTTGGAGCGTCAGATCGGGCACCTTTTTTGTGACTCATTGTCAAGATTGCCGTGATCTCATTTTTTCCGGACGAAATTGTGGTAGAAATTTGTATGAAACTTTTTCTCACGCGAACCCGCGAATAATTCTCAACGGGAAGAAAAAAATTCGACTCGGGATAAAAATGTGCAGTGTCCCGTTCCTCCTCGTAGCCGGCAGCGAAAGAGAACGATAGTGCTCGATCGAACGTTCGCTCGAGGGATCTTCGCCATGGAGATTCGATCGTAAGATAAATAGAAGCTATATAAAAAAAATAAAAAAAATATTGAGAAGCAAAGTCAGCAAGAAGACTGAGGATTACGAGGTCTACGTGGGATGCGACCGGCACGTCGTGGCACTGCATTGGGAAGCACCGATTGCAAATGAAGCTATTACCTGCCGGATTCGCTTAGTTCTCGTTTACTTCTATTTCTATTTTATTTATTTTTTTATTCCCCCTCCCCTCTATATCTATTCAATGGCTCTTCTCTCCATTCGCGCAGTCTCTGTAGTCGGTGGCTTTCTTTCATTTTCCTCTTTTTCGTTGTTTTCCTCCCCTTTTTTTCGTTAGTCGCTCGATCACTTTTGGTGCTCGCAATTAGTGTCGATCCCGCACGTTCCGGTTGCTCTCTATTGCTTCTGGCTTCCACACCGGAAAGCAACCCACCGACGATTCAACACACCCACTAATTTTCCGACCCTATACGTACACGCGCTATCCCCCCCCCCGCGGATCTCGAATCGAGTTTCGCAAACAGTCTCTTTGCCGGTGTTCCTCTGCCGCCCCCGCCTGTTCGTCCTCTTCCTCCTCCTCATCCATCCCGACGCGGTATCGGACTTCGAACCTTTCCAATTTTCTCTCCCCCTCTGTCCCTCCGCTTCGGCCCGACGAACCTATCTGACTCTCGAACTGCGAATCAGCCGCGGCGAAGCGTCCAGAGACACTCACCGGATTGGTTCACCCTCTTCAACGTCCAATCTTCCTTCCACTTCAGCCGTTTACTTTATATTCGCGGAAAAAAGGAGAACGAAGTGAAACGGTAAGAACACGCGAGCAATTAATTAGCGGCTGAATTCGTTCGACGGATTACTGCGATCCTCCGTGGGACATTATTGTGTCGTCGGAAATTAACGGACCGCGACGAGCTTCTCGGAACTTCGTCAACCATTTCTTTTAATTTTTTAATTTCTTTTAATGTGTGCACTGTAAAAAAATTTGTTTGAAAATTAATGAACAGTGTTGGAAGCTTTTTTCACATAAACCGTTTCCGAAATTTCGAACACATGTGCGTTGCAATATTACAGTGAAATTTGTATTTTTTATAAACATTTTTGTAAATTTCAAGCAAAAGATTTGTAATTTTAATATCTGGTATTTTTATTTTACAAGCAAAGTGCATTAATGTTTAATTAATATGAGTAATGTTAGCAAATTTTAAGTTCCAGTACATTAAATTTACAATTCATTTTTACAGTGTATATTTACACACTGAGAAAAAAAAATCAATCGAGTCAACAAAATGAGCGCTTACGGGTGGCAAAATAAATTTTCGGCTGATCGAACGAAATAATTGTCGTGGTAAGTAAACAAACAATTGATTCGACGGCCTGTTAGTTCGATCAACGAGGTATTCCTTTCGATCAACCAAACATTTCTTTCGCCACCCGTAAGCGCACATTTTGTTGACTCAATCGATTTTTTTTTCTCTGTGCACTGATAGAAGGATCTGATAGAAATTGCCATGAACCTGGTAAAGACCGATAGAGCTTTCGGGTATATGAAAACTACAGCGACATCCTAACTAACATTCGTATGAAACGTAGTGCATTCTGATGGAACACATGGTGATTTATGCGGTCGCGGATATTACCCGAATATCCCGTTATTTTTTCTAGAATCTAAGTACTTCTTCCTAAAAAATATAATAATCGGTGACGTCACGAACCGTTTGTTTTAGGTTTATGGGGCATGCCGGTATATTACGTCGATCAAATTTTTGTATGTACATATACATCAACGAATTTGATCGACACGATTCTCTGCTTTGATCAACGCAATTCCCAATTCTAATCCACGAAATTTCTAAACAGATGATCAAATTTTTGCCAACCCACCTTATGGAAAAAATTACCATGTGAGTTAAGTACAAATTACTGTGGCCCCGGTGAAAATTTTACACATCGCTAGTAGTAGCGTTGGTGTAGCATGTTGCCTGTTCAAAATTTACCATACGTTTCAGTTTATACGAGATCCTTCTCTCAGTGCAGAGTTCCCCTTTAACCCCCACATTGCCGACTTCGGACGATTCTTTAAAAAAACCGCTTGGTACCCAATTTTGCTCCGGTGTCGTATATGGGGATGACTGTACACTTTCCCGGAAGAACACGCGTGGAAGAACTTCTGCGGGAAAGCAATCGTGTACAATGCAACATCCTTTGCCGACGCAGCATCCGGCGTAATTGATTCGGCGGTGAGGATGCGCGCGATCCGTATTAGTTTCGAAAGTTGGAACGGCGCGGAGTTAACGGAAGTGTGCGCACCGAGGTGGTTGAAAGTGGGATGTGTGGAGCGGAAGAAGAGGAGGAACAAGAATACGTGGTCTGAGAAAGGAGGGGTGGGAAACGGTACCGACGACATTGGGGAAAGGGTTTCCCCGAACATACCGAGTACCTATATACCACATACAAAGTAGATATACGTAGGACACTATAGTGGTACGTAACAGGAAGAGGAAGTGTGAGGAGAGCGTGGAAGGAAAGTAGCAGCCTAGCGGTCTAGCATGCAAAATGCTGCGTCGACGTTATCATGCTCCCAGAGATAAAGGGGGTGGCGGGGAGGGGGGGGGGGGGAGGGGGGGGGCTGACGCGGTGAAGACGAAGTCTTTCCATTTTTCACCATACTTTGCTGAGTTTTACTTGGCACTCGCGCTAGACGAGCGAACGAGCGAGTGAGCCAGAGCCAGCAGAAACGTCTCCTGGACCAACCGCCGTCTCCGCTGCCGCGGGCGAGAGTCCCTCTTCGTCCCTCTCCCTTGCCGTGCCCTCTTTCTGCACGGCTCCGCTCTCTTATTGTTCACGTTTCCCACATTGTCCCGCAATGCGCAGCGGAGCGCCATCTTAACGAAGATTTACACTCTCCTAGAACCCCCCCCTTACATTATGTTGCGTGACCAGAATTTATTTGCCTCTTGGTACCGTATTTTGCCCGGTCTTCCCACCACCCTCGCCCATTTCTCGCTGTTCCGCGGCGGTACACGCCGCTCCATCCACTACAGCGGGACGGTACCTCGTCTGGATGAGGCTCGAGCCACGAGAGCTCACGTGAACTGGATGCATGGCCTGACATCGCTGTCCCACGCAACCACCGGAAGGTATGCCGTCTTGCCCTGTGCCCGAGAGCCAACGACGTTGTCGGATCGACGGAGTGACTCTTAACTCCACCTTGACAAACTCTTTCTTTCAGCCCGGTTACCATCAGACTGATCTTATCTCAGGGACTAGGATATGCAGACCGGAGTTTCTTGGTGGTCCACATTCGCCATCTCAATCCTACCTTAGAGAAGAGAGGCTTGCAACGACCAGACCCGGTATTAGCGCGATCCCGTCCAACAGAACTGTTTTTCGTTCTTTTACTTCATGGGTGTGGAGCGCAACTCTCCCCGGATACTTCGTAAGAGATAAATCGCGAGGAAAACTTAGAGATGTTCGGCTCGAACCTGACGTTGGTGTCCCACGCAACCACCGGAAGGTATGCCGTCTTGCCCTGCGCCCGAGAGCCAACGACGTTGTCGGATCGACGGAGTGACTCTTAACTCCACCTTGACAAACTCTTTCTTTCAGCCCGGTTACCATCAGACTGATCTTATCTCAGGGACTAGGATATGCAGACCGGAGTTTCTTGGTGGTCCACATTCGCCATCTCAATCCTACCTTAGAGAAGAGAGGCTTGCAACGATCAGACCCGGTATTAGCGCGATCCCGTCCAACAGAACTGTTTTTCGGTCTTTTGCTTCATGGGTGTGGAGCGCAACTCTCCCCGGATACTTCGCAACAGATAAATCGCGAGGAAAACTTAGAACTGTTCGGCTCGAACCTGACGTTGGTGTCCCACGCAACCACCGGAAGTAAGTATGCCGTATTGCTCTGTGCCCGAGAGCCAACGATGTTGTTGGATCGACAAAGTGACTCTTGACTCCACCTTGACAAGCTCTTTCCTTCAGCCCGGTTACCATCAGACTGATCTCATCTCAGGGACTAGGACATGCAGACCGGAGTTTCTTGGTGGTCCACATTCGCCATCTCAATCCTACCTTAGAGAAGAGAGCCTCGCAACGATCAGACCCGGTATTAGCGGGATCCCGTCCAACAGAAGGAATCCAGTTCTGTAAAAGTTGCCGAGTGGGTTGAACTCTGTTTTTCGTTCTTTTACTTCATGGGTGTGGAGCGCAACTCTCCCCGGATACTTCGTAACAGATAAATCGCAGGGAAACTTAGAGATGTTCGGCTCGAACCTGACGTTGTTGTCCCACGCAACCACCGGAAGTAAGTATGCCATATTGCCCTGTGCCCGAGAGCCAACGATGTTGTCGGATCGTGACTCTCAGTGACTCTTAACTCCACCTTGACAAACTCTTTCCTTCAGCTCGGTTACCGTCCGACTGATCTTATCTCAGGGACTAGGATATGCAGACCGGAGTTTCTTGATGATCCACATTCGCCATCTCAATCCTACCTTAGAGAAGCGAGTCTCGCAACAATCAGATCCATATTAGCGCGATCCCGTCCAAAGAAACGAATCCCAGTTCTATAAAGGTTGTCGAATAGGATCAACTCTCTTTTACGCTCCTTTACTTCATGAGTGCAGAGCGCAACTGTCTCCGCATGCCTCGTACAGACAAATCGCGAGGAAAAGTTCGAGAAGATGTTCGGCTCGACACAGCGAGATGGAATGGAAAAATAAAGCATCTTGGCTCTCTCCACCGAGGGTGAAATATTCCCGTTCGGAGTGTGTGTGCGAGAGTGTCTCTGTGGGCACGCCAGAAGGTTTGGCAAAAACCATCATATTCTCGGTGGTCTAGAGTGCCGCCACCGCAGACGCGCGCACGATCCACCACACACACACACGAACACACACACTCACCCAGACTTTCTCAGTGCCTTCTGTTCCTACAGTATTTCCCTTTGTTGTCCGCCAACTCTTTCCCTCCGCTTTTTCCTCTCTCGCACCCTCACATCGAAGCGTGTGTTTTCATTTCTTTCGTTGGCTCGACGGTGCTCGGTGGCCGCACAAGGGAAATGGGCGAGAGGGCACAGGCCGAGGAGGGCGCCTCGCTAAGGAGGGAGCAAAAAGAACGGGCACGACACGGACGGGAGGGGTTGCCGTCTTGGCATGGTAGCCGGTGGTGGTTGCGATTCTCGTGAGTTGTAGGCCGCGTGGAAAAGCTTCTGCGGGGCTGCGGGAGGAACTCTGAAGGGTGGTTCGGGTTGAGAAAAAAGGGAAACAGAGAGACTCGGGAACGAGCGTGGAAACGAGCGGTGGGCGCTAGGCGGGTGCAACCACCACTGCGCCATCAGGAGGAACGTACGTGTGGAACCAGAACGGAGGGTCGGGGGGGTTGCAGAGCCTTGTGCCGCACCGGCACGGAGCCAGTGCGCGGGGGTGTTAGGGTTGTATTGTTCTGTGACGGCGGTGACCCGTGGTACCCGGAACGCTCCCAGGCTTTCTAAACTCGTACTCCTTTTCCTTATTCTCTACAAAACCGTCTCGATCCCCTCCCGCAGTCGCGTCCTTTCACGATGCTGCGCCACGGTCTCGCCCGGTGCGCTCCGGCACGTACCTATATACGATTTATACGTTGCACGGTGCACACTGTGTTTATGCACTATGTACCGTGTACCGTGTATCGGGCGGAGTCTCGTTTGTGTTTGTGTACGGATGCCATATTACACACGGTGAACGGGGAAGGTATACGACCGGTTGTGTACGACGAAGCCGGCGAACCTCCACGTTAACTAACAATAAATGCTGCCACTGACAGCCGCACGCCACCGCGAAACCTCCTCGTAAAGAGCTCCCTGAGTATTAAGGCTCCCGGCCTGGTATATACGAGTCGGTATACGGAGCTACGAAGACCGCCGGTACACCGGTGAAAGCGCACTGGAAGTACATAAGAGGAACCGTCTTGCAACGGCCGAGCCACCCTCTCAGCGCCATCGCCCTTCGATGCACCTAGCCCAGGTCGTTTCTTGCCAACCACCACCGGCGAGACTGCCAACGAGAAGTCCGAGGGAAACGGAATTCACGACACACAATGTTGTTCAAAAATCGAATCTCGGAGAAGAGAGAAAAAAATAAATAGAAATGTTCTCGAGACGACGTTGGCTCGGAACGATCTCAAAGATCCGCTCGGAAGGCAATTCGCCCAACGGGAGGCTTCGAGCGACCTCGGATAATCCGCAACTTCGAATTTCCTGTTACATGGTTTTATGCCATTTTTTTACTTTTTTTTTTTAATTCTCGCTCTCCTGGACATTTTAATCATGGTAGATTCTCGTTTTCGCACACCCGTCGGTTCGGTCTGCGACGAGGTAGGGAAAAAATTTTCAACCGTTACTACTGTGGTCGCGGATACGAATGGGGTGGTTTTTTCTTTCTTCTTTTCTTCTCGACGATCATGAATAATTAAATGTAGTTTCCCGACGGAGGCGCGCGTATTCGCACCTGCGAAGAAAGCTGCTTACTCTTATAGCGAGTCTGTTGTCTTTTTTTTTTTTTTCTCTTTCGTTCCTTTCTTTCGCTCTCTTATTTACTGTATTAGAGAGTGCAGAGGCGAGTGTATTCCGGGATGGAGCGAGGAGCCGGGTAGAAAAATTTCCCTTCAAATTGCGGCGCGCCTTTCGTTGCGCGAGAAACCGAGAAGCCGGGCGAGTCTGGCGGAACTCGGCAACGAGCCGCGGTTCTCGGCACGTAATGCGCTTGTACGTGAAGCGATGTGTATTCCGCCGGAGCTCGGTACGGTCCGCAAACAATGTCATCACCGGGGAGATACTGTAACCCCGCGGTATGCCGATAGGGCTCCTCCTCGACCGGCACGGCTAACTATGCGGGATGTGCATTCGGACACGCCGCAACGGAGGACAACGGTGACGCTTACGAAGCCAAATTGTATTGCATTCGTTAAGAATGCATGTTTCACTCTGACCGACGGATTTCGGTGGTCTTGCGGAAGCGCGATTGTTGTTGATTACGGAACAGTTTGCGGACTACCGGTGAATGACAAAATTAACCAAACTACGTCATAGAAACCGTTCAAATTTTCATCAGCGACATCTCCTCCGGTGAAAAACTAAGTTTTCATAAACCGATAGTGACGTCACAAGGAAAAATTTCAGTTTTCTCCGTGACGTGGTTTCCGATTTTAAAATCTCACTCTTCAACCGGAAGTAACGTCATACCTGAAAATGTCACTTCCGGTTTGAAAATAGTATTTTCCGGCCGAAAGTGACGTCATTGCAAAAATACGTCACTTCCGGTTTGAAAATCTAATTTTTCTACCGGAAGTGACGTCGTAAGTGAAATACGTCATTTTCGCTTCGAAAATTTCATTTTTAGTGGGGAATTGACGTCATACTTGAAAAAAGTCACTTTCGGTTTGAAAATTTTATTTTTCGACCGGAAGTGACGTTATACCCGAAATACTTCACTTCCGGTGTGAAAACATTTTTCTACCGGATGTGACGTCATATCGGATGTAGCGCCTCTTCCGGTTGAAAACTGAGATTAAAAAAAAAAGAAGAAGTGACGTTTTTTCGTATTACATCACTTCCGCTCGAAGACTGAGGCTTTCGAACCGGACGTAACGAGACAGAATAAATCCAGTCTCGAGAAATGCGGCTCGCCTCGGTGTATGTACTACGATTTACAAAAATTTATTTAATACAGAAGAGATTCGACATTATAAAACCGACCGCACCATTTTCTCGTCGAGTGCAAAGAACACAGGCCGCACGAGAGGACAGAGTCGTGTGTACGCGGGTGAGAGGCCGCATTGCAAGACGGTCCTCGGCAGCTAAGCGAGTGGACGCTCCGACAATGGCGAGGGAGGCGATGTGTGCGTACGCGTACGCAGACACTGTGCGGGGGGGTTGGAAACGAGGATTCACTGCGCCGTGCCAGAGAGAGCACATAGATAATGCAGTTGGACAGGAACACGGCCAGAGCCACGGGCGGATGCTGTAAGCTTTCGAGAATGGACCGGCGATATCCACCGCGCCGCAGGCGAATTCGCTCCTGACGTCGGCCGGCAGTCTTCCATTCGAGATTACGACCGAACGCTCCGCTCGACCTCCCGCTCTCTCGTATTTAACGTTATCAATTGCGTTTGGAGTAATCACCGTTTGTGAACCGCGGAGATGTCTCCGAGACGAGGGAATAAGGAGCCGCCCGGTTATTTACCCGAGGAAAAATTCTTTTGGTCGATTTCAGAACAAGCACGAAATTGTGCCTCGGGACGAGATAAAGAGCCGGGGCGCTCAAAGCCCCGAGTA
Organism: Amblyteles armatorius; assembly: GCA_933228735.2. Lineage (NCBI taxonomy): Eukaryota > Metazoa > Arthropoda > Insecta > Hymenoptera > Ichneumonidae > Amblyteles > Amblyteles armatorius. The sequence continues at coordinate 1,882,979 of OW121688.1, read as the reverse complement.
GAAACCAACCAACCCCCCCCCCCCCCCCTCCCCCCCTCCCAGCGTCTCGGGGCATGATACGGAGAAATGAACACCGCCGGACGAATGTGCGGTGCGCCGGTGAGCCTTTGAAAAATAATGATAAAAAAATAAAAATAAAAATACGACGAAAAAGAAGGGGGGTGAGAAAAAAAACATAAAAACGGGAAAATAATAAAGAGCCAGAGACGAGGCTGCCGACGGCATAGCTGCGGCGGAGAGACGGTGAGTAAGTGAGTGCGGCGGAGGGTAGAGGGCTTTGCAGTGTACCGCTGAGCCGTCCGGCAAACCCGGGCCACGAGGAGTTAAGGTTCTTGATTTTACCCGACTATATCCAGGTAATGGCACAGGGGGCTGTACACTCTCCGACCCCCCTCCTCCCTCTCGGCCCGCTTACCCGAAGCGTAACGGAAAATAGAAGTTAATGGATGTAAAAAAAAATGAAATGAAAAAAACAACACCGAAAGGCAGGAGCAGAGACGTTGAGGAGGACCAAGATTAATGGCAAAGCGTAATTGAGGAATTGATATAGAGCTCTGTGCATGTGTATATATATATGTATACACGAAGGAATGTGTACATAGGTATGTGTTTGTATGCGTATAGTACATTACTTCTCACTTCGAACATTGCACCTAAGTCAGAAAAATAATTTGTTGTACACCGTGAGGCGTGGATGAATGTGAGGTTGTCAATGAGCCGACCGGAAACAAATAGAGCCTGAATTTCAGGAATTGTTACAGAGCCCTGCAGATGTGTGTATAGAAACAAACAATTTGCATATACGTCTACGTAATATACATATAATAGATTATTTCTCACTTTGAACATTGCACCTAAGTCAGAAAAATAATTTGTTGTACACCGTGAGGCGTGGATGAATGCGTGGTTGTCAATGAGCCGCCCGAAAACAAATAGAGCCAAAATGTGTGCAATTGTTACAGAGCCCTGCAGATATATATATATATATATATTAACAAAAGAATTTGTATATACATCTACGTAACATCCACATATAATACATTATTTTTAACTATAACGGAAAAATAATTTCTTTCGCACCGATAGATATAGAGGAGTCTGTGATTGTCGATGAGCCGACCCGAAGCAAACAGCGCTAAAATTAAAGGAATTGATATAGAGTCCTGCGGATGTATAATATGGGACATTTTCTGTACCATTCCGACCTGGGTCTGACCGAACTAGCCCTCACAAGCACTCAGATTTTTTACAACAATTACAAAAGTTGTTAATATTTATTTATGATTAAAAAAATGAACTTATTGATCGCCACAATTAAAAAATCTGAACAAAATCTGAAATATCTTGTGTAATATATTTAAAAATTTAAGATTTGAGCCGGAATGGGCGACGTAAACTTCTATTATTTTCTAATGTGTTACGAAAAGAAAAGAAAATCAGTCGTTTATGGGTGGTCGCTTGACCATTTTTATATGCGACACTGCATTTTTTCCAATTTTCTCAGATATTATCGAACAGTTTTTTTCAACTTTAAAAAAAAAACAAAGATTCTTCAAAAAAACCTCGAAACATAAAATAGATTACTTTTCACTTCGAGCATCGCAGCCAATTAATAAAAACAATCCGTTACAAACCGCGAGACCCAGAACGAGTCTGCGGTCGTCGACGAGCCGACCGGAAGCGAACGGCGCTGAAATTCGAGGACGTTCGTTCGCGGCCGGAGATGGAAACGACGATCAAACGCCTTGCGTTAAACGGGACGTTATTCCCGCGAGATAAACACGTGCGCGGACGCGAACGGCAATACCCAATGATATATCCGGTAAATTGCATTTTTATTAAGTCCCCCGTCGATTCATCAGTTTTTCCAATAAATCGGGGGCGGCGCGGGCGCGGGAACGTTGAACGGGCAACGAGAACGCACATACGGACGCGATCCATGCACACCCACACACACACGCACACACGTACACATACGTGTCCGATATGTGGACGGTGCACTGGTTTCCGCTCTGGGAGTACATATATGCAGCGAAAAATCAACAGGCGGGCATGCAGCAGCTTTTGTGTTCTTTCCCGATTAATGGAAGACAAATGGAGAGAACGAGAGAGGGCGAGAGAAGTGAGGGATTGCATACGCGGGACGGGCGCGCCGATGGGTTACGGTGAATAGTTCTTTTTCCCACCTCCCCCCCCCCCCCACCTCCCCCCCTTCCACCCGATACATACCTGTATATCCCACGCACATACGCTGGACGAGCCAATTGACGTGGAACGTCCATATCGCGTCCCGATCGCTAATTTCAAAGCGCTCGCTTTCGGTATTGAACCCTCGAGGGAATATTCATATCGCGGCGGCACGCACTTCATTCACGGACGCGGGCGTCGTCCAGCATGTGCGACCCGGCCCGGAGTTCACCGGTTAATTGCGCGTTGGAATTGAAAGAAAAAAATATGGGAAAAACGAAAGAAAGGTAAAAATCATTATTGTAATGGTCATCTCGTCGGGGAGCGTGCGGCATCGGCTCGTCGGCATGCACCGCCGCTTTCGGCGCTCCCACGCCGACCGGAGCCCCGTTCGGAAATTGTCTATCAGCGGGCTGACCGGACCGGAGACGAAAAATATGTGAGAAAAAAAATTGCGACCACGACGGTGCGGAGGAAGCACAAAACTTATATTGCTGCGATTCAGTACGAGAAAGTTTGAGATTCCGAGGTATCCTGCGTGCGCGAGGAGATAAAAAGGAAGGCGTGGAAAGCCGGACCGCAGGGGCGAGAGGAATGAGGGGGAAAGGGGGTAAAATGGACCGCGACAATTTTCAGCCGATTCCTGGAACGGAATCGACTGGTCTGTTAGATGTACAGTAGACGGCCGCGTAAGTTGAATGCTCGGGAAAGGAGCCGATTAGGCACGACCGGGTAAGTTGGAATCCAAACTGCCTGTCTGTTCTCCCTTCCCCAACGAAAACTTGGAGCAGGAACGATTTGATAGGCGGGTAACAACACGGAAGGGGTATTTTTGTTCACCGTGCGGGTGGACGGACTCCCGGAACAGCCCGTTCCAAACTGCCCGGTCGGAGTATTAAAAAATTCGTATGGAATTTAATACACTGGTAGTAGAAGTTTTTATGCATAAACTTGTATATTGAATTTCATGTGCAGTTGTGATGAAGAATTAACGCACAGTGTATTTTGAAACTTTAGAAATATTTTACTTTTAATAATGTACATTAATGTTAGTATAAAAGTACTTTAAATCTAATGATTTACTTTAATTTCATTGTAAAAGTCCATTCATTTTTCATCAGTTTCGTACATTAAATTGGATTTACCAGTTTTTGCTTATAAACTTTCAGTCTGGTGCATTGAATTTACGATTTTTTTCAACCGTGCCCTGTAAAAAAAATCGAACGTACTCGCAGTGGGAGTTTTCATGCACAAACTGGTATGTTGAATTTCATGTACAATTGTGATGAAGAATCAACGCACAGTGCATTAAAATCTTTACAAAAATTTAACTTCTAATAATTTACATCAACCTTACTACAAAAGTCCTTTAAATCCCATGATTTACGTTAATTTCATTGTAAAACTCCATTCCCTTTTCACCGCGATTGTACACGAAACTTCGTCTACCAGTTTTTGCATAAAAACTTCCGGACCGCCGCATTGAAAAACGTACAGTACATTAAGAACTTCGGAAATCCTTGACTCTTAATAATCAACTATGCATTTTTTAATTACTTTTCAAAACTCCCCGCTTCCCCCAACCCATCCAGTCGGCAAGGCTCATCCATCCGCAACTTATGCGTCACTCCACTCTACCCCCGTGTCCCCGTACACAGGTGCCTCAAGACCGATCTCGTCCGCTATCCAGACTCGCTTATCGATCTGCAGGAAATTGATTTCCGTTTGTGCGGCCTCTGTCGGGAGCGTGCCGAGGAACTGCGCGAGAGGGATCGATCATTCGGCCATCTGAATTCGGCTAACCTAATACGCCTTTCATGGATCTAAAAAGGGAGTCACTCGATTCCCGGAAGAGACCTAAAGGGACGCCGGGGCTGGGGGGCGAAGGGGGGGGTGGTTTGTGGTCGTACACGCCGGGGGCATCGGAACGCCCGTGGGATGGCTAGAAAGGGGAAGGGGGGGGGGGGGGGGGGGGGGCCTCACCGCTACGGCCAGTGTACTCCAGGCGATCGCGGTCGAATACCGTTCAGGCGTTGAATAGGCTGTTTCGTGTATATACGCTCTGCCCGGTGGAGCCGAGTGCTCATTATTAGCCGTGAGCTCGTGCCGGACGGGCGGCCGGGAGAGGGGGGGGGGGGGGGGCTGGGCCGCCCCCCGCCTGGCCATCGAGATCCCGCAACCCGGACCGTCAGCCTATACATGCATATACATATTATAGTCTACAGTACGTTGAGTAAGTGGGAGAGAATTGTGCCCCCCCCCCCCGGCCCCCGCCCGCCCCCCTCAGCCCCTTCAGGCGCCCCCACGGCCCCCGACCCCAGTCGCACCACCTGCCGAGTAAACACGTTGATTTATGTTGGCCGGAAGCTACGATAAGGATAAACCGGCCTAGAGGCAGGCCGCATTCACGGAGGCTGTGCCGCGGTGCATCGCTACCCTCGGCGTCAGCACTACTGGCTCCGCCGGCGGGGCGCGAGCCCCTCTGTGCGGCCGGGCTGCTTGCGCCTCCGCATAGGCTTCGACTCTCTCTCCTCTCTCTGTGCTCTGCTCTCTCTCTCCTCGTCCTCGACGTGTATGCGGGGAATATCCGGCGCACCCGGCGGCGAGGCGCATATAACCCACCCATTGTATATAAGGTTATTACACGGTTCCGTTGCGCGCTCGGCCCCCCCCCCCCCCCCCCCCCCCGGAGTAGCATCTCTAGTCAACGATGGACTAGACGAGAGCACACCGGTACGAGCACATCCACCGGCGAGCCCCGGCCACCGTTGTTTCAACGCTTGTGCGTTGTTCCAGCCGGCGCGCGTGGCCCGACGCTCGGGCATGGAATGTAAAAATAATTTAAAAGAAATGTGAAGAGGGGGAAAAAAATTACTGAAACTCATCGCCCATCCGTCCGTCGGCGTCCACGACGCAGGAAAAAAGAGGCGAAACGAAAAAAAGGCCCGGGATGGGGCCAGAGGTCCGACAACCTCAGGTCTTGACCATGATCGGTTCGAATAACGTTTTGCTGTGAGCGAGGAAAAATTGAGTAATAAAGTTTTTTTCCGATGTGCGGCGTTCTGCGGAAGTCGGGACGATTGGATGTTGCGTTTGATCGCATCGGTTCAAATTTCTTTTAGAGTAGGAGAGACCGGGGCGAAATGGCACAGGCGCAAAACGGGACAGTGAGGGGAAAACTCAATTTTCGAATAACTTTTGGATGCGCCATTTTGTCCTAATGATATATCCGGGTTTTCAAATCCCTTTTGCCCCACGGATCACCATCACCAACATCCAAAAGCTATTGGAAAATTTCGTTTTTTCTCATTATCCCGTTTTGCCCCACTCTCCCTTATGTAGCATTTTTTCTTTTTTTTTAATTTCTGTTATGACCATAAAATGTATCTTTCGTACGAGGACATAATTTCAGTGAATTACGTTTTATTCGTTGCATTGGACTAATAAATTCTGTTCATTTTGATTGATTACAGTCAGCTGACAAATTGGATTTTAAAACAATGTAGTGAAACAATGTGGCATAACCAAATGAATATTTTGTGGGTTCTGTTATCACCATGAAATATATCTCTCGCACGCGGATATAATTGTGGTGAATTACACTGTGGATTACATTAGACCAATGAATTTAATTTCCCTTGATCAATTATATTCGGATGACAATTTCGATTTAAAAAAAAAGTTTAATTGCTAACATATATTTTTTTTTTTTACAAAACACGAAATATTCAGATGTTATTTAATGATATTAAATTATTTCGATCAGGAGTCAAAATCAAAACATCGCTGTAAATTTATGTACAAAGTTTCGAAGCTTTTGCATCTTTCGCCTCTCTTCAAGGTCAATAACCCTAACATTTTTTTTTCTTACAAAACACAAAATATTCAGATGTTATTTAATGATATTAAATTATTTCGATAAAAGTCAAAATCAAAACATTGCTGTAAATTTATGTACAAAGTTTCGAAGCTTTTGCATCTCTCGCCTCTCTTCAAGGTCAAGAACCCTCGGCCGACCGGCCTATCTATCAGCTCTGGCCGGCTCGGACGTCACGAACAGTCACCGAGAAATCGAGCGCGTTCAGCCCCGCGCGCGGTTCGGTTCGCTATCAATTACGCCGTTAATGTGTGGCGTTATACAGTTGCTCCTCGAGAGTCCTCGCCCGGCCATTAATTAAACGAAAATAAACCCGGCGATCCGGAGAATCTCGTTGTTTACCGACGCCGCTCTCGAAACCGATGCCACATCCCACACCGAGAGAAGAGTATATTAAAAAAAATAATATATCCAACGTATAGCCGACGTATCGGATTTTTCCGACGTTTATTTATCGCAAGAATATTCTGCATATATTCCGAAAAAATATAGATAGAGTCGTTTATCGCGTGTTCCGGGCAGAGCTGGCCAAATACACGAAGTACTCGATGTACGTGTTGAAGTACCGAATAGTTGATGATACGCTAGCACATTGTTAAAAACAATGTTAAATTTAATGCACCGGACTGGAAGTTTGTATACAAAAACTCGTAGATTAAACTTAACGGACAATTGTGATGAAAATTAATTAGCCTTTACCGTGAAATTAAAGTAAATTATTGAATTCAAAGTTCTTTTGTATTAACATCAATGTACATAATTAAAAGCAAAGTATTAATAAAGTTTTTAATATACTGTACGTACATTATTTTATCACGATTTTGCATGAAATTTAATATGCCAGTTTATGCATGAAAACTTCCAGTACATTAAATTGCATAAGGATTTTTTTTTACAGCGTACTGACGTATTGAGTACTCGGTACACGATACTTTAATACGTACTTACTATATTTGCCCAGCTCTGGTTCTGGGAACACCGTGCCACGAGATACAAACTCGGAATACAAGCATATTCGGTAACGCAAAACTGGATACGGACCGAAATAACCGAAACAGCACAAAATAAAAATATAAATCAGAAGGCTAAAATAAAATTGACACTTAGCAAAGTAGAATAGAATATAATAGAATAGTGTCGCGTAGTAAATATGAAACGATATGAAATTATACAAATGTTTATATTACATTCATGTTTTAAATAGATAGATATATGTATTTTTTTTTTGTTCGTGTGGCATTCGCATAAATTTCCGTGTATTTGTCGAGTATCAATTTTACTCGGTCCGATTAATAATCCCACGCGGCGGCGGTGGAATCGTTAATGTACCTTCCGTAAATTCGGCGAAACGCGCTGGGCGTATTAATTTCTCGACCGGCAAAACTCGGTCGGACGAAACGAGCCGTTGAAATTATTCCGTTTGCGGTAAACGCGGAGCCTAAGTAACGCTGTCACGGGCGACTCAACAAAGCCCGGTAACGATGTGTAACAATCCGCGAAACGTATCCCGTACGAAGAATCGAGAGAAGAGATGAAGAAAAAAAAACAAAAATAATGCGAAGCTAATACCCGAGGTGGACCGGGAGAAAAATAGTTATACCTTTCCGGGCGCGCTCTCATTAATGGGCGACTGTCTCGGGCGCCCTGTTTTAATTAGTTTCTGCGCTGCGCGGCGAGCGCGAATTTTACGGCGGTTCGCAAACCGTTCGGAATTGTTTCGCGAAATCCTCGAATCTCTACCGCCGTGAATTACAATAATATCCCGGGGCTGTGTGTTACCGGACCGTAGCATCAAATTCTTTGCCAACTCCGGAGAAATGATATTCGGTCGAGTTTCCCCGCGGAGATAAGACGCGATTCGTTGTTGCGCGGCTCGTTCGACGGAAATTCCTCGAAAAGTGGCCGAAACGCCGCGGATGTAAGCGCTCTCCATCCGGCCCGGCTAATGTTATAACGGAATTCGCGCAGGGAGGTTTATTCGTCGCTGGTGCGCGAAGCCTACGGGCTTAAAGGCAATCATATTAGCGCGGACCCGAGTACCGAGAACCCTCCGCCGGCACAGCCTGCGTTTCTGCTCTCCGTCACTATTTAAAAGTTCAATCTCAGAGTTAACTTTGCACTCCGGTGTTTCGTACGCCCGAGCGAGTTGAATACACGCTATATCTATAGGTGAAGAACACCGCGAAAAGCTATACAGGTCCGCCGATGATAAAATACCTCTGGCTATTTCAGCAGCTAATACACAGCGGAACAACCAACTTTTCGACGGGCCACGCGGCTGTAACGGAACGATGGCGAATGCAAAATTATTTGCCTTTCGTTGTTCCGGCTCGCCGATCGCCCTTAGGTCAGAAATCGTGAGGACAACGTTCGACTACTCGACTCTGATCGTCGTCCTCGGCGAGTATACGATAAAAATAAAACTTTTTGTCCGGATAATATTCACTCATTATCTTTAAATTCACCGTATTACGAAAATTCACGGTTTAGCGAAAAATAGAAAAAAAAAAAAAAAAAAAAATTGTGAGGGCAGCCGGAAAAGAAAAGTGTAGAATCGACGAGAATAAAACAGATCGTGTGCGTTTGTGGACGAGAAACGTTTGCTGGAAATCGTCCGAACGATATTCGACTCTTCGACGTTAATCGCCGTCCTCGGCAAGTGTACGATAAAAATAAAACTTTTTCATTCCGAAAATATTCACCCATTATCCGTTAGTTTAAACTGCACCGTAAGTTTAAACAAAAATATATCGCGGGAAAAAATTGTAAGATCAGCCGGGAATAAAAAAATGTAGAATGAACGAGAGAAAAAAAGTGTGCGTTTGTCGACGAGAAACGTTTGGGGGACGCACAAACGTAACGGTCAGAAACGCCGGACTGTGTAGTTGCGAGTGACGGTCGGCCGAAGGTCAATCACATAAACAGAGTTGCAAACACGACGGTTAACGCTTAGTGTGCATTATGACGCATGCTGTGCAAAATGAGCCTTAGCGGCAATTTCGACCCCAACATTTTTTGCCAAACGTCAACTTTGAGCACGATTTTGGACGGGTAAAAAAACGTTTCTTTGGAAACCCGACGCGAGCTCAAAGTTCGATCAATTCCCTGCAAAAAGTGTGTTAAACTTTTGTTTTCCGCAAAGTGCATAGTTGCCGAGATATTCGATGCCGAAAATTAATTACTCGCTACGGTCGTATGCACATTACAAGGGTAAAAAAAAAAAACACCATCGCTTTGTTTGGAACGGCGGTGGAACGAGGTTCGCTCGCCTCACTCTCGTAACGGTCTCGCGAGTGACGTAACCAAGCCAAAAAAAAATCTTTTTTCTCGTCCTCCGTTATCGGACGATTAAACAAGTGTTATCCTACGATAATAATCGATAAAACTTACTCGCTGCGAGCGTCAGAAGAACCGTGAGGAGCACGAGGAAGTCGTCCACGTGGTAGTTTAATTTGCGCGGCGACGATCGGGAACTGTGTTTTACAGCGAGTTTACGGTGCGAGCATTGAACCGCGACGACGGCCGGCATCGCGGCAAGCCCGTTGCGACAACACCGTTTAACAATTTCACTGTTTTGTCTTTTTTTTTATACACACAAAGAATCTATCGAAAAATAAAAAGAATACAAGAAGCCCGTGACAGGACCCTTCCCGCAAAAGTATCCCACCTTACTTCCGACCTAGCGCAAGCACCGCGAACGAGAGACTGCCTCGACGGAGCGGTGATCTCGGATCTCGGTCGCTCGATTCCGTCGGTAATCGGGCTTCTTCGTGCGCGGAACCCCACCGAGCGCGCTCGGAAGCTCGCAGACCGCAGACCGCACGCGATGGGAGGCTACCATAACCACCGCCATAGTTTCTCTCCCTCCAACCGGCGACCATCGACTACCAAGTAGAAACCCACCTCTTCCACCTCAAGAGAGCACTTCCTAAGTAACCTCGCGTCAGCAGTCCGCGAATTGGTATAGACCGAAAATTCACCCGTCCCCCTCCCCCTGGCCGCACCACTCAAATGTCCGTCGATCTAGCGTTCAATCGCACTTACGATGATTGGTCACTTCCGCTTTCAGTCAATTGACCGCCATTACCGATTGTCGGTAACTCTTTTTTTTTTTCTGACGCTGATCGTTATGCAGTTTATGCAATGTTGTAATACGGAGTTATTTCCATGTCAGTTAAATTTTTATCACAGTTAAACTCGACTGTTACGAAGTTTAATCCAAATATGCAAACACGGCACTCGACATAGCCTCCTCGACCGTACTGACACACGAAACTCCTCGGGAAACGTGGTAATCTCACTTCCGTCGGGTCAGAGGAGTTGCCTCGTACCGAAAGACGTTCCTGACCTCCCACACCCCGTGACCCATAACGTACTGCAACTACTTGCTTTCAACTAGCAAACGAAACTACTGTAACTTCCGGCGACCCGGATACGAGGTAGGCGAGCCCGGCGAGCGAATAACCTTAAGGGCATGCGGGGCAGACTCGGTCGGTAACAACTCGGTTTGCCGATTTTCTCCGGGAATATTAATATTCCGGACGAATGGAAGTTTCGCTTCCGTGCGACTGTATGTAGCCTACGAGAATCTTACTTGCTTTCGTCCGAAATATGAACAGTTGCGGAGGAAATAGAGAAGCCGATTTGTTACCGACTGAGTCCGTATCACATGCCGTAACAACCAGAGCTGGGCAAACATACTAGGTACTAGAAGTATATATTCAGGTACCAAGTGCTAGACGTGTGTATTCAAGTACCAAGCACTAGACGTGTGTACTTAAGTACCAAGTATGAATTTCAAATACCAAGTACTAGAGATATGTATTACAAATATCAAGTACTGGACGTGTGTATACTCAAGTAAAAAGTACGAGAGGTGTGTGTTCCAAGTACCAAGTACTTGAAGTACTAAAGACTGGGTAGAACTCGAGTACTTCTGGGTAGAAATTAAGCGCTGACGTTCTAAGTACTGGTTACTGACACAGTACTCTATATTTCAATAGGTACTTCAAGTACTTAGTATGTTTTCCCGGCTCTGCTCACAAGTCGGGCCACGTTGAGAATTCCTTTTCGTTTAATTGCGGAACGAATGAAAAGAAAACCGTTAAGAGCAAAACAAATATATATGTGTACATACCTAACGGAAAACAGAATTCGAATCGTTTTTCCAGTCGATTAATCGATTCTGTTGTAATTCGAAGAGTAGACGGGAGAACTGGACGAGAAACGGGATATTCGGTCGGACGTAAATTTGGCGCTCGAAGTGACGGTGAGCGCAGACTCGATGAGGCCCGAGCAAACAGGTCGTTACTACTCCGTCTGACCGAATGCCGACTCGATTCCCTTTATCAATGCGCCGGACGCTCCGCGATGTTTTATTAAAGGTCTACGCTTTGTCTGTTCTATATTCGGAAGGGGAAAACGGATTGTTATCGAACGCTACTTCGCTTATTTTTTAAACGCGTTGTTATCGATTTGCAATATAACTTAATGACTACATAAATAGACAATGAATGTATGGGGGATTATACGTCAAATCAAACGGCCCAAAACCCTGACGCTTTCAGATCAAGTTGAAAGTTCGTGATGTTGTAGTATTATGTAGAGTGAGTACCTAGAATTTTGTTCATTTTGGAGTTTACACATGTTGTCTCACACTAATAAAAGTACATGCTGTGAAATTTTTTGTACAGTGTAGTCATGCTTTCTGAAAATTAAAAACAAAAGTGTTATGTTTTTTTCGAATTTTCTCGTTCTGGCAAATCTTTAAAAAAATGTACGAAGATCTTTCTTAAAAAATAACATCTTTTTTGTAGACCTCGTTTTTTATACGAACAAAAGTATCAGAGATATGATAATTTTTACTATTTACATGCTTATCTGCAAGATTGAAAAAGGAGAGCCGATAAAAATTTGAAAAAGAAAAAACAGCTACTCACACTATACTAGAAGATCACGAATTTCGAGATCACGTCTTGGTCCGTTCGATTTGACGTGAAATGCCCCATATATATGGCTACATATCGATTGTACATACTTTATTTAGTGCTGCACGCGGTAGAAAGGAATTTTCTTCGATGAACAACGGATCGATTAACGGAAGGGGGTAATAATGTCGCAACGACCGATGGATCTTGAGATTTTTATTCGAATACTCCAGTCCAGCGGATTCTTCGTCGGTACAGTGTCGCAAGCACCGATCGACGACGAGTTCATTTCTTCCACGTTCAATGTACAAATAACAATTCGAGATGACGAAAATTACTTTCATTTTCGCTTCTTCGGCGCGAATTCCAATCCTCTGATGTAGTTCTTGTTTATTTGGTATTTTTCTAAAAATTGCAAAATGAATTGATTACATTGTAGAGCGACGTTGTCCTCCCGTAGAAAACTCACCGGTCAATAATTTGTAGACATAGATAACTTGATTCCCCTGCACGAGGACGCTCGGTGTTTTTTTACCCGGAACGTCCGTTATAGTCGCGCTCGCTCCGATGCCTTGGCACTCTTTGCTGAAGGCGTCCAGTTTGATTCCGAACGCCTCCAGATTGTTGATCAGCGTTACTGTTTTGTTGCTAGCGCGTTTCGTTACCGTTATGTCGATGGGTTCAAGCTTCCCGGTGTGTAGAATTCTCGTGCCGGCGAATGTTATTTCGTGAACGTGAGTCATGCGACCAATGAATTTGTTTATACCGTCCTCCATCGTCAACGTTATCTGGTGCTCTTTCGTGCGCAAGATACCGGCCAGTAGCGGATCGAGTTTCAAGATCCTGCGAAAAGATCGAATTTCCGGTAAACTATCGAGGGCCTAGTAAAAAAAAAAAAAAAAATGAAACCGTCGATAAACTTACTTTCCCTCTTGAAGATTCTCTTTCTTCACGTATTCCGTGAAGCACTTACGGATTTCCAGTCGCTTCATGACATCCCCCTTTCTGCAAATGTGGACAATCGATGAAATTTTTATTATTCGAACGCTGTTATTCTAATCGACGAACTTACTCGTAATGATACTTGGACAGAATCGGCAGAACGTCGGCAGTGACTTTGTAACATTCGGCGACGATCGGTACGTTGCTCGGCGCTGTTGGCGCGACCGTCGTGTTTTTTTCCAACACGACGAGTTCGCGCACCAGCGGATGGTCCGCCTGTATCGACAGAATACTCTCGACCCCTTTCATTATCTCGGTTTTTATCACGCCCTTCGTTTTCATTGACGAGAGGAATGCGGACAGCTTCTTGTAACTCGATTTTTTAATGTCCACGCTACGACCTTCGGGACAACCGACGATCAGGTGGTTCTTAAAGAAATTCGAGCTCAGAATAGGCAAGTCGCTTTTCTTTATGACTTTGCAGGCTTTCAGGAAACAGTACTCCAACAACTCGTCCATTTCTTTGACGGGATCGGCCTCCAATGGAATTTCAGCCGTATCGTTTTTCGCTCCATTTTCCTGCAATGGCGATTGCACATCGGTAAGTTATGGACAAATTGATCGCAAACAATTAATCGATAATTAATCGACAATCAAATTAATCGATAATTAATCGACGATCAAATTAATCGATAATTAAATTAATCGATAATAAATTTCAAAAACAATAATTAATCATCAATCGATCATCAATTATAGAGTACTTCGTCTCTAAACAAACTTGCCTCCGATTCTGTGGCTTCGCACCCGATTTCCTCTCGCAGTTCTACATTCGCAATTTTCTCTTCCAGCGTCAGCAGAGACTCAGCCCGTATCTCCGCTTCTCCGGACAACTCTCCCGAGCTCTTCTCGGCTGGCTCGTCGCAGACATTTCCCGTCCGCGGCGGGCCCAGATCTGGCCTCGTTATCGGACTACCCATCCGACAGAGTTGATCTCCCATAGCGTGGATGACAATTACGCATTTGCCGTGACCCCCACACATGTACATGTCTTCGGAGGAGTGTGCGGCGAGCCCGACGGCAACAGGCGCCTGTTCGAATCAATCTGTTTAATACACGTCAGCCTATCGAATTACCATCATCGAACCTTGTTCTCTTCGGTATTGACGGCGACGGGCGTGCCCTTGGCAATTTTTCCGAAAGACCACAGAGTCGCGGGTCCGTCCAGGACGACTCCGGGCAACATCAAATCGGCTCCGCCGGCCAATTTGGGAACGACCGGATCGACCGTGGTGAAGGTGTGCAACAAGTTTGGATGCTGCCAGAGCGTATATACAGTGGGCAGCAGGCCCGGCGAAGTTTGCTCGAGCTGAAGGAACATCGGGATTTTGCAGACGCAGTACAGCTTGCCCGGCTGACCGCTGTGCGTCGTCATCTTCACGGAGCTTATTGCCTCCTTCTTCGGCAGAAGGTTCTGTATGTCGTCGTCGCTCAGGGACGGAAACGCCGACGAGACTTCCTCGCACAATTTTTTCCTGCGGGAGATTGAAAGCCCATTAAAATGATGGCTTTTCTTTCGACGAAGGAAACACGAAGAAGATACGAGTTTCCGGCGCAACGTCGAACGGTTTACTTCGTTGTTTACTAACCTCTCGGTACCTTTCAGCTGATTGTTCGACTTGACTTTGAACGGTTTGACGAACATCGTGGCGAGATGAGAATAAGCGGGCCGAGGAAAACGAACGATACGAAAAATATTTATGATCTAAATAGACGATGCGTTAAACGTATTTTTTTTAGGGTAAATCGTGTGTTGTAAACAGAGCGGTCACTACAATGGGGTGATGATTGTCGCCAAACTTCTTTCCGTAAAATTCATTGCCGTCAGGAAGTTACTAGATTCAAGAAACTGTACGATTTTTCGTCGTTCTATTATTTCCACGCCCGAGATGGCGCGAAAGTCCGTTTCGTGTGACGAGCGCTCGCTCGCTCGAATCCCCCACTCCTCATGGCGCGAAAATTCAAATACGAACTCTATCATTTTAATGCGCTCATCAACGGTAGCGTAATTGTAAACTTTCGAAATATGTTAAATGAGAGTCTATTAGAACGAACGTGACTCTTCAGCGAAGGAAAAGATCAACCTTTAATATTTTTCTAAGAGGAAAACCCTCGTATACCTTTTCGTTCAAAAGAGTCGCATTCAGATCTCGAAACCCTTGAGAGATACTTATAGTGAAAATTAACAGATACAGTAGAACCTCGATTATCCGGAGGGGGCGGGACCGGAGAGTACACGAATGATTGAAATACACGGATTATCCGCATTCGTCATAAAGCGTTTTTATTTCGTACGGTGTTGTGAAAAACGTAGTCATGCGAGATCTCACATTTGCAGTTAATAATACTTTGGTACGTAGTTGTAGTTGTCACGCTCTTTTTAGTCTCGTTTTTGAAAAAATTGTGTCACTTTCGTCTGCGTTTGAGTTTTTCAAAATTCACTCCCATACGTTATGAACGCCCTGATCTCAAGAATATAGCATATGGGAGTAATTTAGGATTTTCGAATTCCACTCCAGTGTGTTATATGGGATTTGAGTTTTCCGAAACTCACTGCCAAACGCTATGAAAGCCGAACTCTCAAGAATCGAACTAGAGAAACTAATGGTATATAAGATTCATACGCATGAAAATACGGTGTTTTTCCTACCTTGTTCCTTTTTGGCGGAAATGAATTTTGGCTGAAACAAGTTTGACACAAATGATATCGTCACAACACGTACACGTAAACGTAAAAAACACCTATAAACACTGGAGAGCCTCTTCGCTCAGAACTAGAACTCCGCGTGGCGCCGCAGGCTCGTTTCGTTGCACGATGCTGATACGAGAATCTCCAAGGACGTACGAATCTCTCCTAAAAAAAAAACCCCATCCTGGATACGAAAGCTCATCGCAGAAGTCAAAAACAAAACAAAAAAAATTTATCATTACCATCAATTCATTTAAAAAATAGTTTTCTCTTTGACCGAGGAACTGGAACGAAAGGTCGCAAAAAAGTTTAAGACATCAAAACAAACGTACGAGTTTTTCTTTTTAATAATAATCATAATGTAATCTTAAGTCGCTATATTGCTTGCCAGCACGCACCAGTACAGGCATTGTATATTCTTATAGCCAATGTGGTATATTAATAGTATTTTAATGTATTTATATCATTAAAGTATAATATTTATATACATATTCATACAAGGTATTACATATCTATTTCACCGTCTAGAATAGCGGAAGTTAAGAGGGGATTTACGAGTCACTTTTTGGGGGAGGGGAGGGGGGGCGGGGAGAGGGGGAAGATTTAGCGTCATGTGTACGAGGACGGGAGATGTTATCGAATACATACTATAATATCAGATGTTGACTACGACGTCATTGTAAGAAATAAACTCAAGTTAGAAAATTTAATGAGAAATATCAAACCCGCTAAGAGGCTCCTCTCCAATATATTACTTCCTCGCCTTTCCTTCACTTTATTTTTATATTTTTTTTTTCTCTCACTAATTGATGTCGTTAATCAATCGCAATTGAACTTCGAACGAGCGGAGAAGAGACATCGAGAGAGAAGAGAGAAACGGTGAGGGCAAAAGAGGGATAACGGCTGTGCCAGGTGATTTCATCCACAGATCGCACTCAAACAGAAATTATTAATCTTTTTTTTTTCTTCATATCCGCGCCTCGGTTGAAACGTGAGTTTCGTTCCCTATCTCTATTAATTAAGGATAGTTATATAATGTTTCATGCATCTTTATGAGTAGCAGAGACGACGTTTTTTTTATCTTCTTTTTGAATATCCTACAAAAATGCTAGGTCTCGGTTGCCAGAGTTACAATATGTGCTGCCGTTTCGAATTTCTTTTCTTTTCGTTTTTTTTTTTTTATCTACAGTAAACAGTAGTTTGCCTCCACTTGTGACATTCATGCGCCTCGCGAAAGGAGATAGAAGCGTCGAAGACAAATTGTTCGGTTACTCGAGTCACAAGCGGACAGTCGATCAATGTCGATTGAAATTAATGAATTATCGATGAACGATGATCTGTTTTTTTTTCTCTCTAACCAGTTATCACGTTAAGATCCATCGGCAGGTCAATGTTTTTTTTTTATCGCGCGATTTTTCATACAATATAGTTAGTGTGCTCTACGCAGAGTAGCACACGAGAGTTATGACGATGTATTTTTTTTTTTTATTTATAATGCGAGTGAAAAAATGTGATTTTTTTTTCTGACCGGTGAAAGTGAAACTTCGTTGCGAGACCGCCGACTCGGCGAATGTTTGCGTATTCATATATATATTTATATAATCCTTCGTACCCCCGTCGTCACAGCGGTGTTCATGGATCCCCGAAGTGAGGGATAAAGAATCGTTTTTTTCCCTAGAGTTTCTATAAAAAAATATTCCGTTATACGCGTGCTTAATGAATTGATTTTTTTTTTTTTTTTTTGGAAACGTTTTCGATTCGAACGCTTGTTTATATTATTTATAGATATTATTAATACGATTACAGTTAAGCGTTCTCTTGTCCGTGCGGTACGTCAGTGTCGCTCTCCAAGTCGTCTGACGCGCAACGCAAGATTTCTACTTAATCCGGTCGATTTCTTGAACGCTTTTTCTTTTGTTTTTGTTTTTTATTTTCATCTCTTTTTCATAGACTTTTTGTTTGTTTGACTTTACTGAAATGCCCCGCTATGCGCACAGACACTCATTTGAATATTATACCATAAGTTAAAATGACTATAATTCAATAATAATATCTATTTCATTTATTATTACATTAATAATTATAATAATCCTTCAGTATAATCAGTTTTTTCACTGTATGTTTAACCGCTGTGTTTTTGTTGTTGTTATTTATATCCTTGCCTAGTCGGGCGGTTCGTTAAACAGGACCGCACGATTTTATCTCATACTTTAAATTAGTTCTCATTCAGCGTACCATACAAGATTGTATTTTTTTTTCTATAGGTTTTTCACGGCTTTGCCCCTGGGCTCACATTGAGCTGCGTAGCGTCGGTGCCAGCGAGTCCTTTATTTATCTTTTATTTTATTCTTTTTTTGTTTCATTTTTTTATTATTTTTATTCAATCTTTATTTAATTCATTAAATTATCAATTTTGTTTTTATAATCTAAAAAGTTCCCGCATTAACTTTCCACGGAAAGCTACGTCTTTCGTGTAACGAACATTGAATGAAGCTATCGCTGATCCACAACGATATCCACAGCGAAATAATAAAGTCGAATACCGGATACAAAATTAATGCCGAGAGAGCCGAGCGGGAGCTTTTTCGCCCTTGTACAATCTGGGCCTGTCCCGACGCTCGAGCAGATCTCGATCGTTGTAGATCAGTTTTTATTATTAATTTTATTTTTTAATATTTTTTTTCAGGTATAAGTGGGGCAGTGCTTTATGTACAACGTAGGCAAGACCGAGCCCACGGCATCACCATGATTTTGTTTCATTTTTTTTTTAACACGTTCTCGTCATTTTTAATCGTCTTTGCTTTACTTTTTTTTTTTACTTAACTGCATCCGGAGACTCTTTTAATCGTGTCTGTGAGGAACATAACGTAAAGGCTTATTACAAACGTGTAAAATTGCGTCCTCTCGTATAACCGCGACGTCATTTATTTTTTAACGGGTAACTCGAACGACCTTCGCAATATTATATAATGTAAAACAAATAAGCTTCCGCTTTCGCTATGTTGTATATTTTTTTCTCGAATAAACATATTTTAAGTAGTCAAGTGAAATAATTACATCGTCAATTCTCGAACATAGATCGGATGTATAAGTTTTGCAGCCATCATCGAGTTTCTCGAGCGTGCCCAACCGTCGATTTTTATTAATTTCTTTTATTAATCGTATAATAATTGAGACACTCATCAATCATAGAGAGAGAGAGAGAGGTCCAAGCAAATTTTTTTTTTTTTCATTGAATACGAATATGATGAAGGGCACGATTAATCCGATTTTATCCACAACTTTGATAATGATCTATCGAAGGCATGTATTCTACACATTTGTCATAATTTTTATTTTATTGTTTTTTTTTTTCATTTGTTGCGAATGCAATTCGAATATTTTGTGTGTGGTATGAAAAATTAAGAATAAATACGCGTCGTCGGATTTCGTGCGTTGAGAAAATTGTGGTCCGGGAACGATGATCGTTCGATATATCATCGCAAAGTTGTGCTGATTTTTTTACTTTTTATTCGATTACTCGACCATTAATTCGATTACTCGTTAAGTACCTAAGACGTATGATAACGATGATTGTCGCTGTGGACTGAATAAAAAATAAAATAAATAACGTTGAAATTAATTTTTTTTGTGTGAGTAACGGAAATCGACATCGAGGTGTGAATTTGGTTTTTTTTTAAATCCTTTGACGAAAACGATCGGTTATAATGGGTTGACCGTGCGCGTAAAGAACAGTTCCTATCCGAGTGGTCAGCGAGTTCAATATTTTTTTCATTTTTTTTCATATTCCGCTGCGATTTTATTAATAATTACATAAGCTTTCTCTTCAACGTGTTTATCGATATCTAAGAGTTCGCTCAATCCATCGAGTTTATTTTTCTTCTTTTTACCCCCGTTCTTAAATCGGTCCTTTTTCTTCGTTCGATACTCTTGTTTCGGTACAATAATTGCGATAACTGGCTATAATTTTTTTTTTCATCTCTTTAATATTAATACTTTAAATGACTATGATACACTAATTAATAACAGTAACGACAGAAAAATATTATTTTTTTCCTCTGAGTAACGAAGTTATTTCTCTATCCTGCATTCTCGTACGCAAACTCTTCATCGTTTTTTTTTGTGTCTCCTTGCTCTGGGCTCAACTTTTCCCGGGTAATTTTTCATCCTCGCTTTCGCATCTCGTATTCACCGCGCGGGACTCGGTGCGCTGAACAAAATTTTATTTTCTTAATTTTTTTGTTTTTTCCGCCTAGCTTTGAACGATAATAATCGCAAACCCGACATGTGACCCACAAGGAAGCTCGTTCGAAAGACACGCTGACACGTCGTCCGTACATCGAAGCCAGCAGCGGCGTGCGTTCATTATTATTAATTTTTGTAGACGACAAAAAAAATATTTACGACGAAAAAATTCAATAATTAACTTCCTCGATCCATCTGGTTTTACGCTTACAACAATCAACAAACAGTTTGCGTCAGTTCAACTTTTTCCTTTTTTTTGCCGCTCGATCGACACGATTTTCAATCCTGCTCGGATCTTCGCGATATTATAATAAATAGTTAACTTTTTTTTTTGGTTGCTGTTATTTTGTTTGCTTCGTTTTATTAAGGACAAACGTAAATATCTCACGCGAGTTTAACCGCTTTACGGGCGAAACGGCGCGGCTTACGGTATTATTTCTTAATTATTTAAAACTATAGACGTCACCGCCGCTCAATTATTCGAAACGCCTTTAGATTTCAGGAGGAGGGTGAGGGCGTGGGCGTTCACAGTATAAACACGATTATTTGATCGCAATAAGTACAAAATCTCGAGTAACGATAGAGGAAACGCTTACACTCCACCTGAGGTTTCTTTTTTTTTTTTTTACGGAAAGATGTTAAAACGCAGATTATTTTTTATTTATATATTTTTGTTGTTGTATTAAGTCGACGCACCTATTTGTAAGTTTCGCATGTAGGTAGGTGTGTGTGTCTATGTAATATGTAGCAAGTTCGGAAAGGGTCAAGCAAAGACAGCGAACTCGTAGCCGCTATACCCGCATTGCCCTCGGTTAATCTGAATTCAAGCCAGTAATAGTGAATATCTCTATAGATTTTTTTTTAGTAGGAAAGAGCAACGTCTAAACACAGTAATTGTAGCCATAAAAAAATGTACAATGAGTTTCAAAGTTCGTCGAAGGGTCTCGGCCTTAGAGGCTAAAATGCATACAGCCGTTTTGGATACGCTCGCCTCGAAGACTTCACACTTTGGATTTTACACTTTCGGTACTTTTCGTAACGGCAAGTTATTATTATGAGAACGAGAAAAGAAAAAAAAAATTCATTTTAATCGACGTCATTATTTTCATCATAACATTACAAGATATCGGAACGTATCCTCGCAGCGGTAGGCAGAGATTAATGTTGGAAAAGAAAATAAATAAAAAATAAATAAAATAACAAGACCCTCCAAGCTTTTACGTGTATTGCCCGCATCTAAAATTCTGAATATATAGATTGTATAATAATATTTACATATGTAGTGTGTATGTATAGCTTTTTTTTTTGTAATACGGAATCTGAATTTCGCACGTTACACGCAATCGTAGATATACACATACAATATCTTATTTACATATATGCATATGTATAAGATAAAATACACACGCTCCACGTTACTTTTAATTTTTTAATTTTTCATTTAATGGATTCAATCACTCGATTAAGTGTTGATTTTGTTTTTAAGTTTCGTTCTTTCGGAGTTTAAGTATAACCAGTACTTGACTATCTAGAAGATTAAAGGACGTGCCCGTAGATCCGGTGAAAATAGAATTTTTCAGAACGTTTCGGCGATCGAGCTTCTGCATATTTTTTTTTCTCGGCGTATGGTACGATTGTATTATAGTGTTTTTTTTTTGTAAATTTATTTAAGCCTTCGCGCATCCGAACCATCGTTGCCGAGACACTCGTTTTTTATCCTCGTGCCGATTACGTAGTTTCTGAACCGTGGGCTCCGTTATCACCGATTTTAATCGGTACAAGTTTCTCCTTTTTTTTCCAACGTACTTGGATCTCGCTCTTTATATCGGTACGCTTCCCGGTCATTAGTCAATCGTTCACTTTACATAGAAATCGATCGTAAATTCATCTCGCGTGCAGAATTAACTAAAATTAGTAAATATATATAGATATAGATAATTTTTCATAATTTACATATTCGATCGACAGTTTTACATTTAATGAACGATCAATACGCCGTAATTATTATATTCATCGTAAATCTCGCATCGGAGAATTAATGAGAGGGCGAGACTCTTTTAGGTTTTCCTCGCGCGAAATTTTCGAGTCTCACCGTTGCCACGCGGATGACTTCCGGTGCGGCGAGCGAGGATTACCGAAGGTTTGACGAAGGGGGCAGAGGGCTAAGAGAGAAGTACAACCAACTGACGTTTGGTCCCAACCGTAGCGAGACAATGTTAATAACACTATTTTGCCCACGAATATAATTTGTCCAAGACCAGCGGCAGAGTCGTTCCCATTTCCGTATCATATCAAAGACAGTAGTTTTAGTAGTAGTGCAATACAAACGACACACGGTATATGCTTGAAAGAATGCAATTTTTTTTTCGACTCGTTACGGTTTGTCGCTTGAGATTTTTTTTTATCCGGTCGATCCGATCGATCTGCGTTCAAAGACTTCGGCCACATTTTTTTTTATCGCATCGTTGAAACACCCTCGACGATCGACGGTAGATCATATCCATACACGAGAGCCCAAACAGGCACCGAAATATTTTTCTTCGCACGCACGCGCACACACACGCACTCACGCACACACATGTATTTCATTTTAGAGATGACGATGGAATCGAATGACATGCGGCATGTCCGACGGTTACGGCCCACGAACAAACGTGGCGAATAGTAAATATAGTAAAGTAGAAGTTGCAGTAAAATTAACGATGTTTTTTTTCTCCATTATTTTTTTTTTCATCTTCCTCAGTAATTAGTGAATAGTAGTGAGATATACGGTAACAGTAAAATAGTAGTAACATTATTAGTTAATAGCAGCAGCTGGTATTTTTTTCCCTTATTCCCTTCCATATTCGAGCAATCAATTAAATATCGTTAGAATTAGCGAGTGACAAATCGTTCGTTCGAGTAAATTCATTCGTAGATCAATTTTTTTTGTTGACTATCCAATTAATATAAATACCTATTAATAGTCTTGTTTTTTTTATCTATCAAGATAATTCACTAGTTCGATCACCGAGCCACAAGACACATAGTGGTGAATTATATACTTCTTAGTTTTCACTTGACTAAAATTATATATATATATATGTGTATATATATATATAACTCTCTCGTGAAGCAGAGAGAATGACAAAGAGATACATACGGAGCTTGTCCGCTCACTGCTGCTTTTTTTGTAATTAATTTTTTTCTTTAAATTATTTAACGTATCTATACTTTCCCCGCATTATGCCAGCGCACTTAATTCTTTCTTCCGTATACAGACATACGGCAATAGTAGCTATTTAAAGGAGCGAGAGATAGCGAGTTTGTTTTTTTTTTCTGTAGTTATTACACTTGTCGTCCCCCTCAATTCCACAATTGTTAATTATAATTCCCATTAAAGTCTTCGCTATAACGATCGGGGATAACCGAGTTCAATCGTAACCGGATTGTTCGATTTTTTTTCTCTTTCCATTACACAATCTCGCCCGCATGCTCGAGAGGTTAAATAAAAGAACGGCCGTATTTTATTCGGATTTTATAAATAAATAATCGCATGTTTAATGAACAAACGCTCGACAGAGTGGCGCACTATGGGACGCTCACGACAGAGCGGCTGAGTCAACATACTCACAAATATTCCTTTTTTTTAAATTAAACAAAACCAGATGAATTTCAATCGGGCGAATGGAAGATGCTACGTGTTTATATATCGTACATGCTGATCCGGTATGGAATGAAGAGCCTCCTCTTCGATTAAAGGTACATTGCGTAAATCGTGCACTCGTAGTCAAACCATGTTTAATCGATCGTTTCCTCTACGCGCGTAATTATTCGACAATCTCGTGCGGTTTTGTGAGAAACGGCACGTGAAAAAAAAATCCGATGAAGATTATATCGTAGAGAAGATATATATATATATACATATATATATCAGAGCCCCCCTGATGACATGGATGAAAGATAACACGATGATTTACCGAGGGGGTTTTTGTGGTTCTGAATTAATGGCGACACTTGTTAATAATTAATTATAGTATGCATTATAACAGTAACAGTAATAGTAATAACGATGGTGAATCTGCAAAATTCACCGTTTCGAACATTCGATATAATGTTTTTCACGGCAACTTATAAACCTCCTTTATAACCGCCTCTCTCGCAATGCATCAAAATACAAATGTAACAAGCTTTCGGGGTAAAGGGGAGGGAGGAGGGATAACGTGAATATTTAGTTATAACAATATTCGCTCGAGATGAAAATCAATGCGAAAAAAGAAAAATGAAAATCAAACGACGATTGTCACAACTTTTATAATAATATTGTTTGTTTGTTTTGCATTTCTTTTTTTTTTGCAAAGTCACCATGTACAAATTAATAGCGTCGAGAGAAGCGTTGGGCGTGTGGCAATTTTCGAGTGTCAAATCGGTCCGTCTGTCCTCCGGCAGGAGGTAATCACATTTTTTTTTCTTTCTTTTAATATATTCACACACGCACACCCACGACTGTTCAACGTGACATACAAATTAATCTAGGTCAGTGTACAATATCACAAACGTACGTTCGCTTTACCCAAATCACGCGATTCATCGCGGCAGTTGTGGTACATCGTCGAAAATTAATAACGATTCTACTTCTTGTTATTATTATTATTTTTTCTTTTTTTTCTCTTCTCTACATTCAACCTAATTCTTTTTTCCCGGGAGCATCTTCGTCGCCGGATTATTTAACGCTGATGCTTAAGGGGCAGCCATAATGAGAAGAACTGGTACTCTAATAATGCGCGCTATATCGTGCGATCGAATTAAAGCCATCTCGAACACATTTTTTATTTTTCCTCATCTTCTCGAAGCACTCGACAACTTTCAACGAAGACGCGCGAGGCCTGTACCGATCGCGCGATACAGCGAGAAACACGTGTGTGTCCTGGAGAGTTTTAACTCTTCAGTTACTCTTCCTCTCGCAGACTCTTCTTCGTTACGTTTTTTTTTCATTAATTCTTTTTAATTTCCACTTGCTTCAATTATCCAAGAGAGTATATCTACGGATATTTAATCGTAACTCGGGTACCTAGTACACGGCCTTAAGATGTTCGAAAGCACGGAAAAATAAGGGACAAACGTCAAGAAAAACGCTTATTACAATCGCTTTACTGCATCTTAGGATTAGTTAATCGAATCGTTTTTCGTCAAACTAGGTACCTCGTGCACGCCTTCGAAAGCTGTGCTCCCTACGATTCGTCATCATTAATATATTATGTGGGTGATTTTATTTGTATTATTATTTATATTTTTTTTTTCATTTTTTTCATTTTTTTTTTTGTTTTTGGTTGTTATTAAATCTGTTTCATTCTAAAGCACTCGACACAATCTACCATTAAATAACGTCTTAAATCATTGTCTCTCACATATTCTCATCGCCGTGGCGCTTGGACTTGCACATTAAAATTATATCCTAAGCGTAATGGGTTACGGCGGTTCTTTCTGTACCCCAGGTATTCTTTTATTTATTTATTTTATTCTTTTTGCCCACCGTGTAGGTACTAGTCGCGAGTAGCGTCGAGATATCGTTTCGGTTCGCCCCGCCGGCGTCTTTTTATTTTATTTTATTCTTTATTCTTACTTGTTTTTTTTTTTTGTCATTCTTTTAGGTACGATCGGATTTAAAAAGTACCCATCATTAATTTATCTTTAGTTTTTACGGTTCTTTTTTTTCGCGGTAAGGCACCCCCAGTGCAGAATTATACGCGGAAGTACGTTAATACAAACTAAATGACTAGATAAATCCCTTAAGTCACGTAACGCTGTGGCCTCGATCGCAAGATTTGAGAGAGAACGTAGAAACAGAAGAAGAAACGGAGCGTTTTTTTGTGTTGTTCGTTCAACGTAATGCAAGAGAAGAGAAGGTAGAGAGAAGAGAGTCAGAGGAAGATATTAGCGCATGTGTATCGTGCTTGCGTGTGCGTGTGACCCCGCGCGCATGTGTGTGTGTGTGTGTGTGTGTTTTTGTGTTTCTCGTTTTGTAATTACTTGTCGCGTCGCAATGAACGCGTTGTCGAAGAGCCACGAACGAGCGCTACGCCAGTTTACGATGGCGAGACGACTAGAGAAAACGTGGGCGTAGCGCTTAGAAAAAATGAAAAATAATATAAAATTGACGAAGAAATCGGGAAGATTGAGACGACAGAAGTGTGTGTGTGTGAAAGAGCGAAAGTTGAGATTAATTGACCGAGAGAAACAAACAAAAAATTTAACAAGATAGACAGATTGATTTTATGAAGAAGAACGTAACGACTAAATAGGGGAGGCAGTGGTGCGTTACTTCGGTATTCTATTAATTAAGTGAATCGCTCGGATCTCGGGGTCCAGTCGTGCGGCGGTGACACTTAAGATTTCATTTGTTCTCTTGTATTTTTTTTTTTTCGTTCTTTTCGACCTCTTGCCCCGTCTCAGTTTTTAATTTAAATCTCGTGCTTACAATCTCGTCGGCGCACGCTTCGTGGATCGTAGGAGACACGATTACCGAGTTCCACACACACACATACATTCGCGCACTCAGACACGCATACACACACACGCACACACACTTCTCGTGCGTAGAACGATTATTTCTCTCTATACGCGTTGTTGCGGCTCGGCGATATCGCGATCACTGTTTATTTTTCATTTACTTGTTTTCTTTTAATCATTCTTTGTGTTTCTTTTTGTTTTTTTTTCCTGTTTAATTTTTTGTTCTTTCGCGAAGCACACGAGTAAATTGTTCTTGGTAATATTAATTATTTTATATATATTTATATATACATATATATATGTATATATTTATGTATATATCTATATATACGCATATATAAGTCCACGCTAAATGTTAGTGGCTTTTTGCCTCCGATTCGTAGTCGGAGCAGCTCCCGGAATCTCTGTGTTTAATCTCTGTTTCTTCTTCTTCATTTAATGTTTAATTTTTTTTTTTTTTAACCGACCGGTCTTCCTCGTTGTCCGATGTATGTTTAAGTAGTCAAGGCCCAAATGCCTCGGCCACTGTGCGGGGATTTCGAAGCCCCGACGGGCCTTTCTCCTCTGGTTTCATTATTGTTTTTTAAAATTTATTTGTTTTTGTTTTTCGTTAATCTGGGCTTACTGACTAGTCGGGATTGTGACCCGTGGACAATCGTCATGTAGAGCGTTGTTCCTCGGGATCGACGAGGACGGACTCCGGGCTGCAGCGAGGAAGGAGGTAGATATCCGTAGCGCAGCGCTTTTTTTTTTTTTTTTAATTGTCGATGAAGAATGAAACTAGAGGCGTTCGTCCTCGCCGTCTAGACCGCCGTCTCGGTGTGGCTGTGGCTCGATAGCCTCTCCACGTCGATCTCCGGTATGGTCAGTTCGTCCGGTATGTTGTCCGCGTAATCGATGCTGCTCGTCTGTGAGAGTCGTTTGCTCAGGGAAGATTGCTTCCGTAGTACCTCCGCTAGGGTCACGGTGCTGTGCTCGCCGTATCGCGAGTCTAGGCCCTGCCGAAATGCGTTCACTACGCGGATCTGGAACGCAACGTCAAAACGACAGATTAGTCCATTCGAGGGGCAAGAGGAATTTTTAGGATTTTTTTTTCTCTTTTTTTTCCAGAAACAGAAGAGATAGAGAGACAGAACAGTTATAGATAAAATTTCTGGAGTTTTGTCTTTTTGTTCTTTTTTTTTAAATTTGGTATATATAAAAATATATATATATCGGTTTTTTTTTCATTGACAATAAGAAACGTAATTGAAAAAGTTTGCATTGCAAATCGTTTCTCGAATGGCGAGCTGAGAGATCATTCGACCCGACCGGTCGACTCGCAACACGTGGCGTTTATGCGTTAAGCTCTTCGACATTAAACAATTATTCATGCGTTCGTAAGCGACATTGCAAATTTGTGGAGTCGAGCTGTCGCGGAAGAAAAATGTGCTCTCAGAATGCTCTCATCGAGATTCACCGAAATTTATTGGCCGAGGGAAGAGGTGAGGATCTCGTTTATTTATTTATTTTATTTTTTATTAAAAAATAAAAAAATTTGTTAGGGTTCTAGGAAAAATCGGGGATAGGAATAAATTGTTTGCGGTCATCGCCAGGCTACAGCCTGTGACGATGTCCGAAGATTTATCGGTAGCGACTTCGATCGCGTGCACGAAGAGTGTCGAACGTTAGTTAATTTTTGTGAGGAAAGGAGCAAGTAGGCAAAGTCACTGTTTGGTCAGACGGGATGCGGAGAACGTTTCGACAGTCTCCGAAAACGCGGCCGATGCTGTCGCATACTTTTTGCTTTTCCGAACTTTATCACAATCGAGGTGTTAAAAAATGGTTAATTTTGAACAATTTTTATTTATGATTAAAAACAAAAAATTGTGATAGAAATGGACACTGCTCGATTGTGACGAGTCGTCCTGTTCGGTTTATGATTGACTCGCAAAAGCGGCATCGTCAGCCTGGTCGGACCAGCTGACGATTTTTTTAATAATAATAATTATCATTGTAATTCACGTATACATCGATCGCGCAACACCGCATGCACCCATCGACCACCGAACATCGACATTGAACCCGGACGAATAATCCAGCGCGAGAAACAATTTTTATTGATATTTTTTTTAATTGCAAAATTTAATTAATGGTCATTATATTTTTGATGATAATTCTTCGCGACGGATCGAACGTCCCGAGTCCAGCTCGATGCGTTGAGTATATCCCTCTACGTATCGCCTGCGATATACCCTTGCACCTTATTTTTTTTTTTTTTTTGTACACAGAGAAGATATTATAATAATAATAAAAATTACGCACATTTAAGCGCATTAGCGAGAGGCGAACTGTTTTCGTGTATTTTTTTTTTGTTGTTGTTTTTTTTTAAACAACATGCTGTACACGTACCAGTAAATAAAACTTACGAACTGTAGAAGCGAACGATCGACGAGAAAGCAGTTTGAGCTTTGCCAGAGACACTTAGATATTTATAGGCTCGACGAGAGTGAAAGAGTATGTATAACAGTATAAAGTATTTCATTTGCGTCTGCGGGACAGCCATGCGTTTACTTTGCTGGGAAATTATTGTTGGCGTAAATGCAAAGCGTGTTTGCAGAATTATTTAAGGCGTGAATTCACAGCAATGGAAATATACAAATTTCGTCGAACGCATAAGCGAAGAGTATTTAATAAAATAAAAATAAAAATAAAACGCTGCTGGAGTTCCTTCCAGCTGCGATGTGTTTTATCAGAAAAATTCTTCGACGAACTTCGGTCGATTTTACTCCAAAAATATGATGGAAAAAAATTGACGAAGATATATATTTTTTTAGGAACTCCAGTAACGCCGACGATCCATCTGTGAAACGGGGCAAGATGCATTGATTATTTACACATTAACGATACGACATAGTCGTCATTACGACCGACATTAAACACTCCCAGCGAATCCATTAACTTCCTTACGAACGTTTCTACGAAAGCTCAATCTACACCCAAGACGCAGCAGACGAATAAATAATCAAATAATAAAGCATGCTATGTACATATTGCACAACAGGAAAATAAAACGATAAGAATATTCAAGGATAAGCATGCAACGGCCATCCGGATATGGGCGGGTTTGCATGATAATTGGCTGTCAAAAATATTCGACAAAAAAATCAAATTGAATCGACCAAAAAATGTCCGTTGAATGGATTGTGCATTAATTTTTTTCTGGACATCCGCTTCTCCGAAAATCTTTCGTATAGTGTCGATATATAATTTTTTTTCGCCGGATATGTAAAGCAGCTTATCCAAACCACTACCCAGCACTAAAAATACCGCCATCGCTAAATCTCTCCATTACAAAATGTATTTGATTAATAAAAAGAAAAATTCATGATTCATCACGCCACCGCCAGCACAACCACCACCTTCGTCACATCTTAACGCTTTACCTTCGAGAGGTTATTAAAAATTATTATTTTATATTTGTACAACTTTCGAGCTTTAAGGATCGCCCCAGTTGTGTATACTTACACGATCGACGTGTGCGCTGGCTTAATTAGAGGTACGCAACATCGGTAACGGCTCAAAGATCCATCGAGTTATACTCGGGTAGGTGGGTACTTGGCGCTGGGCTGACCAGAACAGATTACCATGCACGGCGCGCAGTCTCATTCGATACGTTTTTATTTTTCAACTTATTCGATTAAAAAAAAAATTTAATATCGTTATTAGTTTCACTTTTAATAAATCGCAGTGGATTAAAAGGGTTCAATATTGGCGATTGACGACCCAATTGGTTCGAGCGACTCGCCGTTGTGTTCCGGAAGTTGTGTCATTATCGGGACTTCCGGAAAGGGACGATGAGATCGTTACAGTACGTTCTGACAAGGGTATTTCTTTTATCAACGAAAGGACGGACAAGCGGGTTATGATTGTGGAGGAATCGATTCGGTAACTAATTAATTGGAGCTCAGGAAGTAAGGGTCTGTGCAGCTTTTTTTCCGAGGATCGGAGATTGGAATCGGTCGTTGCGAAGGCTCGGTCGATCGGTACGTTTACGTCTATCCTTCAACAATTTTTTTTTTGTTTAATTTTACCGTCGAATCGCATAAATTTCTCGAGTCACATCGATGTATATTTTTTTGTCGTTCGTTTATATAATTATCGAGTGTACTTTGAAGATCGATACTTCATTTTGCTGACGAGATTTATACGTATCTTATAATTACCATGCATTCCCTGTAAAAAAAAATAAATAAATAAAAATTATCGAGCGAGGAACGTCGCGTGCTTGAAGCAGTATTCATGTGTTGTTTCGATTCAAGTGTACTCGAGGACGAGAATTGTTTTGGTGTATTTTTTTTAATCCTGCGGAGACGAGCGATCAACGAATCGGTACGAACAAAGTCCTCTAATCGAATATATATATATCGGCACGATAAGAGCGCGTTCACTAAATTCTATCATTCATACGTGCGATAACTGGCGAAAGAACACACTTTTTTTAAATTAATTTTTTTTAACGTCGATATAGTTATAACGCTATATCATAAGTCATCTAAAAGGCACGTTAACGTGTACCTATTGCGTGTACAGTAATAAATATAAACTAATGCAATTCGCGCGTCTAGCCATTGACAAAATGCGCAAGCACTATTTGAGGCGTAAATGGCGCGTTAATAAAGCGAGAGTGGGGGGATTTTTATTTAAATATTTACGGCCAATATAATGACAAACAGAGATGAAGATTGGATAACGAAAGAGAAAATGGGAGGTGGATTAATCGTGGAATATGTGACAGAGAGGCTGAGAGAAATACGAGGTATTTCAAAAATTTCCATTCGCGTCCCAGTTGGCTCGATAAGTTTATCGTGACAGCCAAATTTTTGTGTCTCATCGGGGTCGATGAGTCACGTGTGACAATTTATCGTGAGAGATTTTCAACAACTACAGCAACGACGCAACGATACTTTGAGACACGGAAAAATAAAATCGACGATGTCTCGAACTATCGTCGTGCTGTGAAAGAGAGCGTTTTCGTTAAGACAGTAATTTGCAAAAAGCAGCCCCGCCGGTTCCGTCCTTCGACTGATAGAAATCACAACAGCCGACAAAGCAGACCCAAGCCGGGTAACAACTATTTCAGTGAATACTTATGCAACATAGAAATGATAATGTGGAAAGTTGATCCGGGTTGGGGCGAGCGAGGCAAAACGGACCATTTTTTACCAACTTTTTACACGATATTTAAAAAAAAATTAAGTCACTGGACCGTTTTGCCCCTCTCGGCCGCTGAGCATAGAATGCAAGAAACTAAAAAAAAAAAGAGGATCGCGAACGACGCTGGGCTGGTTCGCAATTCGCTATGAAGTAAGCAAGAGCCTCGGACACAAGAGTACGATATAATACAATAGATACAGACATAGAGTTACGGTGAACAGTGAAATCATGGAAATTACAAAAAAAAAATATAAAAATAAAAACAAAAAAAGGTGGGGATAGATTTTTGATCGAATGAAATAAAAATCGGGTATTCTATCGAACAATTCGGGATCGCTAGAGAAGATTGGATATAAAGCGTTGAGAAGGATACAATATAGATTGAAGCGATAAGTACAGAGTAGATTTCAACAGTTTGAAAGAGACAGAAAGATAGATAGAGAGTGAGATAGAGAAGAGAGAGAGAGAGCAAGAGAGGAGCGCTTACAGCTTGGTCTGTCGAGCTCTTGCTGTAGGGTACCGGTATCAAACGTTCCTGCAACTCGCCACCTATCACCTTCAAGAGTAAAGGGTAATATAATGGTTACAACAGGATGGCATGAGCAGAATGTGTTACCACTTGTTAATACGGAGCACAAGTCCTACTTTGCACGATCGATCAAATGAGTTATAATTTTTTTCTTTTTTTTTTCCA
Organism: Amblyteles armatorius; assembly: GCA_933228735.2. Taxonomy (NCBI): domain Eukaryota; kingdom Metazoa; phylum Arthropoda; class Insecta; order Hymenoptera; family Ichneumonidae; genus Amblyteles; species Amblyteles armatorius. The sequence goes on along the minus strand of OW121688.1, from coordinate 1,850,673 downwards.
AGGGCATAACTATCTCTGAGGTTTTATTTATTTTTTTCGAGCGAGCCGTGCATTCATAGATCGAGAAAGAAAAATTTACAATTTAATGAAAAGCGACTAGGCAAAATGCATTTTTGGTATTGAATCGTTAGTCTAATTTGGCTTAAAGGTAGGCGGACTTTATATTTTGTATTTTTGTCATTAAAGTGTTGGGGAGAAGCGCCTTAGAAATTAAACTCGAAAACGCGGCTCGCTCGGCGAATCGATCTATCAACTTGACCTATTTTTTCTTTTTATTGTTTTTTTTTAGTACAGGGGCGAAACTTGCACGAGACGTACGCTCGCGATGGTGCTCGAGCGATCGAATATAAATTTCGCACACAAAAATCAAAAAAGATTACAGAGTCGTTACGAGAGAAGAGTGAAAAAGTTAGTTGTGAAAAAGCTTGTCGATATGCGATCGTTTGAAAAAAAATGACAGAACAGAGAGTCGGAAGAGACGTGGACGGAGACACCATCACGTATGCACGTACCGGCACAGAAAACGCAAGATAGGGCACAGAAGAGTATACGAATAGTTGAGTAAATAGTTAAGTTGAGTGAGGCAGATGGTGAGTACGTTTAATGACGTGTATATATATATATTATATGTATAGAGATAGATAGTAAAAAAGATTGGGACAGTGTCGACATGAGAATGAGCTAGCGAGGTAGGTACGAGCAAGCGAATTTTTCCATCTTTACGGCTTTGTCGTAAGAGTTACAAGTGCGATTTGCATTTTAACACCGTAAGGCTGTCGGTCAGTGTGACGAAGCTTCGCGATAATTTAATCCTACATTTCAGAAGCATTATTTCGAGACCTACTTTTAACATTTAGTTTCTCAAAGATTATTTTAATCTAAGCTCGCCATAAAATTAACGCAAACAAACATCTCGCCAATGATTGTCCGGCCGAATCGACAATATATTTACAATTGGTTTGCTCGTCTCGCTGCCGTTGTGACAAATATATAATAAAAGAGTGTTATGACGGTATACGGGATTAGAGATAAAATTACTAAACGGTGGATACGATACGGGTACATTGATTCGGGTCAGCACAGCTCGGATCGTCCTCCTTTCTCGCTATTTAAAAATAAATAATAATAATAATAATAATAATATTTTTCTTGATAGCAGCTTACGATGGAAAGCCCTACTTCCGACAGTGTTTAACAAACGCGGCGGAGGAATTAATCACAAGCCCACGTTCAGCTGGAACTCCGACGGGTCTATCGGTTTTTTTTTCTCCTCGTCGGATCGCTATTGTTCTGGATTTACTTATTTCCCCGCGAGAGTATCGCGCATAATCAGCGATTCGCATCCCTACGAGAGAGCAATAATTCTCCGCTTTTATAATATCGATTATCGATGGATATCGTCGAACTAAAATTGGAGAGAACAAAATATATATACGTATAATAAAACGAAATTGGCACAAATATACAAATAATAATAAACTTTTCGTATAAGAAAGATACAGTATGTTTTTTTATTGACCGCATTAAGTGTTTGTACGAGGATGATGATACTCTGCCTTAAATTGGGCGGTCAAGACACCGTGCAATATTCATCGACGGTTTCCATAATACTCGCATTGATTACAGTGTTATTTAATTGTAGCACGTTTAAAAAAAAAGACAAAAAAATTTAAAAAAAAGAATACCTAAAATGTTTAGTCACTCGCTTCCGGTTCCATTGTCTTTCTCTCTTCCGTTCGGCTGTTACGAGGCCTCGCTATCAGATAACGCTTCTCTTCCCTGTATCCTTTTCCTTCTCGCCAATCGCGTGTCTTTGTTGTTGTTCTGATTTTTTTTATAGATTAAACTACCGCTATCGTATCGCTAAAAACAACAGCAGCGACAACACCGTCATTAGTTCCTTTGCCATTTTCCTTCGGTATTTTTTTTCTCAGAGGAGCCCTGATCATCGTCGTTCGCCTTTTTTTTCATATGTAACATCACAATAACGAGTCTTAAACTTTATCATAATATATTATTTATCTTTATAGCCTATGTTAAATCAATGGTTACCTAAATATCCACTAGTTCAATAACAACCTAACAACTCTCGTCGTTAAAACTAAGATGTCTTTCTCGTATCCGTTTCCCATTCCCTTCGTAGCTCCCGCTACAACAGCGTTTCTTATCAATTTTACTTTCTTCCCCAAAAAACCGTACGTTTTCTATTGTGTTTTTTTATGCCACTCCAAGAATTTACGTCTACCTTGTTACGATGATTTATTAATTAATCGATTATCGTCGGTGTTATCCGTCGGGCCGCGTGCATTAATAGGATCAATTTTTTTTGTTTTTCTTTTTTTGTTACTTTGTAAAAGAATCTAAGCTCGCACAACATGGTCTGCATCAGCGGGCTACATATGGCCAAACACGCTTTGAATTAGTTTATAATTTTATATAAGATACGATGAAATATCTGTGAGTAAAATCGTATCGAAGATATCCACGACGTTAATTGTTCCATTATCAATTGCACTCCTCAAAAGTGTTTTTAATCATTGACTCGAAAATCCCTAGTCGTAGATCACGATGATTCTGTAACGGGCTCGAAGAAAATAAATAGTTCGGTTATGCCTTTTTTATAAGTTACAATCATAACTAACACTATCTCTTGTAGCCCGTAATGTCTTCGCGCATCACGATTGTAATCGTCTATTCGGTATTTTGGTTATTTTCTTTTAACTAATCAAACAGTCTAAGCACGATAGGGATGCATGATGTATAAACGTAGACCGTACAAGCTCGGCTCGGCCTCCGCAATCAAACAGCTTTTACCCAAGAGGATGTTAATGTTCCTCGTGAACTCGTGAATTTCAACTGTGGTCATTATCGATTATAATGTTTTTTCGTTTTTTTTTTGTCTTACTTTCTTTCTTTCATTTCTTCGTTTATTGATTCTCTCGGACATAATCGTAACAGTGTGGCAGTAGTAAATATTTGGATATCAATAACGGTTAGTTTAAAACGATCGAATCGCACGCTATAATTAAGCCATAGATAAAAACATCGGAGGATCGACCGCGACATTGGCGTCCTCGTTTTTTTTATTTTTCTTCTTTTTAACTTCGACATCCCCCGTAAACGTTTTCCTGACTTCCCGTTGGGCTACGAGGAGAGATCTTTTATTCACACTCAATTACACAACGAGTAAGTCGCCCAGTGCCGCAATGAACACAAGCGTCGTATTTTTTGTTATTTTGTTTTCTCAAATACTCTTAGAGCTACGTATCTTTGTGTGTGCTTTTTTCATTTTTTGTTTAAATTATTTTTTACCGAGTGATAAGTACATAATTTATATTTTTCTTCACCCATCTCGTTAACTCTTTTTTTTTGTTGAATAAAATGCATTCAAACGTGCATCTCGTTATTTATAATATTTCACACACTTCCGGTAAGCAGGAGCGCTCGGGGGTTTGTCGATTACAGTTTTCAATTGCCTACGCAAATTCGCTGAGGCTCTTTATAAACGTTCCCGCGTCAACGCTCGCGCTTCCATTCTACGATTTAAAAGAAATCGTAAAATCTCACAAGTCACCGCCCGACAGAGACGTCGATCTCCGGAAGGACGTTTAAGGAGGCTCTTCTGTTACATCGAGTGGAACTATTTGAACAGCAAATTCGTCGCACAGCGCTTTCGTGAAACTCCGAAGTTTCGCAAAAATTAACATTCAAAGTTGAACGACTCAACATCGACCTCGTGCAAAAAAGCGCATTTCTGGATCGTAAAATATAAATAAAAAAGTCATCTTTTGAAATACATGCAATTTTTTTTCACTCATCTATATCGTTTTAATGAAAATTTTGATAGAAGAGAAATCCGAGTTTTCCGTAAGTGCCCACTAAATATAAGGGAAGATCCTCCTCGTCGTCGCGTCTCAAGAGAACGAACACTTTGTTTTGTTTTGTTTTTTTTTCCACGAGACGCTAAACTCGTCCGTATCAGTAATGCATCTTAAATATCTTTTCCTTTGAGTACGGTTAACAACGATTATATACAACGTAAATTATATATTAAAAAAAGAAGATAATTCCATGTACATTGTGCGTAGAACGTGGATAAGAAAGATTGGGCGGTGTGAGGTAGGGGGCACAGCGTGTGTGATTCTTTGATGAAGCTATATATATTTTTTTTTGTTTTTACACAATCGCGTTCGTGGATAACCGGAAGTTCAAGTTGCCTGTCGCGCCCTTATAACGGGCCGAATCGGCCGAGAAAGTAGAGGAGGTCATAACGGTGAGAAGGTCAAAAAAATCAGCTTACGATTAATTAAAACGTAATAATTCAATTAGATTCAACCTAAGCGTACGATAATTTAAGAAATAAAAATCTAAACGAGTGTGCGCGTTATCGTCGTCGTGGTACGTTGCACGGAGCGTCATCTAAACCACGAACGCGCGTGAATGTTTCTCTTAATTTTAATTCACCGTCTTGCGTCGAATTACTTAAATAAAAAAAACCAACAAACAAACAAAAAGAAACAAAAAAGAATAATCAATTTTGTTGTTTCTTTCTTCCTCTGCTCTCTGCTGTTGGTCGGTATATTGTCTTTAATCGTATTAACCGAGCGACGAAGAGGGTCACAGGTTTTTTTTATAATTTACTTTTAATTTCTTTAAAATATATATATATATATTAGTTATTTCTTCATTTTCCTTCGTTTCACTGAGCTCCCTATCGCCAGCGTGGTCCGCGCATTGACGGTGAGTATTGTTAAATAAAAATAAAAAAAACATTGCAGGTGTTTTTCAGGCACCCCGTTCGACATACGTTAGGGTTGTGCGTCAAGATGGTTAATAAGTACATGTGTTCGACATTAAGATCGTCGTGTCTAAACGTGAGGAATAGAAAAGGGGATCGAGGGGGGCCGGGAACTCTCCGGACACGAATTAGCACACGGGTTTCACGTAACAGACACCGATGAAACAAAATGAGAGAGAAAAGATGAACAGGGAAAGAGAGATGTAAATGATTGGCGACAAAAAAAAATAAGTGACGAGGTTTGCCACAGACTCTCGGTCATCGGTGTAAATATGATGAACCTTAAGTACAGCCCATGCATTCAGGGATCACCGATTTGTACATTTCGAAGAGCTGATAAATGTCATCTAATTAATTTTAAAAAAATATATTTAAAAAAAAAAAACATTATTTTCTGAATTATTATTTATGCGCAGACTCGACGGAGTTCTCTCAGTCACACTCACATCCCAAACAGACAGACAGACCGACAAACAGACATCGAAGCACCTGTGTGATAAGCAGCATGGGGATCGAATTGGTCATGTGAGTTATATATATTATTTTTTTTTAATACGGGTTCGTTGTTCGTGGGCCAATCGTCGACAACTGAAGCTAATTAAGCGAATTTTTCTACAGAATAAAAAGAACGAAAAAAAATATATATAAAAAAAATAAGAGAACAAAATCAAACATCACCGATCACTCGTCAGTGGCGTCCCCGATCGTCATACAATGCATTATTTACAGCTTAAAAAAAAAACAAGATAACGAACAAATACATCCTGTGAGATACTCACGGTCCGAAATCGAGTTGAGGGGGAAGAAAGAAACCCAAAAAAGTCTGCTTTAAGTACGATGACTGTAGTACCTTTGTCGAATAGCTTCAGGCATGCGTATTCCATCCGGGTGAAACATATATATATATATACGTGTATATATATAATACAAGGATGTATACTAGGCCTGTGTGCGTTATCATTATTATTAATCATTTATCTTTCAATTACTTTAATCCGCCATCCAAGTAACAATAGTACTTTGGAACCCGAGACTCGAGACTCGTCGAGTCGGATTTGGTAAGTGATCGTGATTCGAATTTTCCGTTCTCGGATGACAACAATAGAAAAAAAAAATATGCGTGGGTTGAACCGGCGATAAGGAAGTGCCGAGGTGATGTTTAAATTTTTTTTTCGCGAAGAGAGTGACAGGAGAGAGAGAAAGAAAGGTGGGCCTGTTTCTATGAGAGCGATAGAAGCTTGAATGATTACAGCAAGACAGAGAGATTTAAAAATCGGGCTCGCGGGGGATGGAGGGTGGAGGGGGAAGCAGCCTAAATGCTGGTCTCGTGAACGAGTTTCGGTAGGTCGGGTAGCATAGCTTCGGTGGAACCCGCGGATGGGGAATTAGCGAGGGAGTCGGGACTCCTGCTCGTCTGCAGCGTGTGATTCGGGCTCTGATTGTGGGCGTTGTTCGACGAAGAAATCGTTCTGTTGTTGTTCGTATGGTGATGGTTGTTGTACACAGCTGCTGAACCAGGCACGCTCAGGAGCAGCGGCGACGCCGGGCTGTTGATAGACTGCAGTCTGGATCCCCGTGAGCTCGTCTCGCTATCCTGATTATGATCGGGGGCAACGGCGTTCGAGCCCTTCGCCGATCTCGCGTGCAGCATGGGATTTGTCGGGTCTTCGTCAATGTACGTGAAGTCGGATAGCGGTCTGGGCCCGGTGTGGCTGCGTGAGCTTCGCATACTGTGTAAGCTGTGTAAACTATGAACAGATCGACGCTCCTCCAGATCTTCCAGAGTCGACTTGAATGCTCTGATTACTCGAAGCTGCAAAAATAGGGAAGGGTGTTCTATCAGGAGGCGAGGAGGCAGGCCAGCGAACACACAAGCACCCTGCTTTCGTTAATACTTTTTTGTTTTTGTTTTTTTTTCATCAATTTTTTTTTTTTCGTCACTTTTCGATTACCCGGGCGTCTTTATGTTTTCTTTTTCAGCAGGTATCTCTCTCATTAGCCTTGCATCTACCGGGTTCTCTGGGTTCGAGATTCGACAGCTTGAAGCTTTTGTCGCGTAGGAGCCTCTAAAACAGCTGGGATCAACGAGACCGTCGTCGCTGTGGCGGACACGCACGATAACGTTATTTATTCATTGTCTGGTTTTCGACGCGATTTGGGATTTTCCTCGTTTTTTTTTCGTAAAATCCCAAACACCAGCCGATATTCGTTCGACACGAGAGGGCCAGCCGTTCAGCCGAATTTCGCAGCGATCAAAGCAACAACCTGACTCGAAACATGCAACAGTTTTTTGTATTATTATTATTTTTTTTTGTATGCAGCCTCAAGCCGATTCATCGAGAAATCGGGGCTCTCGCAACTCCTCCGGCCGTTCGATTATTTTTTTTCTTCCCCGACACGTCGGCGCTCGGAGTTGGCGCCGATTTCTCGTCCTCTCGGAATGGACCTAAATTTCACGAAATAAGAAAATTTGTCGCAAATAAAAATAAACGAAAAATGGTAACTCCTCTCTCGTTTAGTCGCAACAACTGACTGAATCGCTCTGTCGTTACGCATGGAATTCTCAGATTTAGTGAAAATACCGGGGCAATGGAAGTTTAAAAAGTATATTTAAAAAATCTCCGAATTAGGAATGGTCCGCTACAGTCCGGTAATTGTTAAACGCACTAACGATTTTTTTTTGCGACTCGAGTCGCACAGTAAGTTAGAGAGATATAGTCAGACAGAGTGATAGAGAGAGAGGAGATAATAGCGTAAGATAGACAGAGAGGAAGATAAAGAGGGTCAGAGAGAAACGCAGTAATCGAGCTGATTCGAGCTCTCCTTTCTCATTCGCCGAATCAAATCATTTCGAAGGCTGGAAAAAAAATTATCGAATCACTTCAACGTTCTACCTTACGAGCCATCATCTCACTCCGTGATTCTTCAGTTTTTTTTTTTTTTTTTTTATCGAATCGCTCGTCTGAACACAATGGTACGTGGGTGCGGCTGGGAGATTTCAGGAAATTTTTCATTCTCACGTCACGTGCCAAAACAAATTATTACAACGATCGTATTATTATTATTTTGTTCTACGCGAAGCCTAAGCCAGTATAATCACGCAAGATAGAGAGGCAATTTAGGCGTACTTAAATCATCAAGTGCACACAGGATAATATCGTAAAGCTCGTTTGATCGTCGATCATCAAATCGGTTGTTTTTTTTTTTCGTCGATTTTTTCTTTTATATCATGTAATCCGAAGATTAATTTTAGCAAACGACCATCCGTTCGAATTTTTGCGTGCTCAGTCAACCTAATTCTATTACATCGCACGTATACACATAAGCCTAATAACATTCATTCCTAGGCATTTTTGGGACAAACTAATGGTGTACAACAAAACTAGTTAATCTAGGCGGGTTGTGTTTGAGCCATCCTCGTGTGATTGCAGGCCAGGGCTGTGATACACGAAAGCGGGCAGTAGTATATAAGTATATGTAGAGCAATGTTTTTCGTAACACCCGAATTGTCGTACGCTAATCTCGTCTCGATATATTTTTTTTAAATTAAAATTCTTTTTTTTTTGTCTTCATGTTTTTTTAAATATTATTTTTCATATTTCCACAGTGGGACTGTATGCATAGCAAACTAGGCTATCCAATCTTCCTCACGCTGTATGCCTGGCGTCAAAAATATTCGAGGCTTCGGAGAATAATTGTCTCTTTTGCTCAAGCAGGGTTTCGCACAAATCGGCTCGGTGGGAGATCGAATTTGCAAAGTAACTCGGTACAGCAGCAACAACGACAACGAATAAGAAATTCCAAAAACAAAATTTGTTTAAAATCAGCAGCTTATGAAATGCGCACTTTGTATCGTTGCTGTAAGTCTGTTGGAGTTCGTGTAATGTCTCTGAGTTAATCTTACAATATTTTGATGAAGCGTTTCAAGGTGGGTGCTTTTTTTCGCTCTAACCGGAGGGACCAAATAAATTCGTCCCGCAGCGAGAAAATCGGAAACTTACGTGGTAGCAGTAGTGATAGTAGCGGTCTTAAGCTCGGACTCGGTAAACTCATCAACACCGTTGTAAAGATAACAAGAGTTAGTGAAAACAGTAAAGATAACGAAATCACTGCACTGCAACACCCTCAAATGAGAATTGAAAGAAAACTGTTAAACGTCAGTCTCAGGCAACAGAAATTAGTAAAAGTGGAAAAAAAAATCCCAATGCACTCGCCAGCGGAGTTCATGGAGGTCGGAAGTCGATTCGCTCCGAATCGTGGAGAGGGCCAGAAAATTATTATCGGCTGTTCAGAATATCTTAAAAATACTATGAATCATAATATCCTTAAGGTATCGAGAGAAAAAAAAATTCTTATAGATCGACGAAAATACCAGTGAGTTTTAACGGTACTTCATCGCGCTATTCAGATTTTTTTCGCCAGAAAACGGCCGTTCCGATGTGAAATAAAGGCAATGTGGTGTCGATTCGACTGAGTATCAATAAAACCCGGAGGTTTTTTTTTTTAATTTTTTGGAAGCTGGATAGTATTACCGAATTTGTTGTATTATAAAATGGGTTTCGCTTTGGAGTACGTAACACGCAGCACACTCAGACAGCTATACTACGAAAGCGGGGGTGCGGACGTGGGAAACGGCGTTGCAACGCGCCTCCTTCCCACATAAATTTTTTTTTTTAATTATCTACTGTTAAATTTCATCGAGCGTCCCACCCCCGCCACACAAAAATTAAATCGGTGCAATAAATCATCATTTCCCACAAAAAGAAAAAAAAATAGAAAAAAAAATTATAAATCATGTCACCATTAATCAACGTTATCATCGTCGCAAACGACGTTCATCATCCAACATAACAAGTCCAAATGCCTATCAACGCGAGCGACATACGTTCTGGATATTGTTCTGCCATTTCTTTACCGCAACATCGACGAACACTTCGCTTAAAAAAAAGAAATAAATAAATAAATTAATCGTCGAAACGGTTTTATATTATTTTTTTTCGATTATTCCTCCACAAACGCGTTCCCACCGAATAATCGAAGCAAAAAATGACGCGAATGTGTTCGTCGATGGGGAAGAAATAAGATCCTCCTCCACCCGGCACGTATGACGAGCGCGATCTTACAAAAAAAAGAAAACCTCACACGCGTATGCAAGGTCTCATACAACGCATTAGAACAGACGATCTAGGTGAGCTACGTACTTGTTTGTACTCCGACAGGAAAAGTATGGCGACTGGCAAGACTGCCGCCCTGTTATACCTCAGTCTCTCGAATGGGTTCCGCTGGCTAACAAATCATAAATCATACCAGATCAGTCTCGTTGTTTATCGAAGCCTAATGTGTTACGCGTATTCACCGGTACGCTCGTCACTTTCGTCGTCGCGATCCATGTTTATTTTGATTCTTTTTTTTACTCGTCTTTCCAACATATATAATCCGTACAACCCGTCATACCGATTGAGAAGATCTAATTGAATGTTGTCCTTCCTCGTTCATACTTCAACTTTGTTTTCTAAAAAAAAAAAAATCGTCCGTGGATGACAATCCAATCCAAGTCGAGGTTTTTTTTCCCACTTCGCCGAACAGCGAGAAATAATAATACAAAGAGTATGGAGAGATCGAGAGATATTGACATCCGCACTATCGTCGCTCGAATTATAATCAACACTCACAGGTATAATTGTGGGGCTATCGACTTTTTTCTTATAACTTTTTCTTCTTTTTTTTCGAACATAAAATTTTAGCCTCTCGCGCCGTTAATGATTATAGGTTAATCTTTAAAACAAAACTGTCACGAACTTTGTACTTTCGTATTTTTGCTTCGAAACTTATTCGAAAGCGAAGATTGTAGAAGTGCGAGAATATAGATATATTTTTTTTGTTTTTTTTTTTTCGTGTGGCCGGCTTAAACTAAATGACGTAATTGATTGATAGTAGCACACAGTATTACGTTTATACACATACATACGGTACGTACGTACATCCAGATCGATATGGCATATATATATATCATATCGTAAATTAGTATATCACAGCAACACCAAATTGCGTTAATCAGAAAAAAGGAAAATATATAGTGGCATTATTTGAAAGAAAACAAAATAAGAAGAAAAAAAACGATAAAGAATATCTGAGAAAATTTTGAAAGTATAAAAAAATATATCACAGTAGGAAGCGAACACAGAGTCAAGTTTGAATAATATCAGGTGGTTACCATCGAGAAAAAGGAACGCTCGTAAATAGCTTCGTTGTGCGATCGCGCAGGGACCGATAAGTCCCTTCATGCGCGAATGCTCACATGCGTCATATAAGTTGAATTTACAATGAAATATCAAGATAAACTCAAGTGTGATTTGACAAAATTAAAAATAAATTTAAAAAATGAAACAATTAGAGCCACTCGATTGAGAAGCGCATAAAACGGCAGCCAAATTTGTGTCGTGACCGGCAAAAAATAAAAAATAACCAAGTTTTTTTTTAAGAGGCTTTCCCGAGTCGTGAACCGTAAGGGCGTCGGGCATTCATAATTTATCAAAAATATTAATCTCAATTATAATTTCTGTAGCAATTTGTAAAACGGTATTGGCAACACCAGGATCATGCACCGACGCAATATGGATCCACGGCTTCGTTGGAATAATAATGATCAACACGAATATCAAAAGAATGTGAGAACACGAAAACAATATTGAATAGCTGGTTCGGATCGTAAGCATTGGCTGAATAGTACCGTCAATGAATTTAACATTTTTTCAAAAATGTTCTCCATCTTGTTTTCACAACAAAGAAAAAAACGTGGTTAATCGACAAGCTTGCCGAACCTCAAAAGCCCGCGATCAATAATGAAGAATATAAACGAGAGACGTTCCAAAGTAGCTACTACTCGCGATCCGCAAGCAAACGTGTAACGTCAAACGAAACAAGGAGTGTCACAGAGGCGAAATCAATTGAATAGAAAAAAAAAGATAGTAAAACTCAAATCTTCACACGAAAATGATGAAGTAAAGTTCGTTGAGAAAAATCATCGTAACGTAAGAAAAAAAATAAAAAATAAATAATGTAAAAGACAAATAAATATAGGCGCATATTATAAGTAGAAAGAGAAAAAACGAATAAACGAGATTATTATGTAAGACGGTCAAACGATGCGGAGTTGTTTTGAGGGACTAACCATATAGTAATCCTGAGAGGGGGATCTGCCTGTCACAGATACATTCTGCACCAGAGTTCTATTGCTCGTCTGAAAGTAGGTTACATATTCAGTTTTATTTCATTATCTTAATAATTGTTAATTCGTCGTTAATAGTGTGTCGCTGTCTTGTTTACGTGATACTTGGCTTAAGCGATGGTATTATCTGTATGAACGTATCTAAGTAAATATATATATATCGATCTATATATTTTTTTGTATAAAAATACACGATGATGTTGGAAGCGCCGTGAGGGTGCGATATCGAAGTGATATCGCACCGTTAGGAAGAGAGAAATTGTACAAGAATCACCTCGAAAAATCGACCACTGTGCTCGGAAAATTTTATTATTGTCTTCATTATTTTTTAAAAGTCCCGGCAAAATATCTCGTTTCCTAGCATAGCGATCGATCAATTCTGAGGAGCATTCGCAATAGATTTACTGCGATGCGTTTCAGTTGGAATAAATCTCAATCGACCCAAAAAAAAAACCAAAAAAAATCAACAACTCGACGTTTGCTGTTGTTTCGGTCGTCATTGTAACGATGATAGAGTATTGGGAGGTACTCAACTGTCTCTACATTCGCTCGAGTATAATCTTTCATTCGCATGTGCACAACGATATTCGTTATTATTATTTTTTTCTCGGCACTCTCATTCGTCGACAAACTCACCAACGGTCAGCGTACCGGTAATTTTTTTTATAAACGCCGTTTATCGAACGGGCGTAGAAATGTTTCGTTGGGGCAGCTCGACCGGTGACGAGTTGAAAACAGCCACCCCTCGACGTTTGTTCTGTTTTGTAAGTGCTCTGTCCGGAGTTTATAGATAGAGGGCTGTGTGATCGAGTTATTCATCCAGGTTCTTTATTCGTGGTTTCGCCCATTGCGACTGAGAGCCTTATCCAATCTGTGCCTTAAAATTAACTCCTCCTGTCTCGTCGATACTCATCGCGCGGCAAAACGGCACGCGGATTCCCTCAGTGAGTTGCAGCGTTACTGAGCGCGACACTTTCCAAGTATCCTCTTGCGATAAAATAATTTTTAATTTAAAAAAAATTAAAGATAAAAAAAAACCAAAAAATGTACCGCTCGTATGTTTGTCTCGCTGACGGTAAAGAGAACGCTTTGAAAAAGTAAACGAGAATTCGGAGAAGACGATAAAAAAGATATAGAAAGAGAAAAAAGATGAAGATAAAAGAGTTTGGAGAATCTGAATTCGTGTGAACGAGAGATTTTTTTTTTCTCGGTTGGTTATTAATCGAGAGACAGAGTTTTCGGTCATATAGAGAGCGGCCGAGGACTGCGTGGACCATTTCTAAGTGGGCGTAGCGAGTCTGTTGGTGTGATAAGGATATCACGGGTATTGTATTATTATTATTCGGTATTATCGTTGTATTACAAACGATGTTTATGTTGTTGCTACCGATTGGAGGGGAAACGCATGTTTCGTGCAGGACGATGTATGTCGGCAAACTCATTGGCTCGAATTGGCTCGTTGAGATATTTTTTCACGAGTCTCGCGTCGACGCTTACTCAATACCTGAAGTTTTCTTTAACAGTCTTGGGTCTTTATCTTTTCTACAATTAAATCTATCGATACTTGGAGGGACAAGCGCTAACGACTCTACGCGCTACGAATTTATATACACGGGAAGTTTCCGTCGGGTAAATCGTCATACAAACTCTCTCGTCGTATCATCGTCGGGCGTTTCGCAAAATGATGCATGACGTTTTTTTGCTTTCATCGTTTGCTCATTTGAAAAAAAACTAATTTTTTAGTCCTTTCTCACTGAGAACTCGACCTACCCGTTGTAATCGAACTCGTATCGTGAAAGCGTCGAATTTTTAACCTGCCGCAAATCCTGCTCGTTTATCCCGTCCGAATTTATAATTTTCAAAAAAAAATAATAATAGTTCAATGCACGTGTTATTATGCTTGGAAATATGTATAACCATCGTTTTCGCAACGATACCGAACGTGCTGAGCTCGTTTCACTTTGCGCGTGTACAAAGTTCCTTTTTTCTTTTTTGTGTACTTTTTTGTACTTCAGCGAGAAGCCTATCAACGAAACGAACGCGGATGAACGTGGGTACGTTTCACTGACCTATACAACGCAGCACACGTTTGTATCCTATTCAGTTGCTGTTGTTTTTTTTTTTTAATCATCTTTTTCATTCTCTTTATATCGCGGAGTACTCGCCTATCGAATGCAATGACGAAGCTTGCGAATGCACGAATCCAGGTGGGAGGCGACCTTTCGTTTGGTAAAATAAAATTAACTTTCATACGCCCTCTTCGTGACAAGGGACATGAGAGGAAAGGCGCTTGGATTCGCGCATTCGCGAGCCGAGAGAACTGAAAGGAAAAACATAAAATCAAAGTGGGGCGGGCAGGGGGGAAAGCAGGTGGTACTCGTGGTACGTGTATCGTGTATTACATGAACACCGGTCGACCGCTGTCGAAATTGTCGTTTCTATCGAATCTGTTTTATCTATCGAGACGCAAAAAAAAATATGTAAAAAAAATAATTAAAGAAACAATGAAAACAGTTTAAACAGGGTCGATGGAAAAAAAAATATGTTCTCGTCTCGATGTGGCTGAGAGTAATAGTGTAGTAGTAACCTCTGTGATAGGATCTGATAATGTTGACTCTTTGAGTGGTGAAATGAGAGTGAGATAGGGATAGTTACCTGAGTCTGTAGCCGCGTCAGACCACGAATCCATAGAATTTGTCCTGCGCGCGGCTTTTTATCCGAGTCTCCGTCGTATTTCTCGTCTCCTAGATTGATAGCACCGATATCATCCGGCTGGCCGCGGCCCCATCTGTTTTTAAAAACAATTAAACCAGTTCTTCATCACTCGGTCCCTGTTAATCAACTTTCTTTTTTTGAATTTTGTTTGTTTCGTTGTCGGGCTGCCAACGCGCGTTCCACTGCCTTCAATTTTCCGTTTTCCCAACTCTCGTTTCCCTCTATGAAAGTTTTCGTTTTTTTCTTTTTAAGTAAACAGCTCTAATAGTATGAAGGGGGCAGTGGGGGGGGGCAACTAAAAATTGATATCGGAGTCAGGGGTCGAGGCAGATTTTGGGGATACAACTGGGTTATATGTGGAAGAAAAAAAATTGAAAAAAAGTTATTGTTTTCGGGCTGTGTAATGAAGTAAATGAACGAGAGGTAGACGGGGACAGACTCGATGAGAAATGTCGAACGAGTATTATTAGTATTCCGGGTATAAATATATGTAATATATAATTCTATGTGTATATTAATGTGATCGACTAACGACGTAAAAAAAAAAAAAAAATAATCGAGAACGCTAAGACGTCAGTGGTGGGGTAACAATGTTAATGGCCGATGATGTATGTATGACGTTAATAATATCGATTGTTGGTATTTTTTTTTGTATATTAGTATCAACATGCGTCGTACCGTGATCATACCGCTCGATAATCAGTCGGTTTTTTTTTCGTTTTTTTAAATTCATTCCTTCCGACTTAACAATTTCGTGCCTGGCTATATTCGTCGTAACGAGGTCACGGGAAGAAAAAGAATGTTCTCGAGACTATTGAATCGCTCCAGATTCGTATTCTACCTGGTTAGTTCCGTCGACGGGAATATTTCGATCGCCTCGCTGTGCGGGTTCGCAGTTGTTTTTTTTTCTTTTTTTTAATAGCCGCATCTCGAGCTCGTGCAAGATCGGAGGCTTGCTAAATGGAATAATTGTCCCGGATACGAATAATGAAACGTCATGTACTCTTTTTCGTCATACCGTTCGATATATTCATAGTCTCTCCTCCTAAGAACGCCGCGCGTTCCGGACGTTCGTCCCGTCACTTCCGGTTCGTCCTGACGCTCTGTGATTAATAAATTACGAAAATCAAGTCGTGCCCGCAGTCTATTTTCCACGAGCGTCTCTGGGCCTTAAGGGGACGAACGGCGTGTTAGGAATGTGGAAATGTTAGATAAGACATCGGGACTCGTTCGTATCCGTCGTGTTCTACGTAGTCCAACGTCTTGTTCGTGGAAAGGATGGAAGAAGGAAATATTTGGATCAAGATCCACCTACGAAACGACGACAAGCTACTTTAAAACGGCTTACCGATTTATATTTATGTATATAGGCGAGATAACGGACATTCTAAATTTGGCCTAATTCTTTGCTCACCGATGACTAGTTTCGCCTTTACTAAAACAGGGCACCGAGAGTCCCGGCTGATAAAGTGTGTAGTGGGAAGAGGAGAGACTCAAAATCAAACCTAAAATCTATGTACGAACGTAAAACGAGTAAATCGGGACGATTTCTTTGTAAATTATAGCGAGGGCTTTGAAAAATAAAAAAATAAGAAAATACTAAGAAGGATACGTCGGAGAGAAAGGTAACTGCACAAATCAACAATAATAAAAATTGGGAGGGAGAAAGAGGGTCGACACTACGCGAGCCCCTCGAATCATTAGTTGCTCGTTATAAAATTTTACTGCGCCACTTGTATGACGTACTTTCTTGCGAAGCAATCGAAATGTACTCTTCGCTATGGACTTTTGTTACGGTCCGCGTGTGACGATATTAATTGTCAAGCGACCATTCATGGATTAATTCGTTTCCTCGTTAGTCGGTTTGTTAAAATATATAATATATATATATAGAAATATTTGTGTGTATATATATATATATATATATATGCATATTTTTTTCAGTGACCAATTGGCGGTCGATTGTTAGCATACAAACAAGTACGTAGATTAAATATCTTCGTTATTCGAACGTTCGTAATCATGCAACATCCACTGTAAAACGAAAATACGTCTAGACATCCGAAATATCCGGGGAGGTTGGGGGGATTTTGCGTGTTAGAGGAGACGAGCGACTATTTTTAATTCTATAATTAAATTAGCTTCACTCTCTTTCGCAACACAATTTTTTCCCAGGTCAGTTTCTAAACTGGCACGGATACGAATTAAATATTACTTTTTGATGAATTCACGAACCACCAATGGTGCGTTACTTTTCTCTCGTTCGTTTTGGACACCGCTTTGGATCGCGCCGATCAGAATAATCACACGCTCGTGTCGAAGGGTCTGTTAAACCGTTAGTTTGGTTATTTTTTTTTTTTTTCGTTCAGAGGAAAAAACCTACGATTTGTCACCCGCCCAATTCGGGTGTATGTCGATCAGCGTGAATCGGGTAAATCTAGCATGCAGAGGCTGCTACCATGTACCAAGGGGATATGTAAGCTATTTATAGACGCTAATTTTCTTTTTTTTTGTGGACTGACACTAACAAACAGTAATAAACAAAATAAACGTCAACGGAACTTGGGCACCATGCTGGTTGGACAATTACTAAATCACTATCGATTTTTTTTTTAAGTATAATTTATACCAGCAAAACTAATGAAATTTTCAGTTTTAATATGTTTTCTACGTATATACAGAACGAGTGCGGATATTCATAGGTCATTGTACGCATATCATCGTGCTATATCAGACAGCTAAAAACCTTCTTTTTTTTTTCTTGTAGCGCTAAAGGTTTTTTTCTCACAAGAGAAACTGCGCTCTAACTAGCGACAAAATAAATTCATAACGATATTGAGCAAAGAAATGAAACGCCATTCGTATTTGAAAATAAATGAAAGAATGAAAACATATTCGACAAATAAACAACATGGTGCCCAACGACAACAATGAGATCTGCGATTCGATAATGACGACACGATTCTAGGAATCGTACAATCGTGATATTATACAGGAGCCCAGTAAATTGTGTTTTATACTGTCGAGCTTCTGGCGCTATTCGTAAATTTCCTATGAATATTCAATTGACCGTAGCTCGAGCACGTGGAAGGAACAGTATCAATGCCCAATGGATATGTTCCGTGTCGCATCGAGCTCGGTATCGATAGATACGAATGGGTACTTTCGAGATTTAAATAACGAGTACAAAACCTGAAAAAAAAAAAATTGTTTGATATACCGATTATATGAATTATTGACTTACGAAAGGATCTTGGGAATCGAGCGCGTAGGAATAGTCGTGACTATTTGGCCCCACAGTAGCGTACCGATCCCGAAGAACATGCACCACATCCACTGTTCGAGGGTCAGGGCTTTTGTGCTGAACGCCATTTTACCGTACTGGATGATGACCACCTGATCGAAAACAAAGTAAAACAGTCGAAATAAATAAAAAAGTAAATACAACGACGGATGAATTATTTGACGGACTTCGATCGGGGATAAACCGATGAGAATAATATTCGTAGCATTTTTTTGGAGAGCGTAGAAATATCGTGGCTGCAATGTCGATACAAAACACAGTTTCATTGAATACGTCGGAAAATACGCAAAGAATGTTACTCACTTGCGACAAGGCGGTTCCAATCCAAATAGAATAAAATATGGGATTCGTGAAGATTCCCTGGAAGACATGTCGCTGACCATGAATTTTTCTCGCGTTAAATTCGTTGAAGAGGGTCATCATGACGAATGTGTTGAATATGATTGTAAAGTGTTGGGTGGGCCCGCCACCGTGTTCTGCGGCTCCTAGTCCCGTTTCGATGTCGAGCATTTTGTCGCCTGTTCGGCGTGAAAATTTGCGTCAGTTGACGATAGCGACGAGGCTCGAAACGAGCAAACAGATCAAGAACGATCGCGTTCGAAAAAATAAATACATTTTTTTTCTGCGACATATGCATGAAAAGTCCCGCTTTTCTCGCCCGTAAAGCGTGGCGAAAGTGGCGCTTTCTAGCGGAGGATGCGAGAAAAGTGCGGTAGATACTTTTGCGCACTGTAGCCCCCTTCCCGAACGTTTTCGCCAAGCTTTACAAGCACGAAAAGCGGAAGTTTTCGTGAAATTGTTGCAAAAAAAAATTATGGGATAATCGTACGATGAAGCGGTTAGGAAGTGGACAGCACTCGCCTCCTCTTGAGGTACAAACGACCCTCGGCTCGTGCGCCCAACTTTCCAACATTTGCCGAAAAGATCACTTCCTCGCACTGTTATCGCAAAGTACTATTTAAAAATATGATCGTTTACTCACCCATGAAGAGGAGCATAAAAATAACGGTCAACTGATAAACGGCCTGACCCAGGATGTTTTTCATCATCGTCCGGGATATGAGTGGTTTCGTACGGCCGTATGGTTTACGAAGTAGAAGATCGGGCGTAGGTAACTCGGTGGCCAAGGCGAGTGAGGCTAACGTGTCCATAATTAAATTAACCCACAACATTTGTACCGCCTTAAGCGGCGAGTCCTGTACCGCGCAAGCACCGATGAATGCGACGATCACGGCAACGACGTTCACGGTCAATTGGAACTGCAAGAACTTGGCTATACTGTCGTAAACGTTTCTTCCCCACATAACGGCCTTTACGATGGACGAGAAATTATCGTCCGTCAGAATAATGTCGGAAGCTTCTTTGGCCACGTCAGTGCCGGCGATACCCATCGCGAAGCCGACGTCGGCTTTCTTCAACGCCGGACCGTCGTTCGTACCGTCGCCGGTTACCGCAACGACCTCCCGCGACACCGATATCTTGCTGTCGATCATGCCCTTGACCAACGTGTACTTGTCGGTGGGCGACGATCTGGCAAGTACCCTCAACTTCGGCCATACTTTGTCGAGCAGATGCTGCTGCACCTCGCCGTTGCTGTCCCTGATCCGCCTGTTGAATTCTTTGCCCTCCAGAATTAGCCAATCCTCGTTCGGCTTGAATATACCGCACTTCTGCGCTATTGATCTCGCTGTATTGACGTTGTCGCCGGTTACCATACGCACGGTTATACCGGCCTTTTGGCATTTTTTAATAGCTTCCGGCACTTCCGGACGCACCGGATCCTCGATACCGACGATGCAGAGACACGTGAGGTTGCAAACAATGTTGTCCTCGTCCTCCCAGTTCGGCTCGTTCTCCGTATGAACCTGATTTATCTCAGCTTTGCCGGGAACAAAGTCGCGGTAAGCGATTGATATCGTACGCAATCCGTTGCACGCCATGGGCTCAATTACGTTCTTCACCAGACGGTCTTGCATGTCTCTGGTGAACTTCTCCAGGTGTCCGTCGCGACCATAAATAAAGGCACATCTGTAAGAAAAATAAGGAATAAAAATAATTGCAAATATTTCTTGCTGGCAAATAACACGATGGGGTATCGAGAAGAAATGGGGGGAGGGAAAAGATGTCTGTACTTCTTCATGATGATCTCGGAAGCGCCCTTGGTGAAGAGTCTGTATCCACCGCCCTGTCTCGGTACAACGGTGGACATACTCTTCCTAACGCTGTTGAACGTGTACACCCGCGTGAACGTTTCCTCGGGTTGGTCATCCCTCACCGTTTGATAACTCTTGCCCAGGGCCACTACAAATCCAAGTAAGGCACATTCGGTTTTGTTACCGACCTGCATCGGCAGCTCGGTAGGATCTTGCGATGGCATAATTCTGGACGTGTATGCCGAATTAATCGATATCGATTGAATGATCAAGTTTCCAACGTGATTCGGTATTTCAGCAAACGTTGGTAGTGTTTTGCTCATCTTCTCGCATATGTAAGACGCCACGACTGTCATGCGATTCGTCGTCAGGGTACCGGTCTTGTCGGAGCATATGGCGGTAGCGTTACCCATCGTCTCGCAGGCGTCCAGATGACGGACCAAGTTGTTGTCCTTCATCATTTTCTGCGGACAAAAAAAACAGTCAAAATTCATCGCAAAATTTGCGGTGAGAAATCGTAAACTAAAAATTTCCGGATTCCGTCGTTTTGAGACCATTTGTAATCTATTCGTCACCGCTGATTACAAAACTGTAAGTCATTTTACTCTTGGCGCGATATTTTTTTTTTCGAAACTCGTGTCAAGCGTGAAAAAAAACGTATTTTTTTATTTTATGTACGAACCTTGACGGAGTAGGCGAGGGACAGTGTAACGGCTAGAGGAAGACCTTCCGGAACCGCGACGACAAGCACGGTAACACCGATGATCAGATGACGCACAAGATTTCCAGCGTACGAACTCCTCCATGGTAGCTCGTCTATTACAAACTTCTTGACGCAAAATTGTATGACTAGGATGATGACGGTAAGCACGGCAATCGTCGAGCCCGCGTAACCGATTTGAATGGCGAGTTTCGTTAGTTTGGCCTGCAGTACACTCTTCTCCTTCTTGCCGCCCTCACCACCGCCGCCGGACGGGGCAGCCGGTGCGTGATGATTCTCACCGCCGTCGTGCTTCGCTCCGCCACTTGCGTGACTGTTCCCTGTGATCTCTCCGGATTCGTCGCCTTTTGGATAATAGGTGGGTTAAATTTACAAACAAGAGTCTCCCTAGGCCAAACTTTCATTCGAGATTCGGTACTTGTGCTCGACCTTGGCAGAGAAATAAAGAAATGTTTGCCAATTTGTTTTTAAACAAATATTTACAGTTAAAGCAATCACGAGTCATAAGTGCCGAATCTTTTATGAGCTTTGTTGATTAAATTCATTAGTGGGGTTATTTGACGAAGTCGATTAAAATCGTGGAACCGTAGCGTAAATCGCAAACAATTAAACTATCGAAAACGAACACAATTAGTATAATATTTACACAATCGTAACGGAAAATAAAACCGCATATTCAATAGTCTATATGTTATAAGAACAGAAAGTTCAGTCATCAAATGCAAAACAAAATTTTTTAATATGTAAATTAAAATTAAAAAGTGAATAGACGAAAGGTGTCATGTATTAATCGAGTGCAAGATCCACCACAACAGGACAATGACTGTCGTATGTACGAGAGGATTCGATAGACAAATTTATAACAATGAGATGGTTTAGATTTTTTTTTTAACGGATAGACAGTTTAAGATAATAAAAATATATAAATGGAGTAGTAGTGACAAGGTACGAATGCATTACTGTAAATTATTCTTTTAGATGTTTATCAGTTTTTTTTTAAATCGATAAAACGAGAGATCAAAATAAATGCATCGATACGCGATTATTAGAGCAAGTCGAAGGAAACTTTCGTTTTTTTTTTTGTTTCATCACGAAACAGTTTGTTAGCTTTAAATAAAGAAATATATGTATAAAACTTTGTGAAAATAGAATTCAACACATAAGAATAGAGAAGTAGAAAGAGAGAGCGGCAGTAGAAACGCGAAGATAAAAGAATACAAAGCGTAAAAGACTTTTGTTTCATGATAGTAAACGTGAATTCGTTTCATTGAAAGAATATGTAGTTTTGTTCTAGTCACCTGAGAGAGACTTCTTCTTCCGCTGCTTTTTAGCCTCTGGATTAAGAAAAAAAACGCATGCAAAACAAAAATTGATTAGCAATGTTACCAATGGTCTGCAATTGTTTTGATTTTTGGAATAATAACATCGCGTCTTGTAACTTGACTTCGTTCTCTTCCGTTGAATTCTTCGTCTGTTTAAATTTTTCAATTTTAAATTGTATTAGATAAGATTAATTTTATTGATGAAGGAGCGGACGATTTACACGAGCAGTCTGACAGTGGGGTAGAAAACACTAGGGGGACTGAATTGTCTAAGATTTAAAATTGTTCTCGTCAAATGCAGGTTTAGACTCATGGCTTTTTTTCACATTCATTGTAGTGACTAATCTATATGTGACAGAACGATTTTTGAGGTGAAAAAAGTGTGCGCAGTTCGAGGAATAACAGTGAATGTCGAATGGGGAGTTAAGTTTAATTTCAATTGTTATTTCGTGCAAAATTGGGCAACAATTTTGCACGAAACTGGCTCACAATAATGCGACATCACTTGATAATGAAAAAAAAAGAACAGCACAGTATTAAATGTTTGAAGCTCTTCGCCCGCAATTGTAATTATTTTCTGGCAAAAAAATCGAGCTTGAAATTTCATAATACAGTTTCGACAAACTCGTGAAATCGGAATATTGCCCTCCGTACAGTTCGAATCATAAGAGAAGGGACTTCTTGTTTCAGAAAAAAAAATTGGACGAAGTTAATAGTAACAGTGGAACGATAAATATTCATTCTAATATGTTACAAGAACATGCGAAAACGTTCGGGGTAAATGGACGTCTAGAGTGAGTTTCATACAAATTTAATTCACATAAAAATGAAAACCATGCGCAGACTTGTTCGGGTCCACACTTGCCTGAGATACTCTGAAAGTGTCGTGCCGTAAGATTTGCCCGCCCGCCTCTTTCGGTGCGCGATACTCGACAAAAGCTCTTTCGATTTCGGCGAGACGCGAGCGGCAAGCGGCGGGCGTTGGCGTGGCAAATCTTGCGGATTAACATTGTCGTTTCGCGAATGCGTGAGTTCGTTACCTTTCTTCATTTTCTTGATTTCTTGCTCCTGTTGATCGACCGCGGCACCGAGCAGGGTGAAGATTATGCCGGCCTGCGAATTCACGCCGACAGCGGCGACCAACATCTTACCCGAGCCCTCCATAACGTGGGTACCTGGGACGAATACAAAAGTCAATTTCGTCGTGTCTTCAGCCTACACTAAATAACCGACTCGGAGACTAGATCGGCATACCGGAAAGCACCATTGGATCAAAAGCTTCGCCCTTTTTAACGTGGTCCGATTCTCCCGTCAAACTGGATTCATCGACTTTGAGGTCGTTGCTCTGTATAAGAATACCATCTGCAGGTAACAGATCTCCGTATTTTATCTGTATGAAAAAAAAAGTCCGATTATCAAAAGTTTCATTTCGACGTAGTCGGGCGGTCGTGGTTGTTTTTTTTTAATAATAAAAAGAAATTACCTGACATATATCGCCGACAACGATATCCGATACGGAAATTTGTTTGACTTCCCCTTGCCGTATAACGGAGAACTTGTGTTCTCCCTCTATTCGATTCTGAAGACCTCGAAATTGTCGTTCTTTAGAGTAGTCGTTGAAAGCCGTCACGATTACCACCACGATCACGGAGATAAGAATAGCGAGGCCCTCGATCCAGCCGTATTTCGACTCGTCCTCGTCAATATGAACGTCTGTTTAACGGATAATTTTGTATTTTCTTTTCTTAATCATCAGAAAATGCAATAAACATGACATCGCTCTGCTAGACGATCCGGAAGCGATCGTCGAGAAATAAACAACAAAAAAATCGACGAATCTCACGTACCATCATCTTGCTCATCGTCTACTGGTTGATAGAAGCTAAGACCTAACGAAACCAATGCGGCTATTTCCAGAATGATTAAAGTAACGTCTTGCAGCGCCTCCCATACTAATTGTAAAAACGTTTTTGGTGGTTTCGGAGGTATCATGTTGGAACCAAATGTGTCTCGCCTGTGCTGGATGTCCGCCGTCGATCCACTGAGGCCTGAAAAACGCACGAATGAAATCCAAAAAATCGTTCCTCTCCGTACGTAACATTCGATTTTCGACGAGCGAAGAAAAATAATTTTTTCTCACCTTCGCTGGGCGATGTATACAATTTTTTACAAATCTCCTGAACTCCGCCGTGGCCATTAATTTTATTGACGCCCTCGCGACCTCGATGTTCCATAAGCTCTCTGAGATGTTTGAGAGTTATGCCATATTGGGCTGGCCGCCCGTCTATTGTCGCCATCGCTTCCTCGTTCGTCTAAGTTGGCCTATGCCAACTCTGCTGTGCTGCTCCAAAGCTACCAGCTCAGACTACTTCCTTTGTACCACTACTCCCTTGACCTCCGTGGAATTGGAGGTCCAGTAGCTGTAAAAAAAAAAAAAAAACCAATTAATTAATCAACTAAATTTTTTGTCCTAAAAAATATCATTAGCTTATTTTTATAAAAAATAAAAATGCTGAATATCGATCCGCTCGAAAGATAAATCGAACGTTCGTAAATTACAATTCGGCAAAGTCTGAGATCTTCTTGTTGCGAGCCAATCGCAAGGACCAAGGGCGATGCGGCCGGCATTGGGATTCGCGACTCGTGCCGATCATCGGATCGAACAGTCGAACGCGAGTCACGAGCTCTTTTCGCCTCGGCGATGGAAAAGCCGATCCCGCGAATCGGTACACGTCGAGCGTGTCCAATTCGTTCGCTGGCATTGTTGCGCAACGGCGGCCGGTCGGTTGTCGCGGTTTTGAGGTTACGCTCTCCACGAGCGATGTGCGCGAGGATACGGATCGATCTGAAGTTCGTCGACGTTGCGGTCACGCTCAACGACCACGGAACGTTTGATGTTAGAAAAATGTTGCGGGATCCGGCGACGAAGTGCGTAACTGCCGCAACGGTTTCTAATAAAGTTCTCGATAAGAGACGGGCTAACGAAACATTGTCGTCGTTACCTGTCGGATACGGCACAGCGTGTTCGGTTATCGATTCTAAACAACCGACGATAGGCGAGCGGTTCTGCGATTCGTCAAATCGCCCATAATATCGCTGTAGCCGGAGTCAACTGTCGCCGAACAAGCGTACACCGTCGATTCCAAGGATCAAACTCATTCGCCAGTCCAACAGCTCGGACTCGCATCCAAGTTGGACGGAGAATGTAATTCAACGGTGTCTCGTAGAAAAAAAAAAAACAGACGGTTGGCTTTCTCGCAGTTCGGTTGAAGAGTTAATCGATGTGCATTGCCCTCTGGTTGAATCAGTGCGAACTATCTTTTTTTTCTCTCCTGTGATCTTCCCATTCATTTTTATCCGAGAATATTTCTGCCTACTTATAAATTCGGTCCAAAGATGAAACTCGTTCGTTCGTCCAACAGTTCGGACTCGCGTCGAAGTCGGACGGATTACATAATTCAACGGTATCTCGTGGAAAAAAAAACGCGAGAGTGGGTTTCTCGCATTCGGTTGAACTTGATAAGCTCCCACTCGTCAAGATCGGACAAAAATTACGAGTTAGACTTCACAAAAATTGCGTAAAAATATGCTCGTCGATTTAATTACATAAACTGAGTTAATTTTCGGTAAATCCATTTTCGCACAGTGTTTTCTACACGAAGTAGGAATTCTTTAATCTAGATCGACTTTGGTTCGCAATTGTCTCTATTGAAACGTGTGGAAATAATTTTTGAAATCCGGGTGCTCAATTGACTTGCCTGTAGCGCACGAACCACCTTAATCGATGTGTATTGATGCCCTCTGGTTGAATAAGCGCGAACTATCGTTTTTTTTATTCTTTCTCGTGCGATCTTCCTATTCGTTTGTATCCGAGAATATTTCCGCCTATTTATAAATTCATCGCTGTTCGAACGACGGATACGTCGAGACCGAGGCTCGCGCGAGTATTTTCTCGACCGTATGTGGAGAGTCAGCGACGGGATAATGCAAATTATCCTCGCGAAAATTATAATCTCACTGCAGTAATTTGTTTGCCGTGTGGGTTACCGTGCGGCTCTGTGCGTTCCATAGACGGACGCCGGCAGCCACCAACACTTGTTTCCGCCTCGTTGCGTCATTTTTATCCGTTAATCTATTTAAAGCACGTTACAGTCACAACTTCGATGATTGCTTTACGCTATTAATTTTTTGTTCATTTTTTTACGTAGTGAATGACTTTAACACTTAATTCTCGTGGACGATCTACGGAAGAGTGTCTCACCGGATGGACGTAGAAAACAAATCGACCAAGAGCAAACGACGATTTTTGCTGTCGTTGCATGTCGAGGATCGAAAGCTGTGTAATCGTTCGACGATTAATCTAAACACAGGACATTTAATTTTCGAACGCCAATCAGCTTCAATATACGAATTGAAGGAAAACGAGCAAATTCCAATATCGATCGAATAAAAAAAAGTTACCAACATATTCTTTTTTTAATAATAAAAAAATAAAAATCGAGCAAGAACGAGCGAGGCTTTTAGTTGTCGTTGCATGTCGAGCGTTAAAAGCTGTGTAATCGTTTCGCGATTAATCTAAACACAGGACATTTAAGTTCGAACGCTAATCAGCTTTGATCTACGAATTGAATGCAAATGAACGAATTTCAATGTCGATCAGATGAATAAAAAGTCGCTAATGTATAAAGACAAGAAAAAATATCGCGAGGACAGTTGGAAAATCCGGACGAGCCGACCCACGTACGGTAAAGCGGAATCTAAAGATACCGGTGACATGTATAGTCGACGACGCTTTTGCTTGGTTGCCATGCGATTAGGCGTCTCCCAACGTTACAGCTGCGAACGCATCCACGCACGTATTATGTTAAAAAAAAAAAAAACACAAAGTACCTTCGAGAGTCCTCTTTTCTTAGACAAACTTTTTCGGACCGCCAACTGGCCGAACGAATTATTCACTGGCTTCGCAAGCCGTGTACTACAATACCGCTTCACTGCCTATGACATTATCGGAACTCGAACGGAGAGACTCTGTTTCCTTCGCCCTCTCTGTCTCTCTGCGCACGCTTTCTATACATAACCACGCTTTCGCGCAACGCACGAACCACGCACACAACATCGTTTAGCACCGAGTAGTTTGGCCCGCACCGATGATACACCGCAAACGGTGATAGGCTAACCAGCGCCAGCTTATTTACCCAACGGGCCGCGGAACACGGGCGGAAACACTAAGCGCGTTGAAAAAAGTCTTAATATTTCATTAATATTAAGAGATTTTTTTTTAAATCACCATATTCAACTTTGTGGCACTTTTTATTTCACAGGATTCCTCAATCCTTGAGTGAACATCGTAAATATATTTTTTTTAATCGAATGAATAATTTTCTAGGAGTCTTAATATTTATTTTATATTAAAATAATTTTTTTTTAGAAAAATCACGATATCCAACTTTGGTGGCACTTTTTGACTCCGCAGGATTCTTTAATCCTTGAGTGAATATCATAAATACATTTTTTTAACCGAATGAATAATTTTCTAGGAGTCTTGATATTTATTTTATATTAAAATTATTTTTTTTTTGAAAAATCACGATATCCAACTTTGGTAGCACTTTTTGACTCCTCAGGATTCTTTAATCCTTGAGTGAATATCGTAAATGTATTTTTTAAAATCGAATGAATAATTTTCTAGGACTCTTAATATTTATTTCATATTAAAATAATTTTTTTTTAGAAAAATCACGATATCCAACTTTGGAAGCACTTTTTGACTCCGCAGGATTCTTTGATCCTTGAGTGAATATCATAAATATATTTTTTTTAATCGAATGAATAATTTTCTAGGAGTCTTAATATTTATTTCACATTAAAATAATTTTTTTTAGAAAAATCACCATATCCAACTTGTGTAGCACTTTTTGACTGCGCAGGATTCCTCAATCCTCGAGTGAATATCGTGGACGTATTCTTTTTCTTTTTAATCGGATGAACAATTTTCTAGGATGGCAGTGAAATTTGGGTCGGCCGGTGAGCCGCCGCTCGCTGTTTGCGGACCCGTTAGTCGGCGACCCGGCACCGTCGACAATAATAATTCTCCCACTTCGCCTCGGACGGAGTCGAGTCTAGTGACTACGAGAGAGAGAAAAAAAAAAAGTTAACCAATGAAAAAAAAAAAATATATAAAAAAAAGCCACGTTAAACACGGCCGCTTTGACGATTCCGCGTCGTTCGAGTTCAAAGCGTTGCGAGTGACCACGGCCGACTGAGCGAAGCGTGGAGAGAATCGAGAGCGCGTACAGCTCTCTCGGCTCGGCGGGCTACGTCAGTTCTGAAATCATCGCCACTCGTGGTGTTGTGTCTCTCCTGTACGAGCGCGTTCGGTTCGTAGATGTGCGAGTGTACATTGATATCTTTCAGCGAGTGTCTTACGCGCGTAACGCCCAACGATGTCTGATCCGCGTCTCACAGTACCCCCTCCTCTCTCCACTGCCGGTTGGGAGCCCGGGCGCCGAGAGCGTCATACGCGAGCTGCCGTTACCATACTTATATATACAGTGAGTTATATATACTGGGAACATCGCGCGCGCTAACGGGGAGCGGTGGCGCTGCCGCGTCCACTCACCGCGCTCAGACCAGTCTAATGACGGAAGTCCATTTTACGGGAATTCACGAGAGCTCTTCGTTTGGCTCGTGAGGACGCTTTTCACCTCGAATCGTCAGGGGAGAGTATGCCGAAAAATTTTTTATAATTTTTTATAAATATTATTTTATATTTTATTTATTTATAAATTATTTAATTTAATTATTTATAAGTTATTTATGAATAATTTTTTATAAGCCAATTGACCAAAAAATTACCGTTTGTTTTATTCCAGAAAAATGTGAACGGACCTCCATTTTACGGGAACTTAGGAATGAGAGCTTTTCGCTCGTGAGAACGGCTCCTTTCAGTTCGAATCGTCACGGGAGAGACTGGTAAAGAAAGTGAAGAATGTCCCTCGTAGAGAATAAGAAAAAAAGTACCATGGCAGTAATTTTTTGTAAGCGTCAATTGACGAAAAAATTACTGTATTTTTTTATTCCAGAGAATATTGGGAACGGAAGCTCTTCGTTTCGCTCGTGAGAAGGGAATTTTCGAATCGTTACGGGAGAGACTAGCGAAGAATGTCTCCCGGTGTTGCTAGTGCTTCGACTTTTATAGTCGCTGGCCGCATGGAGGGGGAAGCAGACCGCCTGGCCAATCACGTGAGAGCAGCAGTTCGAGCTTGAGGTCCCAACTGGGTTAGCTGCGGAAATGTCCCGAGTCTGGACAAGGGCGGATGTTGTTGCTCGTTCGAGGGCCTGGCGAAGAATGTCCCTCGGTGTTTCGGATGACTTTCATAGTCGCTCGTCGCTAATTGTTTTAAAAATCTTCTTAAATTATTTTAAATATCTTCTCAAATTATTTTTAATATCTTCTTAAATAATTTTTTGTATCTTCTCAAATTATTTTTAATATCTTCTCAAATTATTTTTAATATCTTTTTAAATTTCTGTCAAAAAATTACGTACATTTTTTCTAATAATTAATGCGTCCTGCGAAAAGTTTCTGAAAAATAATTTAATCATACAATTTTTAATTTAGACATAAAAATATGCGAAAGTGATTTTCCAGATTTTTAATTTTTTTCTTCACTTCGAGCAATTTGAATGAATGTGTCGTTAAGTATTTATCGTTACCGACAGGCCAGTGGGTGTGTGACGCGAGACGAGAGGACACAGCTCGCTGACCACCGCTGCCCGCGGGTCTGTCGCTCGACGACCTTCTCTACTTCCTACAACCAGAATAAAGAGGCCTCAGCGCGCGAATGATGAATCCGCGCGCGCCATACACTGCCACCCACGCTCCTTCGTCTCGAATCACTCGTCGTCCATCGGCATCGATTTATTCGCGTGGACTTTTCTTTTATAACTTAATGAACGAGTTCCGGGATGTTCCGACATCGGTGCTTCGAAGATACTCCGATGAATGTGTCGCAGACGGAGGTATGAGTTATTGTACGATGCGAGCCTCGTGTCCGCGATCTATACTCGGCGATAATAAGGCGGAGGGGCGAGACGGGACACCGGGGGGCAAAATGGACCGCCGTAGCGTTTTTTTGCCCGGGACAAAAAAATCTCGTGTCTAATATAAGACACGGGTCCGTTTTGCCCCACTGCCCCCCCCCCCCCAGATTGTTCAATCGATCTATACTCGGACATAATAGGCCGGAGGGGCAAGACGGCACACCGGGGGGCAAAATGGACCGCCTTAAAAAAAATTTTGCAGCACACAAGGAAGTCTCGTGTCGAATATAGGACACGGGTCCGTTTTGCCCCACTCTCACTCCCCAGACCGTTAAATCGATGCATCTCGAGAGCTATAGATGCGATGCAATTGAAGCAAGGAATGTCAAAGCCGAGCATCGAGTGCCACGTTCACGCCCTCGAGGCCACGTGTGAAACTTGAAATTTTCTCGCGACTCGTCTCGCCCACACTCTCGGGCTCCCTCGGGACTGAGAGAACTTTTCGCTCGGTCGCTGACGCACAACGCGAGACGACTGGCACTTCCGGTATTTGAAATTAGAAATTTTCATGAAAAATACAGGGAAAAAAAATAATCGAGTATTCGTGGAAGAACGTGGAAAGGATTTTTTTTTTTTAACCGATGGAAGTCGAATCCATTCCATCGGTGGGCAGTTTCAAATTCCAATTAACGGATTCACTCGTTGCAGAGGGTAAATTCCAGGCTTTTTGATTCTCTCGATTTTTCGAGAACAAAAAAAAAAGAGGGAAAGGATTGGGAGCTTTGATAGAGTTACCGGAGCTATAGTCGCGGAGCTTTAATCCTGTCAATCAAGCGTCGACGTACGCTCGTGGAATTATAACGGAGATTTTTTAGATAACGCCCGGGGGGGAAACAGGGAGAGCGCTCGACCGGGCGCGCATGCGCGGTCGCCGGCGCAGAATCGTTATCGCTTATCTTCCGTTTCGATAAACTGATTAAAGTAGAAAAACTAATTGCTATTCAAATATGTCAACGCGGGTGTATTCTCGTCCTGACGTCAATGGGAAGGGAACGAAGTCTGCGGCACAGCGTATAAACACAGCATAATTCTATTCGACAAATAAAAAAAAACAATTTTAAACAACCCGCAGAAATTTCTTAGATGCAAACGATTCAATTTTTACGTTGCGGTTAGCAAAAATCTGTTCGATCAATTTAAATAAGTTTATTGTATCTGGCGAAATATTTAGACCGTTTTGAAGATATATATTTAATTTAATAAATTTTTTTAAATGTAAATCGAAACGTTCGATCGTAGGAAAGATAAAGGAAAAATGTTGTGTGCACGGATGGGTTGGAAGAGTGTTCGGTGCTCTGCTCGCGATTCCACGTAATCGTAATCAGAGTCGGATACGAAAGCGCCGTTCCGCTCTTCGTTTGTGCGAACCTACAAATACCGAATGAAACATCGGCGAACCGCAATTCCGCCGCTACTGCTATACTGTTCCAGCGTATCGTTTACGGTATAGAGTGAAAATTTGCGGCGCGCAATAGAGTGTAATTGGGAGAGAACTCGAGAATCGAGGGTATACGAGACCACTGCGCGTTACTAACAAGCCAGCAGCACAGGGGTGTGTGCGGGGCGGGAGGGGAGGAACACGTGATAAGCCCGCAATTATGCATCATGAAAGCCGGTTATTCACACGGATGACTCGTGCGCATCGTCATCGGCATACCAATTTCGCGAAAGCTTGTTACCGATTCCTAGTACGGATCGACTAATGGATTTTGCCATTAACGCCGCTCTTCGGTTCGTTTGATAAAAAAAAAAGAAAGGAGAGGCTAAAACGATTTACGATTAAACGAAAATTTATAAAGCTCAAAGTCGAAGCACGGAGAATTTTCCCGGAAAAGATTGTGTTAAAACAACTGAGTAATGGATTTTGCCATTAAGGCGGCTCCTCAGTTCGTTCGATTAAAATAAAGGAGAGGAAAGAAAGATTTACGATATGATAAGAAGCACGGGGAAATTTCCGGAAAAGAATAATGTTAAAAAAAATCTACTAATGGGTTTCGCCATTAAGGTTCTTCAGTTCATTCGATAAAACACAAGTAGAGAAAAAAAACGATTTACGATTAAACGAAAATTTATAAAGCTCAAAGTCGAAGCACGGAGAATTTTCCCGAAAAAAATTATATTAAAACTATTGAGTGATGGATTTTGCCATTAAGACGGCTCCTCAGTTCGTTCGATTAAAATAAAGGAGAGGAAAAAAAAGATTTGTTATGTTAAGAAGCACGGGGAAATTTCCGGAAAAGAATAATGTTTAAAAAAAATCTACTAATGGGTTTCGCCATTAAGGTTCTTCAGTTCATTCGATAAAACAAAAGTAGAGAAAAAAACGATTTACGATTAAACGAAAATGTATAAAGCTCAAAGTCGAAGCACGGAGAATTTACCCGAAAAAAATTATATTAAAACAATTGAGTAATGGATTTTGCCATTAAGGCGGCTGCTCAGTTCGTTCGATTAAAATAAAGGAGAGGAAAAAAAGATTTACGATACGATAAGAAGCACGGGGAAATTTCCGGAAAAGAATAATGTCAGAATAAAAAAAATCTACTAATGGGTTTCGCCATTAAGGCTGCTCTTCAGTTCATCCAATAAAACACAAGTAGAGAAAAAAAAACAATTTACGATTAAACGAAAATTTATAACGCTCGGAGAATTTTCGCAAAAAAAAAAAATAATATAAAAAAAGTCGGCATAGGGAATCCTCAGTAGTGTCGTGAACGTGCCCGGACGGCCGTTCACGAGGCATTTTCGCAGGGGTGCCTCGAGGAGAGATGAAGCGGGTCTCGGCTAGCTGGCACTCCCGAAATAATGTTTGGGCGTGAGGAGGAGAGCGCGAGTCGCGCGCGGCCCAGGTCGGCTCGTCAGGCTCGCCCGTGTTACATAAGCTTCGTTATTCCACGAGTGCGACAGCCCGCCGTCTTGTTTCCCCGCCTCCGGACTCGCGTTCATAAATCATAAATAATCGATGGATGGTGGTCAACCGTGAAAAAAAAAAAAAAAAAAAAAGAAAAGAAATTCACGATAGTAAAACGAAGATTTCACGAGCGGCGAGTCACCGGTGAAAATAAAAGAACGCGGGACGGCGTCGGGTGAGGAGGGTGGGTCGGTCACGAGGTCTGGGAAGTTCGCGTGCGGGACGAGTAGCTTCGTAAATTCGGCCCGTGGCCGCGAGCCGTGCGTGCGGCTCCGCGCCCCGTCGCACGAACGAAGTCGAGAGACGGGCGAGGGTCGAGTGACGAGGCGAGGGAGAGAAAAAGAGGGACTGAAGCGGAGGGACGCACGCGCAAAAGGGCGCAAAAACGGTGGGAGCAGCAGATGCGATGGCGGCGTCGACTGCGAGGGTGGACATAGAAATTCTCGTGTACGGCGGACGGATATACACAGGCGAGTGTACAAACTACGTTATACCGTGGATATGCGAGGTGGAAGCGGTACGGAGCCGTGGAGAAAAGGCGGACGGGCTAGCATCGGCACCGGAGGAGATTACGAATCAATCCGGCACTCCCGTCATTCGTACAGCGAACTCTGGACTTCACGCGTATCTCGGACGCTCCGTGATCCAAGATGATAAAAAAAAAAAATGAATTAAAAGAATATATATTTACATATATCTGTATGTATATATGTTATTCGTTTCTAGCGCGACCGTCACAGGTTTCATTTTGTGCAATTCAATTTATACGACCTTTTGCTGTGCCCTTGCGATTTTTGAATACATGGTCGTTTGGATGATGGTTTTGTCAACTGTCTCGTAACTGGGTGCAAACCCGTAATAATTGAACATATAAACGATGTTTATACATCGTTTATGGACGTTAGAGTTGTAACGTCGAGAAACGGGAGGAGACCGTCGAGTGCGCCGACAACGGCTTACGGAGGAGATTGCGAATCAATCCGGCACTCTCGTCATTCGTACAGCGAACTCCGTACTCACCGCTTTTCTCGGACGCTCCGCGAACCGAGATGATTAAGATGTATATATATATATATATATATATATTTATATATAAATATACGTATATATATGGGTGTATATAATTAATATTTAATAGAGCTGTAACGGCACGAAACTCGAGGAGGCAGTCGAGTGCGGCGACAACGGCTGCGACGGCGGTAGGCGAGAGAACCAATGAGCCGACGAGAAACAAGGCATAGTCCCGACGTCACACACGCAGAGATATCCATCCGGCTTTCCGCTGCTCGCTGGCGACCGGCTAGGCACGGCTGATGCTCCTCTCGCCCTCGTTCACCCTCCGTCGTTCTCTCTTTCCTCCTCTCCTCTATCCTCATCCGAAACCTTCGCGTCCGCAGACGCGCTTGGCCGCGAGTTTAAGACACTATACTAAAAATAAAATCGCTCGGTGGGTGATGTTGCCGCGGCGGCACGGTGAGGCCTCGAGAGCCGCCGCCGGTAGCCTCAACCGATTCCCCCCGACTTCTCTTTGCGTTAATGTTCGAACACTTTTTCGCTTCCTCGAGCTACACGGCCTCCGTTGTTTCACTCAATTTTTTTTTTTTTTTTTTTTTTTTTTTTTATTCTCGATTGTCAATTATTATAATTTTTTTTTATTTACCTCTTCTCCGCCTCTCGCCGCCCGTTCTTCCCTCCTCTTCCGCTCCTCCTTCGTCCCTCTCGGCTCTCGGTCTTCAACCCTTTATCCACCCTCTTCGGCCGACACTTCACGTTTTGTACCGCGAACGACACATTTATAGACCGTACTCCAGCCACTCTCGATCACTGAACACTCGTTTGTCGTTCGACCGAAATTTTTCTCACTTCAAGTTTCATTTGTCTCGTCCCGATTCGAATCGCTCGCACGCTGACTCTTATTTTTCTCTCGGCGATATTTCGTCCATCACCGTCCCGACCGTCGTCCATCCGAGGTTCGTCCTTCCATCGAGACTCGGCGAATTTCCGACACGAAATACTCGATCGGCGCTCGTAACGCGAGAACGTCTGTAACTTTCTCGTCTCCCGATGCTGGACGAGATCTTCGTCAATCGACGATTCGACGTTTCAACGTTAAGTTCGATCGATGAAAAACTTCGTTTCGCTGTTATGCTCCACGGCGTATTTAACAAGCTCCAATTCACGCCGGACACTCGGACGAGAACACACGCGCTCGATGCAATGGCCGAAACCTTTTTATTTATTTATCTTTCCCAGCACCGATCGCCCGGCTCAATGTCACAGGCTCGCTCCCGTCCCGCACCGCACGCGGACGTAAACTGCCGATGACCGTTGACGCGTCGTCCATGAGAGCCGTCCGTTTTTTTCACCGGGCGTAGGCACACAGTACGTTCACGCTAATGTTCCGAGCACGGGAAGAAAGACGTTAGACCCGAACGGACTGTGGTAGGATCGTCTAGCTACGGTCGCGGTCGGATGCGGGAGCTCGGGTAGAAGGCGCATGGGCTTCTCTCGTCTCTCTCTCTCCGGTCTATCCCGCAAGGCTCTCTCGCGACGGTGTCGTAAGTGCTGCCCTCCCGAGTCTTTCACCGGACTCGTCTCGCACGCTCTCTCGCTTCAACCCCGTTTTTTTTTTTCTCTCCTATTTCCCTTCGGCGTATGCGAGTGTTTTTTTTTTCTGCTTCCTCTTTTTAATTCTCCTCACGGGACAATCGTGGATTCAACTTCTTCCTCGTTCCGATGAGATAACGAGGCTTGAATAATCGATGAGGAACAAATACTATTTCCGTGTTCACTCTCGAAGTCGTCGTCGTTCCTCAACACCTCCCTCCCCCCCCCCCTCCCCCTCCTTCCCCGCCGCCGTTGCTCTTCGCCCCTCTCTTCGGCCGTCTCCCTGACGAGTGCTCGAGCACCGAGAACGAAAGAGAGACTGATAGAGGCGGGACGGAGAGACGGGAGCCCAATCTACAACGTCACACACTGCACTCGGCGGAGCGATCGAATCGATGCGCTACCCGAACGTATAACCGAGGACGGACTCCCTCCCTCCCTCCCTCCCGGCCTTCCCTCCCTCGACGAACGTATCGAGAACTGCCAGTGACGAGGAAAAAATCGAGGTGAACGACGAAGAGGGCTTGCAATTCGATCAAGCCTTGTGCGGCCAAGAGGCACGGGATGCGAGACTGCGGACGAGAGAGCCTTCCTTCGAGACGCTACCGGGACGACGATACGACCTTACGGATATGACGTGGTCGGCGGATTCGTTCGATAAAAAAAAAAATACAATCAATTCAGCCTCGGAGGCCTTCCGAAGTCCCTTCCCGAATAACTTTACCTCCGAACGATAAACACTCGATGGTTCAAGGTTATATGCAAATGGGAATAAAAGAAACCTATATATATATATATGTGTATATATTTTGAAACTGTACCCCTCGAGGCAACGCAGCGTTGCTATAGACGAGACGCCTATGTGTGTGTTTTTCTCCTTGATGCCTCTTTTCATAGAGATAACTCGAAACTTATCAGGCA
This sequence comes from Amblyteles armatorius, assembly GCA_933228735.2. NCBI lineage: Eukaryota > Metazoa > Arthropoda > Insecta > Hymenoptera > Ichneumonidae > Amblyteles > Amblyteles armatorius. The sequence goes on along the minus strand of OW121688.1, from coordinate 1,813,890 downwards.
CACGCGAGCCGAGAATATTCAACTACGACTCTACCGTCGTTGTCGTTGTTGTTGTAATTCCGTTTCTTTTCGCCGCTATTATTATTACAGTGGACTGTACGCGTATGCATCGGAACGATACGAGTCGGACTCGTGAAGGATTACAGTGTCGCTGCCTGGTTCGCAGCGATGGAGGGATCGATGCGACGTTCGATGCTTCGCCTCTCTGCGATACCGGACGAGAAAGCCGGAGAGAAAGAACGAGAGAAACCGCGACGGTCGCACACTGACGGAGAGGCGAACGGTTCGGCGAGATGCGGACAGGTTGTGAGATTTTCCGGATGGCTCTCGGAGGACCGAGGGTCGAGAGACGGGACTGCGGGAACTATAACTGGATGGGTGGCCTCGCTCACACGACCGTGTTCGCGAATTCTTAACGTTATGGCGTGCAAGTTATTATTATTAGTTTTTTTTTTTTTTTGTGCACGGTGTGTACGGTACTGCGGTCTCCGTTGGACTGCCTCATCGGTACTGTACGGACGTCCAGGGTTCCCGCGCTTGCGCGTCGCCGTGCGGACAGCGCCGTGTTTCAGCCCTCCCCCCCCCCCCCTGCCCCTCTCCGCCCCTTCGCTGCTGCTCCTCGTCGAGCCGCACGGGTTTATGTGGCGCGCGCGCGCGCGCAACGAACCTCCCTCTACCAACAACCGTCCTCCTTTTCTTCGTCCTCGCGCTCGGCCAACTCTCTCGCATCCTCTCGCGTATTATCGCCTCCTCCCTCGTCCTCCCGCGTCCTCTCGCGTCCTCTCGCGGAATAGACTGCGAGAGAGCGGGAGAGAACTTTTTCCGGAAAGGAGAAAAATCTAGATCACTTCCTACATGTTATTTTTTTTTACCCTGAATCTACCGACGAAATTTAATTATCTTTCGTATACTTGCATATATGTATAGTATCATGTTAATTCGTCACGGGGTGGGGGGGGGGGGGGGGGGGGGGGGGGGGATTTTTAGCAGGCTTCCGTTGGTTGATACGAAAATGACCGGATATTCACGAGTCTCTGGCCGCATTGGACGGTTTTGTATTTTCCAGAGAACGTTTAATTCATGAAAATTTGTTACTTTATTTAACTAATAAATAATTTGTAGCGTATTTTAGAAGTTATTCCATTTGCACGCGACTGACGATAAAATGAATAAATTAATTAATTGATATTCGTGGGCCGAAGTAGAAAATTCTTAACCGATCAGACACGAACGATTTTTGCCTCTCGGGCAAATAAATATTTTACCGTTCGACGTATTTGCATGACAACTCGATCTGCGCCTTTCTTACATCCTGACACATCGATTTCACTATGAACAAGACTATAGATATTGATTTTTCACCAACGAATTGTGTAATACAGTGATGCGAGAGTAAGACCGTTTCGAAATTAGTTCATCGCCCTCTCGACGCGACTGATCGATTACGCTAAAAAAAAGAATTGTAAAACAGAACCGATAAGCTTCATTGACGAGAGATCGCGATCGATCTGAGATCGCGATGCTCTTATCGAACTGTGTCATCGTTACACACGTGGTGTCATCGACTTTGTACAGGGTATATCAGAGATTTGGTGTGTTCGCGAATTATCTTATCCATCCGTGTCGTCTCAGATTTTTCAAGCGCTCGTGGGGCAAAGTTTGATGGCCTCTTCGATAGTACAATGTATATAAAAAAAATATATGCTATCAATAATCTATATTTGCTTGTGGAAGATAGGAGAGAGCAATGAGACGGATAATCTTGTACGGACAAGGAGAGCGAGAGGTTTGCGTAGTGACTGGCACGTGACGTCGGTACGGACGAGGGTGAATAATATCGTTGCATGAGAGCGTGTCCGCTACGCTACGCGCCAACTTGTCGCGAGTCACTTTTCCATCTATATACAAAGCTTAGATACCCAAGCGAGAATCTGGCTGCACTCAGTCGCCCGACACGGAACGTCCAACATGGCTGAGGAGAGTCGAAATAAGAAGGAGACGAAGAAGAGGGAGAGAAAAAAAAGTGGTAAAAGTGGTGAATATATACCAACGGAACGCAACCCTTTCATACGCACCCGCCCTTTAACCGGTACACTTTTCAGAATATCTCTATCAAGCTTCTCTGCGCGGCTTAAGAACCAAAATTTCTTATTACTTACTTAAGTATAAATTTGACGAGAATTTTAGAATTTTAGAATTTTAGAATTTTAGAATTTTAGAATTTTAGAATTTTAGAATTTTAGAATTTTAGAATTTTAGAATTTTAGAATTTTAGAATTTTAGAATTTTTAGAATTTTTAGAGTTTTAGAACTTTAGAATTTGGATGGAACCCTTCGCCCGCCTATCGGGTACAATTTTCAAAGGATCTCTATCGACCTTCTCTATACGGCTCAAGAAGCAAGACGGTTCATTATTTTTTAAATGTGAATTTGATGCGAAGATGATAAGAGTAATTTTTAATTTTTCATATTATTCCACGGTGCAGCAATGTACCTTGTCAATTAGCGCACGACCTCCTAATCTATCGGAGCGTGAGGGCAAACAATGTTGTAAAAACGAGGTGTTGGCGAGCCCGATCTATCTTTAGAAAATACTTGCGCGCCGAGCTCCTTGCAATAATACAATAATAAAGAAGCACTGACGCAAGTCAGGCATGAGATTTTAAACATAGATTAAATAAAATTTAAAAAAGAATAAAAATAGAACGGGATCGTAAATCGCACGTCGTATACTTGCGAGCAATCTTTGTCGCATGTTTGTTTCAAATTGCAGCCCAACTCGAGTTAAGATAAAACCCTTTGTAACACATAAATTATGAAAATTTTAAATTCGAATTATATTTTACGACGCTCGGCCAGTTTACTCTGCAGAATTCACCGACGCCCCAGGCGATCTCCACAGCGGCGAGTTTATCGCGTGCTCCGTGCCCTTATCGGCAAGCACGACGGATAAGAAGAAAAAGCACGTGTTGTGTCATTCAACCGTCATTATATTTTTAACGCGAGCGTATCGGCACGAGTTTCCACTTTAGCCAAGTGGGCCTGAGTGGTAGTCCATTTTGCCCCAAGGACTATTTTTTTAAAATTGAATATCCGGATTAATTTATGATAATATATAATTTTTTTCATCGCTAATAACAGCCTAAGTGCTAGTCCATTTTGCCCCAAAGACTGTCTTCTTTTGAATCACAAAACCGGAATAATCATTGCAAATTTAACAATTTTTTAAATCGTTAATAACAATCTTAATTTCTTATCGACCCATTTTGCCCCGTTTTCCTCACTAGAGTAAATCGCTTGAACCGTCCGGTGAACCGATTGCGGTGTTAGCGATAGCAACTGTGAGTGGAGAATGAAAAAAAGTAGTAGAGCCGCATCAGCGGGCTGGCGCGAAGCCCCATAAGACTGAACTCGCTCAAGGGGGATGGTCCGTTCGTGTGCGTGCCTCGTCGTGAACCACGAGCAAGGAATACACATCGGAATGATACAAATGCATTGCCTCCGCGTTTGCAAATACCATATATACGGTAACGGTCGGCAAACATTGGCTCGTAGTAGCGTGACCGTAGCGTAAACCGAAGCACCGCAGTTACACCGAAGTGCACTTTCGACAATTAAATAACGTTACGTAATTATCGGCGGGCGTGGATGTTTCCGGTGGCCGCCCGACTGCAAAATTTCGCAACCTCTCGTCCCTTCCGCAAGCTATTTATTTCCTTCGAAGCTTTTTTTAAAACTGAATTCCGTGAAAAGAATCGAAAAAAAAAAATGTACAGGAAACTAGTATAAGTGCAAATGAAAAGTGGACCGACCCTTTAATTAATTTCACTTCACAGATAATATTTAAAAAAATTAAATGTACACTGTAACAAAAAAAGTCGTATGAAATTTAATGTACAATTATGATGGAGAATTAATGTACAGTATATAAAAAACTTTAGAAGTACCTTACATTTATAAACTTACTTTAATTTTACTATTAAAGTACTTTAAATTTAATAATCTACTTTAAGTCCACTGTGAAGTACATTAATTTTTCATCACAATTGTACATTAAATTTAATGTACCAGTTTTTGGATAAAAACTTCCAGTCCGGTGCATATAATTTACCATTTTCGGTACACCGATGATGTTAAAAAAAAAAAAAACAATTTTTGGTGCACTTATTTATGTCCGATACAATTAACTCAAGACTGCGGATTATTGTTCCGAGCCAACGGCTAAGTACCTGCAGAGCATTAAAGTCAGTTTCTCATCCGGCGCTCCAGTAGTTCAATCCCTCATCGGTCAGACGCGCTTCCCGTCCGGCTCGGGGCCGGCGAGCTTTGAAGAGAAAAGGAAAAGAACTGAGGGTCACGTGTAATTATGTCGCCGTCTATTACTCCGTGAAAGTATTCCTTCACAGTGTCGGGTACACGATGAGAAAATTGATAATTTCTTCGTGACCGTTTAGTACGGAGAGGGATGAATTGATTGCCGTCGGCGTGTTATTGGCTACCATCGGAGTCTTAGCGAATTGACACGGGGTTAATCGAGTTACCTCCGTGCCGAGGAATCCCCAGAAGAGAGAGCGCAGTTTCCAATCAGCGGGCATAACCCGACTCGAGTGAATAACACGCGGACTCTGCATATCGCCGGCAATTGCATAATTCTCGGCGAACTTTTGCTTACGATTTTTCATTCATCGCCGATGGAGTTTTTTTTTTTTGCGTCGATCGAAAAAAAATAAAAATAAAAAAAAACGTTATGAGAAGACAAATTCGTGTGTAGAATTAAATGTGAAAATTAAATCCCTCGAGGATTCAATCCCATCCCCTAACTGTTCCAATTATTCTAAGTACTCCCAGTACTATTTTCAAAGTCCTCCTCGGGGAGGATTTGACCCTCACGTTTTTTCCAAGGGAAAAGCGTCAGAAAAGCGGTAAAAAATAAAGTTGAAAATTGAAATTTTCATATCGCTTCCTCACAAGATTCTTTCTGTTCGCAATGCTTCTATGAGAAAGCATTTTCTATATTTTTGGCCTTCTCGTAGAGGAAGCTTTGCGAAAAAAAGGAAACTGAGGAAGCGATGTGGAAATTCCAATGTTCAACTTTTTTCAACGTCAACGTCGTGATTTTTCGATGTTTTGGAATATTCTGAACACGTTCTCATTGAAGTTTCAAAAAAAAATGTTCACCAAAACGAAGCTTCAGTAAAAGCTGCAACAATTTCGCGTGCTTCGTCGATGTCGATAAGTGGTCTTATCGCGACGGGTTGTTCTACTAGCTCTGCATAATAACTTTGATAACGTGAACGAAGATCGAGCGATAGAAAACCGGCAGAAAAGCGGTAAAAATGAAGTTGAAAATTGAAATTTTCATATCGCTTCCTCACAACATCTTTTTGTTCGGAAAGCTTCTATGAGAAAACATTTTCTATATTTTTGGCCTCCTCATAGAGGAAGCTTCGCGAAAACGGGAAACTCCGGAAGCGATATGGAAATTCCAATTTTCAACTTTTTTCAACGTCATCGTCGTGATTATTCGATGTTTTGGAATATTCTGAACACGTTTTCATTTAAATAAAAAATAAAAAATTTCACCAAAACGAAGCTTCAGAAAAAGATGCAACAATTTCGCGTGCCCCGTCGATATCGACAAGTGGTTTTGTGCCGATGAGTCATTCTACTGACTCTGCATAATAACATCAATAACGCGAAGGAAGGTCGAACGACGAGACGAGCCGGAAGAAATGATTGAAATCGACTTGCGTTCGGTAATCGGGTGAGTTATTTGCGCGACGACTGAATAGACGAACGATCGAGTCGGGGACGACGTAGATGGACGTACGAAATAGTTTATCGTCCCGGACAGATCTGCCTAATAAATACGGGCGGTGGGCGGGCGAGATCGCACAATGTACGGAGCCTCGACTGGTACGCGATGGGGCGCTTCTTCGTTAAGTAAATTATCCAATCAAGCCACCTCGATTGACGGAGGCTCGACGGTCCGTCTTATGTGACTCCGGAGCATCTCGGGCACGCGTGTGCGTACCACACACGTACGGCAAGAGCCATTATGCTGTGCAGGCTGTAAATTCGCCGCTCGGTCTGAGCGCGAGACGAAGCCGAATAATGACCGAGGTTCACAGGTCAACGCCATCGGCTATCAGAGTCACCATATTTTATCGGCGGTCTTACAGTGTTCGTACATTCTATTAGCGACAAATCATGACGATGAATAGTTGTTTTGTGGCGATTAAAGTGAAGTTGTAATTTCTCCATCCATCCCGCTCAACCCAATCTCGGTTGGTAACGAACCGGTCAATTTTTTTTCTCGTATACCGACCATTTCCGGTTGGAAGGAAATTCGGACGTGAGTCTGGTACAGATTCGACATCGTCTAAGAACTCGTCCTCAAAGGTAGAATGGTCAGGCTGGTTAGAAAAAATTGAGTGCAGTTTTTATTACCGACCGCAAAATTCTCAAAACAGAATCGACGCCCAATACTGGCTGAGGTTCACAGGTCAGCGCCATCGGCTATCAGAGTCACCATATTTTATCGGCGGTCTTACAGTGTTGGTACATTCTATTAGCGACAAATCATGACGATGAATAGTTGTTTTGTGGCGATTAAAGTGAAGTTGTAATTTCTCCATCCATCCCGCTCGACCCAATCTCGGTTGGTAACGAAATGGTCATTTTTTTTTCACGTATACCGGCCATTTCCGGTTGGAAGGAAATTCGTACGTGAGTCTCGTATGGATTCGACATCGTCTAAGAATTCGTTCTCAAAGGTAGAATGGTCAGGCTGGTTAAAAAAAATTGAGTACAGTTTTTATTACCGATCGCAAAAATCTCAGAACAGAATCGACCCCGAATACTGGCTGAGGTTCACGGGTCAGCGCCATCGGCTGTCAGACTCACCATATTTTATCGGCGGTCTTACAGAGCGTCGTTACATTCTATTAGCGGCAAATCATAACGAAGAAATGTTGTTTTTTGGCGTTTAGGTAACGCGCAACTCCATCGGTCTCGCCCGACCCGAACTCAGTCGGTAACGAAAACTGTAATATTTTTTTTCATGTTCGCCATCCATTTCCGGTTGGAAACAAATTTTTACGTCAACCGGGCAAGATTCGAATTCATGTGAGAATTCGTTCCCAGAGGTAAATGCTCAGGATGCTTAATAAAAATTGATTACAGATTTTATTACCGGTGTGAAATACGGCGAAATACCGCTGTATTTCACACGCGACCGCAGAAAAGTTCTCAGAACAGAAACTTTTTCCCCTGACCGTTTTATCACTGACGCCAATCGCGTCGCAATGTCGTCACGAGCTATCTCGCGGATATAAATTTTATTCGAAGCAATTATTCACGACCGTTCTCACGAACCATCGCCGGGCCGAAGGGTGTCTCACGACCGAGAGATGTGTAAAAAAATAAAATAAAAAATAGTATAAATGAGGACATTTTTTTTTTTTAAAGAGCCGGATCGCTGCCACTTTTGTAATCGAGGATACAAGTGACGCACGAGATGTTAATTGAACTAGCTAATTTCTCGAGTTTACGGCAAAGTATATACCCGTATAGCTCGCGTGATAGCGTTGGGTGGCCGGACGTGCGTCGCGCACGTCATCGTGTCGGGCGTCAATCTCTCGTTCGCTCTTCAACACCAGCACAGATATTCCGGTATCAACTAGAGACCTCCGGACGTATTCTCTCGCAGCTATACGGTTTCTATATAGTTCGTGTTACCGTACTACATATATATAAATATATCTACAGGTATATCGGGGAGAGCGGGGCAAAATGGGATAATGGGACAAAACGCGATTTTCCAATAATCTTTCGATGCCCCATTTTGTCCCAACGATACATCCGGATTTTCAACACCGTTTTGCCCCGCTCTCCCATAAATATATAACTTCCCCGATCGGCGAACGTGTACGGAAATGTCCGGTAAATCGATACGTGCGAGAATTAAAACGGGCTCATTTATTTTCCTATTCGCTCGTATTTTTTGGAGCGTGCGACGGAAGAGTAAAATTTTTTATCGGACGTAAATATGGAAGAATGAAAATATAAATAATTGAAAATAAAAGCCGTCTGGTTTTCATTCCGATTGCTATACCGTGGTGCATATCTTCCGCGCGCACGGATTAACACCACCATGGCGAGTGTATCGTTTTTCTGTTTTTTTTTTGCTTTTTTTTTGCTTTTTTGCACTATCGCTTTTATCGAACGCGAACACGCTATTACACGGATGGTACCAATTCCGTTGAGGCGAACGATCGAGAGAGAGAGATACGTTCGGTGAAAAATCAACGAAATCCGATTATCTGCCCGAATGCGGAACATCACCGGTTCCCTCTCCGACGGGCTCTCTGCCGCTATCCGGGAGCCATTCGAATGATTAAACTGAAAATTCGATTATGCGCGTCGACACATGGACTCGCGCTGCTTCGCTCCGGGCCGTGAATGGAAAGAAAAAAAATTATCGACCCGCTGCTCGTGTCCGAAAGTAATTATTTTTAAAATTCTTTGACTGTTTCGATATTTTTTTGCCACTAACAGGAAGTTATAGTAATTCAGGAAAAAATTAAATAAACAATTCTATTTAACAGTACGTATTTGCATCTGCGGCTTATGTTTTGTCTGGGTTGTATGCATAAAGGTTCGATGTTTGGAATTTGTGCAGCGGCAAACATTTTGGTAAGTATTTGTGTTCTTATCAAAATTATCGACCCGCTGCTCGTGTCCGAAAGTAATTATTTTCAAAACTATTTGACTGTTTAGATATTTTTTTGCCACTAACAGGAAGTTATAGTAAGTTAGGAAAAAATCAAATAATGAATGCTATTTAACAGTACGTATTTGCATCTGCGGCTTATATTTTGTCTGGGTTGTATGCACAGAGGTTCGATGTTTGGAATTTGTGCAGCGGCAAACATTTTGGTAAGTATTTGAGTTCTTATCATAATGGGCATGACGCCCGTTTTTTCGTAGAGTAGTGTTTAGAGGGTTGTTCAAGTGTCTTAATCGTGTCAGGTTCCGTATAGCGCAGGTATTCAGCTTTTTACATTTTTTAAATAGCTGCTTCATTGCAGTTTACGAGTACAGGGCCGTCCGTACTCTATTACGGGTCTGCATATACTTTTGTAAATTTCCCAAAAAATAAAACAAAAATAAAAAGTTTCATTCAACAGTTTAGTTATTTTTTGCCACTGGCAGAAATTTATAGCAATTCAGGAAAAAATCAGATAAAAAGTTCTATCCAACTGTTCAGTTTTTTTTCGCCACTGACAGGAATTTATAGTTCTTCAGGAAAGAGTAAAAAATAAAAATAAAAAAACAAAAAGCGCCAGCATCCCTGCCGGCCTTTTATCTGCCTCGAACTTTAGCGTCGAACAAGGTTAACCGACTAAAAAAATATAAAAAAAAAAACACATAAAAAAGTTAGAAACACAGTGAACGAGAGTTGGCCGTGATTGCAAAATAGTGACGAATTTTCGGAGTAACGTTCAATTGATTCAAGGGAGTAGAGCGAGCTCGAGCGGCTCCGTCGGTAATTTAGTCGCCGGGCTGTGTTGTCGTTGCTTTCACGAGGGAGGCGAGGCGAGCGGTTGATAGTACGGCGTAACGAGCCGGGCAGAAGAGGCTCGACGATTTAACGAGCCACGTACGGCGAGCGTGGGTGATTGGCGACAACGATAATATACACACACGAATGGATTGTACACGTTATAATTTAATTAACGAAGGTAACGAATTAGGGGGGGACGGAGGGAGGAGGTTGCGCGTGAGTGGTACGATGGTTGAGCGAGATCGGGTTTTGTCCGTTGTCCCTCACGCGCATCAATTTGCCGTCATCGCCGTCGACCGCTGACGACGTCAAACTGTACTCGGAAGTGAGCTTTATTAGCTTGATTAATTAATTGACGACTTACGTTACGATTAACCGTGTCAAGCTGGCAAAAACAATGACCCGATATCCCATTTCGTTTTCGCGCGTGCGTGTGAACTTTTTTTGTTTTCTGGCCCGAATATCGATCGGTAAGGTAGAAAAAATAAAAGTAGTGTGTAAAAAATAACACACCGTGACGTGCAATGTTAATGTATCAAAAATGTAGCGTACGGTCGAAATCACAAAACTACAACTACCCATAAATATTAAATAACATTTTGATGTTATCTTGTCTTGTCCTTATTTTTGTGTCATTTTTTTTCTCGTACGTTTGAAATAATAATTACGAATTTAATTGATTTATTATGTGAATTGTACGTTTAGGTGGACGGTTTTTCCCTGTCGATAATCGACACTCATTTCTGTTTTTCGGCCCGAATATCGGTCGGTAAGGTAGAACTGTACGGTGTAAAAAAAAAATTACACACCGTATCGTGCAATGCACATGCATTTAAAATATAGCGCTTGGTCGAAACCACAATATAACAACTGTCGATAAATATAAAATAACATTTCGTTATTTTCTATTTGTTTTGTATTTGTTATTTTGTCGGGTGTTATTTTTATTCAAGTTATTTTTTTCTCGAACTTAGGAGATAACAATTAAGAATTTAATTGATTTATTACATGAATTGTATGTTAAGCCGGGCCGTTTTGCCCCAATTTTCTTCATTGTCGATGGTCGACGCTCGTTAAGTAATTATGTCGCTAATTAGATGAAAGATTCTTTATCGGCCTTTTATTTTCTGATTTTCATCTTCATTGAGAAATAACGAGAAATCTCTCCGTTTCGATAAAATGTGTATCAACGCGAGAGAATCTCTCGGACGAGTTCAGCCGACGTTTCCTCGTGTATCTCGCCCGTGTCGTGATGTAAAGCCATTGATAGCCTTATCTGCATTCGCCAAGGTGACGATGTGCGTGAAAGTTGAATTTAATCCCCGTTCCCGTGCGTCATCGATACACCGTAACAGGGTACTGTGCCGGATAACGATGATTTAGATGTACATCAAACAGCACCAAGAGTTAAGGTAACACGACGGACAGACGGAGAGCTGACTCATATGTTTTTAAACAGTTTTGTTGATTCGCGCGATTTGAAACTTCATCTTGGTACATTTTTGTCTCCTCGCCTTATCAGTGATTTTAAAGCGATCGCTTCTGGATACATTTTTTTAAATACACGGTAAAGAAAAATGTTTTAATATTTTACAAAATGAAGAAACTTCAATGGCAGGACAATTTTATTTATTGTGTATTCGATACGATGAAATTTTATGACGGGATGAAACAACTGCAGTCATGTTATGTATATTTAAACAGGAATGGAACAAAGGAGTTCGATGATAAATTTTTTTTTTTTTAATGCATCTAACCGGGACAAGCGCGACGACTGCTGCGAGGCTCTCGTCCCGTCGATTCGTTCGGTTTCGCCGAGGAGGCCGTAGAATTCCACCGGAGGCAATATTAGATCGACGAAAGTGCAAAGTACGCTCTCCTCGAGTCTATCAACCTATAGAAGGCACGATAGAGCAGTCGCTTATATCGCCGCCGATGCCTGTATCAGCAAAGTTCAACCGTATCCGCCGTAGGACATTGTGAGAACTCCAAGAAACATTGCCGAATTATTTGCATTAATCGATCGAAGATCGTCGGGACAAGTTTTTCGTCGTTCGGTCCCATCGAGCACGAACTACGAATAGCCGGTGATAGACATGAGTTAAATTTTTTTTTCATGGATCCACCTCTTTCGCGGTCATGATAAACATTTATTTTATTATACCATTTTAGCCCGTTTTAGCCCAGCGTTCCAATACATTTTTCTACATTTTTTTCAGATACTCCATTTTGCCCCTTATCTGCATTCTAAATCATTCCATTTTGTCCCCGAGTCCCAATGTCGCTCCGGTATCCGTTATTTATTTTTTAAATTAATAACGGATTTTATTAATTTAAAAAATTATTAATAATGGATGTTATTAATTTTTAAAAATTATTAATAACGGATGTTATTAATTTTTAAAATCCACGCTCGGGAGACCACTGTGCGGTCTCCCGAGCGTGGAGACAAGTTTTTGGTCGTTCGGTCTCACCGACCCTGAACTGCGAATAGCCGATAATAGATACGACTTATCCGGAGATCAGTGATAAATCGAACGTTTACTAAAACAGAACAGAAAAAAATTCAACTTCCACCGCGGTCACGACAAACCTTTTTTTTATAATACCATTTGAGCTCATTTTACCCCAGCGTTTCAATAAATTTGTCAAATTTTTTACCTACTCCATTTTGCCCCTTATCTGCTTTCTAAATAATTCCATTTCGTCCCCGAGTCTCAATGTCGCTCCTGTATCAGTTATTAATAATTACAAAATCGCATGGTCTGAGCGCGACAAACTTTTCTACTGTGCGGTCTGAGCGCGACAGCCTTTTCCACTGTGCGCTCCCGAGCGTCGAGACTTCGTTCGACCTCTCCGCCGAGATAAGACTCGAGATAGCGGACCCGGGGGTCGTCGGGTCCACGAAATTTATGTCCCTCGCCATAAACATACGCGATTATAAACTACGTTCCGTTATAACCGAACTGAATTTTGGTTACTCGTCGGCGAGTTCTTCCCCGGTGTAACGTACGTCGCCCAAAGATAAGTGACGAAGTTCCGAGACACGTGCTGCCGCGTCTTGTTTCGCACGCGATGCAGGCGTGTATGTGACCTAGGTAAAGGGATCAGGGCGCGCGATCGTTAAAACTCGCTTCCAAGGTTCGGGTTTAACCTTTACCCATCCAACCCCCCCCCCCCCCCCCCCCCCCCCCCCCCCCCCCCCCCCCCCGCCCCGCCTCGCGCTCTCGCGCAGTCCCCCTGTCTCGCTCTCTCGCTACCCATTCTCCGGCACAAAGCCCTGCAATGTGGAGCGCTCTACTTGTCCGCCACAGAGAAAACTGGGCGCACTCGGAGAGCGCATTTTTTTTTTCCACGCTGCGTTGTCGTCGGATTTCTGTCTCTTTTATTCTGGAATTCTGGCCAAGGACGTTTATCGAGCATCCGCGGAGACACTGCGACCCGCACAACCGTCTCCGGATTATGCGAGATGCTTATTTTTTTTTTTTTTGTCTATCTAGCAAATTGTAATATTATGCAAATTGCTTTGACCCTTAATGGGCATTAAGGGAATTAAAAAAATATAGATGTTTCTCTATTTACAGTTATCGTGACGTCCGAACTGTGCTCGCTTGAATCGATGGTTTTATTGATTTAAAAAAAATTAACAATTGTTCGATCGCTGATAAATACTGTTATACAATGTTTGATACCAACGAGGGACATTCTTGGGACCGAAGAATTTTATCGCGTTTGATTTTTGTCGATCTGCCAAATTGTAATATTATGCAAATTGCTTTGACCCTCAATGGGAATTACGGGGATTAAAAAAATATATGTGTGTGTTTCTCTATTTAGAGTTATCGTGACGTTTGAACTGTGCTCGCTCGTATCAGTGGAGCGTCGATAGTTTTATTGATGAAAAGAAAATAAACAATTGTTCGATCGCTGATACAATACTATAAGCGGTGCAATGTTTGATACCGACGAGGGACGTTGTTAGGAACGAAGAATTTTATCGCGTTGGATTTTTGTTAAAATACCAAATCGCAATATTTAGGAAACTCAAAAAATATATGTATTTCTCTATTTACAGTTATCGTGACGTCTGAACGGTACTCGCTCGTATCAATGGTTCTATTGATAACAAGAAATTGTTCGATTGCTGATAATAGTAATTTACGATACTAGTGCGGTAAAACTTTTTCTGACGAGTGCGAGTTCAGAAAAAGTTTTTCACACGCGTATCGTGCCAAATTTTACTGCACGAGGTGCGAAAATGGGGGTTTTGTGCGGGCGAAGTTTTGTTCCTCGACGCGTGCGGAAAACTGGCATTTTCGCACCGAGTGTAATAAAATACTATATACGATGCAATGTTTCATACTGATGAAGGACATTCTTGGGAACGAAGAATTTTATCGCGTTTGATCTTCGTCAATCTCCCAAATTGCAACATTATGCAAATTGCTTTGACCGTCAATCGGAATTAAGGGGGTTAAAAAAGTATATAGGGGAGAACAGGATAAAATGAGACAGTGAGGTAAAACGGGATAATGGGACAAAACACAATTTTCCAACAACATTTAGATGGTGGCGGTAATGGTAAGTGGGGCAAAACGGTGTAGAAAATCCGGATATATCGTTGGGACAAAATGGGGCATCCAAAAATTATTGGAAAACTGAGTTGTGCACCCGCTGTCCCGTTTTGCCCCGCTCTCCCCTATGTCTATATCTTTCTACTTAGACTTGTCGTGACGTCCGAACTGTGCTCGCTCGCATCAACGAATCATTTTATTGATAAGAAAAAAAAATTGTTCGATCGCTGATAAAATGCTATATACGGTGTAATGTTCGACACCGACGAGGGACATTCTTGGGAACGAAGAATTTTATCGCCTTTGATTTTCGGAATCGCACCCCTGGGGCTATCGAGGTCTCGCAGTGATAACGCGTATCGTCCAAACGCGCGATTTTTTCTTCTCTCGATTCACAGAGATTAACGGCGCGAGGGGGAGGGAGAGGAAAGCGAGCCTAAAGTCGCAGACCATTCCTACGAAAATTCCGTGCTCGGGCGAGATGTAGTATTTATTTTTAGGAGTCCTTGGAGCCTCGCAGCTAGTCCCTCTGTTGCTCGTGCATCTCCTTTTGGCACACGCTTCCAATGCACGCGGTCGTCGTCGAATTCGTCGACGCTCACCCAGCACCTACGTTATCTTTATCTGCATTTCTGTATCGATCAAAACTGACCTCGCCCATCGATTACAAAATTAAATTATCGAATTTCATTTACGCATATTTTTATCAAATTTAATTAAATTTTTTACGCGATGAAATTTTGATTGTTTTTATTATTATTATTATTATCATTATTGCATTGAAGGTCGAACCACGAATGCTCGAAAGTTCGGGTTGCCCTGAACGGGACGATGAAAAAAAAAGAAAAAGGAAAAAATTTTAAATTTTAATTTATTAAAAAAGATTACTTAACAAGGTTATTATAATAATTATTATTATTACTGTAATATCGAAGGCTGAACCCCGAATACTCGAAGATACGGGACGCTCTGATCGGGAATGCGAAAAAAAAAAAAATTGATAAATTTAGCGAACGCTCGGTCTCCCGAGATTCCTCGATCGACGCGCAACTATTCGGAATTAGTATCGGAGAGGAAAATTTTTCGCGGCGCGGTAAAACTTCACGCACACGTTAGCGGGCCGTTCAGTCTCCCTCGGAGGCTGCGAGGAGCGTTAAAATAGAACAGGGGCCATACGCGCCGGTGTGCGCTAAACTATTCCCGAAATGTTATTCTTCGCGTAATAGCTCGGTTGGGCGAGGGCGAACGAGGGAGTCTGGCGAGGGAGGCAGGGATGGCTGTGCGCTCTTCCCGGACCCCTTGATAAACTGTCGGCGTGTTTTGCCCGCGGCGGCTGATACGCGTACCCCGTTGTAATCGCGGGAATTAATATAACCGCTGTATCGGTCTACTGTACGGACGCCGCGATAAATCCCTTCCGGAATCGCCCCGGACGAAAACTACTCCGGTCTCGCGCTTCGGCTTCTCTCGCGTATACACGTTCAGGCAAAACTTGTTTTAACAGCTTTTACGCCACCGACCGAGCTCCTGACGGTTTTATGTACCCTCCTCGTCGTCGCGGTGCTCGTCGTTCACTCGGATCCGTTTCAACGCCGCTGCGTGTGTGTGTATATATATGTATTAGGGGGGGGGGCAAAATGGCACAGCGGGGCAAAACGGGACCGTGAGGGCAGAACTCAATTTTCCAATAATTTTTGGATGCCCCATTTTGTTCCAACGATACATCCGGATTTTCAGACCCGTTTTGCCCCACGTACCCCACCATCGCCGCCCCCCAAAAGTTATTGGAGAATTGCGTTTTGTCTTATTATCCCGTTTTGCCCTGCTGTGCCATTTTGCCCCGCTCTCCCTTGTATTGTGTATATGTGTGTGTGTGTGAATATATATGTACATATAGACGGTCCTCCCGCGAGGTCTCGGCCATCACCGGATACCTCGTTCGTTATGTTCCTTCATGCAGTCTCGCAATTTTCTTAAACGTTTGGATTTTTTTTTCTTTTTTTGTGACTCGGAGATGGAAGAGATTTCTTTTTTTTTCGCATTAAGAGAGTAACGACTGTATCCGCGGTATGCCCGGGAATGTTAGATAAAAATTGTAATAACAATTCACGGAGCTTTATGGAGCGGTTGCGGGGAGGCAATTTTTTTCGCTTCAACTACATAATTACTGCGTTTTCTGGTACATGGGGGATGTTTGGAAACATTTTATAATAATTCGTCGCTTTATGAAGCGTCTGGGCGGGGGGGGGTATTTTTTCGCTTTAGATAAATAATTACCGTGTTCCTGCTATAAGGGTGCATAAGAAATGTGTGATGATTCATCGTTTTGTCGGGCAGATGTAGCGAGGACGTTTTTATTTAATAAAAAAACTTTATGCTGTCATTTCCGAGGACAGTTTAATTGCTTTCCGAGATTTCAAACGATGGATAAAATAGTTTATATAAAAAAATATAATAATTCATCGTTCTATGGAGCAGCTACGATATTTTCGATTTAAACATTTTTCCTATGATTTCGTTGCCGAGAACGGTTTAATTTGTTCTCAAGATTTCTAACGACGGATGGGATTCGCGTGTAACGACGATAAAATAGTTGAGGTTCTCGGGTCAAGGGTTGAGGTCGTAAATGGGCGAATGAGCTGTAACTGGAGAAGTCGTAAAAGGGGTTTAACGGAACCGCAGGATGAACGTGGTATTCGATACAGGTACAGCGGCGGGTGAGAATCAAAAGGGCGTGACTCGGTTACAGCTTACACGGCGCTTACGCCCTTTTGGCTCTCAGCAGCGAATGTGACACGGTGCGTACGAAGCTCATCCTGACACGACGATTGTCGGGCCATGGATTCGGATTATTGTCGTACCTTCGTGAAGATCACTCCATGCGTTATAGGTGAGACCGGGGCAAAATGGGACCGTGGGGCAAAACGGGCCAGTGAGGGCAAAACTAAACTTTCCAATAATTTTTGAATGCCCCATTTTGTCCCAACGATAAATCCGGATTTTCAACCCCGTTTTGCACCACGGATTCAAAAGTTATTGGAAAATAGCGTTTCGTCTCATTATCCCGTTTTGCCCCGCTGTGCCATTCTGCCCCGCTCTCTCCTAACCCATTGGCAGTCGCGGGGTTACAAGGGCTCTGTAGAGCTCCGGGTAATTGATCGGTGCGTGACCATGCGCGGGCCGGAGCGTGACAACAAGAATGGACGATGCACCGCTCGATCGACGTCACTAAAATGGAAAATGGAATTTCGAATATCTGTCCCAATTCGTCGTCCTACTTCTATTTTTATTCATTTTTTTTTTAATTCACTTTTATCGATTTTTATTGGGCTCAAGGACTTCGGTCAATGTCCATTGGCCCATTCTAAGTATTATTATCGATAAAAAAAATAGAACACGGATTGTGAGTGAGGTCAATAAATGTTTACTGCTATTACTAATGATGTTTATAAATTTTTATACATTTTTATTATCTGTCATAACGAAAAACTATAATTTTATTATTTCTATAATTTCTTGTATTAAAAAAAGAAAGAATTTGCATCTATAAAGGGATGTGAAAAACCTTTCCTGGACCAGCTGAACCAGTGAAATTAGACTCGAGATACGAATAACGTATTCCTTATTGATTGGTGTTTAAAGCGTCAACTTCGAAGCGACTTCGAATAGCCTCAAGTTCAAAGTGGATTCGACGACATAAATATGGTAAAGAAATAATAATAAAAACTCTCGGAAACTTTGGTTCTGACGTTACTCAGTGCGACGCGTGTCCATCAACACTTGCCAGTCCGTTAGGGAATTTCTCTCCCTCGACGGTCGCGAAACTTCGTCGAAGAATAGTCGTCGCGTCTTCGGTCTCGGTTGCCGAGATACCGTTTTAATCGTCGCGGCAAGTTTTCGCGAAAGCCGAATTTAATTGGACCGCGAGGGATCATCATTCGTTAATTGTTTCATTTCGCGGTCGCGGAGCACCCTCGGCGTTGCCGTTGCATCTCGAGGGCACAAACAGTACGCTAATTGGAATCACTCTTTAAAAAAAAGTATTAAAAAAAAACAAAATTGGCTGTACGTTTTGCAAAATGTCGAGGATAATCGAGCCAATTAGATTTATCCAATTTCTGCAATATGCCCAATTGAAAAAAAAAATTATGTCAAGAAAAAAAGTAATTGGAAAATATCGCAACAACAATAAATAATAATAATTGGAATCACACGTTTAAAAAAAGTTTCGCAAAAAAAGGAAATTGGCTGAATTTGTATTTGCAAATTTGGCTGAATTTGCAAAACGTACTGACGTACAGTTTTGCAAAATGTCGAGGATGCTCGACCCCGTATCCAATTTTTACAATATGTCCTATGTAAAAAAAAAACATTACAAACAAAAAAAACTCGAAAATATCGAAATAACATGAAAAAAATAATAATAATAATAATTGTGTATCCGTAGATAAAATATAAATTTCCAATGCTTCGGACGTCGGAGTGATCGAGCATAAAAAAAAAACTTAGACGAAATGATATTGGGAATAAACACATCGGACGTGTGTTCGCTCGAGCGACAGTGCGATATGAAAGCGCCCCGATAGGGCGGAGCCAATTAGTTTCGGGTTGTATGCCCCGGGTCGTTATTTTTTTTTTTCGTTTGCTTTGTTTTGTCTTGTTTCGGACACCAAATTAGATTCGATGCTCCAAGAGATATGTAGGTCGTACCGGTGAATTGAGTTCGATCGATCGTGCCAAGTGAACGGATATTATATTTCATCCTATAGACGGACGTGTACACACGACTGTTTCCGCCTAATATTTAATCATGCTATTCATGGCAAGTAGGAGAGTCCCTTGAACTTCGCGAGGTACGTCTGCCTGATCGAACTCGTGTCGTAAACATCGATCACTTTCTCGTGTCCTCAATAAGAATTTATTATTATTATTATTATATTTTTCTAATAATTATAATATTATAATTAAAATCGTATTTAAATTATGTCAATTAGATTTAATATTTTCGTATTTATTGATAAAATTCTTATAATTTTATATGTAATATGTTGATATTTTTTTTCATTGCTTCTTCGATTTGCGAGCTTGATTGGTCCCTTTGCGCGGTTCGATTATTCACGAAACCTGCGGCTGTTGCCGAGCCGCTCGGTAAAGAATTAATCGTCGCGATTGGCTAATGTGCGAAGGTCCGAAGGGTGGGGTGCTGTGGGGACAATGCTTCGTCGCGTCGACCTAAGACCGGAAGTGAGTGGTCCGAGAGTGAAGCACGCTGTCGACTTCACCGCGACCTTGAAGTGCGACAGTTGCATCGATCGGGGTGGGTCAAACGAGTCTACTTGCTTTGATCGTTTTATCCTACATTCGAGCCCGCGATCCAGAACCCTCAAGGCACGCTCGACTCCGACAAGCCCTGCCAATAATTATCTTCTCAAACAATCACGCTCTAAAAAAAAAAAAAAAAAAAAAAAATCATATCAAACAAAAGTTGACAAAGAGAAGAGCCCAAGATAAAAAAGTAAAGATCGGGGTGAAACGGCGATGGTACCGAGTGTCCTTGAAGCGTCCCGGCGTCATCGATCGGTGCGCACGGAGGTTCCTCTCGAATAACGCGCGCGGGGACGTCGAAGCTCCGAAGCTGTGCATCGGCTTGCACTCGGTTCATTTTTTTGCGAAAACTATCGAATTTTCGTTAAATTCAACAACAGAAAATTTTTGTTTCATCAATTTGAAAAAAAAAAAGGAAAAACCAATAAACAAAAAATGATCGATTCTCGTGAATATGGTTTTTGGTGAACGGGAGAGGCTCTCCCCCTCTCCCCCTCTCCCGAGGATCGGGAGGGAGAGGGGGGAGGTTTGAGAGAGGGATCCTGGAAGGATCGCGTTCGCGGCGAGAGAGAGCTTTGGCAAGGTTGTGTGTTCCGTATTGATCGGGACAGTGCACGCCGCTCACTCGACCGGCCTCGCCAGCAACCCCCGCCAATGGTGGCGACGGCGGCACCGGCAGCGCGCGCGACCGTCCTCTCTCCACGGCTGTACCTACTTGCAAGCTGCTCGACGCCACCAGCGGCAGCGACCCAACGGACGGAGTCGGCAGTAGTCGATAGAAACAGCAACATTGAGGAATCACCGGCTAAGCAAGATAATAAACGTCAGCAGATATCGGGAGGGTGGGCTTCCATGCTTCGAACGATAAATTGATGAGAGGGAAGTTACCTCGAGCTAGGATCGTAGGCTACAGTTATCTTGTGGCTTTTTCCACCCGATGAATTTTTTAGCATCTCTGGACCTTGTTCCCCGGGTAGACATTTTTTGTGTTGCACCAACACCTGTTCAAGACTTAACCAGGACCTGATTGGAAACTGACTAGGAACTGGCTTGGACGCGACTAGGAACTGATTCGGACCTGACCAGGAACTGACTAGGAGCTGGCCAAGACCTAACTAGAAACTGATTAAGACCTGGCCAGGAACAGACTAGGATCTGACCAGGAACTGGCTACGATCGGACCAAAACCTAACTAGAAACTGATTAAGACTTGGCCGGGACCAGACGAGGATCTGACTAGGAACTGGCTAGTACCTGACTAGGATCCGATCAAGACTGACTGAGATCTAACCAGGACCTGACTGGGATCTGACCAGGACCTGACTATGACCTGATTAGGATTTGACCAGGAGCTGACTAGGACCTGACCAGGTTCTGACCAGGAGCTGACTAGGGTCTGACCAGGTTCTCGAAAGGTGCCGATATAACACTCCAAACCTACCATGGACCGGCTAAGTCCAGCCAGCAGGAAAACGTTTTCAAATAACGTTTTCCTGCTGGCTGGATTGAGCAACTTTCCCTAATACATCTGATCCCTGGGACGAAAAGAATATAACCGTTCGTTTATTCGCCTCCAGCTCCGTTCATCCTGATTCGACTACTAACGCCATCGAGCAGGAGCTGAGCCACTCCTGTAAAACCTTCCGGCGAATCAATATATTGCGTACATTCAACCTGACGTTCGTGTGGAAAAAAGGTTAAATGAAATCACGTTTCGTGACCCCTCCAGCCCCTCCAATCATCCGAGAATATCGAGGCCGTTTCACAGTCCGGGGTCGCTAATGCCCCGTGAATTTATTTTTCTTTCATTTTTTTCAGAACTTTGTGGAACGCGGCTTCGGGGGTTAATCGTAAAAATGTTTTGTTTACAGATTGTCAATTTGTTGCTAACTACAGGCCGCGCACTTACTTTCAGTTACTACTCACTCTACTACTGTACACACGGGGGAGGGGTGGGGGGACGGCGTCGGCGCCTCTTCCTCTCCTCGTGCGCAAGTACGACCACTCGGGATCGGTCGCTCGATTATTCGCTTTCTGGGTCATACGGGGAGTGCCTCACCCGCGTTTCGGTTCACGCCGCCTAGCTGCTTTTGCGGCTCCTGACTGCCTGGTATCTTCCTCTTTCTTTTTCTTTAAATCCTATATATTTTGTGTATGTATATATATATACATATATATATGTATATCTAATTTACCCGGTTTCTCGTTTGGGAACTTCGGGTTGATACGGGCTCGTCCACATAACCCACCGCACTTCGCTCCACCCTTTTCCGACATTTAAATAGACGCGAGTATACAACCGCGGACGCGTCTACGCGATGTCGACTTTATCACTCCGCGGACTTCCGGAAGACATGAAAAATTTTCGAGAACGTTGCATTTTTTTTTCTCCACGAATTCCAGGCTGTTATCTTTGACCGAGTACGGACACTGCGCGAGAAACTCCATTTTTTTTTTTTCTTTAACGATCCCCTTCGCGCCACCCAACGCCATAACGTGCACGCAAAGATGACTCATCCCTTGTGCATTCCGTCCATACTTTATACATTCGTTCCCTCGCTGGGATTGGCATTAACCACGCCCATTTCTCAGACCTGACGATCCCCGTTGGAGATTATTGGTATTTTTTTTTCAATCCATCCGTTTGATACTTGCGGTCGGGAATAATTGGGGAAAACACGTTGGAAGGTGCGAGATCGATTGGAGCCCTTTTTTTTTACTGAGGCCCGAAGAAACGACGATTACAGCTCGGGCACAGTTTCGTGTCGGAGGCGCGAGGAATAAGGGAATTAAGAATGGAGGGACAAAGAAGATGAGAGACGGGCTGTTTTCTACATACGATAGTGATTCGTATGGCCTCTCGTTTCCTCTACGAGTCCATATACATGTACACTGCACGTAATGGCGTAGGCTCGATTCTCCCGAGCCTACCTCGTAATCCTCACTTGACCTCACGGCGGTTTCGTCCCGACAGAGTACTCTTTACTCCATCTCACTTTCGCCCCTTCACCCCCTCGAGCCGCCGAGCTCTCTTCCACTCTTTCACCCTCTTTATCCTTATTATATGTTCAAAGAGAGCGGAGCGAAGATTTTCTCGTCGAACCTTATTCACGCGAGTTAAAAAAAATTATTTTATTTTCTGCAATTTATTATCGATCCACCCCGGACATATTTCGCGAATCGTTGAGCGAGAACACATTTCCATTTTTCGTCAGAAATCCGAAGGTAATACTTTTTTTTATTTCGGATTAAAAATTCGGAATTAAAAGCGATTACAAAAATCGCTTTTGATGATTTAGATTTTTTCAGTTATTACAGCTGAATAAGTGGGGTTTACAAGGGAATTATTTTCGTGGTATTGTGTCGCGATGGAATGGGGTTCGTAATTTTGAACGGAAATTGAAGATGTATCTTTTTTAATGGCTTTAAAATAGCAGCAATGTGGCGAATAAGTGGGGTTTACAAGGGAATTATTTTCGTGATATCGTGTCGCGATGGAATGGGGTTCATAATTTTGAATGGAAATTGAAGATGTTTATTTTTTAATGCCTTTAAAATAGCGGCAATGTGGCCAATAAGTGGGGTTTATAAGGGAATTATTTTCATGATATTATGTCGCGATGGAATGGGGTTCGTAATTTTGAATGGAAATTGAAGATGTTTCTTTTTTAATGCCTTTAAAATAGGGGCAATGTGGCGAATACGGTAGGTCAGGCATTAGAGAGCAAAAAAAGTGGATATCGCTCGATAGAGTCAGACAATTGCATGTTGGACGGTGTCCGTCGAAGCATGCTGTATAGAGTGGCGATAGGATCAATTGAATTCCACGTCCAGTCGTATCGGCACCACAGGCCTCGGATACACGGTAGTGTCTCCCGCGAAGCAGAGATATGCTCCTCGGGGACATTGGATCGTGGCCTATTTGGCTAGCGTCTCGTCCGTTAAACTCGGGATTTTGGTACGTACACCGAACAGCGCGTATCACTGGCGGTACACGGAGAAAACTATCGATTCGCTGTATATACGCTATGCGGCATCGTTCGGTCGACACCCAATTGCAGTAAAAAAAATAAAATAAAAATAAAATATAGGTTAGTGACATTCTTTTGGTACACAGGCCGGAGATAAATTCAACGTTCGTTCCGTCGTGTTGCCGTCGAGGCATATTTGTTGATAATGCAAATTGTAACAAAAAAAAATTATCTGTTTTTTTTTATCTATAGAGCGGAAATAAATTTAATGTTAAAAAATGTAAAACACAAAATTGTTTAGACGCGTTTTTTTAATCCACTGGGCGGAAAAGACCTCAACATTTGTTTCGTCATATTGCCGTCGAGGTATTGTTGTTGATAAGAAAAAATATACCAAAAAATTTATTAATCTCGTTTTTTTTATCCACGGAGCGGAAATAAATTTATTATTAAAAAATTAAAGAAAAAGAGTTTAGTCGCGTTTTTTGTTGCCACTGGACGGAATTGAGTTCAACATCCGTTTCGTCATAATGCCATCGAGGCGTTATTGTTGATAATGACAGGAAAAAAAATAGTTTTGCCGTGTTTTCCTTAGCCACAGGCCGGCAATAAATTTAACATATTTTTCGTCATATTAACATCGAGGCATTATTGTTGATGATAAAGAAATAATAAAAACTTGATTAAACGAAAAAATAAAAATTGTTGTTAATTGTACCTGCTATTCGTGGCTTGCGTCGCTACTGCATCTTATCCCCGAGCTGCTCCTTGGATAGTCTGCAGATATTTCCGTTGCTTCGCGAAGCATGCGAAGGAGGTTTATCGAAGATTCCGTCCGAAGATACGCTCGAGGCGATTTAACACCGGCGCGGATCAATTCTGTAACATGATTTTAAAAAAATTGGTTTGAATAGAAATGTTCGTCTCGTTGCAACGAATGCACGATGCGTTAATTAATAAAAGTCCTCCGCGAGGGCTGCGCAAGTAACGAAGCGTATGCTAACGAAACTGATTAGCGACCCAACGAGGAAGAAACTCTTCGGGTGCAGTGACCCGAAGTGCTTCGAGTATCGGAATTAAACGTCACTCAATTACAAGCTCGCAAACATTTTCTTTTCTTAGCCGGTAAATAAAAGTTTCGCACTTTCACCAACCATTCTTTGTCAGCAAAGGTCCACCATTTTCTTTTTCTCATTAATTTGATAACTTTCCGTTCGTCGACGAAAAGTGTTTTTAAATTAATTAAAAAAAACATTGTGGAGTTTTGTGAATCAAAAATGTTTGTTAAATGTGCAAACTTCTCTACCGTGTACTTTGAGTTGTAGCTTTTATTTGTTAATTTTTTTTTACTCTGTAAATGAAGGTTTCGCACTTTTACCAGCCATTCTTTGTCAGGAACGGTCCACCATTTTCTTTTTTTCATTAATTTGATAACTTTTCGTTCGTCGAAGACAAGTATTTTTAAATAAATAAAAAAAACCTTGTGGAGTTTTGTGAACCAACAATTTTTGTTAAATGTGCAAACTTCTCTACCGTGTACTTTGAGTTTGACACTTTCACCAATCATTCTTCGTCCGCACAACTCCGTTATTTTATTTTTTTCATTAATTTTATAATTTTTCGTTCGTCATCGAAAAGTACTTTTAAATAAAAATAAAAACTATTGTGGCATTTTGTGGGCAAGAAATGTTTGTTGAATGTGCAAACTTTTGGACCGTGTGCTTTGGGCTAGTAGTATTTTTTTTTTCTAGTATTTTTTTTGTTCAGACCAATTAGTCAGATCGATGTACCCAGGGAATATGTTTGTCGAAGAAGATAAGCTGTGGTATATCCGGGCCGTGTGCCTAAATGCCTGTCCGGACAAAGGAACTCGAGTGTCCGTCCGATAGAGGGTGAAGCGGTGGCGACAAGGGAGTCGTGGTATTTGTGTGAAGCGTTACACTACCTATAAGTACGAGGTCGAGAGCCGTCAAGGGTCGAACACCCCTCCGTATAGTCGTTCTCTTGTCTACAAACTGCCTCACAAAAAAAAATAAGGAAAAAAAACTAAGAAAAAAAAAGTATCCGCACAGACAATGTTAAAGAGTCTCCGGAAAATGAGAAAATAACGGAAGCTGGGAGCGTCTGGAAGCTCCGTAGAAGCGTTGATATCAATGAAATACCGACGCCTTCACGATAACGTCATTATTACGCTAAATTCCTTAAAAAAAAAATGAAAATTCTCTGCGCGATGATATCAGAAGTGGAAGGTTGAGAATGTGCCCCAGGTAAGTGAGTCACGAATACACCGTACCTACATGTTAAAATAATCCTTCGGGGTATTTCCATGATGCATTGATCTGAAGAACGTCTTTGTTTTTTTAATATTCTTTTCCATCTCCCTTCAATGAAACAATTACGAAATTAAATGAAACATGTTCGAACAACGTTTATCATTACTGACCATAATTGTGGGTGGTCCATTCCGCCCCTCTTTCCAGCCTCGAAGTATCCAATTCACGATATCGCCCAACGAATTCCCAACAAATTATATCGCAGCAAAAATCAAACTAACAAACCTAAACACCGAACGATAAAGAAGTATCGAATGCGATAAAAGACCTCTTTTCCCAAAGGGCGGTCCATTTCGCCCCTCTCTTCAGCCTCGAACTATCCGACCCACGATATCGCCCAACGAATTCCCAACTAATTGTATCGCAGCAAAAATCAAACTAACAAACCTAAACACCGGACGATAAAGAAGTATCGAATGCGATAAAAGACCTCTTTTCCCAAAGGGCGGTCCATTTTGCCCCTCTTTCCAGCCTCGAAGTATCCAATTCACGATATCGCCCAACGAATTCCCAACAAATTGTATCGCCAACAAAAATCGAACCCCAACACCGGAAGATGAAGTATCGAATGCGGTAAAACACCTCTTATCCCAAAGGGTGGTCCATTTCGCCCCTCTCCCCAGCCTCGAAGTATCCAATTCACGATATCGCCCAACTAACTCCCAACTAATTCTATCGCAACAAAAACCGAGTCGTAACGACCCTAACACCGGAAAAGATGAAGAAGTATCGAATGAGGTTTCGGAGGCGCAAGGTTAGTGAACGGAAGCTAGTATGTAACCAATCGATCGTCTCTAAACGTCTCGGGTGTTTATTTTCCCTGAGATATATGATCCTCATGGTTTCTCTGGCGAAAGAGGAACCGAGGGGGGGGGGGGGGGGGGGGGGGGGGGGTGTTGAGTTTGAAAAGACGGAGGTTACGACGACGCTTCCCTCGTTATCGAGTAGAGGATCTTCCCACTCTCTCGGGCGAGCTTTCGCAAACCCTCGTCGTGTATACTGTGTACGAGGGAAAGAGCCCGCCGGGCTGATCTCCTGAGACGTTTGCGGAAGAGCTGGGCCGGCAAGGGCGACGTCATAGAACAAATACACTTCGGGCTGTACAGGATGTACTGCGACGTGTACGAAACTTATATACACTCCGCGGAGTAAAATCCCGATGGCGCAAAATAGTTCGCCGGAGTAACGGAGAATTTTCACGAATTTATACTTCGTTTCGGGCGCCTGGGCGGAAGCCGGGTGGAGACTGCAGTTCGGGAATTAAATTGAAAACTCGACGGGGAGAGGACCAACGAGGCGACACGCGATATTAACGTCTCCCGAAAGTCTCGGAATACTCGTGTATCCGAGACGGTGTTTTCGGAGCTGTTCTCGAGAGCGGGGGAGGGGGGGCAAAAAGGAAACACCGGGGCGAAACGGTCTTCTGTTTTAGTTGAGACTTTTCTTCTTTAGGTGAATAGGGTAAAAGTAGTGAATATGGCCTACGTCGGTAAACACGTAAATCAATGATATCTGGCCCGGTCCATATTCCCTACTTTTAGGCTATAGTCCGTTTTGAACCCATCTCTACCTCTGGACGGTAAATAAAGTCTGTAGGCTTAACGAACAGTTTTCTTGTTTACCAAGTTTTTGTCAACTTTGAAAGGTTTTATTTTTATTATGAACTATAGTGAAAAAATTTATAGAAAAATGGTCGATCATTTGTGAATATGAAAAGTGTTTGTTGGAGGCAAACATTTATTTTTATCATGAAAGGCACGAAGTTCACGATATTCCGAAAATGTTCGACAGTTTCTATGTTAAATACGTGGACTTCCGGCATTTAAAAACTTATTTTAAAAAAATTCATTATAATAATTTTAAAAAATGGTGAACCATTTGCGAATAGGAAAAGTGTTTGTGGGCGAAATTTTTATGTTACGAAGGTGCAAAAAAATGTCTGTAAAAAATTCTAAATTTAATAATAAAAAAAAAACAATGGTGGACCACTTGTGAATTTTTGTTACTAAAAAAATGTATTTAGAAAATTCTAAATTTAATAATAAAAAAGAACCAGAACTACCAGACCACTCGTGAATAAGAGAAGTGTTTGTGGGGTGCAACGTTTTTTTTTTTTACTGAAGTGCACGAGGTTCGCGGTATTCCGAAAATGTTCGACAGTTTCTACGTTAAATACGTCGGCTCGCGGTGTTGGGTGCGTGCGCGATCCGCGAATGACGTAACGCTCGATCGGAGAGGCTGCGGTGCGACGTGGCAACGTCAGCAGCGGCAGCAGCAAGTATAGCGGAGTATAGTACAAGAGTTAAGGTATATAACCATCGAGAGCAGCCGTGTCTCGAGCTTGCCAAGAAACTGCCGGTGCTCTATGCCAGCGCCTCGTCTAGGCGACGCCCAAATTAAATGCGTAGGGTATACCGGGTGTACGAAAATATATAAGTTCGTCCTCGGTACGAGAACGCGCGCTGGAGGGAGAGCCCGAGCGGTCGAGACTTCGGCCAGGAATCTAGGAAATATATTAGTTCGAAACAATAAACTCGCTTCGACATTCTCCTAAAAATTTATTATATTTTTTATTTATTTTTTTACCTCTTTCTTATCGCTTTTTTCGTCGCGTTCCCGAAGTTTCGAGAGGAACACGACCAGCTGCGGGTAAACTTTGACCCGGATCAGAAAATATTGTCAAACCGTTTCGCGAAAAAATCTCCGATATTCGGACGGTGAAGAATAAAATCGTTTACCCATTTAGCAGAAACTTTTTTGTCCAGAAACGTCAACAATTTTTAGTCACTTTGATCTCACAATTATTGTCTTGTTGAAATTGTGGTATTCGTTGGAAAAAACTTTAAAAAATTGTAACATTAAGGAGAATAACAAATGTTTGTTGAGTGTACAAACTTTGTGGATTTCGTTTTCGCTTTACTGCCTATGATTTGTGTATATCTATACTTGCACGCGACTTGAAAAATATATAAATTTCTCCGAATAATTGCGACGCTGGAGTGAATAGAAAAAAATAAAAACTCTCGTCCGTCGACCCAGGGTCATTGGACGATGGGACGAAAAAAAAGATTCGTCGTCGCTTGTGGCACGCAAGATTAGCGCTCGGCGGTTCGATCGAGGAGCAAACATCCACAATTTTTGTTCTCATTAATCTCGCAATTCCTATCTTTTTAAAAATACGGTTCCGCGAAAAACAGACATTGTAAAAATAACGCGAAAAAATAAATGCTAAAAATGAATCTTTGATAAGCGTACAAACCATGTTTAAGATTCTATTTAACTGCCTCCGACCTAAATAAACTGGTATTTAAATAAACTAAATAAAATGATGATACTTCTTGAAAAAAAATAATTGTAAAATTAACGAGAAAAAATACATGTGAAAAATTAATGTCTGTTAAACGTACAAGTCGTGCCGATGTTCTTCTCTTATTTACTGCCTCTGAATTAATTATATCTATACATATACAAATTTCTCCGAGTCATTGCGAAACTCGCGTGGATGGAAAAAAAAATTCTCGTCTGTCGAACGAGGTTCGTTGGTCGCGTCGATGCGACTAGAAAAATATTCGTCGTCGCCAGAGGCACGCAGGATTAGCGCTCGCTGGTTGGATCGAGTACATACTGTGCATGCTCGCGTTTCGCCGATCTCCGCGTGCCTCGCTCGACCCAGGTGACTCCACCTCTCTCGGTACGCGGTGTGTCTCATTTTCCGCACGCGTCGGACGATCCTCACTCCTCTTTCGGACCTCCTCGACGATAATAACGATAACGAGGTAGCCGAGACACCGCGGACACCTTTTATCCATGCCCGCCTATGCTACACCCACGACCGCAACCGAGCCATGGCCAAGGGAACCAATTCATTTCCGCACGCTCCCCGGCTTTCTCGGCCGACTCGTCCCTCCTGCCGTAACAAACTCGTTCATCAAACCGCGCTATATAAATTACCGAAAATCAACTTTTTCATATTTTGACTTTCGTTTTGTTATTTTTGGCAACATTTTTTCGAGAATGGAATATTTGGTTTTTCCAAAGAAAATTAACTTTTTGGGACATTTTTTTATTTTGTTCAATTATTTTTGAAAAATAAAATATTTGTTTTTTCCGATTTCCGGTCAGCGAAAATGAACTTTTTGGTATATTGGAATTTTTATTTTTAGTGACATTCTTTCGGCAATAAGAATTTTGCTTTTTCAAATTTTCAGATAACTCGGATGATGGAATTGATTATTAGGAATTTTGTATTTATATTTTTTGAGTCGACTTAAAGTTGCGGACTCATATTGGATGGTCAATTTTGCCCCGGTCTTCGCTGCCCGAGTGTTTGGAGACAAGAAAACAAATTATAATAAAAAATAAGGCGTTTCTCGCGAACCTCCCTCAGTCACGTCCCTAATACTCAGCTGTTATTTCCTCATCGCATTCTCTCGTAAAAGCGGTTTATTTCAGAACCGCACGGCGCTCACTGCGCACGTGAGTCTTTTACAAGCCGACGGCTGTTTTATTCCTGGGCCTCGTGTCACCCCTCGAGTTGTATTTATTATTATCGCGTTTTTTAATACGGACGTACCAAACGTGTTAGCGAAGTACTCTTTGTGTTCCACCACCGCCTCAAGAATTACTCCGATAAGCGGAGCCTTGCGCAGTCAAGGCAAAAAATATCGTAGATAAGAAACGGCATTTAATGCATCCGGGTGTTAATTGATAATTAAGTTGGTCCGATTAAAATATCATAATTATAACGCCCGAAGAACCCCGGTATTGTTTTATGTCTTTCGTACCGGTGAGCTTCTCTTGCGCTAGAAAACAAAAAGAAGTTAATTGACTCGGTGAATTTAATGCAGAGGATAGTGGGGCAATACGGACCAGCATTGTCCACTGAAAATAATACGATTTCTGCAGCGAAAGAAAAATGCACCCATTATTTCCCC
This sequence comes from Amblyteles armatorius, assembly GCA_933228735.2. Taxonomy (NCBI): domain Eukaryota; kingdom Metazoa; phylum Arthropoda; class Insecta; order Hymenoptera; family Ichneumonidae; genus Amblyteles; species Amblyteles armatorius. Next base: position 1,783,185 of record OW121688.1, on the reverse strand, counting down.
GCTCTCCACCCCAGTAATGACGTTTCAGAAGTCGATCATATGCGGGACACCGTGGGAGCTTTACGTGGGCGTTCAACACCTCCAGATATAAGAAGGTGCATAAAATATTTAAAAAAACAGTATTGCTATTGTTGTGATTTATATTAAAGTGTCAATTTTACCACTGATTTTCTCTATCGCTATCAAAGAAAAATCCTGATTGACTCGGTAAATTGAACCCGGAGGAGAGTGGGGCAAAACGGACCCGTGTCTTCCATCGAAAATAATACGATTTTTACGTTCCGCGAAGGAAAAACTGGTACAAATAGTCCATTTTGCCCTGCTCTCCTCTCCATTGATGAAGATTCATGGATCAATCATGTGGAACATCGTGGGAGGTTTACGTAGGCGTTCAGGACTTTTAGAAATGAAAAGGTACGCAGTATATAATTTTAAAAAAATGTTTACATTATATATTGTGAAATATATGAAAGTAGCAACTTTTATCTCCACAAGCCGAATCGCCGAGCTTCGACTATCGAGATTGGATAAGTGTGTCTGGATCTTCTTTATCGCTATTGAAAAAAAAAAACATACTTGACTCGGTGAATTCAACGCGAAGGGGAGTGTGGCAAAACCGACCGGTGTCTTCCGTCAAAAATAATACGGTTTTTGCGTCCGGTGAAAGAAAAATTAGGCATTCAGGTTTTCCAGAAATAAAAAGATACATTTAGTTATAGTATATAATAAAAAAAGGTATGAAAAAAACGATATCCCTATTGTTGTGAAATATATAAAAGTAGCAATTTTTATCTCCAGGAACCGAATCGCCTAGCTTCTATTATACTAGATTTGAAAAGTGTGTGTGTATCTTCTCTTACGCTATAGAAAAGAAAACAAATCAACTCGGTCAATTTAACGCAGATGGAGCGGAGTGGGGCAAAATGGACCAATGTCCTCCATCGAAAATAATACGGTTTTTGCGTCCGGTGAAAAAAAGTAGGCATTAACGTTTCCCAGAAATAAAAAGATACATTTAATTATAGTATATAATAAAAAAAGATATAAAAATAAACGATATCCCTATTGTTGCGAAATATATAAAAGTAGCAATTTTTATCTCCAGGAACCGAATCGCCTAGCTTCTATTATACTAGATTCGAAAAGTGTGTGTGCATCTTCTCTTACGCTATAGAAAAGAAAACAAATCAACTCCGTCAATTTAACGCAGACGGAGCGGAGTGGGGCGAAATGGACCAATGTCCTCCATCGAAAATAATACGGTTTTTGCGCCCGGTGAAAAAAGTAGGCATTAACGTTTTCCAGAAATAAAAAGATACATTTAGTTATAGTATATAATAAAAAAACATATGAAAAAAAAACGATGTCCCTATTGTTGCGAAATATATAAAAGTAGCAATTTCTATCTCCAGGAACCGAATCGCCGAGGTTCTATTATACTAGATTGGAAAAGTGTGTGTATAGTCTGAGCTCAGGGACACTCGAGTCTGTCCACTTGACCGGTACAATTCGCTCTCCGCCCGATGAGTAATCGACTACAGCCGTCGGTAGTGGGTCGTCTCGACGTCGAACGCTCTCCCGGGCGCGTTATCTCGAGGTACTAAAACGTCGGGCGTTGCTCGAGTGGACCGCGGTACCGCATCCGGTATCGGAATCTCCTTCTCGCTTGGGTCGAATCCTCTCACGTGTAACTCGGCTGCTCGTAACGGAGAAACTCCACTACCGGCGAAATTACAACAGTTGCATCGACGAGTCGGCGAACCGCGCCCGGAGGAATAATTTTTATCGTTGTTGCGAAGTTGCGCGACACCAGTCGGGGCAAAACGGACAGGTCTGACAGGTCCGTGTTTACTTAAAAAAAAAGGATTCAGTAAAAAATTGAACTGACGGATGGTCCGTTTTTTTAGCCTCTCCAACTGCTGTGATTAATTTTATTCGAAAATTTTGTGGTGGTCCGTTCTGCCCCGTACCCGTTGACGAGATTTATCTCGAGTAACCATTATTCCGAGCATCCGGGGAAAATGGAACTGTCTCTTTTTTTAGCCTTTCGAACTGCTGTGAATAATTTTATTCGAAAAAAATGTTGTAATAGTCAATTTTTCCCCGTGCCCGCTGACGAAATTTATCTCGAGTAACCATTATCCCGAGCATCCGAGGAAAACGGAAGTGACGGACTTCCCATTTTTTAGCCTTTCCATTTTTAGCGCTGCTGTGATTAATTTTATTCGAAAAATATGTTATGGTCCATTTTGCCTCGTATCCGCTGACTAGATTTATCTCGAAGACGAGACCTTTTTTTTTATCATTCGCGAAGCTGTCTTCGCAATCTCTAATCTTGGATTATCGATTCTGCGGTTATAGTATAGTTATACACGATACGGGGTGTAATGCGCATGTGTGTGTGTATTTATATATAGCGAACACGTGCTATCCGCTCGAAGTGTATCGCCGTTAATAAAATACGTGGGAGATAAGCAGAGCCTATTATGGATTGGCCTGGTCGGCCGTCGCGGTACGTTCTCGTGCTTTGAAAAGTCCACCTTGATTAGAGGGGCTCAAGGGTAGAACGGTGGAGGAAACGGCCGCCACAGAAGCCGAAGCAGCTGTAGCCGAAGCTCAGAGTTCGGCAAGAGCCCCGTGTCGTTTAATGATTAATACACCTTATCCGCCCGGCTCCGTGCAGCCCGATTCAGGTCAGCGCTGGGATTACAATTTTTTTTTTAAACCGTCCGCTATAACGAGCGTACCGCGTTGCGTCTACCGAATTCGCTCCCCTCGACACTATTATATAGCAAATTATTTTAAATAATGGACTTTATCGTTGGACCAAATCCGCTCCGATAATATACGGACCAGAAACAGATGCCAAGATTTTTTATATGCGAATGTATTGACCCTTCGAGAGGCCTCATTTCTTTTAAAAAAGGAAAAAGATTCTCAACCGTTCGATAATTTATCGAAAAATGTTTGAAAAAAAGTGTTCGCGTTTAAAAAGATTAGACTTTTTTCTGGTATCAGAGCCGAATTTGGAAGAATGTGCAGTAAAATCTTATTCGGAGAAGCCGAGCAGGGAAACATGGGACACTGGGGCAAAACGGCACAGAAAATCCGAACGTATCGATGGGGCCAGAATTGGACATCCAACAATTATTGGAAAATTGCTTATTCCCACTTATTCCCAATTATTGGAAAATTGCTTATAGTCCCACTGTTCCGTCTCGCCCCTCTCTGCCCTATCACTGTTCCTTAATTTTTTCTATAATTTTTCGATCGGAAAGACATTTTGTTTCCTGCCCATACGTAGAAAAGGAAGCAAAGCGAACCATTTGGGACCATTTTATCTCCCCTCAACAGTCGGTAAAAAAAACAGCCTGTTTTACCCCTCCTCCCTGCGAAATATCCAGATGTTATTCGGCATTATAAATTCCCCCTCTCCATCGATAGATATAGCGTATATATTAATAGCCCCGACGGAATTATATATATAATTTTTGTTGTACGCTACAGTACAGGGATATTAAATAATACACCGGCTGTACAGACGCACGGGTAATGTAGGCATTTATTTATAAACCCGGGACTGTAGCGCTCGTCGAGGTGCGCATGCGCGCTTTTTCCAGAAGTAATGACGCGAGCTAAGCTACTAAAACAATTTCACCGTCCAGCATAGCGCGTGCCTCGCGTGTGTTGGAGATTCGAGCCACGAACCGGAGGGATGATACACGGGCGGTACAACAGCCTCCTGTATAATATATACTGTGCGTACGACGGCGTGTTATTATCGACAGGATATTTCGATGGCCCGTGTAGTCGTAGGACCGAACCATTGTTTATGTACGGTAAACCGGAGAATCGATTTATCGTTCCGAGCTAATTTATTCGCGGTTCGATGGTATTCGCACTTGGCGGCGTTTCTGAGAGAGCCAGACGTTAATACGGGCTCCCGCATGTGGCGAACGTTTTTAACGCGCGACTGATGTGTCTACGGTCGTAAATATTTCGGGACGTACGACAAAAGTTGGAATCGTTTCGCGTGGGAAAAACTTAGCTCGGACATCCAGAAAATTAATTCTTTCACGGTTGCCCGGCAAATTAATATTTTGTTGAATTAAATTAATGTTTATTTAATCGAAATAAATGAATTGAATGGATAAAATATAAATGGGTTTTAAATTCAATCCATATTTATTCGAATTGGATAAAAATTCATTCGCAAAAAATCCGTCAAGTAAATAATTTGTATGGACGAAGAGGCGATGAATATTTATTTGAATTAAATAGACTTTTATTCGAAATAAATGAAAAAATTGTTTGCGGCAAAATTTGTTAACGAAATAATTTTTATGGACGAAGAGAAGGTGATGATCGGGCGTGGAACGAGTCCGGGGTGTAAACTGGACCGCAGCAACCAAGCCAATGCGCGTCCGTGAGCGCGGAGGCGTCAGCGAGGTGTAATTGCATTAATGAAATTCGACGGGTGAGCGGTCGCTCGGCTAGTCAATCTTGCGCGGTCAAAATTCGATCAAAACCGCGAGAACGTGGAAATGTTCTCGGATTAAACGTGTAAAAATTTGTATGCACTTTGTTTTTTATCGCAACCTGATAAATGTCTGTCTGCGTTGATTACCGTGTATTTTCATGCGATAAAAGTGACAAATATCGTCGGTTTGCGGGGCACATCAGGGTGTTCCATATTCACCACTTTTCCTTATCGAATTTTTTCATTTGATTTTTATGCGATAAAAGTGACGAATATAGTCGATTTGCGTGCGAATCAGGGTGGTCCATATTCACCACTTTTTCCCTATCGGATTTTTTTTGCTTTATTTTTATTTTCGTTATTCACGCTTTCGTACCAAAGATGGAACATGTTCCACCCGTTTGTTCGACGATTATTATCACCGCGAATAAAAAGTTGGCGCGTTTCGTGCGCAAGTGAGAAAACGCGGATTTTCCGTACCGCAATATTATAGAATTTATTCGAAACATCGTGTACTCGTTCGCGGCTCGTTCCTAGCCTGTAACGTCCCACACGTGCCGACAGTAAAAATAGCGAGAAAAGAATGCAGACTCGAACGAAACGAGCTTTCGTGCGAGAGCCCGTTGAGCGTGCGCGGCTCGCGAGAGTGAATCGCGCTTCTCGGAGTGTGCGGCACAGCGCTAGAAGGCGATTCCGCCGCGGCATTCTATCTTCTGTCCGCCAATGTGTTCTCTCGGACCGCAAGGTCCACGATGCTCCGACACGGCTGCCGCAAATTCTTCCTCGACGCCGCTCCAGTGATGAAATTCTTCGGCATCTATTTATTTTATATTTAATTTCCTAACTATCTTTTAAAAATTGGTTTCTTTGAATCTGAGGGAAAGTGAATTTTCTTTGACCGAGTCGAACAAACTGGTGATTCATTTTTTTTTAAATTTTTTAGTTTCGATGCTCCTCCGGTGATGAAATTCTTCGGTATTTATTTATTTTTTAATTACGTGTTTAAAACGAATTTATGCGACTTCGGAGAAAAATTGAATTTTCTGACATTGAAGGAGGTGTGGATAAAATTAGTGATTCATTTTTTAATTAATTCTTGTTCTCTTTCCACTCCTGTAGTGTTGCAGCTGTATAATGTATGTACATATATATGTATATACATTTAATATATGATGGGGTAAAAAATTACCGTTTTAATCATTTCCCTGCGACCTACGGCTGACCGTACGTTTATACCTTTTCCTCTCGCACGGTTAAAAACCCTTTCAGCGTCGAACAGCGATCCACGGCTCGAGCTTTTATTTATAGTTTCTCTCCTGTCTCTCTACGCTGTCTGTGTGCTCGCTGGCTGGTGCACCCATGTGTGTCGCCGCACCGAACGTCGCCCACAGAGCCGAGCGGCACGTACAGCACGTCAGAACTACGTTGACCACCCAAAAGTGTAATTTCACCGACAATTTCGCGGTTCGCGATGGACGGACGAGAGATACAAAATCGCGAGTGTCTCGCCCAACGGGATCTCGAGATGCGTGCGTAACTCGAGGTTTATCTCGCGTTAATGTCCCGAGATAAATTTCGGTCGGTTAAGTGAGCAAAATTATTCCCGGCCGAATTGCAGATTTCGACCTATCGCGAGATAATTAATAAATAATTGGAAGGTAGATTAATTATTTTCTTTAATACAATTTTTTTATGTATTTATTTTTTTACCGTGTCAAATATTTCAAACTACACTCAACAGATTAATAATTGGAAGGTAGATTTATTACTTTTTTTTGTACAATTTTTTAATCTTTATATTTTTCACCGGGTCAAATAATTCAATCTATCGCGAGCAGATTAATAATCGGGACGCAGTTTTATTTATTTTTTTTGAATGTAGTTCAAACGTGTATTTTTTTTTCAAGAAAAAGTTTCGGGGCGATAAACCCTTCGCGGATGTGTACACGTTCGATGTACAACGCGGGCCAGTCAGTAATTTCCACGGCTTTGCCGGAGTCGAGTTATTTCGCCGGCTTTGCGGTGAAGGAAAGCTTTGACCTCGTTTCATTGTGGCCCGATGGGAGAGAGAGAAACAGCGGGAGAGCACGGCGCGCTCGTCGAGGCGTCGGTGTTGCTGTAGTACACACACGGAGAACACCCGACCGAGCGACTATCTCGAGTCGGAACTATAGTCGCAAGTTGCATGTGCATGGATAGATAGCGACGGAACGGAGAGAGAAAACTCTCTCGTACAAGCCCCTCCTGCTGGGCTCCGATAGGAGTTCTCACTCGGGACCCAATGCGCTATCCACCTGATACAACGTTATGGAGAGGGGGGGGGGAAGGGGGGGGGGCAAAATGAACCAGCTGTTGGGATGAGTCAAAACAAAAAAAAGCCATTAAATTTTTGATAATTATTCCTCGGATTTGAGAAAAATGGCCATTTGGGGCGAAATAAAGTACCTCTTAAGGGCACCGTCGCCGAGATAACTGGGATTATATAATTTGAGCGGATTTAAGGGATGTTGAATCCTGTATGCGCATTAGGGAAGAGCAGGTCAAAATGGACCCGGCCCGTCCCGTATTTGGTACCCAATGGTCCGTTTTGCCCCGGTTTGCCCTATGTTCAGCGATCTCATGCTTAGTCCGCTTTTCTGAGTGCTTAGATTAATTTTGCTGACAATTTTTTTCGTAGGCCATCTTGCCCATGCCTGTGGCGTGCAGCCTTACCCATTTTGCCCTGGCCTTTCCTGTCCCTCGTTCTACCCAAATTTGTACCACCTAACTAATTTTTCGGAATTTGAATTTAATTTTTCAAAAAATTTTGTCGTGTGCCATTTCGCCCTGCTTTACGGTATCCTCCGGCTCTCTAAGGTTTGCGGCTTCGTTCCCTTCGATCTTTCCAGTTATCCCCTTCTGGTCAAATTTCTACTGCCCAGCAAATTTTTCAGATGTTTCAATTAATGTTTCATCAAATTTTGTCGTGTGCCATTTTGCCCCAATCTACAGTGTCTTCCGGTCGACTAAACTTCGTAACTCGCGTCCCATTCTCTTCGATCTTTCGAGTTCTTCCGGTCCCGTCGACGTGTACATTTTAATGCGACCGGGCAAAGCCAAGAGTGGAGTATAAATGACTCATTATGCAAGATAAATACGGTAGGACGAGGAGATGCGATAGCAAGAGCAAAGCTCGAGGGACGCTGCGATTGTCTGAGTCTCTAGCGCCCGAGAGCTTCTAAAACTCTTCCTCCCCCCCCTCTCGCCCATCAACTCAGCGAGCTCTGCGCGCGCTGTTTACGTCGTGATATACCAGGACTACATATATCGCGCTACCTCCTGCTGCGGGCGTATCTCAAAAAGGCCATGCTCTATCGCGACGGACGATCTCACTTCGTTTCGTCAATAACCGTGCGGAAGCCACTTCTGTTTATTTTAGTTCGGCGAGAGCACATGGCAGGTACGGACAAGCGACTTAGGACTCGCGATCGCTCCGCTTGAAAGCCGTGAATACTGCATATTAAGAGTTAGCTTTTGAATAGACCGGAGGAACTCGAGTGCGGTGTCTCAGATGGCTCAGAAAAAAATAATAAAAAATTCATTGCGAAAAAAGAGGCGAGACAAGAATTCGTGAAAAATTGAAAATCTGTCGGAGAGTCTCTTCAGTAGCTTCCGGAAAAATTATGTCACAGAGGTTTTTTTTTTAAATTATTTTATTCAAAGACTGCATGATAAGGGTAGCTTTGAGATAGACCGAAGGGACCCGAGTGCGGTGTCTCAGATGATATAGAAAAAAATTATAAATTCATTGAAAAAAGAAGGCAAGGCAAGAGTTGTAAAAAAATCTCCCAAAGGATCTCTTCAGTAGCTTCCGGAAAAATTATATCGGAGAAGTGTTTTTTTTTTTACTTTACTCAAAGACTGCATGATAAGAGCATATTTTAAGTAGACCGAAGGGATCCGAGTGTGGTTTCTCAAACGACGTAGGGGAAAAAAAATTATTACAAAAAAGAAGGCAAGGCAGGATTTGGAAAAAAAAAACATCTGATGAAAGGTCTTCTTCAGTAGCGTCGGGAAAAATTATGTCAGAATTTTCGTTTTTTTAAATAAAAGACTTGATAAGCTGATTAATGACGCTCTGTCAGTGGTCGTCGTTTCAGAATAAAAGCCGTGACCGTCTCGAGCTTACTGAATATTATGACCCCTTTTATACTAAGTTGTATTATAGCGGCATAGATAAGGTCACTTATTCATTCAATATATATATATATATGGGTATATATATGTATATAATATAGGTGTAATACCACTCAGGCGAGAGCGACCCTGCTCCGCGAGAGACGGCACACTAAAGCAGTTAATTAGATTGACTCCAATGGGTTTCGGTACTGCTGCCGGAAGGCCAGCCTCGTATACATTAGCGAGAGATAAATATATATAACTCCTAAACGAGATTTAAAAAATATATATATATCTTCACAGATCTCGTGCATCTCCGTGGGTTACGATTGACCCTTCATCGACGAAGTTTCACCAAGCTGCCCTTACCATTAATAAAATTAAACTGTACAATAAAAGTCATAAAATTAATTCAATAAATTCCGAAACAATAAAAATAACTTCTAAATGAGATTCAAAAAATATATATTTTGTATCGATCTCGTGCATCTCCGTGGGTTATGATCAACCCTTCATCGACGAATGTTCACCAAGCTGACAATATTATTATTAAAATTAAACTATGCAATGAAAGTCATCAAATGAATCCAATAAATTTTAATAAAAAAAAAATAACCCTTAAAGAAGATAAAAAAAGATCCTTTTTTTACTTTTACTTTTTTTTACGATTGATTATTTATCAACTAAATTTCACCAAGCTGTCTCCACACTGATAAAATTAACCCATACCATAAGTCATTAAATTAATTCAATAAATTTAAATTGAGAATATAAAAAATTAAATTTAATACTTTACCTCCCATCGAAAAAAATTAATATTTATCACTCGGCGAACCTGATCCGAATCTGGTTCGTACAATCGACCTATCGCGCCCCCCCCCCCCCCCCCTCTTTCGGTGTCCGATATATCGGATGCACCTGTAGCTCGCACTCGAGTGGATATTCGACAGGTGTACAACCGCCCATCCCGCAACAGACCCGACAGCGGCAAGTTCCGCGTCACCCTTTGATGATGGGACGTACAGCCTCGCATAGTGGTCGGCGTTTATGTGTATGCATAGCTTACACATATCACTATAGCCGGCGGGCGGAGGGGCGAGGGGGAGGAAAGGGTTAACCGGACTGCGCGCGCGCCTCCCCGCTGCCAGCTATCTCTACTTGGCTGTGCGCTGCAACTACGTGTGATTAAAGTTACACGGGGGGTGAGCGAGCAGAGAGGCCTTGGCTTCATCGCTCCCGCGATGCGCCGGTGCATATTACAACTGTACGGCTCGGGGTATTGCAGGCCGCGAGAGCCTCGTAAAGCTTGCACGGTTCGTCGCCATATAGACAGAATATATATATATCTACTATGTGTGTATATATATATGTGTGGTAGATAGATGGATAGACGAAACGGAGGTGCAGCTATATCTGTCGGCACGCCCAGCCGTTCCCTCACCGGCGAGCAGCTATTCCGATAACCGACAATGATTTCCCTGCAGAATCGATTAACTCGTCCGGATTTCTTTCCCGATTATCGAAGCCTTCTGTTCTATGTAGGCAAAAAAAAATTTTTAAGAAATAAGAAAGTTCGAAGAATTGAAAAATGTTTCGTTTACGGACTTCGGCAATTTTTTTTTTTTTCTTAATTCTACAATTTTGTTCTATTTGGGAAGCGTGCTTTTTTGTAGGAAATTTTGAAATTTTTCCTGAATTTAGATTCGTTGCTGTTTTATTCCGAAAACGGTGTCTTGATCTCCAATAATTTCGCTACACAAGTCGCTAACAGAACGAGGCTTTGATGATATTAATTTTTTTTTGTGTGTTAACATTTTTTACAAAATCGAGCCGTTTAATGATAAAGCGCGTCGTGTATGAATCAAGCCTGAAAATTGTGTTCCATTAAGGAATCTTTATCTTTTTCATACGAAATGAATGCAAGATAATTATTTTCCCTGAATTGGGATTCATTGCTATAATCATTGTAATTTAATTTCGAAAACCGTGCCTTGCACTTTAAAAATATCGATAAACAACTCGACCAATAGCCGATCGAGGCCTCACGAAGAAATTAATGGAAAAATAATTTAACAAAACCAATTCCTTAAATATTTTTTTAAGTTCTTTTAAATCATTTCCCTATATACGCACCGGTGAAAGGACAAGAAGCGAACAATCGCGGTTAGCCGCGACGTGTGAGCGGCGTTTGTCAAGTTGTTCGACGCGCCGGCGAATGTTAAAGCGCGTCGTGTATGATTCAAGCGTAACGAGGAAGTCCACCCGAGGTTAGTCGCGAACTAACCGAAGTACATTTGCATCGCATCCGGCGTCGTTCGCGAACTCGGAAAAGCTTATGTGCGACAGACGGTGCGACCGGTAGTTTCAGCGCGGGGGTGGTAGTTCGGAGCGTACTAACTCGGAGGTTTCTGTGAAACGCCACGAGTTTGTTGAAGGCATTTGCCAATCGACGTTCAAACGTCACAGAACCATCGCGGTCTCCCCCTCATTCGTCAACCTCTAACGATCGCGCCTCGAGTTTCTCCTCTGCATATAACCGAGTCGGCGATGGAGAAAAAATTGTGTATATATATATATATATATATATATATATATATATATATATGTATATGTGTAGCGGTTTACCCAACACTCGGCCGGCCGAGAATAGCTTCCGTCGATGAAATTAAATGAGTAAATAAAGAAAAGGTAAAAAAGGAAAAAAAAAAGATGAGACGGGACGTTATACGGGTCGGCTATTGCCGGTCGGCTCGTTTTTCCAATTTCCCGTTCCCGCGAGATTAATCGCACGTGCGCGAGAATCTGCTTTCTCTATTTCAGCGATCGGAGAATGATTAAGGTCAACGAGAGTCTCGATTGTCCGGCCCGGTTACGGCATTGAATCTCTCGGCGGGATTCGCGCGAGCAGACGGCATTGAGGGAAGAATGAAAAAAAAAGGAGAGTGAAAAAATATCAAGCAACGGTATTGACATCGATTCTTCCGACGACCGCGCTGGATATATATTGTTTCGCCCTTTGGGTGCGAGTTTCATTTTCCCTGACTGTCGTCGGGAGAGCTTGTAACGGCGGGTCGATATAGATAGCGCGCCTCGGGGCGACTTTTATCCTCACTTTTTTAACCATAAATAAACATATGGAAAGTTGAAGGGTGGGGTAAAACAAAATGAAGAAAATAAAATGTTAAAAGTTAAACGTCCCAGCGACAGATTATTCAGATTTCAAACCTACCATTATTATCTCGGTTAAAAAAAAAAAAGAATTTCATATTTTCCTCCAGCCCTCCTTGAGACCTTATGTGGAGGCGTCAATATAGGTCCTTTTTTTAGAACATAAATAAACGGTAAGGGGGGAGAGAAAAAAAATGAAGAAAGAAAAATATTGAAAGTTAAATGTACCAACGAAAGATAATTCAAATTTCAATGCTACCATTGTTATCTCGGTTAAAAAAAGAAAAATATTTCACATATTCCATGTACAGAGTAAAAAAAAAAAAGAATTTCATATTTTCCTCCAGCCCTCCTTGAGACCTTATGCGGACGCGTCAATATAGGTCCTTTTTTTAGAACATAAATAAACGGTAAGGGGGGAGAGAAAAAAAATGAAGAAAGAAAAATATTGAAAGTTAAATGTACGAACGAAAGATAATTCAAATTTCAATACGACCATTATTATCTCGGTTAAAAAAAGAAAAATATTTCACATATTCCATTTACATAGTTTCACGAGTTTCGGGCGCGAATTTAATTTTTCCCGACAGTCCTGCTGAGAGCTTACACGGACGAGTCGATATAGGCTCTTTTTTTAGAACGTAAATAAACGGAAAGGGAGAAGGTAGGGAGAGGAAAAATTAAGAAAGCAAATCCTGACGTTACACGAGCGAGGGTCAGTTTGACCTTTCAGCCGGCGGAGCGGTTCGTCGAGCGGGACAGTTCGAGGACTGTAATCTCGTCGCTTGGCCGATATGCGAACAGTCATCGGAGATGGAGAGAGTGCGAGCGGGCGATGGTGGCGATGGAAGTTCCCGCCGGCCCCGGCCAAGAGAAATACACAGGTCGATCGCCGAGCGATACCGACACTCTCGCTCTCGCCGAGTCCCCCGGTGTCCCAATGTAATCAATGTTGGCTAATGCCAAACACAAATATTGAAAGGAGAGTCCGAGGCTTCGAGACGCTCGTTTGCGCTGACTCTTCCATTCGCCGACGAGAATACCGTTTCAAACCGCCCTCTCGGTCTGGTGTGGATTACGCTAATGCACTGTCGAACCGATCCGAGTTGTGTCGACCGCTGAGAAACTCAAAGGCGCTTCCCGCATCGTTTCACAAATTGAACGGCTCACGATACGCCGTAACATTTCTTAAGGGTCGGTAGTTACAGAATCGAGCTCGATAATCATAAAGAAATATTGGTAATTGATAATTGATAAATTGAAAAAATTGAGAAATTTTTGTAATTGATTTAAAAAATAGGAAAGTCGAAGAATACTTTCGGTTTTGTTCTAGACTAGAAATTATCAATTCATCGAAGATAATTATGAAAAAATGGAGAAATCATTATTTTCATGAAACGTAAATTCCATTTGCTGATTTTTTTAAAATTTACTCGGAAAGTGGCTCGTTAGAGGGCTACAAAAAAAAATAGTGTACACCGGCCGGATTAACCACGGATATGATAGAGGCAAAGTTTTTGTCCTCTGGGCTTAATATAAACCCACCCCGAAAAAAAGAAACAAAAAAAAAATTAAAGTTGAGGTTGCGCCCTGCGGGCAGAACTCGCTTCTGTAGTTTCCTTTTGTTCCTTTTACGCGCCAGACCGGTAACCCTCCGGAGACTCGCTTTGAGCTCGGTGAATTAAGCCGTGCACGCTGTTATCCATGCCGATGAATTAAGTGATTCGATGTTTTCGTCTAGGACCTCGGATTTTGTTTATTTAATTCTCGAGAGTGATTGAGAGCGTGTTCCGGTTACCGACGGTGTCCCACTTACTGGCAGTGTCCCGGTTATTGTCCGTATCCCGTTTACCAACCGTGTCCCGGGTCCCGACCTTGTCCCGGTTACTGACCATGCCTGGTTACTGACCGTGTCTCGGTTAAGGACCTTGTCCCGGTTACTGACCATGTCCTGGTTACCGCCCATGTCTCGATTAAGGACAGAGTCCCCTTTACTGATCGTATGTTGGTTAAGGACCAAGTCCCATTTACTGACCATATCTTGTTTAAAGACCGAGTACCATTTATTGACCGTGTCCCATGTCTCGGTTATCGACTTTGTCCTCGTTACTGACCGTGTCCTGGTTACCGACCGTGTCTCGGTTAAGGACCGAGTCCCATTTACTGACCATATCTCGGTTAAAGACCGAGTCCCATTTACTGACCATATCTCGGTTAAGGATCGAGTCCCATTTACTGACCATATCTCGATTAAAGACCGAGTCCCATTTGCTGACCATACCTCCGTTAAGGACGGAGTCCCATTTACTGACCATATCTCGATTAAGGACCGAGTACCATTTGCTGACCGTGTCCCAGTTACCGTTCATGTCTTGGTTAAGGACCGAGTCCCAGTTACTGACCGTGTCCCGGTTACTGATCGAGGTCATCATTCGCCATAGAGCTCGGGTAAAGTGTACAGTGTCGCGCAGCTGAATCTTCGGCACTAAACCGTGGGGACTTGAGAAATTGCTTCGGTGTAATTTCCTCGCCGGCCACACTAGGCGTGGCAATACAGCAGCCTTTTTTTTCATATTCTCGTAACTTTTCCACGTTCGCGAGAACTTCAGCGTGCCTGGGCTGCCTCGTTAAACGGTGAAGCTATCTCGTTTCCTCTTTTCGTTCGGTTCACACGGAAAAAAAAACAAACAATGCGAGGAGATTGTCGCGAGAGGATAACAAAATTATTTAAATGCACACATATGTGCCAAGGTCGCGCATGCACGCGCGGGGACTCTCCTTTAAGCGCTGCCGATCGGTAATTTCGAGACCTTAGCCTCGTTACGATCGACTCGACCCACTGGACCACCTTCGCTCTCTACCCGAGCAGCGGCTCGATATATATTTTTTTAAATAGGACATTACGATACTAGTGCGATAAAAGTTTTTCTGACGTCTGCGAGTTTAGAGCGCGAGCCGAAGGCGAGTGTTGCAATCATACGTTAAGATCACAGTTAAGGAAAAATAAGTAGCACGTGCATCGTGCAGATAAAAAAAAAAATACGTGCGTAAAACTGCAATTTTTGCACCGAGTGTAATAAAGTATTTTATTTTATTAATTTTTTATCGTTAACGGATATGTCCGACAACTATGTATTTTTGCGACTAACTCGAACATTTAATTTCAATCCCACGACAAGTGCGAGAAAAAACGGAACCGTTTCTTGACACTAAAAAAAAGGTGACTCAACGCATTATTCTGGCGTAGCTATAGTACTGAGATAAATTCCAAGAGCTCCGATCCGCAAACGTCGATTTATCGACTACTCGCAACCAAAGGGGCGAAACTTTATCAATAAATTATACGAGTTACGCCTCTCTGATTCCTAATCGTCGATTTGAAGATAAGTATAGATATATATATGTGCCTATATGCATATCAAGTAGTTCGAGTTCGGTGAAGAGTGTATTGTGAGAAAATCGAGTTCTATATAGTCGACGATGTAGTCATAACAAAATTCAGACTCTGACGTACACCGGGACGGTCTCGAACCACGTTTTATTTGAATATAAGTTTACGAGACGATATAATGACATCATCGAGTTGTAGGTCGGCGAATTTTTATTTTTTTTTTCTTAGCTTGAGTCACTCGCCTCCGATGCATTTATGCATACAAATAGAAAGTGCATCCCTAGTCATCGACTGGTCACCGATTATGACGCCCGTTTGCGTTACGAGCTATCGCGTCATCACTCTGACAAATGAAAACGCACGACGATCGCTACACAGTCAAGTTGTACGTAACGCCTTTCCGATAAACGGCGAGGCGAGCCGTGCAGAATCACTCGATCGCTCACGCCGTGATTCATAAATAGCCATCTAATAAATTACCTCTCAAGGGATTCTCACTGGCCTGACCGGCGTCCTGTGACGCTTTTCGATTTTCAGGCATTTTTCTTATTGTCTCTAACCTGCGATATATTTTTAATGTTCACTTAACAGCTCGGTTGTAAATGTCTTCGGGCTCGAGAAGAAAATTATTTAATTTAAAAATTTTTAATTAACGCTGCGGGCATTTTTAATGGGAAATAAAAAATAAAGACTGAACGGCATTCTGTTCGGTAAAGAGCCTCGGGTGTTTTTTTGCAGGGTGCTTTTTATCCGTAATCTTTTTTTTTATTAGCGTTTAAAGAAGATATTTTTTTTGAGATTTTTTTTTAAATTGAACAAAAATAGGTCAAAGAGGGTAGGAATTTTTTTTTTCGAATTTCAAAAGAGTACTCGTCTGTGAACCTTTAAAGGGCTGAATTGCACTCAAATGGACTGAATTCTCTGCGGGATTCTCGGCGCAAAGTAAATCATGATGTAACTGTCTTTCGTGCTTATTTCTGGTCGTCGTTACGATGTAACTACGTCACGTTCGAGGAATGCAATTATACACGAGAATACGGAGAGTGAACCTCAATGAACGGGACAGAAATAATAAGTGAAGAATCGTGTTAATTTGTCCTATCGCTGTGGAGTCACGCCATCGAACTGACCGGTGATAAATTTAGCTGGAATTTTTTTTATTGTTTTTTTTTTATTTCCTGTAACATCAAAAAGGTCGCTCGACCGGAAAATTAATCAGTAAAATTCGCTATTTATTTCCGTCTTTCGCTCGTGCATTTATCGACGATGACGACGCGTCGACCCGACTTTGGCTTTGAGCCGCGCCGGAGACGTCAAGGAACCAATGACGCAATCGGACGAGGTCTTGGCCGCGAGAGTCTCCCACAGACGATCATCGTCGGCGATTAATAAACAAGACTGGTGGGTATTGCGATTCCCCCTACGACCTTGGGACCGCATGGCCAACGAGCTCAAAACTCTCTACCGAAAATTTGTATATCTTATTTCAAATGAATTGAAAATTATTTTTACATTAATTTCTTCTCAATTAAATTTAATAAGTGAAGCTAGAAAAAAAAATTATATTCAAACGCGTTTCCCATATTTTTCTAATAATATCGATGAAACTACAAAATTTGCCCGCGCAGTGTAAATTTAGTAAAAAAATTAATGTTTTCAATAACCGTGGCTATTGTTTCGCGTCAGTCATTCGCGAGAAGCGTGTGTCTAGTCATTTTGTTTTCTCAGACTGGTGTGCAGCCTCGGCTGCGTCGGCTTGTTTTATATTCATCCGATGCAATCGCTCGGCGGTCCCGACAAGCGGCAACGCTTTTCATTGCCAAGCCTGGTAATCGATGACGTTACTCTCGGCACTAACGAATCAAGCCCCTTGCCACTGTACGCGGTCGCGCGAATATCTGCCAATTTACGAATTTTCATCTCCTCCATATACTTGCATAAAATCATCTGAACGTTACAACTCTGGGAAAAAAATGTAATAAATTCCTTTTTTTACATAATTCATAAGATGATAATCGGTGAATATTTCCGAGTACATTGTCGGGTTGTTATTATCACACTTGCCTGTGGATTAATTTAACGATTGCGTAAAACTTAAACGCGTTGATTAACCGAGTACACACAGCATGGAACGAACGTTCGAACTGGTGTTAAACTGCACGACGAAAAGACACGTTTGTTTCTGTTTCTCCCTTTCGGTTTCTCATGCTTTTACGTTAAAGCTCTCGAAAAATAACCATTTTCTTTTTTACTTTTACAAATAAGGTTTTGTTAAAAATAACTCATAAGATGATAATCGGTGAATATTTCCGAGTCTATTATCGGGTTGTTATTATTACACTCGCATGTGGATTAATTCAAGGATTGCGTAAAACTTAAATCAGATGATTAACAAAGTACACACAGCATGGAACGAACGTTCGAACTGGTGTTAAACTGCATGACGGAAAGAGACGTTCGTTTCTGTTTCGCTCTTTCGGTATCTCATGCTATAATACAATACGAGTATTCTCGCGAATGCGAAGGACACGCAGGATCGCTTCGATCATGCGTAATACCTACGGTGAATTCGTGATATGGGCATTAAGAATTTCTCTCGCGTTCACGCACGACTCGCAGAAAGGGGGGGGGGGGGGGGGGGGCGGAGTGGGGCAAAACGGACCAATATCGTCCATCCGCGGTTTACTTTATTTAGTGAGGAGTCTGTGGAAGATTGCTAGTAGAGAAACTGAATCGGAGCTCGCAAGGTTATCGGATACGAGACGAAAGAGGTCACCGATTTTTTTTTATCGTTATCGAGTCCAGACTGCACGAGACCAGAAGATACGCGGTAAAAAATTATATATATATATATATGTATGTATTATTAAATATATACTCACGATATTCTAAATTTTATGATACCACGCCCAAGTTTCGTAATTCTTGGGGGGTGTCGGATCGAGGATGCGCTCAATAATATCCTCGTTGTATATACATGTTATGTCATCAACTTATCGGCCTCGGTCGACTCGATTTCCTTACGGTCGTTGCTTCTAGTGCATGGCCTATATTTAGGGCAGACCGGGGCAAAACGGGGACGCTGCGCACCACGGACACGGGGCAAAACGGTTCACGACTAATCTTTCTATAAAAATTAATTGAAACACCAGTGAAGAAAATGGTTTTAAAAAGAAATGAAGACTCGAGACATTCGAGCTTTTATTTCTTATCCCATCTTGCCGCGACTGTTAATTTTTATCGATTTCTCGGAACAGAAGTTACGGATAAATTTTTTTTTTTTAGTAACAGGTATTTATTTCTCAACTGGTCCATGTTGCCCCGGACTGGTCTGCACATACATACCAGTCTACTACAAAGATCAGCAGAACGATCGCGATGAAAGAGGATTAAAAAAAAGAATTAAGACTCTTCACATAGCCTTTATTTCTTACCTACCCCATTTTGCCCCACCTCTTAATTTTTCTCGGAACCATCGTCACGAATTGAATTTTTTAATTTTTATTCAGTATCAGGTATTAATTTCTCAACTGGTCCATTTTGCCCCCGTCTGTTCTACATATACGTAACAGGGTACTATAACGATCCGCAGCGGCGGCTCTACGTGCCCCGTCCGACCGACTGATGGCAAGGATGGAATCGACCCATCCTCTTTCCGCCTCTCGAACGTTTTCCTTTTCCTTCTCCCCATCCTACCCGAGACCCAACCCTTTTTCTTTCCATACACGCTTTCACCCCGCTCTTCGACCCATCGACATCCCCGCTATCTTCCATCGCCTCCTCTTATTCCACTCTCTATTTCTCTTTATAGCTCTTTCTCCCCCACTCTTTTCCTCTCCCCACCGGCAATTCCAATTTTCCTTCTATATTTTACCGTGTTCTCCGCGTCTTCCAAGTAATACGTGTATCCGTGTCCATTCATCGTGTATATACATCGTGTGTATACATATATATTCATCGTGTATATAATATGTATGTGTGTGCATGTGTCTATTCCTCAGAACCGTCCATCTCGTCTTTTACTTCGATATAACGGTTCCGACGTTGGCGCCAAGTCTGAAACTTCTTCAGCTCCTTGCAGCCACCCTCTTTTCACTATGTATATATATATATATATTATATATATATATGTATGTATGTACAGCTATCGGGTATTCCTTTCTGCCCCCTTTTCCACGCCGGACGTTCTCCATTTCGTGTACCTTGCATGGACCTCTTCCATCCCGGGATCGAATCGATTATGTAATGTAAATGGACGGGAGGAAAAAAAGTTTGTCGAGGGGTCGAGAAGAAAAAGCGGATCCTCCGCGAGGAGAGAAAAAAATAGAAAATTATACACGAGTGAATCGCAAGTGGATCACTTGGGCGATCCCACGGAAAATTGATAGCGGCTTCTTTAACATTCCCGTTCGGACAATTTTTATTTTATTTATTTTACTAATTTTTGGACAGAGTTTGCGTTGGTTCATTTTGCCCCGTGTCCGAAGTCTGCAGCGTTCCCGTTTCGCCCAACCTTCCCCGCAGTCCCGAGTGATTGTTCGAAAAATATTTAGCGTTAGGAACGAAAATGAAATCTCCACTACCGATAAATCGAAAAGCCCCAGGGAATCCTTTTTATACCCCTCATGGGTATAAAAAATCCTATAAGTTCGCCGAGGGGCGACGGAGAAAAAGCGTATCTTCCGCAAGGAGAAAAAAAGATAGAAAATTATCGACGCGTGAATAGCAAGCAGATCACCCGTACGATCGCATGAATGGAGAATTGATAGCGAATCACACTTCGCCAACATTCTCCTTCAGACAATTTTTATTCGATTTATTTGACTAATTTCGTGCTGGTCCATTTCGCCCCACGTCCGGAGTTCGCAGCGTTCCCGTTTCGCCCAACCTCTACTACAGTCCCGAGTGACTGCAAAAAATATTTGCCGTTGCAAACGACAATGCAATCTCCACTATCAACAAAATCCAAAAAAATCAAAAAAAATCCTATACAAAAAAAAAAATAGTAAAAAATGGTTTGAAAAAGAAAAATTAAAATCACGTCTGTGCGTTTTTTTATAGATGTATAGATATGCATGTGTACATTAACCGGGGTAAATCTTATTGATTCCGCGCGCTGGCGCCACCGTCGTCGAGGTCGCGATTGTTCGGTGGTCTCTCGCTCTCTCCCAGCGCGCATCCCAGCCGGCCCGAAGGCCAGAAAACGAGCGCTGGGAGTTAAAGCTCGGGGGTAGTTGCTGGCTACGCCGCCCGCGGAGGGTTTTCAGGGTGTTACTCGCACACACGTATACAGACGGAGCCGAGGGGAACGTCGTTGAAGTCGCGGCGCTGGCGCGACCTCCGGCCAAGCCCGGCCGTCGTTCCCGCGAGCGGCTCGCGGGCGACATGCAACTGGCGTCACTATTGTCCCGTCGTGGGGGCGGAAGGGGGAGGGATAGTCAACTTGGACGCCCGAGCGCCGCCAGCCCGCCTTGTAACGACCTTCTGCTTATCGCTTAGACTTCCGAGTCGAAGGAGGCGAGCGACCTAGAATGCGCTGGCCGACTCGTGACCGGGATAACCCCTCGAGTTATCCGTGCAGGCCGAACACTTCGCACACGTGCGAAACTCTCCACTTCACGACGAAGAAAAAAACAATAATCTCATTTGCAGATTTCTTTTTTTTTTTAGATGAAAGTACCTTTCTTTCGAGCCTTTGGGGGTGAGCGAAGATGATTTGGCGATAAATTGACTTAGATTAAATGTTTAGGCATTGAGGGGAAGAAATTCCTTTCTTCTGAACTTTGATTGCGTAAGCATCTGATTGGGTATTCTACGCTTCGAATTTTAATTTTTTTTTCCGCGTTGACTACACAGTTGCGATGGACATGGCTTTTTTACAGGAATCAGCTGAAGGGTTAAAACTGGCGCTGGCAACATCGACGCGGTTTTTTATTATCTCGCTTGATTTTATCGTCCGGCAGCGAGATTGCTTTCTCGGTATACGGCTCGGGACTATCACAGTTCTTAGCAGAACCAACGCAAGTGGAAAATCCTAACGCCTGACGTCAAGCAAGATTAGGTAGATATTTTGTTTGCCCGTAAAAAGAACCTTCTGATAATTATGATGGTCTGTTAAAAAAAAAAAAAATATGTATATATATATGTGTGTGTGTATATATATATATATATATATATATATATATATATATATATATATGTTGTAGAATGCTCAAATGTATATAGTTATAATGTACATACCATCATAAAGCAATAGAATATAAATAATACGAATAATTCGTGTACTGTGCAGCCGAAAAAATTTAACAGTTGTTTTTGTAAGGTCGGCTACGGCTGGTTTAAATTTAAAGAAATCTTCATGTATTGATTCTGCAGCTGACTTTACAAAAACAATTGATAAATAATAAGAATACGTCAAGGTTTTAAGAGCACCTTTTTTCATCTTGTTTTTTCAAAGAGAAATGTAAAAAAAAAACTTGATTTCTGCTTCGCTTTTTTCTTCATTTTTTTGCGAATATCGACTGTTGGAACTTTTCGTTCTATGTCGCGTTGCGTACGCGACATAGAACGACGCAGGGCTTCGCGGGGGAGGAGAAGCCAGCGATGACGTCAAGGTTTTAAAGGTACCTTTTTGAAATGTCAAAAGTGGTCAAAAAGCTTCATTTCGGTTCGTTTCAATTTTTTGTATTGTTTTACGAATATCGACAACTCGACGATAAAAACCGTCGAAAATTTTATCTCGCGCTTTGCGTACGGGACATAGAACGACGCGGGGGTTCGCGGAGGGAGAAGCCAGCGATGACGTCAAGGGGACGTCTGTCTCCGGCGCACGCCCGAGCCAGCGGCGTCGGGTCTGACGTCATCGAGCGAGCCATCCCCCTCTCCTTATCGCTCCTTCGCGGACCCCCCGGAGGCATGGGCGATCCTGTGCTATCGTCACCGCCGCTCCGTCCTCCTCTGTGTATCGCGTCCTCGCGATCCTGCGCCCGCGCGAGCTCGCCCTTTCCCCACCCCAGCCACCTCGCAGAAATTCGTTGCGACTCGTAACATCGTTCGACAAATATCAAACCCGTAGGGACTCGACGACTTCGAGCCTCCGTGATATACGATACAATATTTACTGTCGACGAAATCTACGGATAACCGGGTCAATGACGCATTAACGGACTCTTGCCAGTTACGAATTAACGTTCTCCCTATCAACCCAAGACCCTATTCGTCCATTTGTCACAGAAGCCATTTATCGCGTAGGTCAACATTTAAGCTGACGATCATTTAGAGAATTTTCATTATTATTATTTTTGTTTGATGCCAAATTGTGAGCCTGATTGTTTTATTTAATTTGGCGTTAACGGACTTTTGCCAGTTACGAATTAACGTTCTCCCTATCAGCCCGACCCTACCCGGCCAATTGTAAGGAGCCATTTATCGCGTAGGTCAACATTTAAGCTGACGATCATTTAGAGAATTATCGTCATTATTATTTTTGTTTAATGCCAAATTGTGAGCCTGATTGCTTTATTTAATTTGGCGTTAACGCACGTTTGCCAGTTACGAATTAACGTTCTCCCTATCAGCCCGACCCTATCCGTCAATTTGTAAGGAGCCATTTATCGCGCAGGTCAACATTTAAGCTGACGATCATTTAAAGAATTATAATTATTATTGTTTTTGTTTAATGTCAAATTCTGAATCAGATTGCTTTATTTAATTTCGCACTAACGGACTCTTAGCCAGTTCCGAATTAACATTTTCCCTATCAGCCCCCCCTTCCCTTCCAAACGTGACAAGCCAATTATCGCCTAGCCCGACGTTTCAGCTAGAAACCACTTCACGAATTATCATTATAATAATTATTATTATTGCTATTATTTTTATTTAATGTCGAATGATCAAACTCACAATTTTTTGTAATATCCAATCTCCAGATAAATATTAACATCTGTTTATTTTTCTATTTTGTTTTCCGACCCTTAAGGGTGTTGTTTGAATGGCGTTTCCCTTCGAGGGTTCCGCACGCCAATCTGCAGCGAAATCTCAATTTAGGATCGAGAGATAGGACTCCGCTCGACTAGAGAGGACAGACGACGACGAGGCGTCGTCGAGAGTCGGCGCCGTCTGGTCTGTCCGTCCGTCCTCCCGTTCGAGCTCCTCCACGGAGGAAGGAAGCACGGCCCTCGCGAGGACGGAGCTAAGGGCGCTGGGAACAAATGAGCCTAGTCTCGAAGAACGAGGAGAATAAATCACGATGACGAGAGAATTCACGTAAGCGATCTCCCCCCTTAATTTTACCGGTCCGGTGAACCCGGAAGTCTCGAAGTTCAGCTTTCCCCCTCTCCTCCCCCCTTCACCCGATCCTCTCAGCCACATGACATCGAAATATTCGAACGAGTCGAGAAGACCGTAAACCAGAAGCGATAATATGCCAGTCGGAGCGAAACACCGGGCCAGTACTGGCCCAGCGTCGGCCGTACAACGGCCAACGCCGCGCCAGTACCGGCCCCGTACGACGCTCCCGCTATGGTAGAATGAACCGTAAGTCCTCGGAAAAAGCCCTCTTTCGTACCTCAGCGGTTTTACTACCCTCTCGAGTTATCCCACGGGGCGGCACTAAAAGCCTCGTAATGTTGATATTTCCATAATTAGCCGTCGCTCGATAGCCGGCGGGGCTCGGTCACGCGCATGTACGACCAGAAGACGGCGGCCCGCACGTGGCTTTACCGACGGCAGCTATTTCTCCATTCGTTCTCGAGTACTTGGCTCTTCTGCCCCACCTTGCCCCGCCTTCCCCACCCAGCGGATTCTCTCTCGCTCTCCCGCTCCCTCTCTCGTTAACTCGGCTCGACTGATGTAACTCTTAAATCACGACGATGATCGATTCGCGCCCACCGAACGCCGACGGGACGAACCGGCGCTACCTGCCTGCTCGCTTGATTTTCTGGGGTGGTGATGCACGCGTTTGCGCGCCCTCCGAGGGATTCTCCGCTCTTCGGACTTACTCTCGCTCCCTTCTCAGCTCGCCGTAGAGCTCGCCGCTCTATATGGGTCAGGGGCGCGGTTCCGTTAACGTCACTCTCACCCCGTTACGATTCACTCGTACACGCGAGAGTTTTCACTGTAGCAATTGCGCTGCCGGTGCTGAGATCGGATGGTCCTATTTTATTACATTTTTGCAGCCTATGGGTGGTTGATTTGTTTCAATTTTTTTAATGTGGCGAATTTTAAATTTGAAAAATTGGGTGTGGGTACTTTGGATTCTCACGGACGAGAGGAATTTTTGGTTTAGTCACGTGTTGGACTGACGGCATTATTCAAGCGGTGTTGAGACGCTTGGACAGTTCCTATCTTGAGGCGAAGTGACAGTCACGTGACGGGGCCATGAGTGTGAGAGAGATAGTTGCAATTTTCAAATTAAGTTTATTCAATGGTGCTAATTTTTTTGGGGAATAAATGTATTCGGACCGGACGCGAAATTATCGGGTGCAGCGGGCTCGAATTTGCTTTTTCCTCAAAAACTTTGGCCCCCTTGAGAAAAGTTCCATTACAGTTTTCGTTACCGACCGCGATATTTCACGTCCCCTTAAGGACATGTGAAACGACTCAGTCGGTAACCAAAAACTGTAATGAATTTTGGGAAAAAGCAACGCATTAGCGGATGTAGAATTCAATACCGCGTCCTATGATGCTTCCTTTTTATCCGAAACGTCAACGGGTTTTAAATGGCATTGATTCGAAAAATGCATTTATCTCTCTCGCACTCATATGTCACGTGGTACATCTTTCACATGGCCTTAAAAAATGTTTCTAGCTTATGGGGTTAATATGAATGTTTGACTTTTTTTTATGTGGTGACTTTGTAATATGAAAATTGATAATGAATGGTATATTGGATACTCAGGGATGAGAATAATTTTTGGGTTGGGCAATATTCACGTTGTACTGGCGTACTGACGAAATTGCACAGTGTTGAGACGATCGAATGGTTCTATAGTTCATAATATAATACGCTATATCTCATATATAATATAACATAATATGCATGGTTAATTTTTTTTCTTTTGTGTGGCGACTTTGAAATATGAAAATTGATGTCGGACTGTCCTGTCATAATCTGGGACGAGAATGATTAGTGGTATAGACAGTGCTGCATGGTGCTATTTAAATATGAATATTTAGCATCGAACTACTTAATAGATTATTCTGCTAAAGTTTCACCGTCCATATTTTGCACCATCTCGGTGCACTCTGTTAAAAAAAAATAAATAAGGAAAAAAACATATCTTAATCAAATCGAACTGTAAAAAACCGATAAGACAGACGTTGTAGCGAAGCTGTACGCTTCAGAAATGGACCGAAATGTATGAACTTTAATAAAAATAAAAAAATACAAAATTTAATTTTTTTCTTGGTAACAGCTGATCGCCGGCCTGGGGGTCGAATTTCTTCGATCAATCATCCGAAGCTCGTTCGGCCCAGCGACCCGCACCCTATCGCCTATATCGAACGAATAATTCCAACGACCCGCGCGCCTTTTTTTAAAAAATATATCAAAATATATTTTGCTACATTAAGCACCCCAGCTCGGCGCCGGTTCCACTTAGCATCAATAGTCATCGTTCGGCGCACCGAAAGAGGAAGGTGTCCGGGTTATACGGTCAGCGAGTTTAACCGCGTTCCGTGGGCGCTCGATTACCGCGCTCGGCGCGTACCGTTTGCGAACTAATTCGATCTAATGCCTACGCGCGTCACCCCTCATGGCCCACGACAGGCTAAACGATCATCTAATGCAAACGTCCGTACGAGCGCGGTGCCCGACGCGTTTGTACAACGCCAACGGGTTACCCCAGCTAATTCAATCTGACCGGCGAAGATCCAAATGCGGGCCGGAACGGCCGTAAGGGGGACTTTTATCGCGGAGCCGGACTTCGGTTGCGCTTAAACTGCGCGCATACCGGAGCGAGGGACTCGGCCGGCCGAGAGCCCCGGCGATACCTTGACCCGCGATCGATAATACTTTGTGCAAGATTTTAGTTTCTACGGATAAATCATACGGCAGCCTCGAAAAAAAAAAATAATAAATAAAACCTTATTTATTTGTTATATAAATATATAAAAGTTTGCGCAAGATTTTATTTTCCACGAATGAATCGCACGGTAGACGTAAAATATATATAATCATGAATAAGTAAATAAAACGTTGTTTACTTATGATTTAAATATATAAAAGTTTACGCAAGATTCAATTTTCTGCGAATGAATCATACGAAGATTTTTTTAAAAATTGTAGATTATCTGTAAAAAAAATAAATCCGGTAATTAATTTTTATTTATTAAGGTGGAATCGATTGGAGGGTAATATTTAATAGCGGCTTACTTCATCGAGCCAATTACGCGAGTCGCGGTGCAGTGGGGTTTAATATTATGTAGCAAAAGGCTGGTCGGAATAATGAGAAATAAATGATAATAGTCGGTGCGGAGGGGGGGCAAGGGCTGAAGGGGGCAGAACCGACAGCTCTTTTCGTATATAAAAGTTGAATGAGCGCCAAAGTAAGTGGGTAAAGTCGCGTGATGTCCGGACACCTTTATTCCCCCGGGGAAATATTAAGCCCCGTATCTCACTCTCGCTCGGTATCTCTATCTCTCCGAGCAGGTATTACTGGCAAATTTATACCGTCCTCATGCCCACGATGCATACGAAATCGTTTATACGATACTGTACAAGTTACACCGGCGCCACTGTGTCTTTTCGGGCTCAAATATATATATATATATATATATATATATATATTCGTGACAGGGGAATTAGATGTATAACATAAATATAAAATAATTTTAGGGACAATAATATAAATAAAATTATTTACAATATATAATTCCTTTAATGTCCAATGTGCAATATTTTAGGTGTTTAAACTTCAATTTTAAAAATCAGAATTTTCGTCATTTAAAATAAACGTCGTAATTTTTTATTTTATTTTTCGCACCTGTAAATCTGTGCAACAAGACTTGGAACGCATGGCATGGTAGTTTTCCAGTGTAAACTCTCCATTTAAAAAGTTTATAAAAAAACAATGTTATTTCCGTAGAGTATCGAGCGGCCGAGAATTATTTTTATGTGAAAAAGAAAGAGGCTTCGCGTACTCTCGAGGCTTTGTTATTTATCGGACGACGCGCGCATCACAAAAGGCTTCGAAATGGCGTAACGTCGATTGGACTTGCCAAAAAAACTCCGAGCCCTCGGGGACCGATTACAGGGTTGCGAAATTTCAATTCGGCGCCTTGCCGCACAGTCCGATGGACAATATCGAAACAACAACGTTGCAGTCCTCGAGTATAAAAAATAAAATAAAATAAATAAATAAAAAATAAAAAAAAACATTCGTAAAAGAAAAATTCTTGAGCGGGTGATAAAGTAGAATTTTGCACGATATAAGGTACCGTCCTAATACCACCGGGCGAGAGAAGTGTAATTCGAGGCAAAAACCCCGGTATGATTTTAGCCTACTGTGTCCCACATGAGCCTCGATGCCAAGAATATCCGGACCAGATCTCTCTCACTCGCTCCCTCTCTCTCCGTCTCTCGCCCCGCCATGTTTCCGAGAGCCGTGCTCTACGAAAACGACGCGTTCCCCACACCTCGTCTTCCACCGTTCGTGGAATATAGCCCCGAGCCCGTGTTCGCACTTCTCGTTCCGTTCGCCAGACTCAAATATATTGTACACACAACGGGCGCGCAATACCGCATCCGGCGATCTACCTTACCGACCTATCGTACCAATATCCTAATGAACGTCAAACCCCGTCACGCAAACCAGCGCGATATTACGGAGATAAATATTATTATAGGCTATACACGTGTATGTCTCAATATCGGTCCGGCCGCGTAGGACGAGGCGCTATATAGATGCACGGCCATTCTCGCGTGATGACTTTTCCGACAGCCGCTACGTTTTTTATTCTACTATACTTTTTTTTTTTTTTTTTTTTTTTTCCACTGCGGATTCCCTCGAACGTGTCGCTCCGTCGATGTGACACCGGATCCTATCTGTTTTTTCCCGCCGCTATTCCTTTTCATCGTTACGTTATGTGTTATAATTTTTTTTTCTGCCGTCGAACGATAAGGCAACGATTTTATCGCAAATTTAATTTACCGTGCGGACTCCGGGGATTCCCGGACGGCGTCTAAGGTGCACCGGTAACGCGATTTAAGAAAATGATCGGCGATTATGTGGGAGGCTGAACACCGTTATTTTGTATACTTTTTTTCCAGCCAGGATTTCCTCGAATGCTACTGCGTGTCACTACCTCGATATCACACCAAACCCATCACTTTTTTCCGCCGCTATTTTTTGTCTTGGTTACTTCATTTTTTAATTGAATAATAATTTTTATTTAAATTTTTTTTTTTTTTTACGTTCGAATGATAAAGAGACGATTTGGTCGCCAATCGGATTTACCGTGCAGACCCGTAAGATCACCGGACGACGTCTAAAGTGCACGTAACGTGACGAAAAAATAAAAAAATAATCGTGAATTATATGGGAGACTAAACAACTAATTTTTCTTACTTATCTTTCTCTCTCGGATTTCCTCGAATACTACTGCGTGTCGCTCCCTCGATATAACACCAAACCCATCTCTTTTTTCCGCCGCTATTTTTTGTCTTGGTTGCTTCATTTTTTAATTGAATAATAATTTATTTGAAATTTTTTTTTTTTTTTTACGTTCGAATGACGAAGAGACGATTTGGTCGCCAATCGGATTTACCGATTGGCGACCAAATCTGACGATTTCGGACGACGTGTAAGGTGCATCGGTAACGCGATGAAAAAAAAGAAAATGCACGACGATTATGTCGGAGGCTAAACAGCAAAGTGCATAGGGGTGCGAACAAATGACGATCGACTTTGACAAATTGCCCCGACGAGGTCACTCCTAACGTGACGTTGTAACATAACGTCACACTAGCTATACTCGTCCCGGGGAGGGGCGAGGCGTATTTATCGCGATGAATAAATATATATATATACACGTAACATATATGTAAAAAAAGAAAACTAGAAAGTTACGACGGTTGACAAGTGTCTATTATTGCCGGGGCGTGAAGGAAATACAGAATAGGTCGCTTTACACCAGCGCGCTCGTATACCGTAAACTTTGTTCTTTGATAAACGAGATACACACGATCGTAAACGACGTCGATCGATTCGCCGCGAGGAAAACTTTTCGCGCTCGAAGGTTATCATCATCGGTCAAAATTTTGACAAACGAATATATATATTTTTTTTTTTGGTTCAATTCTTTCTTCCTATTATCTAATTGGGCTTCGATTATAAAAATTGCACGGGTTAACGAACGCTCCGTCCATCTTTCCGGTAATCGGTGTCGTTACCCGAGACAACAGTTGTTGGTGTGCGAAATAATTAGTCTTATATTTGCCTAACGATATTCATGAAAATGTATAGTTGTCACGTGCCCCGTCAATTTATACGATTATTTATACAAAACGAAAAATACACGACAACGTTTATCCGTAAATACGCGAGAGCGGGACAATACGTCCTTATTAACGTCCCGTGACGTTTTTTGTTTCAAAGTAGTCCATTTTGCCCCGCTTACGAGGCTGCTCTTTACGTTTCACAAGATATTGTTTTGAGCGTCAAATTTAAGAAGCAACGATCGCTGACAGTTATGTTAAAATGTCTGTAGTACAATTTTGCCAGCGTCGACCTACAGAGGTTTAATATTTTTTTTTTGTGTTTTTATTATTATTAGTTTTTAAGGGACACAATGCAACAAGCAATTTGGTTTTGCGTCCCTCTACGTAAAGCATGAAGTGTGTCAAAATTTCTATAGTACCATTTTGCCAGATTCGACCTACAGAGGTTTAATTTTTTTTTTGTGTTTTTATTATTATTAGTTTTTAAGGGACACAATGCAGCAAGCAATTTGGTTTTACGTCCCTCTACGTATAGCATGAAATGTGTCAAAATTTCTATAGTGCCATTTTGCCAGCGTCGACCTACAGAGGTTTAATGTTTTTTTGTTGTGTTTTTATTATTATTAGTTTTTAAGGGACACAATGCAACAAGCAATTTGGTTTTACGTCTCTCTACGTAAAGCATGAAGTGTGTCAAAATTTCTATAGTACCATTTTGCCAGATTCGACCTACAGTGGTTTACTATTTTTTTTCGTATTTTTATTATTATAATTTTTAAGGGACACAATGCAACAAGCAATTTGGTTTTGCGTCCCTCTACGTATAGCATGAAGTGTGTCAAAATTTCTATAGTACCATTTTGCCAGCGTCCACCTACAGGTTTTTTTATTATCGTTATTATTATTTAAGAAGCACAATGCAACGAGTAATTTGGTTTTACCTCCCTCCACGAATACCAAGAAATACCGCCGCCCGACGAATGCCGAAGCTTCACAAACGTAGTAATAATAGTAATGTATACACAACAAGTCATTCAGGTTGTAATTGTAACACAGAGGCTTAATTGTCAATGCGGCAGGACAATGGGAACGGCTGGGAATAATGGAGCCTGTAATACGCCGCTCGGTAAATAGATCTAAATAATGCACGTTATCTTCGCGATTATTTCTGGACCGAATTGATTAATTTCTTTCCTTACCCCCTTGTTGTCAATCGCACGAGGACAAAATTAAATGCTAGTAATGTCGGGCGGAAGGGATGCAAAAAAATGTGACTAAAATTTTAAAAAGGCAAAAAAAAAAGTGCGACCTCGATCGGGCGATATATCGTTGCCGTCCATCATCGATGACGACCGTGTCTCATCGACCTTGCCACCGCTCAACAAGCGCTTCGAGCTACACACGTTCTTACAAGTATCGTCGTTCAATAATTCGTGAGAAAAATCGATCTGCTGAACGGTCACGTTGAACTATTCTCGTAGCGCCGGTATTTCTGCCGTTAGCGGGCACACACACACGCCCGTTCGCCTTTTTCTTTCCATTGACTTCGACTTGATACACGCTTATTTGCAGCCGACTCGAGCGTCGGTAAAGACAACGAAAAAAAATTACAAGCTGATCGTTAATTTAAAAAATCTGATTTCAAATATTACATCGTATTTATCATGTTTTTGTCTATTTACTATTGATTTATTTCAAGAATTTCAATTAGAGAAAATTTGTTGTTAAATATTTATGACACGCTCGTGACGATTCGGCATTTATCGTGTTTTTATTTATTTACTATTTATTTATTTAAAGAATTTCAATTAGAGAAAATTTGTTGTTAAATATTTATGACACGCTAGTGACGATTCGGCACACACACGCCGGTTCGCCTTGTCTTCCATTGAGCGTATCGACTCGAGCATCGATATCGAAAAGAAAAGAAAACAAAAAAATTACAAACTGGTCGTTAATTAAAAAAATCATATTTAAGATGTTTAGTTATCGGTATAATCACGGGTTAGGCTCCATCGCAGCCCAATGTTATGTCGCATGTCTCACGTTTTTATTTAACTACCGTTTATTTACGACATCTTCCGAACAAGCGAAAATTTGTTACTAAATATTTACGATACGCTAGGCTCGATCGATAATTAATAAAAGTGTGAGCAGCGTTTCGGTGCTACCCTGTAGGTGATATCATGTGCGAGCACTGGGTTGCCCAGATGAACTCTCGGCGCTATAAATGAATCTCTCTCGGATGGAAATGGGCCTATGTATAGAGGAGAGAAGACGGTCTTTCCGGACCGATGCACTGACGAGAGCTTTTCATAAAACTCCTCTGTGTCCTACATGTCCGTCTATACGTACGGTATGCATGGATGCCGTTCGCGAGAAGCTACAATAATTTAATTCTGGGTCTACGTATTTTAAATATATATATATATGCATACATATGTAATAAATCCAAATATATATACGTATGTATGATCGAGGCTGTTGGTGGCAAGACTCGGCACTGCGATCGCACACAAGCAACAGTCCTATTCACATCGCGACGATGTGCTTTTCCTGTTTAAACTTTCTATACAAATTAACTTTGTCATCGCGAACTGAACACGCCCGTCTCGTATCGGAGAATAGGCTGCGAGGGGCGTGTGCGAGCGTGTTGGATGTTCGCGCCTTGTATTCGGTATTCCAGATTGGAATTGATTCGTCCACTGTCGATATAAAACTATGTCGATCAAGCGACGAATTAAAAAAAAAAAATGGTGATAAGAACGCGATTCCCGATAACGAATATGAAGCCCGAACACGTATTCGCACGACGCAAGAAAAACGATATATCGATCGAAGTGAAAAAACTCGCTGGAACGGTCGCAAGGAAATCCGCCGCCCGATCGAAATTAGCTCGCCTCGACACACCTCGACGGTTGTCTCGGCTAGTTCGGACCGTGGGTAGATTTTCGTCCGCGATTCTCGTCGGTTACACCGTGGCTCGTGACCATCGTGGCTTCGACGATAACGAGTCTGACTCGCTCGATTTCGTCGTCTCTGAAACGTCCGATCGTCGATCGCACTTCAAAAAAGCTTGCCCCTCGATTTCAACGCTGTCTCAATGCCCCGATCGTCTGTCGAGAGTCGAGTAAACGATCGAAGGTAAAAATATGTACAAAAAAAAAAAATAATAAAAAAAAGAGGTTATAAAAGAGGCGCGGTGGGATATCGAGAGAGGGCTCTCGAGTGTGTGCGCCTCGGGAGGAACGGGGGGAGCGCGAGAACGAGAGAGGTCGGCGGGATGTGGTAGAGTAGTAGTTTGGGTGTGAAAGTGAAGCGTAGCTATACGAAGACGGTGTGTGGTCGTGGTGCGTATTGATCGGGATAAGCACGGAGGAAAACGGGGACCTACTAACGGGTGCTGCTGCCCGTCTATATAGATACTCCCCGTACAACCGAAGTGGGAGTTATATCTCAGGGTAGGATAGGTGGAGTCGGTGGGGATTCGCGCGCATGCGGCGACGGATAACGGATGCGCTTAGCGCAAAAAAAAAAACGTCCTTTTCTTAAGGACAATGAATTATGTGTTGTATGCATCGGAGATGGCGAGAGCGAGCTACGCCGTCGTGTTTTCCCAAACACTTCGGTCCCCCGTTGGCGCCATTTTCTTTTTTCTCTTCTATCTTTCACGGGACGACCGAAAATCTACGAGGTACACAAATTTGTTTCTACTCACCGGACCTGCGTCCAGCGCCGTCTCGCCTCCGCCGGATCGTAATCAAAACTCGACGAAAACTCTGCCCGAGGATCGAACGTTCCAGGCAAAAAACAATTCACCGTATACCGGCGCGCGATCAATGGAAATCGCGCGAGCGACGAGAAAAAAATATATCTCGACAGTCCGAGTTCTCCACCGTCGGCGATTCGCTTCCTCTCTCTCTCTCTCACGTTAGATTTTCGCGATGTTACTCTTCAGACGGTCAATTCTCTACTCCGTTCGATTATCGGTCGATTACTTCCAAACCTCTCCGTACGAAGTTCGCAATCCGCTCGCTCGCACTGCGAGCGGATTTTTTTTTCTTCCTTCGCTGTTCTTTTTTTTTTATTGTTCCCCTCTTTATTACCGACTCGTAACGGACAACGACGGCGACGAGAGGGAGAGAGGCGAAGAGGAACAAAAAATACGAACAAAAAAATTTAC
Source organism: Amblyteles armatorius (assembly GCA_933228735.2). Classification (NCBI taxonomy): domain Eukaryota; kingdom Metazoa; phylum Arthropoda; class Insecta; order Hymenoptera; family Ichneumonidae; genus Amblyteles; species Amblyteles armatorius. The sequence continues at coordinate 1,749,365 of OW121688.1, read as the reverse complement.
GAACTTACTCGCTCCTGAGGGGTTCGAGCGAGCGTGACACGGACGGTCGTGTCGCGACACGGCGGGCGACAGCGGCTCTGATGAGTAACGTTTTTTCCCCCCTTTTTTTTTCCTTCCTCGAGTAGTTTCGGAATTCGAGGTACCGGTCACTGAATCTAACAACACTGTCAAACAAGCCGGCAGGTCACAAATGGCGCGCACACACCCCGGAGCCCACCACCGCGGCCGCCTCGTTACTCGACGACTTCCTTCCCTTCCTCCGAGCGAAAACAAAAAAAAAACTTCCACGATAAAACAATGCGCTACAAACGGGACGGTGTAGCCCAGAGTGTTTTAATACGATCACCGCCACGAGCCCGGTCCGCACTCTCCCTCTAGCCTCATGCACACTCTCCTCATTGAGAATAGGTAGTAGATACAGACCGAGCGTCGAGTGCCCGGACGACAATGTCGCGCGGTGGGGGAGAGAGCTCAACGGTTTTTTTTCTTTTTCCAAGATGGCGCGCGCTACGAAACTCGATATGTCCAACGGTTTTTTCAACGGCCCGACGAAATGTTCGGGAACGGTGGGTCGTCTTGCGATCGTGTGATTAAGATTATGAAAAATGTTTTTCTTCGTTTACTTTCAACGTTGAGTGAATGTCAGGCTGCCGTTGACGCGGACTAAAAGATTTGTCGAAGGTAATGCGAGAGAGAGATTCCCGCCCGTCGCGCCGCGCGGCCAATCGACACTCTCGGCAACGGCGGGCTTTACGAATATTCGCACCAATCACAACGTCGCCGCTGTTGAGGGTAAAGGGTCGAGAAAACATATTTGATACGACGGGTTTATAAAATACCGCAACTCTCTTTTATTTCCATATTCTACACCCTTGAGGCAATTACGAGTGAATATACATCCGTTATCTGCGACGGTTACGAAATACAAAGTTCAGAGATTGAAAATTCGTTACAAGGTAAAAATTGTTTACCTTTTTATTTATTTTTTTTGTTTCTTTTTAAAGTGTACAATCGTCGTTTTTCTGTAGACTACGCGTGTAGAGTACCATTTTCAATTCCTAAACTCGCTCGCGAAATTACGTCGCGAGATCGGACGTCGTTTAACATAGTTTTTGTCATTTACTTGTTTCCGAGTGTTTCAGGCTCATCTAAGAATGTACGGATATCTACTTTCCGAAAGATAGCAAATTAACGAGTTCTAATTATCACAATCATAACGATGTACATTTCTTTTTCAATTTTTACACAATTGATAATTGTGGAGACCGTGCAGTTTCGGATTCTTCCGTGAACGAAAAAATGGGCGAAGATAATTGTTATCTTAATGTTATCGGATTGTCCGTAGATCTTAGATGTAGTCCCGCACATGCTCGGATTGCGGACGATTAGGCGATCGTGTCGGTTAGATAAATGTAATTGAGACTAAAACGATGGCCGGGGTTTTTCGAAGGGAGAGATAGAGAGATAATAGCAAGCTGTGAAATTCGCAGCGAACCAACGTCGTTAGCGATACGGTAATCGAGCATAAAAGATAATTCATCTGTAAATCATTAAAATTTAATCTGTTTTTAAAATCTTATTGCACGCATCTAATACTCGGACACTCGAATCGTCGAATTCTTAAAAAGTGACGAGTTTTGCCAGGGACGATTGTTTTGACTGATTGATCACACGCCGAAAAAAAGAAAAATTGTGAGAATTCACGCTCGCTCATTGAAAGAATCACCGCCGCTGCAAGTGATATACTTTGACAAAATTCGTGAGAAATACTTCTTTTTTTTCTTCATTTCCTTTTGATTATCTTACAATTTGAAAAGCTTGCTTAGCTGGCATACAATATGAGAATCGAAGTATCAAAAATCCGTCGTCGACGACGGACACGCTCGCAATCAACAAACAAACGGCGTTTGGTGCTGTCGCCGACGACGATTTTTTTTGTTTTCTTTCAGCTTCTCCGAGTGTCTTCTCGTCTTGTCTCGAACTTAATAATTTTTTTTCTATACATTCAACGGCTTAAAGTAATATCTACAGTACAACGTTGTCGTGGATGGCGCGGCATCAATATTTCGTAACAGATTCTCCTCGTTCTCCGGTAACCTCTCCAAAGTCGTTATGTACTCTCGATCAAAGACACCTGCGGGACAGTCGATTATATTTTATATTTTTTATTATTTAAGTTTTTTTTTTTTGCTCGCAGCTTTGTATTTTAAACTCACTCTGATCGATGTTACTTCTTCCCAACACTGTAAACGCCAGAAACAGTATGTCTCTGTATATGGAAAACGGTGCTTGTTCGCTCGCTTCATTGTTGCTTCTCTCTAAGGCCACTCTTTTTATTGGTTCCGCCAGAATATTGTGACGAACGTCCGTAATTATACTTTGCATCAACCTGCAAAGCATTTTTGTTGTCGTTACGAGTGTCGATGTCTCGATCGAAATCGCATTAATTAAGGGCTTACGCCACGGTCGAATTTCGTTTTTTTTCATTTCTAATAGTTCGTAGTGTCAAGAATATTCAGTTAAATTTTTATGCCGAAATTCAACGAATTACGAAAGTGGCGGAGGCACGAAATTTACTATGGCGTAGGCCCTTAACCCTTCACGTACGATACCCTCACACCAAGCGTTACTACGCAGGCCTGATATAAATTCCGAAAAACAATAGTCCACCATATGTTGACGATAAAAATATATTTTTACCCGAATATAATATCGTGAAAATCACTCTTACAAGAGTATTTTTCCGAATTCCGATATCATAAATATTTTTTGAGACACTGCGAATTTTATACCGTCCAATGTAAGTACTCGCTGAGTGAGGATCCCATACGTGAAGGGTCAACAAAGTATGATACCGATATGACTCAACGAACGTTCTGTCCTCGGTGATGTTCTGTTTCCACTGAAGATACATCGGCAAACGATCCATGTGAAGTTTCTCGTTGTCCCACATAGTCCGGACGCCGACCAAGCCCGAGTTGCTGTGAAATTCCTTGTCCTCGCTATCGTTGAGCCACAGCTCGGGCAAGTGGCTCGTCAGATTTATCCTCTCGAAGTACCATATCAAGTTCCAATACACTATCGGATGTTCGAGGATGAATCGATGCTTCGTCAGGCACGCGTCGCCCTCCTGGCTCAATACATTTTCCAATTCTTTTCTCAACACCAACGGATTGAGGTAAGGAACTGTTATGGGCTCCGGCAATTCTTTCGGCTCGTCGAGGAGCTCGAGCAGAGCGCCGGTCAGCGGATCGTTGATCCTCTCGCCATCGTCGCACCTGGCAGACAAAAATTTTCGTTAACATTTTTTACCAACAAAAATTCCCACAATCGCGATAAAGTTTTCAGATAGCAAAGGAATAAAAAATATATTTATATATTTGTATGTAAAACAAAATACCTGTAATCGAAAATTGTGATAGTGAGAAGTGGGACGGTAGCTTTGTCGCAAAATTGACAAACGGTATTTAAATTTGAATCCTCCGGTTGCCAGCCGGCCATAATCTCCTCGTCGTAGAGTATCGATGCGCAATGATGACATCTACTCGCACTAGACAGAACAAGCTCGATAGCCAAACGTTCCTCTAAATCTCGTGAACCTTTCGGGTACATGCAATCTGCTAGTTCGTAGAGCGAACCTAGGCCCTCGATACCGGAGTCACCTGAATCGATCGATGCACAACAATTAATAACTGATTAACTAGAAAATAAAAACGTAAACTACAACCAACGAAGCTGGACATTCAAAAAATGATTTAACCGACTATACTATATAGGGTTAATAAAGAATAAAATTAAAAAAAACTCACCGGACATTCTGGCGGACATTTCGTTGCGATCTTGCTGCGATCCGTCGGTCAGCGAGTCCAGCGATTCGTGTGACACACCGTAAGCTAATTTCTGTTCGCGCTCCTTCAACTTAACGGGTGTACTAGTTGCCGATATGGCTTCTTTGATTTCATCGAACTTTTTAACGACCGTCGTCGCAGCCGATTTCAGACTGTTCAATCCACCGAGAATAATTTCGTTTGATTTCTTTCCCGTCAAGCTCGAAGGACTGAAAAACATTTTACATATTTTACAAACTGTTTTACCATTACGATTACGATTTAAGCTAGTAATTTACACGAATTACAAGTGATCAACAAAAAAAAAAAGAGTTCAAACGATTATTGTAGATTCGATGTATTCGTGCAGACATTGTGCAAGCTTACGTACCTCATGTAGTTGGAAAGGCTAAGAGACTCGATAAACTGATTCGGAGAACCTAAATCCTTATGCTTAACGAAGGCCAGTCCTCCGGTCGAGTAACGTCTGAATTAATACGTAAAAAAACACAATCTCATGCAGTACGAGATTAAACAATGAAAAAAATTAAAAAAGTGTCTACGTGGTAGAAAAACTAGGACCGTCGACACGATAGGGAGGTAAGAATAACAAAGCGTGCAGAGAAAACACTGCGGTAATGCGTTCGACGGATAGATCGACTCACCCGAAACTTAGTTTAAGGCTAGATCCGAGACTCGATAAACTAGACGTGACGCTGTCTTTATTCTGCGCCCAGAGGCTGCCAATTTCCAGTCTGTCCTTGTCTCTCTCCTGATCGCCCTGCTGGGCTACCGAGTGGGGCATTGTTTCGCTCCGCTGCAATTGTCCGCTCATTGCCGCGCCGGTCTCGTCGATCGCCTGATGAAATGTGGCGCTCCGCGGCATGGTGTTGCCACTGAAATCACAATATCGTACATGTTAAAGCCAATTTCCGCCACGAATTTTTCCCATGTATTTTCGTTTAGTCTATCGAATTACGATATCGTTTTAGATATTTCTGCCTCGCCGCGTATTACCTCCGAAATAGAACAGGCCCTCCTGCTCTCTCTCCGACTGTGTTGTTAACGACCGTTAGAGTGCTCGTCGAGCAATTGGAATCGTTCTCCTCCGACGGCGAGACTATCGGCGTTTCGTCGTTCATCAACGCCCCCAGCGGATCGTTCTCGGTCACGGGCGTCCTGACGGGACTCTTAAGCGGAGATTCCGCGTGGCTCGGCAATCTACGAAATACAAATTTTAACTATGAATATGACTAGAGAGACGAGTGGTTAGTTGGATGAGGAAGTAAATTATCGATACCTCGTTTCGGAGGTCGATCTGTCGAGAATATCCGACTGCGCTGAACATAACATTCCCTGGTCTTTTACGATGCTATTCTGACGAAGGAACTTCGGTTTCATGTCGAGCAGTCCGAAACCCGGTAGATCAGGCACCGAGCTGCCTTTCAGTACTGAAAAAAAAAAATTTAATTTAATGTACCGGAACTTGGAATTGGGATACATTAATTAAATGTTAATACACTTTTTTTGTAAAATAAAAATATCAGATATTACAATTACAAATATTTTGTCTGAATTTTACAACAAATTTCATAAAAAGTTAAAATCCTACTGTAAAACTGGAACAGTTTAATTTCTAAAACAGTTCATGTAGAAAAACTTCCAATAGCGTGCATTCATTTTCAACAATCATCTAGACTCACGGTCAGTGTGCAGCGCTTCGGTGTCTTGAGAATGAGCGCTGTCGAGGCTCGACCTCGAGACAGCATGCTCCATACCCTCGCTCTTAACACCGTCGATACTGAGAACATCTGGATTCGAGCTCATTCGCCTTCGAGCACTTTTCTTTCCGGCTCTCTTGAAAAGAGCGGCTCCGAGTATGACGTTTCGCAGTTTGTTCCACATCAGCTGACTCGAATTCGTCATGTCCGAGGGCCACGTTGCTTCAAGAACGGCCTGAGCGAATCGAAAAAGTAGGAGTTTATTTATCGATTTTTTTTCCTCTCAACGATTCGATGAGGCTCATGTTTTTTACCTTATTGTAAAATCCGTATGTCAACGCGTTGGGTTGAACTCCACTGCGTTTCATGTGGAATAGCAACTTGACGGCCAGAACCGGCTGGCCGTAAACCCCACAGAGCTGCATCATTGCTCGATAACATACCTGGAAAACATATTTAATTGATATTCAAAAAAATGATTTGCACTACCGATAATTATAAAATATTTTATAATTCGTACCTCTTCCATTGGATCCAATCGTAACTTCTGCATTTTTACAAGTAATTCGTAGGCTTGATGCAATATCGATACTGGCTGGCTCGAGACTTGCAGCATGGCCGGCAAATGTAGGAACCACAGACTGTAACACGTGCCGAGCAAACATCTGCCCCATCTCGCTGGATGCGCAGCCTGTACAATAACAAAAATTCATTAATATTAATCCAATCGCTCGACGATATTGAGATATTTGTTTTCAATCTCACTTGTTTCCGTGCCATTCGTTGAGCCACTTTGATTTCGTGTTTCGTACGTCGAGCCATAGGGCTTCCAGGTATCATACCAAAGGCACTTAGGGCAGGATTCTTGAGGCTAAGATTCTTCTGAACTCTCATGAGGGCAGGATTCAGTTTGAACGTGTTGTACACGACCGGGGCTTGATTAGGACCCGCCTCCGGTGGAGGGATAAATACTGTGCGCTCGCTATGCTGAGACTCGTCCAGCTCCAAGAAGGTCACTGTTGACAAAACACTATCGTAATTTCCATACATCGCTTTGGATGCGTTCTTGATGCAATTCTGCTCTGTTCGACTAAATCCAAAATCATTCGAGATGTATCCACATGTATAAGCAATAGACGTTCTTATGTCCCGTCTCTGCTTAGTTTTGACCCAAATCGGAACGGAAAATGGACGAAATGTGTCCCGCCGAAATGATCGGATGTACCGTCGGCAATTTTAAAAAAACCAATAGCAGTGGATCGTCCCAAATATAAGAACGCATAGCTGAGCAGATTTGCATTCAAGAACGCATCCCTTGACGGAAACGAAATCAACATCGGCGGATGGATAATCAATTTTTTTTACCAGTCTCTTCCTCAACGCGCTCTGTGCATTCGTCGAAAAACGCTAGACCGGCCATGTCCATGTCCGATACGAAGCTTCTCTCTTCGATGAATCTATAAGAACGATCAATAATTTTTATTTGAAAAAACCCTGTTTTTTTTGCACTTGTAGTTTGAAAAATCACCTGATGAACATTTGCGTTCTGACGAGCATGCTGTAGAACTTCGCGTGAGCCTTGTCGCGGCTTCTCAGGAAAGCTTGTATATTGAAGAGGCTCGTTGGATCGGTAGAGCCGACGGTGGGAGCTTTTGTAATGGGAAGTAAATAATTTCTGTATCCCTTAAGTATCATCGCTGTAAATCGTAAAAATGTGTCTTGTATCTCAAGCTCCATGGCTTGCTCCTTTCGTTTCTGGCGAAACTCTTTGTCGACACTGAAGTCCTCGTCGCTTTTGTCTGAAAATTAAATAAATCTTTATCGGTGATAACGCCTCGAGTATGCAATATTCGTTGGAGATAAGCATTTCAATATTGGCTGACCTTTATGGGACGTGTGTCCCTTTCCCATCGATATCAGTTTCGAGTAAAGAAGTTCCAGCCAGCCCTTCAGCATTCTCGCTGCTTTTTTCGGCAGTAACTTGACGTTCAGGTATTTCCTATCATCGCATATAGCTATGTTGTTCGTATCCAAATTGACGCAGTTTACGTCGGACGGCGGATCGTACAGGTCGAAGAAACGGGAATCTACACCGATGAGGAACGGCAAGGGAGCGTGTAGCACCTGAAAAATACAATTCACAGAGTCAAACATACACACGGGTAATCGAATGCCTACACTGTGAAAAAAGGTTGATTGAAAATTAATTAATGACATTGGAAGGTTTTTTTAGTACAATGGTGCTGAAATTTCAAACGTATGTGCGTTGCAATCTTAGAGTAACATTTTTTATTAGAATTTTAGTAAATTCAAGGAAAAGATTTGTGATTTTAATGCCTAGTATTTTAGTTTTGCAAAAAAGTACTTTGATTCAATGAATGTAATTAATGCAAGCAAATTTAAAGTTCCAGCACAATAAATTTACAATTTATTTTTAGAGTGTAGTTTTAGAGAGTAGTGAAAAAAAAAAAATCGTACCTCTGCCAAGCCCAACGGACAAAGTGGTATGTACGGGCACTGCCACTTGAAAGGAAACAGAATCATCGCGATCGCCTCGCTGACGGACGTGAGCACGTCCGGTCTGAGCGAGTGTACCAATATCTTCTGCTCGGTCAGTATGAGCAACAGTATCAGCATGCAGTTCTCCGGACCAAGATTAATGAGCAATTGTCGAAAGCTCGCTCCAGATCTCGGCAGGGCGAGATCCTCGGGTTGCGTGAGTATCAACCTGTGATTGGCGCTCAGTTGAACGAGAATTCTCGGCCTCTGGGGACTCGGGAACGGTATGTCGCAGAGAAAATACGAGATGTATTTTTCTATAGGAACATTCTGCGGTTTTCCATTGACCATACTGTGCAGATAAACGAGAAACTTCTCGAACGTGTCGAAGAAAGGCCAGTGCGACAGTATGCATATAGATTTGCTCATGTTCAACGACTGAGTAACCGGATCGGTGTACTGCAATTTTTCGAGTTGAGCGAAATTCAGCTTCTTCAGTATGCCAAATTTTTTGAACGGTTTCATCTTCACCTGCGGCTTGTTCGCCGACACTTGTATACCTTCGTCTGGAACGGAAAGAACCAGTAAAAAAAAATTATTCTCAGTATTCCTTCGTACATTTATACACTGAGAAAGAATGCGGTTCAATCAACCAAAGATTCAGACGTTCAAATAAATATTTAGTTGGTAGAGCTAAAAGATTGGTTAGTTAAAAAAAATTTTGGATAATTTCACGAAAATATTTTGTTCGACTTTATCGGTCGATCATCCCCATTTTTTTAACATTATAGTATTTAAATCCTCGCAACGATGTTATTTACCGTTGTCGATCATCTCTGCCTTGTCCATTATATCGAGATAGCTGTTGCAGTTGCGAGTATTCGAGTCCGGCAGAACTTCCTCGTAGAACGTGATAGCCGAGCCGTAGATCTTCTGCGCGGCGTCGGCAACGGTGAGGACGAATGTCGAGAAGACGGGCTTGGGTTTGCACGCGACTTTAGGCCAGCATTCGATCGTCGCGCCCATCGGCAGACAGAACATACCGACGGAATTCGGAAAGCAAAATGTGTTGTAATCGGTCATCGGATACTTGTAGAGTATTGTGGGTTTGAACGATATGAGATTGGCTCGATTCATAGATTTCTTGTAGCACAAAAATACATCGCTCCCAAGCATCCCTTTGTTCAAGTTTTTGTATATCGTGCAAAAAGCGTGGGGCGTCGTTTCTCCCTTGTTCTGCAGTATCACGCACACGTCGGTCACCACCAATGAGTTGCATGGCATTCTCTGACTGGCTCTTCTGTAAGTCACATAAATTCTCGATGTCGAGTTGTTCACGTTCGCCACGTAACCGTTCGGGGTTTCCAGTATCATCTCGGCGTCTTGCATTATTCGCTCCTTACCATCGTAAATCACACCTGAAACAAGTTTTTTTTTTCCATCATTAAATTTTTCCCATAACTTTCACGTTCTTCTTGTTCGATCTTTCATACATTTCACTCTTACAGATTTATGCAATTTTTCGAGTCGCTTCTTCTCGTAAAAAGGCTTTATCCAAAAAATAAATAAAAGAAAATAAATACATTACTTTGAAATGCGAGACAGAACTATTTATGCGGGTGGTTTGCCGAATCTACGGGAAATGTGGGGAACCCCCTACCGATATCCACCAGAGGCGGTTTGTCCCTTCCCCGCCGGTAGCAAAGAAAGCATTCGTTGGTCCTCAAACTGCCGTGATTGAGGTCGGCTGGAAAGCCCGTCACGGTGTGCTCCAGAAGGGTGTAGCCCTCCGGACATTGTTCTCCGAGGGCGGGAAATATAACCGCGAGATCGGTTATCGGAGCCTGCATGTGCATGTCCTTGAGATGAGTGCCTTCTTGACACCAGTCTTCGAGTTTCTCCGACTCGTCCCCGCCTTGCTCCAAGTCATCCTGACCGGGCAGGCCGGCGACTACGAAGTAGTCGGCCACTCGTCTCTCGTCCATCTTCCGCTCCCGACTCTGTCGATCAGAATCTATCGATCCTGTTCTTTCGAAACAACATAATTTCTCTTAAACTTCGATGTTTTTCTTTTATTTTTTCAAAAATTGTTTTCAAAATATTTTCGTTCGCCGTTTCGACGATATAATTTTTTCTTGAAATACCGTTAAGAAAAAGTGATCACAATTTTTTTTTCAAAGACTCTTTGGCCGATGTGCATAAGATCTATGTAAGAAACCTTCCGGGCAGCTTGCGCAGTGGTTAGATCGAACGTGCACCGGAGCTCTCGGCGAGTCCGGCCGTTCGCAGCGGGAAGTCGTGGACGTTGTCGTTCGGTTCGCTAACGAATATCGCTAAGGCGCGTCGTCGATCGACGCGGTTCGATAGACGAACCGTACCGTCGTCGGGTTTAAGGTTCGGAGACTCGTGCGGACGGCTGCGATGTGTCGAATCGTCGTCAATGCCCGTCACTTGCATCGTTCGGTGCGTGCATGCGGATCGCACGAGGATAAACCGAGCGTTTATGTACAGAACAACAACAACAAAAAACTCGCGAAGTTATTACGATGAATCGTCGAGAATGAGAGGAAGAACAAAAAAAAGGCGCAATCAACACAGACACACTTCCGTCCGAGTGACGTGTGACGACGATGAAAATATTGTACGGCGAGACGAGCGTGTTGCGGCCGAACTTTTTATGAGCGTGGATCGTCGTTCGGTTGACTTTTTTTTATCTGTCGTTTTTTTCCCGATCGACGAACTCGTCAGAAATTCATTCGCGACGAGTAGACGAGGATTCGTCTCTTTGTAGGTTAGACGTCACGCACACACGGACACACGGTACACGGGCGAACACAGCTTTCGCTGATACTCACTTCGATCGTGTTCGCAAACGTGCAACAAAACAAAGGATTGTTACAGGTGACCGTTGAACACCTTCGGGTACGGCTCAAGGTTTTTTTTTTGTCACCAAACGCGCACTCGGTACGTTAGTCGCTTTAGCATTGAGATCGCGGGTTGCGCGTTTTCGTGCGGGTTAAAAATATAAGAGAACCTGTAATTCTTGGACGGCCATCTTTCACTGGTAAATGGTGTGGTAAGATGCAGTAAGATGGTTGACGGGTGTGGGTTGGTGTTACTTTTTTCTCTTCTTCCTTTTTTTTTCTTCCTTATGTTTCCTCTCGTCTTTTTTTTCGCCGTCGCCTATTCGCGCGTTGCAGCCACGTTGGAGCGACTGGGATAGAGCAACGACGCGCGGAACTGTCCGACTCGTCGCACAGTGTTCGGTGGTAGTCGGTGCAGGTCCGTGCAGGTCCGTACGTGCAAGCGGAGCTTTCCGAAGCGTGCACGGTGAATCAATTCCTCTCTCTCTTGGGATCCTTCGATCGTTCATCGATGAATCCCCATTGCCGTACTCAGATAAGTCATGAAAATGAGACTCATTTCGATGCAGCTAGATGCAGCCGGATGATCGAACGATTCGTCGCTGTAGACCGGGTACGAGCTGGACGCAGGTAAAATTTCCAAGTTTTGTTTACGTTTGTCGTTCGTTTGATACATATTATGTTCGGCACGCATTGCATAGAGCGTGCGATTCCGCAGACAATTCTCGCTAATCGAGTGCGACGAATACGTTTTAATCTCGGGAGTATGTTATCGTTTCGACAGAAAACACGATAATTCACTCCTTGCATCCTGTATCGAATATTTTACAAGTTGCACGCCGCCATGTTTTTTTTTTGTAACGGTCGCTCCATTACGGTTAGAGAAGAGTACACAAGCAAGGAAATCAACCGGACACCGCTTCGAAGTTTTGTTTACGTTTATTATACTATTCGTACATATTATGTTGGGTAGGCTTTGCACAGAGCGTGTGGTTCTGCAAACAATTGTCGCTTATCGAATGCGACCAATACAATGTAAGCATTGCGAGTACGTTATTTTTTACATAAAAAACACGAAATTCACCCTTTGCACCTCAGTATCGAGCGTTCGATCGCACATTCTAGAACCCCTCGTACCATGTTTCTTTTAACGATCGCTTTGCGACGTTTAAAACAGTGCGCGACCAAAATAGTCAGACAGCGTTTCAATGCGATGTTTAAGTTTATTACAAGTTTAATACACATGTTGGGCACGTTTTGCATAGAGCGTGCGCTCCTACAGACATTGGTTGCTTATTGAGTGCGACTAATATATAATAAACATTGCGAGTATGTTATTCTTTAGACAGAAAACACGAAATCCAGCCCTAAGCCCCTAGTATCGAGCGTTCGATCGAACATTCCAGAACTCTCGCACTGCGGTGTTTTTTTCATTTTGCAACGTTCGCTCGGCGACGGTTAGCACAGTACACGACCAAAGTGAATCGTGACGGTTTGTGCCAAAATGTTGTCTCCGCTAGAGCACCATCAGATCTTTGTTCGTCAGGCTGGTCAACAGAATTTTCTCGGTCGTTACCGGCCCATCTGAAACACGAGATAATTAATTTATTTGCCCATTCTAGCAGATGCGACGTTCGGCGTTCGGTGTCGCGTCGACGAGTACGGACCTAATCGGTACCACGGATCCGTGTTTCCGGCGTCCGCCCTCGCCGAGTCCAGCGCGTTGCGGATCGCCAGAGGAATGCTGCAGCTCATGCAGAGAGGCGGCTCACCCGTAGCTAGGAAAATTCAAACGTGAGTGTTTTTTTTTTTTCATTCGAACCTTGGCACAACGTGGCGGCCGGCGTGCATAAGGCCGTCGCGCGTAAATACCTTTCGATCGAAGTACACCCGTCAGATTCGGGGCGTTTCGTCGGAAGCTCACTCTGAAGTCAACAGGAATGTCCTTGGCTCCGGGTGGCTTGTAATTCTGAAAAATGTTACGTTTCGGCTCCATTCATATACATATATATATTTAAGTACGAACGGAACCGTCTGGCGTTTAACAACGCAAAGTTCGAATTGCGACGAGGGTTAATTTAATTTTCGTACTCTCCAATGCCCCTCCCCCCCCCCCACCCCTCCTTAATCGTGACCCTCGCAACGGCAAAGTTTGTATAGTTCGAACGCTGGTAGCGCTTCCGTTATATTCACGAGTTAGCTGCTCGCGAGTGGACGCCGAACAAATTTCAAAGCAAACAAGTTGAAGGCGAATATCGCGCGGAGATTTGAGATAAAATTTTATTCGTTTACTCGCGCGTTATACCCAAGTTCTGTTGTTGGTGAGAACGCCGGTTTTCGGATCGTAAATCAGATCCTCGGAGGTCCAGTAACCGATGCCCATGACGAAGGCGCCCTCGACCTGGCCCAGATCAATCTCGGGATTGAGACTGATGCCCGCGTCTTCTATTATGTCGACCCTCCGAATAATGTGCTGTCCGGTCAGCACGTCGACCTCGACCTCGCTCACGGTCACGCCGTAAATCGGGTAGGGTTGCAGTTCTTTAGGCGGCAGTGCCCTGTAAGACAATAGTCATTTGTATGGCAAGGGCGTCGAAAGGTAGTTCTTGACGAGCGTGACACACGCGTTGGTTCACATAATTTTTCCTAACAAATTCACGAAAATGACGCTTTTCGTTTTTTGGAAGTATGCGCAGTAAGGCACTTTTTCGCACTAGTGCGAGAAAAAATACCATATGCGTTTGTACGCATGCGCGGTATTTTTAACGCACTCGATGCGAGAAAGGACTTCTCGGGAACGAGAAGCGGGATTTTACGTGCGTGCATTAGGAAAACACCATCGTATTTAATCGCTCGAGAGAAAAAAAAAGTTACTTTTAACCCTTCGTATTCGCGGTGGGTGAAATTGACGCCGTTTTGAAAAAGTATTCGAAAACTGTCCGCCCGACTGGACAAAAAAATTAATTGAAAATTATACATATTTCGAACATTCTAAAATACGTATTGACGATGTGTTGTAAAAAACTGTCGAAAGATCTCAAATCGCAATTTTGTTTTTGTTTGCATGCTGGGTCAATTCGGCCTGCAGGGACCACAAAGGGTTAATTTTATATATTGACAATTACCTACATGTATCTAGCGCATAAATCGACGTCCTGCTGATAAGCAGCCATGATCAACTCCTGCCAGCTTGGATTCTGCATTTTCGCTTTTATCGGCTTTAATCGCTTCAGTAACTCTTTGCAGGCCGTTATGGTCGCCTATCAATGAAAAAAAGAAATTTCGTGTATAATGTTCATTACCAAAATCCCACAATTTTCATCCGGATGGGTAGATTATATTTACAAAAGCGCAGGACTCGCTTGTGACACTGCCGCCGGTAACCGTATTGTTCGGCGTGATCATGTTGTTACTCGGCTTCACAGTAACCAGGCTCAAATCTATGCCCAGAGTGTGAGCCGCAACCTGTGTAATCTTGAACACAAAAATATAAAGCGGTCGTAATATACTGCATAATCGAAAGAAAAGTATATATATATATATATATATCAGAGCTGGCCAGTACTTGAAGTACCGGGAACTTGTTTGGTACTTCAAGTACTTTTTTTTACGATTTCAAGTACCGAGTACAAGTGGTTTTTGAGTACACGCTATTACCAATACTCGACGAGTAGCATGACATCCTGTTTTTATTAATATAAGATTATCTGGCTAAACTTTTAAATGAGTATCATTTTAACGAAAATTCATTTTTTTAAATGCCATTAAATGAAACGAGAAGGAACGACACGGTCCCTTTCTTAATAAAAAAAAGCGAAGAATAGATTTAAAATATCCTCATATCGACGAATTACCAAAATTTCAGTTACCGATTTTTTACAAGCCATGTGCAAATTACTTTGCACCTTTTTTAAGCCTTGATAACGCTTAACGCAACGAACCTAATTGCGAAAAGTACTTGGTAAACGTACTTGAGAAATACTTCAAGTACAAAAAATACTTGATACTTCAAGTAATCGTGATACTTTGTACTTGTAGTATTTTTTGGTACTTTCTCTAGCTTTGATATATATATACACATACACTTAATAAAAAAAGAAAAACATTTTTTAAAAATATATTGTATAAAGCTTCGAACCTTAGTGTGAATACCCTGTCCGCATTCGATTCCACCGTGCACAACGGAAACAGTTCCGTCCCGTGCGTAGATCGACACCATAGCTTGAAAATTTCCAAAATACTGGAGGGGATATTTCATCGTAACCAGCGATATTCCTCTCTTCTTCCAGCGATTTTCCTGTGTGGAATTTAACGTTGTCACAGCCCGAAATTCTCGTAAAACCTCGATTAAACCCCATTTTTCAAAACTTTTTCATACGACATTAGTGACGAATTTTTTGCTTCGCTCGGGGATAATCGAAGTTCTACCGTAGCTCAGTTATGGCATGACAAAAGTAGGTTCGCTTCTTACCCCGTTGAAAACCGCTATGGATCTCTTTCTCGCTGCATAATCGGACGACTTTTTCAGATCCTCGACCATCGGCTCCAGCGCCGTGCGATCCGTGGCGTTCATGTTCATCAAACGAACTTCAACAGGATCTTTGCCCAGCGTCTTCGCTATGTGGTCCATTAAGTGTTCCGCCATTCCGACTGCCTCGGTCGAGGCTGAAAGGATACGATGGATAAAAAAAATGCGACCGATCCCGAATTTATTCGGAACGATCATAAAAAAAAAAGAATCACTTGGTGCGAGAGAATTGCATTTGATTGCACGAGGATTCAATTTTTTTCGCGATCCTCTCGCACTAGCATTTTCCTCCGAACAAATGATCGTCCGCCCAACCGGCAAGTTTTACACACATGGAGCTCTGCAGTGCGTGTTCGACGGTATGTCGGTTTTAGCCTCGAAGGCGTCGCAGCTCCACAAATCCGAATCGTAGCATGAGTACAAGTGCAGAACGACGAACGGCCCTTGAGGCTCGTTGAACGATGCACCGGCGTTTCCCCAATTCGTCGAGTTGAGATACTGAATGTGTCCCTCGTCGTTAACGCCGATCTCGTACACCTGTCTCTGCGAGTAACGCTTTCCCGCCGACGTCATATTACTCTCGATTGTCATCACGAAGCGGACCGGTCGATTCAACAGGTGACAGACCATCGCGCACGCACAGGACACCGGCATCGACCGTGAAATCTTTGCGCCGTAACCGCCGCCCAGTCGTCTGACGTTGATGTTCATGCTGGAACATGGGATGTGCCCGATAAAGGTTGCGGGTGAAACAAACGAACAAAATGTTACCGCAACGGGTCAGCAGTGAAACAACGCGCACCGACACGATCATCCTCAGATAGCTTTTTGCCGACAACCCGCCAGCAAATGAGCAGCATATGTCCGCATTTGCCCATGATTTTGCCAGCATTCAATGCCGAAAATTCTTAGAAGTATATTGTCGGCAAGTTGTCAGCAAGGCTTGCTGGTGCTTCGCGTCTCACTACGAAGATTAATTTGCTTGAGTCATGGTTATTTTGGGTGAAATTTAAAAAAATGTTCTGTGAAATTTTTTAAAGTTTTGGGTGAAATTTTTTTGAGTTTTGGGTGAAATTTTAAAAAATTGTACGATTGTCATCACGAAGCGGACCGGTCGATTCAACAGGTGACAAACCATCGCGCACGCACAGGACACCGGCGTCGAGCGTGAAATCTTTGCGCCGTAACCGCCGCCCAGTCGTCTGACGTTGATGTTCATGCTGGAACATGGGATGTGCCGGATAAAGGTTGTGGGTGAAACAAACTAACAAAATGTTACCGCAACGGGTCAGGAGTGTAACAACGAGCACCGTTTCGGTGCTCGTTGTTTCATGAGGATGATCGTTTCGATCATCCTCAGATAGCTTTTTGCCAACAACCCGCCAGCAAATAAGCAGCACATGTCCGCATTTGCCCATGATTTTGCCAGCATTCAATGCCGAAAATTCTTAGAAGTATACTGTCGGCAAGTTGTCAGCAAGGCTTGCCGGTGCTTTGCGTCTCGCTACGAAGATTAATTTGCTTGAGTCATGGTTATTTTGGGTGAAATTTAAAAAAATTCGATTTCTTACAAAATTTAAGTGCCTCTATCGATTCTCACAAAAATTTTATTCCAAGGATCGTCAAAGCTGGCTAATCTAACTTCTTCGAACTGTCCGATTAATGGGTCGCATATGTAGCAATGCTTGCACCAATTTCCGGACACTGTATCGTCTCTCTTTTAACCAAATGCAACCAATCGAAAATAATTTAGGCTGAAACTTTGTGCAACTTTTTTCCGTTCATCAAATAATGTTTGTACATACGATTACATGTGTCAAATTGTATGTCTAATACTTAAATTCCGAATAGATCGGTACTGCACAGGAACGGCCGACGGGGACGTGTCCGGGAACTGGTACTGTTACCTTACCTATTGTTCTTCACGCCGAGGAAGGAAGCTATGGTGGTCTGCACCAGGTCGATAAACTGCGTGGCCGGATAAACATCCATGCCATCCTCGTTCGGAATGCAGACGCAACTTTGGGGCTCCATTGTGAAGTGGTACTGAAAACCGGTCTGTAATTCACCCTTAATAACGCGCGTCACGTCGGAACCTGCGCAAAGATTTTTCGACGTTATTGAAAAATCGTCCGACGTTGACGATTCCAAACCGACCGAGCGACGAGATGCAGTCACGATCTCGGGGGTCGATAAAAGTAAATAGATGGGAAATATGAGAGAAACACAGGAGATTGAATGAAGGCAATAGTCAAACCTCTGCGCTTCGCTGGCATGTGAGCAGTTTGCAGGAGGCGAGTTTTATCGTTCGAGTCGATAGCGTCCTGAGTCGTTACGATGCCCTTTTTCTTCAGGGCATCCGTGTACGTGACTTTAACCTTGCCAGCGGCCTCGTTCGCGAGGGCGTGCGTCTCCGCGACGATCACGCCGATCGGTTGTCCGGCATACTGGATTTCACCGTCAACGAAAAGCTGCCGTCGAGATACGACGTTGCAGATAATTGAAAAAATGATCAATTGAAAAAGGAAAAAATAGCAAAGAAAACGAATAGATCGAGTCAAAAAAATTACACCTTGCTGGTGAATAGGATAATATTCGGTTCAAAGCGAATAGAAATGCTGATCGAATCAACAGACAGGAAATTTTAGTATCTCTTTAGTTACAAAGAAAATGATTTCCTTTGATCGAACCGAATATATAGATTTTTTGAAAATATTTGTTGACTCGAACGATCGTTGTTTCCCGCTGACGTGAATTGGTTTAACGATTCGTCTCTTACTTGCTCGTCCGCGTCGAGCAGCAATTGCTTTTGGGCTCCGTTGATGAACAAATTTTTGCCGGGCACATCTTTCGCAGTGAAGAATGCTATTACCCCATCGATATTCTGCAAAAATAATATCGCATTTCATCGGTAAATTCCGCTCCGCTTTTCCGCGGTTGTATAGATTCAACGATCTTTTTTCCGCGATAACGAAACGTTCTCTGTGTACCCGAAGCTCGGAGAAGAATAGAGAATGTGTTATAATCTCGAGCTCCCGATCGGGACATTTTACGAGGGGCAGTTAAAGCGGTAAAAAAAAAAGAAAAAAAGAGAATTGGCATTTCGTTTTTACGATGCGACAGCGAGAGAATGCGGATAACAATACCGTTGAAAAATACTGACCATAGCTTCCTTGGCGTCGACGCTGGCCACTTTTCCGTTCGGGAATTCCGCGTGGACGAACGCGCAGTGAACTTCTTTACCGTCCGTCGGTACGTCGTTGACGTACTGTCCTTCCCCCGCCGTCTGATAGATGGACTCGAGTTTGGGCAGGGGTTTGTTGACGGGCCAAACATTTTTGTCAGTGTCGTAATCGTGCTGTCCCGACGAGAGGCCGCGCTCGAGGATCGTCCCGCCGCTGCGGAGTTTCGCGTCCACTCTGTCGGGCTTAACGCTCAGCGCGAACTGCAATTATTTGTAATCAAACTTTACAACCGACCGCATTGCTTCGGGCTCGACGTACGCCTCTGCGGCGGAGTGGCTAAACAATGTTTCACCTTGTAGAACAATCCTACCGCCAGAGTTTTGCGAAACTCTGGCGAGTAGTCCGGCAATCTGTGGTCGGGCTTGAGCTCGGAGTCCAAGATCTTCACAGCCTCGGCGAAGGTCTTCTTGTCTAGAAGGCACTTACCTGTAAGGAACGTCTCCGTTTGGGACGCGTGCAACTAGAAAAAACAAATTATGTCTGTACCTAAGGATCGATGGATCTCGAGGTTCGATGGATCCCGAGGATCGATGGATCCCGAGGATCGATGGATCCCGAGGATCGATTGATCCCGAGGATCGATTGATCCCGAGGATCGATTGATCCCGAGGATCGATTGATCCCGAGGATCGATTGATCCCGAGGATCGATGGATCCCGAGGTTCGATTGATCCCGAGGATCGATGGATCTCGAGGAACAATGGATCTTGACGATCGATAGATCTTGGCAATTTATAACACTATCCAGTGACTCACAAAATCGTCTCTTATTCCTCCGATGATAATGTTGGGCGTTTCCAAGACCCTGCTGGCTCCGTCCAATTTAAATAGGAAACCGGCGTTCACGTGAGCGTGAGCGTTTTGGGCTCTCGGCATTATCTGTACGTAGGCGAAAATGATGCATGGTAATAGATAAATTACGTCTGTAACGCGTACTCGTGATTTACCTTGTACGAGCGATAAACGTGCTCGGTGCTTTGAGCTCGCAGGACAATGCTATAAATTATCTTGTGATTCATGTTAGCGTTGAAGAATTCCATGAAATTCATAATAGTCTTCTGCGAAGGGCTCTCCACTGTGAAAATCATCGACATTGTCAAAGTCTTTTCAACAGTATTTTTAGCGACTGTTTATCAGGTTCGGAACTCACGAACGTGTATCTCAGCGCCAGCGGTCTCGAGGATTAGAAACATATCCGACGGAAATTCACGGTGCATGTGCTTTATCATCAAATTTCCAGCAATGGTGCCGATCTGCAAGGAATCTTATGTGTACCAACCGCGGAAACCACGTTTGTGATTTAACATGCGAATCGACGACGCGAGCTCGTTTGTCGACGACACGAGGAAAATTTAAAAAAGATTTAAGCCAATCGCTCGAATATTTTATTCGCGAGGGCCCCAACTTCGTTTCGGGTAGAAAAAAACAGTAATGAAATTTGTAACTCACGTTTCGAACCGGAATACTGGCAATCAGGTCTATGTGATCGGCCATGTGGCTCAGATGCGCGAATCCAGGATCCTTGGAGTATTTTATGAAGGCATTCATCGCTACGTTGAGAGAGACGTTTCCACCGAGAACTAAGCAGTCGCCATCCTTTTCGACCCTATGTAGGTCAGGAATGTCATTTAAGTCGACGTAAATTTCCGGCTTCGGTGAACGATACACGCCTGTCGACGGGGAGGTAAAAGGTTCGTTAAATTGTTCAGTATTAAAAGTATCCAGCCACACGGTTAAAAGTGCACAGACGCACATTTTTCGACACCATCGAGAGTCGAAATGAACGATCACATTTTCTTATCTTCACTTGTACCGTGTAGAAATGTTGTTTATGTAAATGCAAATTATTGTACGGGGCTTACCGTGTGCGGTATTTCCGCCGTTCAGGATGTAAGTGGCGTTCGGATTTTCTCGAAAAATCGAGAACAAACTGTCGATGCTCAGTATCTTGTAAAATTTTACATTTCCGAAATGCATCTCTATAGTTTCCGGTTTTGTTACAATCTCTGCGTCCGAGCAATCGCCTTTGCACGGTTTGCCGGATTTCGGGCAAGTCTTCAGCTTGTAGAGTTCCTGGGACAATCGTTATTTGCGATTTATCGTGTGATTGCAACTCGTCAATCAGCGGTGCGGTAATTGCTTTTTTTTGGAGTTCGTTTACCTCGATGTCTTCGATTTTCTTCGACAATTCAGGATCTGCATCACACGCGAAACCCTTGAAAGCTTCCAGAATGGGCCTGTAGCCGGTGCATCGGCAAATATTGCCCGCAAACGAATTTTCGATCTCTTTCATCGTCAACGACTTTCCTTGCGTCAAGCTGCGTCCCGATTACCGACGGATGGTAACAGAACAAATTATATAAAAATCATATAACAACATATTATATTATAATAACATATTATTCAACAAATTATATTGAAATTAGTCCATAAATTACCTAGCTAGAGTCTATACTTGAACTTATTTATTAAGGTGGATTAAGTTTTACTTAATCTACCTAATTAATTTCGCTCTGTCGAGACGGGCGACTGCAATTTTGCGGTAATTCAACTGATTAAAAATCCGGACGAAAACGTGAAAAAAAACTGCCAAAAACCGCAAGTCGACCGAATGCAGCGCTGCGAAGCGGCGCCTTATGCGTCATTTTCACGACGTCTTTGATGGGTTGCGGTCGTTTTATACATTGCGACCGCAAAATTACCGTTTCGGAAGGTTGTATAACCGGTTATTTTGCGGTTATAATGAGTACAATAATCGGAAAGCTCCTTGAACAGTTGTATTACTGGTTATTTTGCGGTTGTAATAAGTACTACAACCACACCAGAACGCTCTTCGAATGCTTAAAATACCGTATATTTCTCGACAACAGTTCGCTGTAAACCGACACCAAATCTGGTAAATTAGCGGTTAATAGCGGTTATTTTTCAATTTTCAATTTTCAGTCAATTCACAGTCGCCCGTCCCGACAGGGCGGTGCCGTCCGTATTTGCCACTATTTGCAAATACAGATAGTACCGATTGCTTAGACATGTAAACTTTCTTGCACTTGCAGGGTGTAACACCCCAGCTATAATAAATAACAACAACAATAATAATAATAATATCAGAAAACGGATGCTCGAAGCGATGTAAATTTTTCAACGAGCCTGACTCAGTCGGTAATAAAAAACTGTGATAAACTTTTTTATGAATGCTGAAGTTTTATCAAGTCCAAATTATCAGTGTCTTTTTAACTGTTCTTCGAAGCCTCTAATAATTTGCCTTTAGCCTAGAACGTCGATCAGCCTTGAAAAAAACGCATTACAGTTTTTCGTTACCGACCGAGTTCGTTTTACGTCGTCTTATCGACTTTGATGTTCCCGGAGCGAAGATTTTTCTCAAACTACGTTCTCCGATGAGTATTGTGTACCTGTACATATTCATCACCATTCCCGGCGAGCAAAAGCCGCACTGCGAGCCGTTCGTGTCCGCCAATGCCGCTTGAATCTTGTGATAGCCAATTTTTTTATTTCCTATACCCTCGGTAGTTTTTATTTTCCATCTGAAAACAAAAAAACGCAATCGATCGTTTGTCGAAGTACGAATCGAGTCTCGAATTCCATTGACCATCGTCCTCACCCGTTGCACATGAGCACAGGTACGAGGCACGAATTCACGGCCAGCGTCTCGCCGTTGTTCTCCGCGCTGACGATACAAGCGCCACAGCCTCCCTCGAGGCACATAAACTTGGTGCCTTTTAGTTTCGCGTGGTCTCGAATGAAAACATTGAGCGATGTGTCCGGTCGTATATCTTCCGTGACTAGAAAAAAAAAAAAAAAAAACAAGTAGATAATCCAGTTAATGGTCAACCACAATAGCGATACAAAATACAAATTATCCCTGCGATATAATTGTACAAGTTTGCCGACGGAAATCTCGGGATTGGAAAATCTTGATGACAAGTTTCCGATCAGCGGGCTCGTTAATTTTTATGCCATTGGAAACCGGTCAGATAATAAGATGCAATTCGTCCGCCGAGAGGAGTCCAACGTAATTCAACGTATTACGCTCTGGAGGCGAGTCCGACCGAGATGTAACGAGGTACGAGAATCTCGCAATTCTCTTTTGCCTGCGAACGATGGTTTCTCGAGCCTCGTTACTCAACTTTGTTTTCCGCGCGCACCGTCGCGTGCTCGCCTCGCGCATCGTCGGGTTTGCTAATTTACGAGCAAAAAAAAAAAAAATACTGCTGTTTCGAAGGGAAGATTTCCGTACGCGATAAAAATAAATTAGCACACGAGATAACAATTCGCTGCCCGCTTCACTCACAACGTTGTTCATGTAAATTTTACGAACAAAAGAAAAGACTTGTTGATTATACGACGAATCATTTGCATGTGACAAACGACTTTCGCGAAGCAGCCAAACTTAAGATAGTCCTTGCGAATGGTGTTGATTTCGCATAAGTTTCAGAGAATTGAGAGGGAATTGTAAACACTGATCGATGGTATAAAAATCTGAAAAAAATGAAGCGTATTAAGGATGCCGAAAAGATTAATGTCACATAACAATAATTCAAAAATGTTATTAACAAATTGATGAATAATTTAATTGTTCAACAAATCTACCGGAAACATATCTTTTTTTTAATAAAAATTATTCGTTTATTTTTATGAATACGGATGAATTTTTTCAGATTTTTGAATTCACTTTGATTTTGTTTCCTCATAGAGGAAGCTTTGAGATGGTGAAAAAAAAAAATTTCAACATTTTAATGAAAACGTGTTCAGAAGGTTCCAAAACATCGAAAAATCGCATATAGAAAAAATGTCCGGATGTATATGTGTGTGTGTGTGTGTGTGTGAATCGGACGTGAAAAATTCAAAACGCTATAACTCGAGAACGCGTTGACCGATCAAGCTGAAATTTGGCGCACATCATGTGTGATCAATAGTCAACATTTTCTCGAAATTTCGTCAAAAAATGTTCAGTTGTTTTTTTTGTACGCTATTTTTTATTTCGTCAAAAATGTCGGTTCGCGCTCTAGCACTCACAACATTTTAGCTATCGGGTTAAAAACGCGTATACAGGTAGAATATCATCACTCGGTGATCCCATGAAAATTTCAGGAAAATCGATCGAACCGTTCAAATTTTATGCCATTTTAAATATTTTGCATTTTATGATTTTTTTTTAGACGCATTTTTTTCGTATCAAATATTCATCTACGAATTAAATAAGTGTCAGATTCGTGATCATCGTGAAAAAATACATGGAATTACAGTCCCGGAGCGACAACTAACGAAAAAGTTTCCCAGGCATTTTTACAGCCAAAATTGCAAAAATGAGTGATTTTAGGTATTTGTAAACAACGATTTCTTTGCTTTCCGATCTCATCGCGGAAAAACCAGGGTGTATATCGTGATGTACACAACACGACATACACAAGACGATGAATATGACGGGATTAAAAAGCTAGATAAAGAGGTATCACTAGAAATTCTGGAATAAAAATCGAAAGGGAAAAAAACAATTCTGGAGCGCAAACTTCCAAGTATTTTTTCGCGCCAAACGCAAATTCGACAAAGTGAAACGGGACGATGGAATACTTTTTTACGCGCTGAACCTGAATTGGTCAACCGTTTTGCATAAAACTCTAAGACGTTGACGTTGAAAAAAGTTGAAAATTAAAATTTTCATATCGCTTCCTCATAAAAGCTGAAAATTGAAATTTTTATATCGCTTTCTCAAGAAAGTTGAAATTTTCATATCGAAATTTTTTTGAGAAAATACCATTTTTGTCGAAAAATGGTAAGGGTACCGATTTTTTATCGATTTTTTAACACCGAAATTTTAAAAATTCACCATTTTCAGCATAGGGAATCCTATGTTAAATTGTGCGAAACGGCACTTTTTTTCAAAAAATTTCGAGATGTCGAATTAAAACCTTCGCCATTGTTTTCAAGTGGCATATTTACCAACCGATTTCATTAACGAAAAAATTCTAAAAAATTTATTTTCAAAAATACCATTTTCGTCGAAAATTTTTAAGGGTCACCCCTTCTCATTTTTCCACTTTCAAAATGGCCAAATATTTTTTTTCGAGGTATCGATTTTTTACCACCTCCATTGGCTTTAAGTGGCCCATTTCCGGCTCAAAACACATGCGACTTGTATTTTTTTCGAAATTTTAAAAATTGACCATTTCCAGCATAGGGAATCCTATGTTAAATTTTGCGAAACGGCACTTTTTTTCAAAAAATTTCGAGATATCGAATTAAAACCTTCGCCATTGTTTTCAAGTGGCATATTTACCAATCGATTTCATTAACGGAAAAATTCTAAAAAATTTATTTTCAAAAATACCATTTTTGTCGAAAAATTGTAAGGGTAAATTTCGCGAAACGGTACTTTTTTAAAGGGTCTTACAGCTCTAAACCGGTTTGTTCGCTTTCATAGAGATGTGTGCTGGCCGGTAGCCTGCCGAGAAAATTCTGAAATAATTCATAGATACTACTTGAGGTATGTACTATGCAGTACCGAAGAGTTTTCCCCAAAGCTGAATCTTTAAATGTATTTTTAGCGGGTCTTACGGCCTTCTCATCATGTTTCTTTATTCGCAAAGCTTCTTCTGTGAGGAAGCCAACTATACAGAAAATGCTTTCTCAGAGAAGAAGCTTTGCGAATGAAGGAACATTATGAGAAGGCCATATGAAACTTCCAATTTGCAGCTTTTTTTTTATATTGGGAAAACGTGTAGAAAGTCAGAAAATTCAAAGTGAATTAAAAAATCTGAAATATTCATACGTATTCAGAAAAATAAACGAATAATTTCCATTGAAAAAAAATTAGGTGTCCGGTAGATTTGTTGAACAATTAAGTTTGTCATCAATTTGGTAATAACATTTTGGAATCATTATTATGCAAAATTAATCTTTCCGGCATCTTTAATATGCTTGATTTTTTTCAGATTTTTATACCATTGAGAAGTGTTTACAATTCCCTCTCAATTCTCTGAAACTTCTGCTAAATCAACAACATTCGCAAGAACCACCTTAAAAGAGTGTTTTTTTCTGTAGTATATAAAATCGTAACTCTAAAATCATCGCTCGCCATCGGCGTTAAGGACGTTTGGGTCGAAATCGCAGGAGGGGAACGGGCGGAGGGCTCCGCTGACCGCGTTAGTCTCCGTGCGAGTGAGAAACGCAGACAAAGCAAGCGGCTGCACATAGATGGGGTGATTCGTTTATTGAATTTATCTCGCAAACAAAACGGTGAATCTTCTTGAAATTTGGTCACACTTTGTCTGATAGCATGCCCTTTACTGTGGTAGGTTTTTTTTCGGCTCGTTTACACGGTACCTTATGTAGCTTTGCACACGCATTACTAAAGAAAACAACACGGTCAAAAAACCTGAGAAAATTGCAAACGATTCAGTAGGTCTTCCTTTACAAAGTAGCAAAGTTTTACAAGGATCGAACAGAAACACGTTTCGGCCCAAACATCCTTAAAAAATAATACTAAGATGAGAGGGTGTTAGTGTCGCGCTACAAACCTTTGTATAAAGTCCCATTGATCCACAGTTCGACCGCCTCCTTCATCTTCGGATTCCTTCGGTCAGAATTAAAATAAATAAAAAAAAGATTAGAAATTCCGCGGTATTGAGTTCCTTCGACGGTTCGATCGCCCCTCGGCAGGTGCAACTTCAAACCACTCGCTTACACTGTAGTAGATTATTATTATTTTCTTTTTACAACGATTTTTTTTTGTTTTATTGTTATTTTTTATTATCAACGAGCATAATATTATCAGGCTAATAGCAACGGACCGTGTCGACGCTTCGAGCGCCGCGTATCAATTGAGCGATTGTCTAGGAGTGTTGTGCCGCGTCATGCTTTCTGCAGATTAGACGCGTTGTTGAAACGTTGCACTTCTAACGATGAGATGAAACTGCCGCGGCTTCGCGCCCGTCCGCTCACGAGCAATATTTATCTTCATAATCATCGTAAATCATCGGTTCATCAAAATCCATCACACGACCCGTCGATACCGCCGATACGGAAATAATTTCTCGGGCAACAGAGTGGAACTAGTTTTTACAGTCGGTGGAATACGCAAAAAGAGAAAATAATTTTATAGCGCTGGAAATTATCGCTTTCTCTACCGAGCGTCACCGGATTTACAGGTTTTTCCCGTCGACCTTTCTTACCAATTGGATTTATGTGACCGAAACAGATCTGTATAGTTTGTACTGCAAATGCAATAAAGTGGGACGAAGTCGTCGCGATAGACGCGTTGGGAAAAAAACTTGTCAGCATAGTTATTTTTTTTATGCTGCAGCAATGCAGACTAATTATGCGGGTCATGCAAGATGAACCCGAAGAGGCCTGCGGCATAGGCAATTTAGATAGAGTTTCTGATGACCGTCGCCTCATCGTCCACGCTTACGGTTCGAAAAACCGGTACGGAAATTCCTTGGTCGTGTATTTTTTTTTCTCAAGCTCGTAGATTTTTAAGAACTTTTTATTCCCCATAGATTCAGTCTACGTTGCACGGTCAAAAAGGTTTGGCCCCTTAACAAAAATGTCTCATTAAAAAATCGGCGCAATTTATTTTTTGATATTTTTTTATCTGCAATTCGTTGACAAAAGCAAAAGTTCAAATGTTTAAAAAAATTCTCATAAAAACAAAATATATGCAAAATCGAGGAGAGTAAATAAATGAATGGTGAATGTTCGTAGACGAGAATTTTTTGTTTGTTGAATGTAAATATTTTTTACCATGCACTGATAATAGACTGGATTATTTCGCTCGGCCTTCGCCGTCGGCGAACTTTTATATGCTTACTCTTCCGTGACATTGGCCTGTCCCATTTTGCGTCGTGTGTGCGTCTCAGTTTCTTCGCAATTAATTATATCCTTCACTGATCAACCAATCCGCGTTGTCATCGATACGATTATCGACGGTACACGAGTGCAAAAAAATCAAACAGCACACGAGAACCCGCCAGAGATACCGGTAACCGATCGGAGAGACCGTTTAAGGACTGTCGTGCTTAGCTCGCTCCGACGGAAAAAATTATGTACAGTCGTTCGGAGACTAGTGAAAACTGGTCGGAATAATTTGGTTCTAAACCAACTGCTGTCCTTTATACACTCGTGTAGGCCGTCTCCCCACCAGGTGAATGTCGTTTGCTGGTAGGGTAAAAATCTATTTTGCGCGACTCTGCGCGCCGCACGGAGAAAGAAAAATACAGGAAATAATCTCTCTAAATAAAGCGACAACAAACTATCTCGCTGTGATAACAAATTTCTTCTCTGCAGAAATAATTTTTTTTTTTGCTGTCGCAGCAATTTTTTTTTGCTGTTGCAATTTTTTTTTGCCGTGGCAGCAATTTTTTTGCCGGCGCAACAAAATTATCAACAATCAAAATTTTGTTAGAAAAACAACACCATTTTCCCGGGCGACAGAACGCACGTACGCTGTAATGAACGTCTGCGATTGAAAGAATAATTGCTAAGTAATTACTGCCTTGACTCGTATAGATGACTCGACGGATTGTGTACATAATTATGTATATAATTGACGGATACACTGTGTGCAGGTGTGATGGAAGTGATAACACGAGCTCTGCGTCCCGTGGTGGGGATGTTTTAATATAGCAGTCGCCTCGTCGCTGAGCAGCTGTGCGGTCTCACCGCTATATAAATCAATTGCACAGTTATTCGTCCGTATCTCTGGTCTTCCAAGGGATCATGCTTCGGCACTGTCTATGTGCCCCCCCCCCTCCCCCCCTCCGGCTTCCCCCTACTCCAGATTACCAAGAGCACTGTGAGAGCGGGACGAATATTGCGGATGCCTACAGTTCGTCGAATATTCTCATATTTGGAGACTTTAAGGTAGCTATGTCGCTTCCCGCTCATCTCGCATAAGTTATCGAAAAGTAAGCGGATATTGCAAGTACTTCTCGATGATATAATAATCTGAAAAAATTCATGCGGATTAAAGGTACTGAAGAGATTAATTTTCCACAATAATAATTCTAAAATGTTATTAACAAATTAATCAAAAAATTAATTGTTCGACAAATTGCCCGGCAAAGCAACCATTTTTTTCTATGATAATGATTCGTTTATTTTTCTGAATACGTATGAATTTTTTCAAATTTTTCAATTAGCTTTGATTTTTTAATTTTTTTATTCGAAAAAAATGTTTGAATAAACACCTTAAATTCACATATGAGTATCCGAAATGGTTTCAGCCGAATTGAGGCGACTCGTTGCATTGAAAGAGATTCCTCACTAGAAATATGAAGCGTCGAATTCTGAGGATGATTATATAAAGTTTAGCGCGTTGATAAAACTTTAGCAAATAAATGTTATCGCTGTTTTGTATCGCATATCCAAGGACGATGCGTGCGGTAATATAAAAGCATTTTAGAATTTCGCTAAATCGGGTCGTAAGAGAGACGCGGTACCGAATATAGTGAAGTTGTATGAACGTTCCGGCAGATCTGCTGCAGAGATAGCCAATTTGTTCGCGGGTTGTTTCCAACGGGGACGGCTCGCAATGGAGAATTATTTGAGATCCTATTCTGCTGTGCTAATTATGCCTACTTCAGTTAGTTCCGTTCAGTGCTTCTCTATTTCGTTTCAGAATTAAGGTAAACGTTCCGATGGCTGGATATTCAATACGACATTTGGCTCCGAACCCAATGTTTGCTATCAGGCATTGATCGTTTTAGTATGTGGCGTAAACTAATCTCAAGGGTTCCCAGTCTTCAAAACTCATCCAATAAATACTTTTGCGATATTTCAACAAAAAAATATTTATTCCCAAGAACGCTGGGACACACAAATTTACCAGTGGCTGGAACAGCCATTTATGGGTGTGTCCCGATTTTCGGACAAGACATGTCCCAATGTTTCGAACAGTCGAAAATTCCGAGAGAATGATGCGCGAACTCTACTAGTTCGTGGCAACACGGATAAAAACAGTATTCTGTTGATCATCCAATAAAACATGTATGTTCATAACATAACGCATGAGTCGTGTTCCATCGAAGCCCAGCTAAATAATCCCTTTCAGGTCTTGTCCGGTGTTCGGATACTGCGTCTGGCCATTCACGATTCCGCGCACCAGTGTCTGGACACAAAAATCTGTCGATCAAGTAATTGGAAGAATTAAATAATTTTTTACGCATGGTCTATGCCGATCGTTTGCATGTATATCAATTGCTAATTGTAGATAATATTTTAACAGTAACTGCTATTTTTTAACCACTATATTCGTAATAAAACCAAGTCCAAACCCGGGTCGATTGTCCGGCAACTGGAGCGTGTCAGTCCATTGATAGGTTTACCTCAGACTTCGTGAAATTTTCCCAGCCAGCTAGTGTTTGCTATTGCGTTCATCCCAATACCTTTTACGATCCTGCTGTGATCTCTCTTACATTTATGATTTTTTTTCGTTATTTAAATTTTTTCCTGTTATTCATTCTGTTATTTTTCTGCACGACTTTCATCTCCATTGTAAAACCTTGTCGATGGGTTTTTCTCTCGTCATGTAATTGAGTATAGCCAGCTTTTATATATGAATATAAATAATTAAAAATAATAAGCTTGCTAATCGAGCTATTTTACCTATCCTTGTATACTATTCGACGGTCTGTTTACATCGACCGAAGGATTTGTCACGTTCGATGTACCATTTCAGCTACCGAAGAGCGATACATGGGATTACTTGGTACTTGTATATAAATGTTTCAATGAACCGTTATCAATTTTTCAGTGAACCAGAAACGCAGAGCCGGAAACTCTTGCGCGTTGAAGTAAAAGCGTGCATCATGTAGCATTGCTGAAAGGTTTTTTTCCGTCTTGTAAATTATTCTTGTTCGAGGATCATTTATTATGCTTTCAAACTATGCGAAACAGTCTCGGTGCGTAACAAAAACTATAATCCATTTACTTGCATTTTATTCGAAATTCGTGTGAGTTCGGGCTGAACGTAAATAAAACACTTTACAGAAATTGGATTACAGTTTTTCTTTACTAACTGAACTCAAGTCGGGTGGAAGGGAGGACATCAAATTTTTACAGTAAACGGGATAACGGATTTATAGCTTTCAACATCTTTTATTATACTTTAATAATACAATGAGATCTGAACATAACTATCACTCGGGTATTCATTAGTATGATACGATCAATCATGCGACGTTTTTCTTTTATATTGTTAAGTCGAAGCCGTATTTTCTTTAATCTCAGCTTAACGGTTCAGTTAACAGTACTTATCGACTTACTAGTGGTCCTCAAATGTTTAATAACTTCGTAATACTATAAACGCGACGAGGCGTCGATCACTTATAAATGGGTAACATCAATATTCATCTATCAGTTCTCGAACAAGATCGACAAGGACCTTATTGAATGGTAATCCTATGAGTACGTAGAAAACTAATTAATACAAAATCGATAAACGTAAACTTTCCGATTATAAGAAAAAAGGAAAAAAAAAACAACGAAAAAAAAAAAATCTCTTTTAAAAAACTAAAGTAACTCGATAGTAATACCTCTCTTTAAATGTTATCCGACGGTGTTTAATCTCCAGGACTAGGCTATCTGTCCGACGATATAATCAAGTCTCGATAAACTTTTCAACGGGAAAAAAAATAATAATAAAAAAAAATCAACGAAAATACTTGTAGTGTAATATATATCTATATCGTTGGTAATGAAATAATGGAATGCGTTAAACTTTGGGAATCGAAGGCACTGAGCGTGAAGAATTTTCTTTTCTTTCGTTATTCCCGATCGCGATTAGCTCTGCGCCGGAAGTTTTTCGGTGGTCGTGCTCACCGGAACGCCGTTCGTTTCGTCGTTGACGGGCGAGTCCGACGTCGTTGTGTCCGGAGAATCGGTCTCGGAATTATCTTTCGAGACCTTTTTTATCTCCATCTTGACGATAATCTCCTTGTTCTCGAGCTCGACGCTCCCGCCCTCCTCCGACCTGACAGCCTTCTTTTTTTGGCGTCTGGCCTTTCTCAACTTCTTCTTCTCATCGTCGGCCGGTAAGGGCGGAGTCTTCTCCGGATCGAAGTGGGTGTCGAGGATATCGACGAGGTCGTCGAGATCCTTGTTGTCGCCCCTTACTTTTGCCTTCACGAACTTCTCCAAGCCCTCGCGATTTCCGTCGTTCCACGCGTCCTGCAGCAAATAAGAAAAAATCAGCCAATTGAAAAAATTCGCAGCCGATAAAAAATACATGAGGGAGCGTCTTTGGGTCGGACGAACGTTTGACTGTGCGTAGTCTATCCCCGATTCGGCGAGGAGTCTGCGCAGTCGGCTGGCATGTTGCCTCTCGCGTCTGACCATGCTCAGCAGAGGATGAAAGATTGGCTTCAAGGTGTTCTGTATCGCCAGTACGACTTTCAGTGCTGCAACAGACAATCGACGTGTAAACAATTTGTATGTCTACGACAGTGCCGTGAAAATTGTGTCCCACTTACCCGCGTACTCTTTCTCCTCGACGAAAACAGGCTTCACTAATTCCCTTATGAGCTCGACGGTGGCTTTGGCGGCTGCGTCGCTGTCCCCGCTGCCCACCTTCTCCTCCGCGTTTCCGTTCTCCTCGCCGACGCTCAGATGTTGAACTATCTGAAGAGCCAAGCGCGCACGATCCACTGCACTGTTCAACTCTTCTTCCTAATAAAAAATAAAATAAAAAATGCGGTATTAATTAACGAGTCATTAGATCAAACGGCAATGGCCGATGCACAGAATTATTTCATACCTTATCGAGCAACACACGGGACAAAGTTCTGAGGGAAAAGACTTTGAGAGAATTCGCGCATTTGATCTCGGCAACGTCGAATCCGTTGACGAAACCCTTGACGGTGGTTCTGAATCGCTCCAGCAGGTTGTACTTGGTCAAAGCCTCGATGAGCATGTACGGTATGACTTTGCGGGGCTCGTGATGGACGAGAATAACACCGTCGGCCGCGTCGCCCTTTACTTTTTCCAACCACCCGAGGAAATCTACGAGAGCCCATATTTCGCTCTTTGTCGGCACGACCTGAAACGGAATAAATTTGTGAAGGATTAAAAAAATTTTATGAAAGAGCTTCGGTTAAAAAATCATAATAATGTAATTGATTGAAAATTGTTTTTTTTTTATTTTAATTTTATTTTTACTTGGTTCGTTACGCTGTTCTTCAGTACTCTGTATCGTCCCATCGTGACGACCTTTATACAGTGCCTCTTCTTCGCCGGTGGGCTGAGATTCTTGAAGGGCATTACGTACTGGCTGTACGTTGAACCGCTCGTGTAACCGGCTATCTGGCATATCTCGTCGACGAGCCGCTTGCCCGTCGCGTCCATGTCCCAACCTACTAAACGGTAATCCCCGCTCGGTACTCCGGGAGTCGGAGAAACTTCGACTTTCGGAACCACGTCGCCGTCCTCGAGCACAGTGGAAGATACCATGATGGTGGAATACTGCACTTGTCTACTGAAGTTTCGCCTATATAATTAATAAAAAAAAAGTTTTGGAATAATTTTTTTAAAAATAAATTAAATCAATATCTAGACCGTTGAATTAAAAAAAGCAATACATTTTAAAAAAGAAAGCAATTAGAAATATCAATGTTTATAAAAGTTAGAAATGAAATATCGCAAAGAATGATTTTTGTCACGATTAAAGGGTTACGATAGTTTATCGAATCGTTGAGGCCGATTGAATATTCATGCGGAAAAGTTTCGTCGCAACGGCAGATTCTCGAGATACAGCAAATGAATTTATTTTCGTCGCTCCGTGCGGAGATAATATTCCGTACGAAAGGAACCTCGGATAGAGACAGGCAAGTGACACAATAGACGGGTGTTCCGCTCGCCGGAGAACGCGCTCTCGGTTGGCTTGCGGTGATACACAAAAACAAAAAGGTCAAGCTCTAACTCTGGATACGACATTGTAGCTTCTGTTTACATTTCGATCGCTTCGCCGCCGGCCCGTTCGACCGAAACGCGACCACACTAGCTACCTCGTAACCACCGGACTGAATATAATTTACATTAAACACCGGCTACGTAAACCAATTATCAAAATTACGTAAATGATTGATATTTTGACAGGAACATTTTCCAGACTATATATATAAATATATTTTTTTCTTCCAAAGAAGAATAACCTGCGCGATATATTTCGTGTTAGCTTCATTGCTCGGTATTGTTTATAACTCGGGATTCAGTGTCGCCTTGGAGCAAACGAAGATAACAAAAGTAAAACTTTGACATTGTAGCTATTTTATTATGCGCGTCACACGCAACGCGTCCTCGTCAATCAGGTGCGGTACACGATATTGAGGTCGCGAACGAATATTCTAGACGAGATACAAACGATAATTTTCTTCCCGATAGAAATGGAGGTCGCGCTCCCTGTGCTTTTCAACAGCTGTTTATGCAGCGTTCAAATTAGAGATAAAAAAGCGCATCGAAAACTAAATGACGAAAATCCGAAGGAATTACGAATGAAAAAAAATGTGCAAGACGGAACGAAAATTCGAAGTTAAGCTAAAATAAGATAAGAAAACGCAATAAAGAGGTCGAGTGACAGGGGGATCTGGGAACAAATACAAATAACTCCACACGTGGCTGCCGGCTACGGAGCCTCCATCCTTGTCTTGCACGAGTCGTGATATTATTTACATATATATATTTTTTTCATTACAAGCCCCACCCTGCGATTAAAAGATGATTATCAAAGAAATACTCACCGAACCAGAACGAATATCTCGACGTATCTCTGATACAGTTACTCTCGTACGATTAGCCTTTCGGACCGTTGCGGGAACGAAAAATCGACGGTGTCCTGCGTGCACGTCAACTCGAGTATTTGCCGAAGCAGCCGTCTCTGCGTCTCGGCTGTGGGGCTCTGGCGAGCGCACGTGTCGCAACAGACGAATCTCGACGGACGGAGCGCGCATGCGCGAAAACGTACCTCTCTCGCGCATCTCATTGGGCGATACGCTCTTTAACGGGAATATACTTTCGCTAATGGGCAAACAACGCGCGAATTTCAAATCGCACTGCCGTAGTCGCGACAGCAATTTTGTTAATACGGAAAAAACGACCAATTGAGATGTCAATCTCAATCGTGTGGCAGCAGCGCGCTGATTCAGATGGAATCACGATATTATTTTCCGGCTATAAACAATAAAGAATTTGCACTAAAAAAAAAATCACGCGTTCAGAGAGGGGTAAGACTTGAAGGAAGAACTTTGAGGCGTGAGTACAGCTGTGCAATGAAACGCGTCCTTGATCCAGGAGATAAGCAGGTATTTTCTTGTTTATAATTTTTTTTGTTTCAAAGTATCGAACAAGAATTTTGATTAATCGTGCTTGGCGTCCATCGAGCTGGTTAGTTTGAATTTTATCGATATCTGCAATAAACATTTCAAGTAAATATTTCAGTTAGTTACCCAAATACCTGCGTGTAATAAGAGATCTCGATCGATTTTCCTCGTTTAATCGCGACGCAACGACGAATAAATGATAATGTCTTTCGTCGCACCGAATATTATCCTTGGTCGTTTGTTCTTTCTGGAAAAATTTACCCAACGAGACAAACAGGGCGTATCGTGACTACGGTAGTTCGAAAATATTGAAATTCGCCCTGGCTATTGCCGAATGTATATTCGTGTTGAAAAGCATATCGACCTAATGAGACACGTGAAAGAGGAACGTTTTCGCGTTCCTTTGTTCGAGCCGCATAGCCAAGACGCGGAGCGAGCTTTTTTTTTAGCCCAGCCCATCGACGACGCCCGGAAGGAATGGTCGCTAGTCGACATTTGGAGCTAAGTATAATAAGAATAATAAAAGGCTAAGAGCACCTGTACCAGAGATACGTTGAGACATCGAGTCTGATTCGGCGAGTATCTTTGATAATCATCTTTAATCGCAGGGTGGCGGCTTGTATTGCCAAAAAAATATATATATACAGTACACACACGACTCGAGCAAGAGGAGGATGGAGGTTTCGTAGCCAGCAGCCACGTGCGGAGTTATTTGTTTTTGTTTCTAGATTCATCCGTCACTCGACATCTTTGATGCGTTTTCTTATGTCATTTTCGTCTAACTTCTAATTATCGTATTGTTGCATATATTCTTTGTCTTCATCATTCTCTTAGTTTTTTTTATCATTCATTCATCGGCGAACTTTTCTTAATTTATAATTTGGCTGCTGAAGAAAATTATCGTTGAATCTCACTGGCATATTCGTTCGCGATCTCATTATCGTGTTCAGCACCTGATCGACGAGGATGCTGTCAAGGCCGTCCTGACAAAACTTGCCATAATGTTGTTATTGTTTTTACTTGTTTATTATTCTCATAATTTTTTTTTAAATTTACTAATCGTTTTGTCGACTCCAATTTTCAGTAAAGCTAGACTCCCCGCATAGCCCATAGCGTGCTCTCGTGCTATTTCCTAATTCGTCGTATCCGTCAGCGCAAATCTATCCCGCGTACAAATCGCTCGCATATTCATCGAATTATCACACCATGATACAACTGTGAGGTGTCGAGTGATCAATTGTCCGGCCCATACCAATAATTCGGATTAACATCCGTGACGAATGGCACCGGAACGACCCGTCGACGCGCCTCTCTATCTCCTTTGTCCTCCGAACGCCGCAATAACATGTACGAATCGTCGTATCCGTTATTATTCGACATAACGAGCGGTCACGTCGACCAAAGCGCCTTCGCCGGACGCGCGAACTTAACGGTCAAAATCATCGTTAAAAAATCAAGCTTATTTCCATTCTATCGCGCATACGCGTTTAATATACGCGTTCACGTTCGCTGCAGGCGGTCGTATACCACAAACAACACCGATCCGATAATGTTTGTGTACGTTTGCCGAAGGGACGCCTCTATTTCACGTTACGAATACGTAGAGGTCGACACCATCGACGATCGTTGGCTCCGGACAGACGCTGGCATGCTCTATACGAGAGTTGTACTCCCGAGCTCGTTTCGCGGAAAACACGAGCCACGCCAATGACTTGACTTACAGTCGTTTAACTACCGCGGCCAATCGCTGTGCCAGTTCGACCATTATCCACGGAAATTTCGCTGTGTGTATCTAAATTTTAGTGCATATACGGACGAGATGACAACGGGGGAACAATATCGTAGGAGGAGGCCCGAGGGCGTTCAACGACCCCGTTTCAACATGCTTGCTGGGATGATGTCCGAGCGGCCAACCGGACTCGCATCCCTCGGCCACAAGCCACTCGCTCCTTCCTCTCTCGCTCGCTCCCATTTCCTCGTCGTTCCTGCACGCGCACACACTCGAATATACCGAGTCGACGTTTTCATAGCTGCGGCAGCACCGTTAGCATTTTCGTTGACGTTCATTTTCCAGAGCTGGGCGGAAATCGGGCCGAAGCTCGCAGCGCCCTCTGTCCCGCAAACTGTGTTGGTAACAATGCGGCGCGGAGCCATTTTATATCTCTGACACATACCGGACTGCGAAATTTTACCGAGGCTAGGCACCGTGAATTTATGCCCACAATTACCTGGTCATTGCCGACCACAAAAATCCCGGTTAACTGCACGATCGCATATTAGTGGTCACTCGGTCGCTGTCATTAATTTAACCGTACCAAAACCCGTGTATTTATATTCTCGGGCCGATGCGTGCCGCACCGCGTGTGCGCGAGTTTTTGTGCGCGCGTGAAAGCGAGAGGGACGCGACGGTAAATTGGATGGGAAAATAGGTATCATTACAATAACGAGAGGACGCCGTATTAATCCTCGTAACGAGCTACCGTACAATCCCTTGCCTCCCTATCATCTCTCTATCCATAACCTCGAATAAAAACAAAAGTATACACGTGGATTCGTGAATTCTTTACGCACGCAAGCTGCTCCCGTTTTACGATTTTTTTTATATACAAACGTCGAGCGTAAATAAAGCGTTTGCACGGGAGGAGACGAGGCGTCAGAAATAAATGGTTGTGCTCTTTGCCAAAGGTACACATAGGAGAGGTACTTTTTTTTTTTAAATATGTATACATTTTTTTCACTTTACTTCTTTTTTTTACGATTTATCATGCGACAGAAAGAAACGGGTTAGCTCGACGGTAGCTTCACGGTTTGTTTGGTGTATAAAAATAGAGGGAACACAAAAAGGCTGGATAAACCAATCGATAGAGGGGGCGCTTGTACCGTTTGGTTGTTGCCCCCGTAGCTGTGTCTGTTTTCGTTCCTCCTCGTGCCGCTTCTTTCTTTCGGTAGCCCCGTTCTCGCTGTGCTGTACAGGAGAAGTAAAATCGGGAATGCAGTTCACGGCGCGCATCGAAATTCGCGAGTCTTGTGTCTTGTACGCCTCCGACCGCCGGAGGCGGCGGCACGGACGACGGGGGCTCTCAACAGTTTTCCCCAACCTCCGCGCCAATTTGCCCCGCAAAATCTTATCCATCGATCGGAAGGCGATGCACACGGCGACGTACACAACGCCCGATGTGTGTACCCCGTTTTCGTGTGAGCTCTACCACACAGTAGTAACGATGAGTAGTGCAAGCTGGCGCCCGAGGGCGTAAACCGACGGTTTGGAGGTTAGGGCCCCGATGTGGCATAATTTTCCGACGGACCGGCGGATTCCTTCTCGCCTCCCGACCTAACATAACCCCCTAACTCTCGTCCGCTCGGCGTACCTACGCTGGACTCGACGAAATATCACACGTATCGGCGAAACGTTTAACGGCAGGTTTCTCGCCACGTGTCCACGATCCTTGGGGATCTCGTTAGTCGACACGTGCTGGACGATATTACGAAGAGTCGCGTTCCTACAATGGTAAGCATGATGTATATACATATATATGTGTGCCTGCGAGATATTTATATATTGTGATCGTTGAGGTGGCTGGAGCGTTTCACACTAGTCGAATGAGTGCAACATTTTTTAAGTCGTTTGTACAAACTTTCAGGCATCTATTGATTATAGCGGATGGTTATTTTTATCGCAGCACTCTGACCTGGAAAAACTTTGAATAATCTGTAAGATAAATTCAGCACACGGCTTCAAATTTAATGGGCGTGAATGTAATTACGATTTAACATTATATCGGATAAAATTCGATAAGAGTTAATTAATGCTAAAATTAACGCTCGCCGTATCAAATCGAGCTTCGCACAAGCGTTTAACATGCCGGTTAATTAATTTTGCGCCAACATTGGACCGATGAATTTAATTCGCCGGTTTATCCACAATAACTCGGTAATTTTTTGTATCATATTAATTTTCACACATTTTGGACAGTGTATCGATGTCGGTACAACTGGTCGGAATGGTTGTCGGCCGAATCGACAGGCTTCACGCATTCATTGAATTTGACGCGAGGTGATCGAATTAGCGGGAATAAATTATCCCATTAAAAAAAATAATAATGAATGCTCGTTATGCCAACGACTAAAAATAACCGAACGATATCGCTGCATATATTTTTTTCGGGAACGCACTCGCGGGTTCAGTCATTGAGAAATTGAATGGCAACGACACGATGTAACTGTAGGATAGAATTTGCCTTCGGAGACAGTGCACCGGCGGTTGTTACGTAGAACTCGAAGCAATTGGATTGCAGTCGTCGAGTAAAGCGTTTTGCGATACGCACGTAGAAGACCGGAATAGGATAGAGGCACAGGCACAGGCACTTTAGCTACCCCCTAATTGAGTTAATTAGTAGCTGGAAGCATGAGATAATCCCTTGGGGGCTTAGCGATGTTGGGTTATTTCCATCCCCCCAAACTGCGCAGAAATTGCGCAGGGCTGAGGCGGTTTAGCAGATACAGGTATACACGCACTTCTTGACGAGCTCACCCTCAGAGGGATCGGCAAACAGCGCTCCTAAAAAAAATAAACAAAGTTAAAATTGCAAAAAAAAAAAAAAAAAACAGTAACAATAATCCCAACCTCCGCTACCCGAATTACACCCCAGTAGATTATACTTCGAATTCCAAAGGATTAATCGATCGGGGTGTAATTCGGATCCGGGCATAAATTGCCTAATAAATGGAGCACTTCGGATTAGTTTGGAATTTGGGCGAAGCCCTGGTGTGTGATACGTCTCCGGTTTCTCGATGGATCTGGCCGGGATAATTTTCAAAGTAGCTCGACACGACGGACTCGGGGAGTGTGTTTGCTCGTCCGGCGCGGACGGGGTTATAGCTTGTTGCTCGTGTCACGAAGGCTCTTCGGTTGGGCGCTGATCCGATGCAAGCCGGAGGACACGGCGAGAGAGAGCCGAGCGTGCCTCGCCGCACGGGAAACATTACATCGGGCGCAATCGTTTGTCTTACTTAAACGGACGGTAAAGGGCCCGGGTGACTTTACCTACGAGTCCTGAGACACACGCTCCGGCTTCCCTCCTCGCTCGCCACGGCCACCGGGGACGAAAATTTCTCGACCCTAATCCACGGCTCCTCTCTTCTTATCGAACTTATATCTCCTCCCGGAGCAATCAATATTTATTACCGGTAAGCCGTGCGCTAAGTACGCACGGAGACTCCGGCACGTACGCTACGCTGCGCCGCGAGCCGGCGGCGCTGCCGATACAACGGGACAAGACGGTTATACGAATATTGATTGAACTATCGGGTCGCTCGGTTTCGTTCAAAAAACAATAAAATTAAAGATTATCTTTCGGTAATTATTACAATTCATACCGAACAATTAAAAAAATTAATTTAAATCGTCGTGTCGTGGACAGGTAAATTGATAAAACAATACATTAAACGCGTCGCTCGAATATCGTAAAGAAATATCCTCCATCAATAATCATGAAAATTTAAACCGAAGACTAAAAAAAATGCATCTAAATCGTCGTGCCGCGGAGAGGAAAGCTGATAACACAATATATTAACCGGGGCGGGTTGCTCTAATATCGTTGTATAAAAATATCCTCCATTAATAATTAGGAAAATTTATACCGAAGAATGAAAAGATAAAAAAATAAAATTTAAATCGTCGTTATGCGGATAATAAAATTGAGAAAATTTTGATTATCGGTTAAATAAAAATGATATAAACATTTATGTATACGCTCGGGAACCATGAGAATTTTCTCTCGCGGATATTAAAAATCGGGTGGGCGTTTATGCGCCCGGGTAATTAATCAACATCGAGCTATCACGAAGAGTCCGGGTGCGGTTTGATTTATCGCTCAATCGCCGGTGTGCGTATCTATCTACTATTGATTTATCTTTGCGCCGTTAATAGGGTTAATGCCGATTTGATGTCGGCCGTAAAGGATCGTCGTGCGCTGGCTAACGCGTATATGTATAATATAAATCTATATATATATATATATATATATATATTTATTATCTACATATATGACACCGAGTACTGCACGGATAGAAAATCATACGGACACTCGAGTTTCCAATACACCGTCGAAGCGCCGTGTGATAATACGTTATTTTTTCGCCCCCTAATTGGAACGTTCCAATTTGGTTGCGATACTGTGAATAAATCCGCGCACCGCTAATTATCAATAACCGACGAGCACTTCACACACGTATCTGTTGATCGGTGCAAATCGATTAGTTTTTTCTCTTCATTCTACGGAGTTACCGAAATTAACGTGAAAACCGTGTATTTCGTCCGTTCCTTCCATTAGCGAAAATTGGGTCGCATTGTAGGTACTTTTTTTTCTCCCATTCATCAAATCACTCATCGCTATTAACGTTTCTCCCGAAATCATAATATCTCCGGGTAGAAAGCTCGGAGAATAATCAGGCAAAATCGCAAAGCTCCGCAATAATCCCTATAAGAGGGCTTTTAGGTTCTTGCATTAATAATAACAGTAATAACGAATACTGAAATGGCGAGTTGATGTAGAGATGTAGAAAATTATGAAAAAATTCCCATTTATTCGGATTTCTGGAGGGGGGGGGGGGGGGAGTTGAGTTTGTAGTGAAATTATTGATAACGCCGATCGTGCGATGGGAAGCGACTTTGTACGTGACGCCGTCCCTGCCGGCTATTATACTATTTCCATTTAGTCCGAAATGGTTCGAATCGTCCAATTTTCTCGTTGGTACCGATTATTTGGCCCGGCCGATGGGTACGTGATCGCAATTCCGCTCGGCGCTCCGGCGATTCAGAGTTTATATGTAATCGTGACGGTGTGTGTATAAACCACCGCTGAATCCACCACGGTTACCAAGATATCTCATGATGCCGGTAATCAACGGTCCTCCAATCAGAGCTCATCGAGGGCTTTTGTACGCTCGCTCCGTACGGACCCCATGCTCATGACACCCCTGCGCATAGACCCGCACAGGCACGCGAGGGGGACCAATGAAATAATATATTATTACGTCCGACAGCCACAATCCGGTTCTTTAAAAATTTATTTATTTTTCTTCATTTTATTTTTTATTATTTTATTCGCTTTAATATCCACTTAGCTGTTCATGCGGGCGAATCCTAACGAGCCTTGTTTGAGCTCGAGTTCGTTATTGTCATCGACCGTTTATTTTTTCATTCGGTGGAATTGGAAACGGTTTTTTCTTTTTTTTTGCACCGATCGGTTTTGTGTAATCGAAGTGTTGTTGGAATTGTTTTTATTTTTTATTTTATTTGTCGACGGACATTGCCCTTGTTGTAGGAAGTAGAGATTCCTCATTTGTGTTGGCTGTGTTTCGGGTGTGGTCGAGTCCGACATATTTACCGTTGTTGGACGTGTAACTGCAGTGGTTTCGGGTACGCTGGATCCTTGCTATAGTCAACGTCCGAAATAGGATAAGGTTACGAGTCATTAAAATGCTTAATAATATATACAATTTTTTATTTTATTTAAATTTATAATATATATGAAATGGGACAAGAAGGCAAAAGAAAGTGCGAATGCAAAAAAGTTACGCAACCGACACTATTTAATGCATGGCATATTGAATTGTTATTCGCATTGCAGAGACTACTTAAATAAAATAAAAATACTCATTTTTTTAATTCCCTCAACTCGGCGCCCAAAATTTTAAAGTTTTAAGGAACTCGCGAAAAATTTGGCAGAGCGCAAGTCGCCCCGATCCACCGGTGGAAAAATGTTGCAGGCGCCAGCCGGTTTATCTTCGCACACCGAAAAAAAGGTTTGGTAATATCAAACTAAGCTGCAGTTGCGGGTGGCGAAAGAAATATTTGGTCGATTGAAAGAAATATTCAGTTGATTGAACGAATATTTAATTGTTTGATTGAATATTTAGTTGCTTCAACAAATAGTTCCCTGGATTTAACAAACATTATGTTCAATCGAACAAATATTTTTTCGCCACCCGCAACCGCAGCTTAGTTTGATATCACCAAGCCTTTTTTCCGGGGCAGGCAAAATTAAAACAAGAAAAAAACGAATAGCATTAATCCAATATGTACCACTTCATCCGAGCCGGTTGTCTTAAGGCGGTCCAAAACACTCTGCCGTCCGCTCGTCCCGCACTCAGTCGGTTACAAAAACTGTATCGCTATTTTTCCGATTGCTGAAACTTCAGCGTTCAAAGGAAATCGGAGCCCACTGTACACTGAGAAAAAGAAATTGTTAGATTAAGCAAATGCGCGGTAAAATAGAATAGCGCCAGAGTTTTTGTAATCGACCGCGGAATTTCACATGCCCTTTCAATGTAGTAACAACGTGTTTGTGCACGGTAAAATTAATACCAACGTTTAACATCCGCAAACGTATAAAGTAAAAACAAACTGTTGTTCATTTGCCAAAAATGTCTCTTAATTTAACAAATATTTGTTGCAAAATTACAGGGGGAAATAATTGTGGACCTTTGTGGACAAATAATTTCGTTAAACGTACAAATCGTTTTGCTGCGTGATTTAGCGACGCTCGAGCGTTCCCGTCCCGTTTCCGGTATGGAATTTCGATACACCGTGTTTGCGTCGTCAAACGATGACGTTCGACGCTCGCGGAGCCGGGGCTCTCGAGTTCCGACGTTTCGCGATTCCGCCCGGCCTCTAATCGGGGGACTTGGCTCGAATAAAAAAAATTTCACTCGCGAATACTTGAAATTCGCTGAGCCCCGGTCGAGCCGTCGTTCGAATCAATTTCCTACCCGCTCGCTTTCAGGAAATCGAATGTACCGGAATCATCGACCCAATCCCCCGTGTCGTCTGCCGGCTCGTCGATCACTCCTCCAGATAACACCGTTTCGAAAATGTTTTCGGTGTAATCCCCTCGGTGAAGTTGCTGATGGGGTTGTCGGCTGCGAACGGTTTTTCAATACCGGCAGACGCCGCGCTCGACATCCGAGCTCGCTTCGTCCCCCTCCGAACCGAATGTCCGAAAAACCGCCGCGAGAACGAGCGAAATAAATTGAAAAAGTGGCCCCTCAACGCGGAGACCGAAAACCGAGCGTTCCGACACGGGCCGACGGACGGCGAGCATTAAAAAAAATCCTAGCAAAAAAACAAAAACTAAAAGAATTAAAAAAAAAAAAAAACCGATGAAAATAACCGTGTTCGTTCGGAAATTTCTGGCCAGTCGGTTCACTCTGTTCCGAGAACCTGTGCGAACTGAAGTTTCTCTGGAATCGGAAAGCCGCACTGGTACTTCTCTAACGAACGTGGGTTAATGTATGCATGGCTATTAATGCGCATGCGCCCGACGATGCTATTGCAACTTACCGGAACTCGCTTCCAATGTTGTATTTCGAATAATGCACGCAAACATTGGTCGCATGGCTAAACGCCTGCTCCCGATTAATTTCGGATAATCGGCACAGCATACACGATGTTATGCAGCTCTCTTGAAAAATGTCTCTTTCAATTTTAATTAAAAAAAAACACGAAGCGACGCCTGGAGAAATTTATTTCGAATCCGACTTCGTCGCAAACATTTTTTTCATCTGGGCCTGGAATGAAGAATTTACCCTTTAATTCCCATATCGGTGAAATTTTTTTTTTTTTTTTACTTTTGGGGGTGCCAGCTTCACAGAGCTCGTCCTCTTAATTCTCGGGCTTTTACTCCTCCCACGAGCAAC
This sequence comes from Amblyteles armatorius, assembly GCA_933228735.2. NCBI lineage: Eukaryota > Metazoa > Arthropoda > Insecta > Hymenoptera > Ichneumonidae > Amblyteles > Amblyteles armatorius. The sequence continues at coordinate 1,704,654 of OW121688.1, read as the reverse complement.
TTCGGCCGTTCCACGCTCTCCGAGCATTCCACTTATTTATGCGTCGAGCAAACAGCACTTCGACTTTAAGACTTCGTTTCACTAAGGCCATTGTAATTCAGCAGCAACGGTAGGAATGGCTATATAGGGGCTGTACGACGGGAACTGCCAGAGCGTAATGCCGATGTATTTCAGCGTCGGTGAATCAGCGAGTATGAGTGAAGCAGTGCGTCGGTGAGAGCGTGTACGAGACTCTGAGGAACGGACGGAAGGAGAACGAGGAAGAGAGGAAAAGGAGGAAAGGAGGAAAGGAGAAGAGCGGAGCGCCCCGGAGAGCGAAAAAAGTGAGACACACCGATATCCATGACTCCGGCCCGATGTTCTACCAACTTATCTTATAGATATTTAACGACTTTTGCCGGTGCACTCGGGCCCTCTCCACTCCCAAAGTCCCGAACTCTAATCGTCCGTACTGCGCTCGGATGGATGGGGCTCACGGTGCCACTACATATACTTCCTCGTATCTATATCATGCCTCGACTATATCATCCCTCTTAACTGAAAAGGGTGCAAATTTAATCTGCACCCTTATCATCGTTTTACATGTTTTTTTAATTCAATTTTCCCTGCCGAAGCACCGTTCATGAGAGAAAATTGTTGGGCAATTTCGGCCTCTTTATCTCTGTAAGGGAAACTGCGGGATTTTTTTTGTTTATAAAAGATGTCACGAAATATCGTGAACACAGATCGTGCACTTTCGGCAGACCATAAACGACGGCACTCATTAATACTACGCCTCATACAGTTTTTTTTTCTTTTTTTTTTTACAAAAATTACAGAACTCGTCGTAAGGAAAGCGAGGTTCGAGCGAGCGAAAAGTTTCGACCCATTTTCCCAAGGAGAATCAAATCTTTGAACAATTTTGGCTCCTCGCTGTGGGAATCATTTTTTGTTGTTTAATGAAAAAAAATCATAAACCTAAATTTACCGGATTGCACGCTTTTAATTTTATTCGTGCTACATGTAGGTCGACAGACGACAACCAACGGCACTCATAAATACTACCCTTGGTATCATTTTTTTTGTCATCTCTTTTTTTTTACAACAATTATAGAACTTGACGGAAGAAAAGCGAGGTTCGAGCGAGAGGAAAAAAAAGCTCCCTTCAACGAAATATATATCGCACGTAACCGATTTTTAATGAGATCCTTCAACGCTCGAAATGCCCGTGCATTGCTCCCCGTCCGTGGAGACTCGTGCAGGAGTTTCCATCGCTCGTAACGTTTTCGACAGGATTTTTAAAATAAAAATGCCTGCATCTCTCGAGAGTAACTTTTTTTTTGTATATTATTTTTATTTTTTGAAATGCATGAGAAATAACGCATCGTTTTATTTAATACGGTGAGGATGAATATTAACCTGCTGTTGTATCGTAGAATTCCTCTTCAATTAATGAGGGCCCGTGTTTCTCCGTAATTATAAAAATAGTTCTCCGCTTCCCATTTTTCGCTCCGCAACCGCCATTAATGACGAGATCCGTGAGTACAATTTATCCAAGCCGGAGAAGGCCATGAGAGGAGTTCAAAATTAATTTTAAATACGCAATTAATGGGTAATATTATACCCATCCAAAAACAAGCGAGAAGGTATTCTCAGAAATTCCCGCGCTTCGCATGTCGTTAAAACGGTTATCGTTATCGGAACATAATATACAGTTAAGTGATTTTTAATTATTTTTTTCGCGCATAAAAATTTTTCATTCTCGGTATTGGTTGCGATCTTCTTTTACTTACCGTACGTCGGTCTACGTATCTTTTTTTGTCCTCGATGTCGTTTTTGAAATAAATTCCACTGTTGATATTAATAATTTTACGGAATGTTCTTGACGAGCAAGAATCCGTGGATAAACGAGGGGAGGTTGGGGGAGTTTGTAGGACAAAATACTTCACGAGACATCGTTGCAATTCGGAACATTCTCCGTATACGTGTATCGTATGGATATAATTTATTTACAAGAGTAAAATATTATATACAAGAATGCGTTGGAAAATACGCATGGAACGAAACAATTTAGGTCGTAGCCCCGCGAACGAGGGTGTGGTGAGAGGGTTGAAGTTTGTCAAGTATGAGCGTCGAGGAAGGGTATGAATACGGAACATATCCAGCGACGAAAGAGACGAATGGAGACGAGATGGGTGGCCATGTGTAAGAAAACCCGGAAAATTATAATTAAAATGAAAGTTCGTTGAAATTCGTGACGTTATTTTCATTAAGGGCGGGGTTGACACAATTCCTACGGTTACTTCAGTTATTAACATTCACATTTCGCAGAAAGTATATCATTTTTGGGACGGGCGAGGGAAGGGAAGGGAAGGGAAGGGTTTTGAAGGAAATGCAGTATCCGCGTATAGGTACAGCATATTGTACAGTATCCTAATAGGTACGTGTTCACGCCGACTTCATGATTTTCCTTTTTTCTTTCAATATCTCCTCACTTGTGTGCCGTTTTACTTATAATATTATACCTCGTGTTTTTCTCTAACGAAAAAATCCGAAGAACCGAAAAATCTATACAGCTTCGATGGTAACGCACGCAATACTTTTCATTCGCCCTGTGTGTTTTGTTTTGTCTTTTTTTTTGTGGTTGTTTAGTATTTGTGTTATTTTTTTAATACCATGACACTCATTTTACATATAACATTTATTGTTTTTTTTTTTTTGCTTTTTCTTTATCGATGACGTCTATGTCGGGGTTGGATACAGAAGGGATCGAGAGGCTCCGGATGGCGCGAGGCCCGAGCGAATTTTTTTTTATCGACCCGCAACGAGGATACATCGCGCGCGTATTCGGTGAGTTTTTTGAAGAATGAATAAATTTGATAATTCAATGGAACGAGCGGTAAAAAACCTCAAATTTAAATCTTGGTCTTTGATTAAAACAAAAAAAATCAAGTATCGCCGAAGCTCGTTTGGAGTGTTTGATTTGAGTGTATTTGGTCACAATTGACGTTAGAAACAAAAAAAGGTTATACAGATTTAACTGAGAGCGGGGCAAAACGGACCGTTTTAATGAATTTCTGCGCGGACCATTAAAAGAAAGTCTCCTCTCAAACGCGAGGCAGAGTGAACACGGGTCCGTTTTCCCCCACGCTCCCCTCCATCACACTTTTTTTTTACAAAATTTTTCTAAGAGAGAGTTCCAAGCTCTACGAGAACGCCGCAGGAAATTAAACGTCAGGAATCGTATCCACGCTTCAACGACGAAGATAATCGTCGTTCGGACCATTTTTGTTTTCTCCATAAAAGATCCGAGGTTGAGCGTCAGCCAACAACGAACGCGTTCGTGCTCGCGAGAAGATCCACCGTATGTCGCGACCGATCGTGATCGAAAAAAAAAAAAAAAAAAAAGCAGGAATTCTCGTCGATTGAGCAATGTTTCGTTACGCCAAGCACGCGCGCATGCGCGTCTCAGATCGAACGTATCCCCCAGTAACACTCGAACTGTTGCACTAACCGTCCGCTCCGTTCTATCGTAATTTTATTCGTCGGCTGTGAAACCTCTCTCGACCGTACAGGCAAACTAAAATGATACACTTAATAACACGCCCGTGTGTGTGTGCGCGCCGCCCGCCGGTGTGTGCAACCGTATCAATAAGAGCTATATTCGCTTCACCGCTGACCGTCCGATAAGTCAATTGCCCGTTCGACGAACTCGATCAGAATCGATATAAAGCAATTGTCCAATGTTTATACCAGTCCGATATCCCACCCTCCCTCCTCCACCGCGCTTTCGACAGTAATATCTGCATAAACTCTCGATCTATCTCTGAACCGACGAGAAATCTCATATATCAGGGGGAACGCCCGGGAGTGTGCCTCGGTGTGTAACGACCATCTCCTCGAATGGATTCATTTCCTCTGCTTCACCCTCTACATATGTATACATATAAATACACATATATGTATATAAATTTTTTACTATTTTTTTTTTTTTTTTTCATTTTCCTCCCCTTCGCTATGCCAGCAATATCGGCGGCGGAGAGGTAAACAGACGGGGCGAGAGGAGAAAGAGAGCGAAGGAAAAAATCCGACTACTATAGTAGGCCCCCCCCCCCCCTCCCTCCCCCCTCACCTGCGTTCGAGATCGAAGCCGCGCGATCTTCCCTACGAGCATCGAGGACCATCACCGGTCGGTGAAGAATACCGCACGACTCGCCGAGTCACGTAGGCCTTTTCATATCAAATTCCTCGATCGCAGACCTTCTCAACGGACTTCGTCTCCCGCTCCTCTGTCTCTTATCGCCGAGCGACGGCGCATCGTCGATATTGCGAGATCGAATATCGAGAGTTCTTCGGAGTGCGACATTCCCCCGTATCGACGAATAAACCAATCTCGACTTCTTTGCGTCTCGCGAATGAGATTCTTACCCTCACGGCTTTTTTATCCGCGCATTTCGCGCGCGCATACACGCGTGGAAGTTGATTTTTTTTTTTAGGTCCAAACCTTATCTCTCGTCATTTAGGCGTTTGACGGACTCGAACCCTGGATCGTCACACCTTGCCCCGTAACTTTCGGGCGGATGGGTATTTTTGGGTTCGATTGTAGCGAAATCGAAACGCCAGACTCTCCCCGACAGGAAGGAGTTGTCGTCGAACACGAAAAAAAATTTGCTCGAAAGTTACAGCGTTTATGAAAAAAAACAAGAGAATCGAAAAATCGGTTAAAATGTGTGACGTGCCAGGGTTCATTTTTATTTGTCATTCGGTGAAGCGCTTTCCGGTATTTTCAGAGTTTCACAGAAAAAACGATAGGACGACCTTCTACAGTTATTATCGTTTCGATATCATCGATCGTCTTAAACGATTTCGTGGAGACCTCCGCGCTAACTTCCGGTCGATTTTGGCGGATTTTCTTTTATTTGTATTTTTTTTCCATATAAACTACATACAGCTAATTATTGGCCCGTTTGCTCAGAAGAAAAACTCTCTCGCACTCTCACTCTCTTCCGTCCTGTAAACCGCGATACTGCGCGTCGCTCTATAGGCAAGTAATTTTCGCGTCGTTCGTGGACAAGAAATATCGACCCTGTAGAAATTGTTAATGGGCTCTCTCACTGAAACGAGGGGGGGGGGGGGGGGGGAGGTATGTATACAAGGTTTTCTGCACAATAAGAAAGAAGTAGACCTTTTCCGTATAAGGGTAGGTGCGGTTCTCCAATAACGTGCCGCGACCTTTCATTTCTTGTGTTTTTCTTTTTTTTGTCGAAATTCATTTTCTTCTTTTTTTTTTATACATATATATTTTTTTTTTTCGTCTAAATCCATACCGCGCACATATCGCTCGAGCGACGTCGCGGATTCATCGCGATCGTACCACGGGACTCGTTCGATTAGCGCGCGCCCTCACATCGACAATAATATTATTATTGCGGGCGCGACTACGCGCGTACCTTGGGTTATAAATGTACATATACAGAATTATTATTCGCGATCTATTTTTTTTTCTCTCCTCGTTTTGTTTTTCTTTTTTTTCATTCACTTATTTTGTTTGTCGTTTGTTGCTGTTGCCACGTGTGGAATGGACCCTCCTCCCTTGAACGCAAATTATCTCAATTGGCCGAGAAGAAACGCAATCGTGACGAGAATCGTTCTCGACGTCGGCGAGCCCGCTGCCGTGTTACCGTGCTGCATCGCTGCCGGATGTTCGTCTGAAAAACATTAAAGCAAAACGAAACTTCGCTATATATTTTCCGTTGGTTCATCGTACCGAGTTTTTACGGCTGCCCACATTGCGGGACGTACGATTGATAAATTGAACCGCGTTAACTGTCGACATTTATCGACGAACGCCTCGGTGCGAAAAACAAAATTCATTACAGTTTTCATTACCGACCGTGTCTTCGCGTCGCCTCACTGGCACGCAAGGCATTATTATTCGATATTTAATATAAAAAAGCGAATTACGTTTTCACGCGGCCATACTCAGTAACCGCGGAAAACTAAATTTTCTCTTCGTCAAAATATTAACAGTCTCGAAGAAAATGGGGAAATCGATATGTTACCGACTGAGCGCTATGACAACAAAAATTGCGCATCGTGCTCCACCCGTCCCTGAAATATGAAAAATCTTTTACGGAAAAAAAAACAAAAAATTTATGTGAAACTCGACGAAACGAAAGACGATGTAGTTGTGGTTTCGTGCTCCCGCAGTCCCGTCCGTATATTCGATATGACGGGAGCAGTTTTCTTCTTCACCATCGAGTGTCTCGGGGCGTTTAGCGTAACTCTCGCGAGTCGTGTTTATCTCACTTCTCCACTGTCATTGCTGTAAATCACAGAGCTTCAGAACTGTATGAGACGTTCTCGGGCGGATTCGTGGCCCCCTATAACGTCACGCGTTATCGGTATACACGTATACATATATATACACATATGTATATACATATATGTATATACAAACTCTATAGAACGGGGGATATATGCACTCTATCGTCACCGCCGACGCCGCGGGCTGTAACGAGAGTTATTGCCACAGCGAAACGACAACTTTATACGCATATACAACATTTTGACGCTGTAAACGGTGTTATACCTGCCATACAATGTACAGCAAATGGGCTCAGATACTGCTCAACACAGGACTCGATACACTTTTACTTTTTTTTTTTTATCCTTTTCTTCCCTTCGCTGCCTTTCGAGAATTTTTATGGAGAAACACTTTACAGAATTTACATAGTTTTTACGTACTTTATCGGCGTCGCGCGATCGGGCGTCGACGCATTTTTCCAGTTTTTTTCTTATGCTTTTATGTATTCGATACATGAAACCAGTAAAATATCGCGTTTACCGAAAGGTTTGTTTTTTTACAGTCTCCAGAAATGCAACATGTCTTACGCGCGCCTTACGTTACTTTTATGGACTTTTCTTTCTCCTAGGTTTTTTTTTCCATTTCTCGGAGGCATAAAAACGTGTTTACAGTTTAACGTCGAACCGTTCGGGTGCAGTAAATACAAATATCGTTCGATACACGGAGCGGCGAATTCGGTCGCTTCGGATTCTCGATTTACATAGTCATTGTGTAATTTATCGCGTTACAAGATCTAACGTCCGCGCGTTTTGTATTTTGCCGGTTTATGCGTTCAATTTGCAAACGAGTAAAATGTCGCGTTGTAACGAACCAATTTTCATTTTTAATTTCCTCTGTCACGAGAATGCATACATGGCTCTCGTGCCTTTGAAAATTCAAATTAACGAAACGATTTCGGTCGCAAAATTAACCATTATTTTGCTTTCAGAGATGTTTTTTTTTAGCAAAATAATGGAAAACGGTTTGGAACGAAATGAATAATTATATTGCTCAGAGATTTATTCTTTATTTAGTAAAACTATGAAAACCATTCCACGAAAATAAATCATTATTTTCCTCCCGGAAGTTTTTTTTTCATTTATAAAATGATGGAAAACATTCCCCCAAAATAAATCACAGTTTTGCTCCCAGATGTTCTTTTCGTTTCGTAAAATAATGGAAAACATTCCACCAAGATAAATCATACTTTTGCCTCCGGATATTTTATCTTAACTTTTATATATTTTATTTCACTCGGTGGGAAAATTGCAACACTCGCCTTCGCCTCGTGCCGCAAAGTCACACTCGACAGAAAAAGTTTTTTCGCACTCGTATCGAAATGTACTATATTATGCCTGCGTGTACCCTTCTGGGTTTTTACGACCCCGCCTTCCTTGGCGAGGATTTCCCCTTATACCCTGAGCGTCCGCAGCCGACTTAACCCCACCGTATCGCATTCGGCAAGGGCCCAGGGAAACTACGGAAAACCTGTGCCGATACAGCCGGTGCCTTTCTAAGTTTCCCAATCGCAATGCGAGTAATCTCAAGCACGGCCACCAGAGGCGCTTAGAGCGACACCGCCTCTCAATGATGCGCCAGATAAGAACCCGCGCGAGTCACACCAAAGCCGAACACCGACCGCCCACTCATCACTGAGAGGTGATTTAGGCACGTATTTATCAAAGGTGGGAACCCAATCAACAGGATCACAGAAAAAAACACATGGAAAAATTTCCATGCAGTGTCTGCCGGAAATCGAAGCCGGGTCCGCTGCGTGCGAACCCGAGCCCCATTCACTAGGCCACTGCTCCCCTCTTATATCAAAATATACTATTTCATAATCCTATTTGCCCGCACAAAAAAAATTGTCTTCGTACTTTCTCACGGGGCTGGCCGGGTGTCCGCGTTTGGGCAAACAAAGGTTATCGTGCGAGTGGCGAAACGCGATTCCCTCGTTCGCGTTATTTACTCCTCGCCGGTAGCCCCGTCGTTAGTTATTTATCAGCTCGTTTCCTTTCTTTTTATCGCGAGGGTGCATTTCGCCGCAGGTGAATCTCTTATTAATCCTCCGGATGGGTTGCGAGAGGGAGGGCCATTCGTCTATCGGGCCGGCTTGTACACCTGACCCGGACCCTTGGACCCGGAATCGAGCTTTCGCTGCTCGGCCGGTTGGTCTATTCATCGTAAGAGGTATAGCGCTCTCCGGGGGATCGGAGATGTATGTGGGCTCGCGTGAGAATCTCCTGGCGCCGAGTGTATCGCACCCTCGACCTTACAACTCGCTCGTACGTAAACACAATTCGCCTAAGATAAACCAACCTACATTGTGTGAATTAAAAACGTTAAACAAAATACTCTCGCAGATTAAAAGTACTAAATAAAACACTTTTGCGAATTGAAAGCGCTAAATAAAATACTTTCGCAAATTGAAAGCACTAAATAAAATACTTTCGCGAATAAAAGCTCTAAATAAAATACTTTCGCGAATTAAAAGCGCCAAATAAAATACTTTCGCGAATTAAAAGCACTAAATAAAATATTCTTTCGCGAATGAAAAACACGTAATAAAATACTTTCGCAAATTACAAGCACTAAATAAAACACTTTTATGAATTAAAAGCGTCGAATGAGATACTTTCGCAAATTAAAAGCACTAATTAAAATACTTTCGCGAATCAACAGCGCTTAATAAAATACTTTCGCGAATTAAAAACGTTAAATAAAGTACTCTCGCGAATAAAAAGAAAATGGCTTCGCAGATTGAAAAAGTAGCTTCGCGAATTGCAACAAAATGACTTCTGGATTAAAAGAAAACGAACCAGTGGCAATTAACACGCCACGGCGATTGCATTATTTCAAAGGGGCGCGCGTGTTCGGCCGATGTACTTGGTACCGTGTTTTTTTTCTTTTTTTTTTTTCATCACGTCTCACGAAGCGTGTGATTTTCCGTGCGTGTAACGAAAGCAATTTTTTTTCTGTTTCACGTGAAAATTCACGTGTCACTGGAAACAAACCGTGGGCAGCTTGAGCTGCATTAGCAGTGAACAAATAAAAATTTGCCTTGGGTTCGGCGAGTGGAAAAAACGGTCTGTTGCACCCCGATCGCGGTCTAACGCGATTCCGATCGTACGTTCAGAAAATTGTTGCCATACACACAGTACACGCGGCGATTCATGCCGAGGAAATTGCAACGTATTTACAGTGCATTCGGCTCTCCGTCACGTAAATATCGAGCCGCCCCGATCTACCGGAGACAACTACGGGGAACCCCGCACCGAGTCCCCGGTTAAGACTTTGGAACCCGACTTATTGCCGGAATTTATTGGCTGGGCGTTACCGGAAACGCCGGCGTGCCCGGGGGGGCGTTTCGTAGGGAGATGATGAAAAATTCAAAGCGTTGGAGACACCATCGGGGGATCGATGAGCAAACAATGAAACAAACTAGGCAAAAGCGCGCCCTAACATTTACAAAAAAGAAAATTAAACACTCGACATTTTTTTTTTATTCGCTATACCTCCTTCTTAGTTTCTTTTATTCACAAAAATATCTGCGTGATAAAGCGTCTTCTGCTATCACGTTCGGGTATTATCGATGAAGTTTTGCCGATAAAAAATAATAAAAATAAGAAATATTAAAGAAGAACGGACATCTTTTGGCAAAATAAAAAATATACCGAGTCTGTGTCGAGCGTCGCGGCAATGCAAATTTTCGGTATCGAATTGACTTATTTGCGAGGCTGAATGTTAAAAAGTATACCGGCTCGCGGAACGCGGATGCAAATAATTCGTCGGCGTCACGATGTTGGGCGCACTCGCTGTGCTATTAACGCTCGGAAAAACCTTGCGCTTCCGTGTGTAAAAGTATGAAGCGTGGTATCGGACTCGTCCAGCGCCGCGTGCACCGCGCGATCGGCGCTCCGTGAATTTAAATACACTCCAAGACGTTATCAACTCTCGGGGAAAAATACATTTAAACTTTGTCAATTATTCGCCGAGTTTTGTACTTTATATACACAGCGGAATGATACTTAGTTCGGAGATTGATAGCGGCGCAAGAGGCGAGTTCCCACGGTGGTTCGACGTTGGACACCCAATTACGATATTATATCATCCACTCTCGCAACGCAATCATAAATCCAAACAATATTTCATGCAACGAATATATATACGTCTGTAACACAGTTATTCGAATTAAATTATTTATAAATACAATTTAAACAAAAACTTTTAAACTCATCAAATTTCGCTGAACCGATTTCAGCGTGTCCCGCGGACTTTCGGGATTGTCACGAGTTTCCTGTATTTTTTTTTGTACTCGTACATCGCGAATTTTTAACGGAATCCTCGTTTCCGAGTGCCGCGCCGTTATTTGTTTGATTTAATTTTTTTTTCTCTCGCTCACATTCATCGGGCGAAGAGGAAACTTTTGAAATTTTCCAAAGCGGATTTAGCACGCTCCATACATGTATATGTGTTTTTTATTTCATTTTTCCATTTCCATTTTTCATTAGAATCCGATTCTCGTCCATTAATATTTACAATAATTTTACGACGGCGCCGGAAAAAAAAAACCGAATCCGCAGAACTCGTCAGTTGTTTGCTATTTCGGCGTTATGCGAACACATTTTTTTTTTTACATAGTGTAAAGTTCGTGTGTTATGTATGCATACACAGTGCCAGCTATGTTGCCTATGCCTATGTTTCGTCTGCATGCATTTTGTACGTATTCGAGAAACGGGTAACTGCATCGCGAGGCATGTCCGAGTGAATCGAGTGTACACGTTCCATAAATATTTGCGTAAAGTGTTGCCGGACGACGCACGAGTCTCGTTCGACCCTACGTCCGTTCCCTCTCTACGTGAGGCCCTCCGGGTTGTATGGACATACCACACATTTCCAAACAAACAATCCACGATCGAATATTTGCCGTGTACTTTATAATATTTAATCAATAGTTACGGTATTTTCGTTCGAACTCTGTTACGTCCGGCAATTCCTATAACCGCGAGTGCAGCATGTATGCGTTGCTTGGCAAGCCTGCGACCCACCGAATTCACCCTTCGACCTGAAATCAGGAAACTCCCGATCGGCACCGAATATCGGTCAAGCCTTCGCCAATGCTCCTTCGATACTCCGAAATGTTGCGGCTCCGCAATTCGACATTTACAAAAACGTAATTGTCGAATGCTGTGACCGATGAGAAAATTTATTGCATTGCCTCGCTGCGACTTCGAAACGGTCCAATTTCGGACTCCTCCTCTTTTTGGTCTTTAATGGAGAGACTATTTAATGAGGGCACCGACCAGGGTCGAAACGTAACTGAGTCTCTTCATTAAAGACCCAAAAGAAGAGGATTCCGAAATTAGAACGTTCCGAAGCCGCAGCGAATCAAAGAAATACATTTTTAAGAATCTATTTTCTATCAACATAAATTTCATATAATGTAGCTAATATACGACTAGAAGACTCGAAAATATTAGCAGCGATATTTACTGCACTGAGAGAAGGATATAGTAAAAACTACCTATCATATAAGAAAAATCACCATAGCACTTACTAGTAGGGCACTACACTGATAAAAAAAATACGATTGAATCGACTAAGATTCGGGCAGGAACGTTCAACTAAGTATTTTGTTGGTACAGCTAAAAAATTGGTTAGTTCTACAATTTGTTGGTTGGTTTCACCAAAATATTTTTGACTCATTACAATATTTCGTTCGAACAACTAAATATTTATTTAAACGTCCCTGCCCGAATCTTAGTTGATTGAACTGTTTTTTTTAATCCGTGTAGAGCGCCAACTGTGGCGGAAAGTCTCAGATTTTCCAAGAATTTTTACCATAATATGTATGAAAAATTATTATAAATCCCGTACTTCCTACCATAGGTGGCGCCCTAGTTCTCTATTCCTATGTAATATGGTGATATATCTCAAGCGACATAGTCCTATTTACTAGATCCTTCTCCGAGTGTGAGACCAGCTTTTCATAATAATAATACGAATAAAAAATAAAAATAAAAATCAGAGCTGGACAGAGTACCAAAAGAAACAGGATGCCATGCAACTCATCGAGTATACGTAATGCGAGTGCCTAATCAAAAAGTACTTTTGTACTCGAAGTACTGGCAAGCTCGGATAAAAAGAATAAAATAATAATCGGACGTGATACAATTTCATGCCTCTTTTTTATTGCCCATCTGGCGAATGCTAAATTTTCCATGAAATTTCCTTGCCCTTTTCACATATATAAAATGCCTTTGTCGAGGTTTGTGCGTCAAGGATATACCGATCAATCGTTGCCTATATATATACATATATATATACACGTTACACATACATATATATACGTTGCCTATATATATACACGCGTCATGGAGCTATCAGAGTCCTTCGACTCCGAACGTTGTGTTAACTGATCGGGAACTCCGGCGAGCCTCTGGATCAAGATATCACTCTCGAGTCGCCGGTGTATTCGGACCCTCAGTCGGCGTGGCTTGCTTGCCGTGCTGCAGTGCTATTATCGATGCGCGTCGTATTACGGTCCACGGTATGCCTCCGTATCTAAGATATACAAAGATGTACGTTGCTATATCTCGACACCCGTGACGAGATTTCAACTTCACCCTCGTTATCGGCGATCCTTCATTCCATCTGTTTTACACTGTACCCGAGCAACAAGCCATCGAGGTACTGTTAATTAATCGTGAAAAAAAGGAAGGGGATTTTTTTGATTTTTTTATTTCCTCCGTTTCGACAAAAGCCAATTAATTCTCATCCGGTCTCGCTGGAGTGGACTTTGAAGCACCAGAATTCACTGGCCAGGACATCGCTGCCGTGCAATCGATCGTCGGATAGGGGGGGGGGGGGGGGGGGGGGGGGGGTAACAACCCTCTCTATATATACATCTACATATATAACTGGCTGCAAATTCCACCGGTGTAGTTAGCGGTGTACTCTCGAGGCCCGAAAGAGTGCGATGCACTGGCAGTCATTGGTTTCCGGGGAATAACCGAGAGGCTGCGAACTGACGAGCGTCCGAACTCGAGAGCTCGTCGGTGCACCCTCCGTTCTCCCTACGAGGGATATCCGAAAAATCGCAACTAACTTCGATACGCCCCGATACATACGGAAATTGAGATTGCACCTTTTTTTTGTTTTTCTCAAAAACTGAACAAAAATCAAAGATTTCTGTATCAACGAAATAATTTAATATTGAATCGTATCAAATGATTTCTATAATTTCCACAATTCTTATTGATTGATGAAATTTATGCAAGAATAAATTAAAAACATTTTTGCAATTACAACTTCAAATACAACTTAATCTTCGTTACCGACCGTGTGTACCGACCAAATTTTATTCGACGCTATTGAAAACGAAGGTGAAAATCTTCCATCAGTTCGAGCACGATTACAATTGACAGAATAAGAAAAGAAAGAGTCACCCGGTCGGGTACATAAGCGGGCAGGGCTCGTCGGGAGGCACGCAAGTGATTACGAGTATCGATGTTAATGCAGTGCCGGGAATAAAATTGAGCGGGAGAATGGCTCGAGGGTTGGGGGAAGGTAAGGGTGGGCAGAGGAGGAGAGGAGGATGAGAAGCCGCCGGTAAGGAGAGCTCGGGGCTCCGAGCTGTATGGTCGTCGGGGCTGGGAAAGCCAGACACCAGAGGTACTCAAAGTCTCGCCGAGAGCATCGCAGTAAGCGGAGATGTGCTCGGCGACTCCGTCGACGAGTGGATCTCTCTTGTTTCCTACCAATCTCGTTAACCCCTTCATTCTCGTCAATATCTCGAGCGTTATTACGAGCAAAGAGGCGCGCGCGCCCCCCGCCCCTTTCTTCCCACACACTCACACACGTGCCATCCGTTCGCTGCGTTTCACCCTTGGAGTGACTCTTGTTCGTTCAAACATTTACCGGCTCTGTTCGTTTAACGATTCTCACGAGTACGATAATTTTAATCCGACTTTTACTCCGTTTTCTCCCCCCGGTACGAACAATTCCGAGATCCTCGCCTCTCTGCAGGTACCGCACGTACCTCGCCTTTCTGACAGGGCCTGGCGTGCCTGCGTCTCATTTATATACCCGTCTCCACGGCTCGCCCGAGGATATCGCTACGGATCACGTAATCGCGAGAACGCTTCCTTCAAACGTCTTCCACAAACCGGGAATTTGTGTATCTTACAACGAGATGTCTCTCCTTTCGCATATGTTCAATATTCTTCTATGCATGTATGTAAGATGATTTGGTGTACTTGATTCTGTCAGTCTGTCGTCGTCCTCGCTGAGACAATCCCGAAAACTTTCAACAATTTCCTCTCGACATTGCATTCGCGGTGGATTTTGAGAGTCGTTACGCATCGAATATTGGAAACGTGGTTTTAAATTTCCACTCGTCGAGCGACTTGTACGGCTCGGCGGGAATCGAAGAACCTTATTAATTTACTTAATTTTATTGCATGCCTGTTTGGGCAGCCAAATGACTTTCCAACATAAATATAAGATATTATATGTATATTTGTGTTTAGAGTACGAAACGGTGAGGGTTTAAACTTTACCCTGCCGTAACGAGTTTCCTGAGAAGGGCAACGAAGTTACGTAAATCAAATAGAGCGACTGTGTTCCAATTAGCGACATCGAGCCGGAAAAACTTGCGATGCATGAAATATAAATTGATGAAAAAGAAAAAAATTAATAAATTCAAATAGCTTTCCAATTTCGATATATAAAAAGCGCGTGTCACAAAGCTGCACCTGCGATGACCGGTAATAATGGAGATGGCGGTAGATACGATAATAACACCGATTGAGATATGTCGGACGGGGCGGATATTGAAATTCTTTCTCATTACCGATGCCGATTTTATCCGAATATTGAATTTATAATAGGATCGAACCGACGGATTTGTAAATTCGTCGAGGGTGAATGCGAGACGGGCTATATGCCTCGTCGAGGGAACCATCGCGGCGCGGCGGAACCGGAAGCGGTGGGACGCGAAGAATCGCAACGGGGGAAGGGGGGAGGAAGAGCCCTGCAATGAACATGAAAATTAAATTGAATTAACGTACCGATTAATCGACTATCGCCCGATGGATTTTCCGACGCATGGTGCCTCCGCGGGTCTTTCGGAATATCACTTGAAATTGAACGAATGCCGACGATTCATCGTTTTTTATTGTTATCATTATTATTATTTTAATCACCTGCAAATTGACAAATTCCTCCACCGTTTCGCAATTTGCACCGCGTTGATTTTCCATCTCTGAACCGATCCAATTTGTTCACTTTTTGCATGTACAGATACAGCGTACATACAATATATAGACCATATACATCAGAACCGGGCAAAGTACCAAAAAATACTCAAAGTACAAAGTGCAAAGTATTTCTCAAGTAGTTTCTCTAAATTTTTGTCGCAATTAGGTTCGTAGCGTTTATCGTTATCTAGGGTTTAAAAAAAAGTGCTAAACTCATTTGCACCTTTTCGTCATTGTAGGCGATTTTCAATCTATTCTTGATTTTTTTTTCAGAACAAAAAAAATCATAAAACATGTCGTTAACAAAATGCGTAAATGTCCTTTTTCCTCTTTATAGAAATTACTGAGAAAATGCTCGTTAAAATTATACTTATTGAAAAGTTTAGACAGGTGATCATATATTAATAGAAACAGGATCTCGAAAAGTACTTGGTACTTGCACTTGGTACTCGAAAACGTAAAAAAGTACTAACAAGTACTAGAAAGTACTAACGAGTACTGGAAATTAGTAACAAATACTAGAAAGTACTAGAAAGTATTAACAAGTTAGTACTTGTTAGTACTTGAAGTACCAAACAAGTACCCGTACTTCAAATACTGTCCAGCCCTGAATACCGAAGATCGGGGCAAAATGGACTACCTTTATTTTACCAATTTTTCGCGATCCTTGAATCGAAAAGTCTCGTCTCCGAAGGAGGGCACCGATCCATTCTGCCCCGGTGTTAAATTTTAGTTTCCACGGTACACGAACGACACCGCGGCGCCCCTAATCCCCGATAGTGCGGTCCGTCCGTATCAGGGGCATCCGTTCTTACAAAAGTAAACCGCAAATTACAGGGTCCGCCTCACGATCATCGTCTAATTTCTCCTATTCACAGGTTCCTCCCGTCCGTGAACCGGTTTTGATGAAGGCTTCTGTGCGTTCGGACTCTTACACCGGGGCTGTGCGGCGCCGGCTCGCGGGATGTTACACTGCCGTACAGGGCGCAGGATCCACCGCAGCATCCACTGGTCCACACGCCCGGCGAACGACGAGATAACGGCGCAAAAAGGGAGAGAGGAAAAGAACGTTCGTATAAACCGACGAGCTGCTTCCCCCGTTGCCCTGCGCCGCCCAGGCTCGTCCGCGTGCAGCATCGGCTATCCGTTTTCGCTTTTCTTCTCGACACCGAGCCAAAGGTGCTGCCGGTATCGCGGACAAACGTATTCCCGCGGGACACGGAAAGAACCGTACAAGCTGGAACGATCTGCACCGTCTGGCAAATTCACTCCGCAGTGTCCGCTTCCGCCCGTAGATCCTTTCTCGTTAACCATTAAACTCCGTCAAAGTCTTCGTCGAACTACGTTTTGCTCGGCTCCTTTCACCTCTCCATCCCTTCGGCGCTTTACCTCCCGAAGAGCCCGGCGCTCCGCGCGTGCTGTGCATCTGAATCCTTAACGAGAGCTTTCAAAGTCTCTTTACGCATTTCTTCGTACGTTCGCAAATTATTACGTACAACCCGGGAAGATAATCTTCTCGAGAGTTATTCAACTATCAGTCTTATAATGTAATGTCGTCGCCGTGCTCGGTCGGTAACGGAAACTGTAATCCATTTTCTTTTTTTTTTTCGACGTTACGTGAAGTTCTTTGAGGAAAATTAAATCGTCGGCGTCCGTTTGACTGTAAGGCGAAGACGCTAATGGTTTCGGATCGGAACGGTGAAGAGACTTGGAAAAATTGGATTACAGCTTTTGTTACCGACCGAGTAATGTTTTTTGTTATTCGTGGCGTGGTTTTTTTTTTTTTTAAGGGATGATAAATCATTACTCACCGTTGATAACGTGCACCTTCACCGTCGCCATTTCCGCGAATGTTGGCACGCAACTGTAATTACCCGAGTCGCTCAGTTTTGCATAAACGATGCTCAATCTGAAAAAAAAAATTATATCTTTGTTTATAAAAATGTATAGTTATTTTTATATATTGCCTATAGTGTATGAGCGATGTTTGGAAGAATGGATTTTCCTTTTTTTTACGTTGGTTGTTTTTCATAGTAAAAAATGGAATGACAGTGAGCCATCGAGGATGGATTGGATTGTACGAATTCTATGTTGTATACCTTGACGTAAGTGCCTCGCTCCATTCCGTCTCTACGGTTATTCGAGGCGCGGTGTCGACATCGTTTTCCGATATGGTCGACGTGTCGAGGGGCTGATTGTCGCGATACCAGCCAACCGTGCCGAGATCGTGAGGGCCCTGAGACATGAGACACGTCAGTGTCAGGCTGCTACCCGTTTTTATGTATAAGTCGGGCTTTCCCAATATCCTCGCTCGAGCCTCTGAAAAATCAACAAAAACAAGACACATATCTATAATGATCGATATTCTAAAATCCTGAAAATTGTAAACGTTAATAACAATACTTCATTTATTTTCAGGTACCGAGAGCGAGAGAGTTTTCATATCGGAGTGACTGGTATTGAACCAAGTGGAAGATTCGCCATGAGACATTTTCGTTGGAACCTGGGCAAACCGCGACGTCTATCAGGGTATGTGAACTTAGAAAACGACTTTTAAAAAAATCAACTTTTTTTGTCTTTCTTAAAGATTTTCGTATGTAGTTGGTTATACTTAATACACCTGTAACATTTTTTCCTCGTTACTACAAACTGGAATTTCTCCATTACAAGCGACTACGAACGCTTCCATAAAAATCAACCGCTGAATAGAAAAAGTTCAAAGTGGGTGTGTGGGTTGTTTGCAAAGTCCTATAACATTTTTTGAGCTACTACAAACGAAAAATGTGTCACTACGAACAACTACATAAAAAACTCTCTAAGAATCGTGAAAAAAAAATTCGTTTTCATTCAGTTGGGTGCTAAGTTTTCACACAGCTCGAGATGTTATACAAAAACAAGGTATTTGGCGGAATCGCACAATTTTTAAAAAACGATATTTTTAAGGAATTAAAACGAAACACTTTTTTGCCTGGAATTTATGGACCCTTCCTCGTTGATAAACACCGATGTTCGACCCAAATTTGAGTTTTAGCAAATCTGCAAAAAAATTGTTTTCGAAAGGTAAAAAAAAAGTATCTTTATGCTCATGCATATTTAATGAGGGACACAACACAGGAGCGACGCTCTTTCGAGCTCCGTGTTGCGTAGTAGATTATTCAGGGAGAGTTAAACAATCGATGAGAGTGGAAATAGCTCTCCGGCCCTCTCCATCTCTACTGTCCTGCGATATACATATACACACTACCTCGCATTGAATACTCGACTATTATCGCTCGAGAGTAGTGCTGGAACAAACTTTTTCACCTATACATATAACATTTTTTTTTCATTTTTTATATTTTTTTTATTGTTAATACCACTTTTGTCTCATGTTCTCGTGGTAGCGCAATGTCGACGAGTTTCAGCAGCAGCAGCTCGTTAAAATGTCCCCCCCTCCCCCGCATCGCCCAGCCCACGCTTGTCATACAACGCGAATTTTATATGATCGTTAATGCGGAATGATTCAATTGTTAAATTCCTTCGTGGACAAAATGACCACTGACCGTAGGCTTCATTGTCAGTGTGTCGGTGAGCGTGAGGATAATTTTGACACAACCAGGATATACGATATCGATCCTCCGAGTGTCCGAAGATTTTGGCTGACACAGCGGAAGCGCCGAGGACGAAGTGTGCGCGATAATTAAATTAAAACAGCAAAGGACCGACCCATTGCCTTGCGGTAGGTCACAGCCTGTTACAGCTTTGCTCTTCCATCATCACTGAAATCCTGAAGAGAGTAAAAAAAAAAATACAAACAAAAAAGATGGCATAGATGAAAGGACACCTATATCTCGCACGGTGGTCCATCCGCCTCTGCAATGGTCATTTTTACGTAAATTCATATTTCTTCCGGCGTCCTCTTATCTCGCTCGCCACTTGCATCGCTCTTTCTTCCGTCCCTCCCTCTACGGCCTCCGCGAATAATGAGATGGTTGCATGACGTACTGGCAATAATAAAAAAAATACAAAAGGAAAAGTACATCCCTCGCGTATTTTACAGGCAACCGAGCGAGCGTTGTACCGGTAAAAAAGGGATATATATTTTTACTGTGGAAGCACTGGGAAAACGTTCCCATCGCCACAGGTGTACCGAACCCGATAAGCCCAGTCCTAGTGCAGCTCCGCTGCCGCTGGCACTGCCGCTGCTCGGTCTAAGCTTTTCTTTGGCACTGCGAGCACAGCGCACGAATAAAAAGTACGGCGAGAGCAGGACGAGAAAAGAGGTTAAAGAACGAAAAAAATAAAATAAAAATGTATAAAACACCGACCAACGGACCATCCCCGATAGAGCCGGTGCCGTCTCGCAGGCTTACGTAAACTTTACTTTTCTTTTTTTTTTTTTTTACTCACGCAGCCGACTATCTAGTTCACGTCTTGACGCAAGATTTTATTCTCAAGTAGAACGCTCCGCTACTCATTTATTTTATCTTTAAAAGCTACAGCACCGAACACTAGCGAAACGAGTGCTGAATTTGCATAATTGTTTATCCAAAATGTTGTGCATTTATGAACGGTAATGGAAGTCGATTTGTATTGCGTGGGTCCTCCATGAAGGAAACTATCGATAGCGATGTTTTTGCAAAGACGTAAACGTATTTAAATAACGATACAATTTCGTTCAGCTTTTATTGACAGGGGGTTGATTTGTGTTATTGCATTTATTCACAACCAAGATAAATATTAATTGCCAGAACGACAACTGGTCATTGCAATTTTCCATGATTGTACGTTTTTGTTGAGTTTTTTCAAAGAAGAATCCAATTTTTTTATCAATTTTAACGTACCACTGCTAATTTTGTTTTATAACTTTGTCCGTTTGACAATGCCAGTAATTTGTTTATGGGGAAAAATGAACTGTAACAATGGCCCGTATTTGTCAAATGGTCAATCATACAAAAAATCTACATAACGAATTCGTGCAGCAAATTGTGAGATACAAAATGAGCCGTGCTACATTAAAATCGGCAAAGAAAATACGAATTTAATTTTAAAAACAACCCAACAAAAACGCACTGTCATGGAAATTTGCATGTACCAATTGTTGCTCTTGCAAGACCATCGTGATTAATGTTTCTCTTCATTCAGGATAAATGCAATCGTACAATCCTTGACTGTCAATAAGTGCATACAATTTTAGATAAACAATTATAAAACGCAGTAGCCACCTCAAAGATTCCTACAAATTTCCGTCGGTAACAACGATTCCCTTTTCCTCCCATCTTATTCCCGAGCTCACGATCTTCCGATCGCGCCCTCATCGTCAATCATTGTATCCGCCCCGCTCCGTTATCGTATTTCTTTTTTCGAGGATCTATTGGACAAACCGTGGCTTTCATAAATTCCTAGCACGAATCGGCCGAGCTTTCTGCTTCCCGCCTCTCCGTCGAGAGTTCGCGAGCCAACTTCGAGGATCCCAATGCGGTCGGCTCTTCCTCTCGACGCGGCGTTCGCCAGTCCGGACGTTCTTACGAACCGTCCAGACGCTTCGATATGCTGCAGCTGCTCCTCCAACTTTCTTGCTATTTTTTTAATTTTTTTTTCTTTTCTTCTCGCCGCTCGCTGGTTGACCCCCGCAGAATCGAGTGACTCGAGGACGAGAGACGGCAGAAGTGGACCGGAGAGCACCCAGTCCCGTCTGCCATTCCTCCCGGCTCGACGACACTCGTCCCTCCGAGTCGTCGATCTCCTCTCGCTGCTCGCAGTGTACAACGTCGTCGCCATCAGCAGCGACAAGTAGATGGAAGGAAGCGCCCAGCTGGTAGTACATCGTGTGTGCCGGGGCTTGTGTGCACAATGTAAACTATGATAGTCGAGAGGGGGGCGAGGGAAGGGGCGGAGAGGCCATGTGCCCGTCCCGGTACCACCTCGCACGCTAAGAAGAACCGTCGCGAAACATCGGGCCAAGTGCATGTCTTATTCATCGCGAACTCGTGAGGGAAAAACAAAACCGACCCTCGCTCCGGAAACTACCCGGACGACACCGTGCACGGTTGCGTGGAACGTTACGATGAATAAAAACTCGCAGCTTCCTCCCACCGGTCCACCAGATGCAGCCCGTCCCGGCGTCGATCCGACGGACTATTGCATAGGGTCGCGAAAAATAAAAAAAACTTCACGGTTACTATTTTACACACGGTATTGTGTGTTTCACGGGGCGACGCATGGCTGATCTTCCGAGGGATTTGTTCCTATTCTTATCTTCACAAACTTCGTCTAAGAATCTTTCTTATGCTTCTCGGATAAACGATTTCTTTTCTTAGCCTTATAAAAATTATCGTTGAAATTAGAATTTTTTTTCTTACAGAAATTATCGGTAGAATTATAATGAAAATCATAAAATTTCTTCACTTTACGATGAATACAAACTCGCAACTTCCTCCCAGCGGTTCACCAGATGCAACCCCGTTGCGGCGCCGAACACCGGATATTGCGTAGGGTCTCGAAAAAGAACTAACAGTCGCGGTTACTATGTTATACACAATCTTGTGTATTTCCCACCGACCCATAACTCTGATGTTCGGAGGAACTTATTCCTATTTTTATCCAAAAAAATTGCATCGAAGAATCATTCAGGATCATCATCAGGATTTATTCTGATTTTTATCTAAAAAAAATGGCATCTGAGTATCATTTTTGTGCTTCTTCGATGACAAATCTCGTTTCCATTGTTTTTTTCTTACAAAAATTATCATTCCGACAAATTTTATTTTCTCATCGCTCCGATTACGAATTGCGATGCGAATTTCCTTCGATCGTGTTTCAACGCTGCTCTCCCCGGGGTAGCTTTAATTAGCTCCTGAGCGGCTTCGGTAATATTTCGTGGTTCTCCGAAGCACGTTTGATCGTAATAATGTTCCGAGCAGGGAGGGGGGGGTTAAACCGGGGAACCGCAAGACGGGCCAGCGCGGGGCCGGCGCTGGTCCTCCGGCGCCAGCATCACTGGGACACCCTCCGGTTCTCGGGAAAGATGGTGGTCATGCGGAACCTCGGGGTCGTGTGGTGCTAAAAAAAGAAAAGAAAAAAAAAGAAAGCCCCAGCCACGCTCCGGCAGAGTAAAAAAGAGAGTACAAAAAAGAAAAATTGTGACTCAGCGACACACAGAGCGAGAGAGATAAGGACGCGATGGAGGGAGATGAAGAAAAAAAAAAGGCGGCGAGAGCCAGCCCCCGGGTGAGGCAGCAATGAGCTCACGCTGTCGCGAGAATCGAGTTTCAAAAGGCCTTCCAGGTCATGCTCTCGGCGTGAAAAGAGCACACACCCCGTGCGGTCGACATTGTGAGGGAGAAACTACAGAGCGAGCGTGTCCCTCGCCGCACTCTTTCCCTCCGGTTCCTCGGGCTCTTCGTCCTCCTCCGCCGCCGTTCCTTTTTTTCCTTCTCGCCGCGGTCTTCGGTATGCATGTACGTAGGCGCCCGAGACCGACACACAACCCAACCGAGCACGTCTCAACTTATTACAAACCCGGAGATATACATCTTTGTGAGATATTATGCTTTAGTGGAAATGACTTTCCGTATGCATGCGGTCGGCCAGGTGTGCCGCGAGAACGGTTCTCTCCGTCGCCCTCCCTCACCCGCTAACGCCTGGACGCGGCTGCACTTTTTTCCCCTTTTTTATTTTTCGTTCTCGCGCCCCGGTGTACCTTGACAACCTCGCGACTCTTGTAAATCCGCGCGGCACACACGCCGCTCAGACCCGCGCGGAACCTCGCCATTAAACGTCGCGCGAGACGATTTTTCATTTCTTTTTTTTTTGGGATTGTTTTGGTCACAAGTCACGGAAAGAAAAATTGACAACGCCGCAGCATTTTTCTTGTCGAGAACAAAAATCTAGTAACAATTTCTCTCAACCGCTCGACACTTTTGGTAATTGTAAAAAAATGTTGTTGACAAAATTTAAGTTTCCAATTTTTTCTTTAATCTTTTAGAGGAGAATTGATAGATGACATATATTGGGAATATATTTAGTGCATCATTTTTGTGTATGAAGATATTTATCGAGAATATATTGATCAATGAATTATTCAGTCGCGAACGGGACATCAATCTCGAATATTTCGATGAGTTTGCGAATCGGTAATTATCGGATCCGCTTTACCGTTCGTATAGAGGCGGGAGTGCATATTTTCGCGGGATAGTTTCGTCGTATGGTTATCGGGGTCCCGTTGAAAAAAAATGTGGCGAAACAGTTTTTCAACGATTTTCAAACAAATTTCTCAACCGCTTGACACTTTTCGGGATTATAAAAAATGCAGATTGAAAAAATGCACCTTTAAAATGTTGATTTACATCTGTTTGGATAAAAAATGATACATAACAAGTATAAAAAAAATTTCTAGTGCATCATTTTCATGTATAAAAATATATATTAAAAACATATTACTCAATGAATCTGATAACAGTTTTTTAAACAATTTTTCTTAACCGTTCGATACTTTTCGCAATTATGAAGAATGTAACTCGAAAAAATTCACCTTTAAAATTTGTTCTACCTCACCGACAGCGGTGGATGCGCGGTTGGCGCACGGCTCTGGTGGTCCCCCAAGTCAAGCTGATTCGTTCGCGGTCGGTACTTGGATGGGTGACCGCTTAGCTGTGCGCTAGCTGGCGCATCGACCGTTGAGCGGAAGGCGCTTTCTTCTGAGACTTTGGTGTTTCTGCACTTTACTCAAGTGCAAAAATACCAGCGGATCAGTAGAATATGGCCGTCTGTACCGGCACGGGTTTTCCGTAGTTTCCCCGTGTCCCCGGCAAATGCGGTACAGTGTAGCTAAGTCGGCTACGGACGCACTGGAAGTTAGGTAGCTTAGTTGAGTGCGGGTATGGAGTGCTAGGGGGGGAATCGGGATGGGGTTCCGTAAAAACCCGACAAGGGTATACGGTGGAATTGGAACAACAAATATAAAAAAAAAAAAAAAAAAAATTTGTTCTACCTCTTTACATAAAAAAAGATATATCACATATATTACAGATATATCTGATGCATAATTTTTTGGGTACAAAAAAATATATCAAAAATATATTGCTCAATGAATTATTTAGTCGCGAAAAGGGCGTCAAACTCGAATATTTCAATGAGTTTGCGAATCGGTAACGATTGCACCTGCTTCGCCGTTCGCGGGAGCGCATATTTTCGCGGGATAGTTTCGTCGTGCCGTTATCGGGGTCGTCGACTAGCCGGGGGTAGAGAGAGCGAGAGACGAGCTCGAGATTCGGCTCGGGCTTATTGGCCAGTCATTTGTCTCGCGGGTTGTGCATCGAATTACGCCGTTATGCAAATCGAATGATATCCTCGGGTTCTCCCCGACGGCTGTCGAGCCACCGCCGTCGGAAGCGGGGCTCGTTCCATTGCAGATGCGCTCCGCGAGAGAGCGAGAGTTTAATTGAGCTCCTGAGTTCTCGGTTAATAATACACCGGAGAGAGCGAAAGGAAAGAGAACGAGAGAAAACCGACACCGTCGAAACCGCGTACTTGAAAATCGTCCCGCTGGTACACAAAAGCCCACTTATTTGACTCGGCTGTTCGACTTTACTTCATCAAACGTTTGAAACACAAATAAAAATTAATAAAAATTAATCGATTACGCAACATCCCCATTACGGCAAACGAGCCTGCCACACTTTATCTCCATTACCAATATCCGTCGCGATTTAGAAATTTTTTAACCTCTCTTAACTACCGTTCAATCAGCGAGCGTAATCAAATTGTTCCATTATCCACGAGGTAACTTTGCAGTAAATAAGTTACCCTTTTTTTTTAGAGTGAACAAGAATCAAATTACGAAAATTGACGAATATGGTAAAAAAAAAAGAGAACTAACGAATGTCGCTCTCGCGCCTCGTTCCACCTGCGTGTATGCTCTGCCCAAAAAAAAAAAAAAATTAAAAATAATAAAACCGACATGTGTCAAGGCCGATGAAAAACTCGACGCTATCATTCGAGCGAATAACGAACGGCGCCTCGGTATATAACCGGTAATTAGTGATAGATTGAATCGATAAATAATAATGAATTGGGGGGAGGCCTTGAGTCATCAAAATCCGAGCGCGACGCGGTGCGCGCGGCAGGGAAACGAAAGCAGGAGAGTCGGAGAGGAGGTAAAAAAAAAAAAAAAACTGGGGGTGCGGTAAGCGAAAACGTAATCGAATTTATCGTTCGCCAAGCTACACCGCTCTCGCACCGCACTGGTACTGTACTCCTGCGGCTGCGAGCGGTTTTCTCTCTGCAGGTGAGAGTGATTTGCAGGTCTGCGCCGTGCTTCGTGATAAATGGTCGTGCCACCGGGGTTGTCCGTATTAATACGTGCAAGCCAGCCGCCCGGTTCCAAAAACCTATGTCCATGTGGCCGCGGCCACCGGCTCGTACGCAACCCCGGCGAAAGTGTTCATTCTCTATCTTTCTCGTTTTACACATACGTACACCCTTATATAATATCCCACAGTTGCAATTTATCCCAAACCGAGGGTGTCGCGTATAACCCCCTGCCCCCCCCCCCTCTCCCCAACCCGCCCAACGAAATGCCCGGTGGAAACATCGGAACGCTCGCCTCGTATACCTGGCACGGATTTGTTTCAGGAAATTGGACATACCGGATTTTTATCCTACAAAATATTCAACCCCAGTCTCGCAGCTGTTATCAGTTTTTCGAAAAAAAAAAGTCAGCTTTCACGGGAGGCGAGAAGCGACGTCGTTGCGTGTACGCTAATAGCAGTTGGATGTGTATACGAGTACAACCCAATAATAACCAGTACAGAAACTCGTCTGCCGCTGCTATCGGGTGATGTTTCATTCAACGCGCGGTACACGACCGGAGCGATTTTTTTTTTTTTTTTTTTTTTTTTATATCTCTATCGATGTTTATTATATTTATTTATTTTTGACGCTGACCGGCGGACGGGAGTGGAGGGGGGACGGTTTATCTAGATGTTTATTGAAGAATTTTTGCTTTTCATCCATTTATGGATCGAACGACACGGTTTATTCGTCGACGGGGTTTGAGGGATATTAAATTTATTTCTTTGATGATCGAATGAAAATAATTTGATAAGCGAGGAGCGAATTCGCATCTACGGGGCTGTGCACAGCGCTGCATTCAACCCGGCCGAAGCACAAGCTAGACCGGGACGAAACTTGAAGCTAAGAGATTAAGGCCGTTCGGATGAGTTCGCATCTATGGATCATACGTATATGAAGCACACAGGAACTTTTTAGTACTTCAAGTCCGAGTACAAGTACTTTTTAAGTCCACGCTCGTATAATTTCAACGAGAATTAATTTTTTTGAATGGAGTTTAGAAAATTACATAAAAAAAACTTTTGGCTTTTTTACTTCAAACAATTTTATAGCAAAAGACGAGAAGGGACAAGAAGGACCCTTTCCGTTTTTTTAAATGGAATTTTTCATTAAATTGTGTAATGGAATTTTTTTTTTGAACGAAAAAAAAGGGAAGCATAGGTTAAAAATAGCCTCAAAACGACAAGTGACGAAAATTTCAATTGCTGATTTTTTACAATGAGAACGCCGTGTGTAAATTACTTTTCACCTTTTTATAAAGACTGAGTAACGCTGAACGTTACGAACCTGATTGCGAAAAGTACTTGGAAAAGGTACTTCATGCATCAAGTACTTTTGATACTTTGAAGTTTGTATTTGAAACATTTTCTGGTATTTTGCCCAGCTCTAAAATAGGGCACCTATCAACGTCATTATCACCTCGAGAAATAAAAAAAATTTCTTCCCGATTCAGGAGGTACCCATTTTAACATAGTTTTTCTCTGGGTTCCCAGTTTGCCTCGAACTACCCTACCTGCATCGTGTACGTGTCGATAGATTTACGCTTTCCCCGAACACTCGCCGATACGTGCGGGAGGACTTTCCGCCAAAATAGATTTATCACATTGACAAACTTTGGCAATGTTCTCGGCGAGGAATGACCGAGGGAGTATTAGGGACTTTTCGCCCGAGGGCGTAAATTGTCTTCCCTTGTTTGTACCACCGCAATGGCCATACGTTGTAACGGATCTTCCAATCACCTTGGTGACTTTAACACAGTTTGAGATGAGTTGGAGCCGACCGTGGGCCGTGTCGGGGACATGTACATGTTACCGAGGTACTCGGGGGAATGCGGCGGAACAAGCCCGTCCGAGTCTTCGTCGTTCCGGAATTATAGAATCTCCTATCCTCGTCGAATCTCCCTCCAACCGGACGAAACTTCATCGATCCCCGGAAACACGTTCCGAATATAATCTCTCGAGTTTCTCGCCCAAATGGGATACACGTAGATCATTGTCGTAAAGCTCGAAACTAACACCCAATAGTCGAATCGTGAATTCCTCCTATCTACGAGTTCAACAACTGCGCATGCGCGGCGCAGTTGTTTCTCAATAAAACAAAAACCACCTAGAAATAAAAATTTAAAAAATTGAAAATGACAGGAACCTGTCATGAAACGAAAATGAATAGAGGCCGAGTCGATATGAAGATCGCAGCTAATTCATCCCCAGGATTCATCCCTTTTGACACCGTAAAAAAAAAAAAAAATCAGCAACCGCATGCAACGCCCGAGCCTCGCAGTTTATTTATAATAAATTACGTCACCCTCCCCCGTATATGGCAATAATTCATGAGCACGATACGGGAATATAAATAGGCATACATATACGATACGCCGGAGTATATATCATTTGAGTTATCCCGGCGGTTGTAGAGGATCTGGAACATTGCCCGACTATATCTGGGTTAAGAGGAGAGCCGCTTGTAACACACGCGGCGAACGAGCGACGGGGACGAGCAAGATACACGCCATCATTCAACAGCGCCAAATCGCGTAGTCACGCGGCCTGCGGGCACATCGGTTGCGTGTTCTCTATCGACCGCGCGTTCTCCGCTGCTATCAAAGGGTCGCTGACGATTTCTGGAAACCCGATTCCGATCATAGACATGCGTGCTTACATTATCCACGTTGTCTGTCCACACGTGCGTAGTGCAAACGGAGCAGCGGAAACAAGGGTTAGCTCCGCAATCGGTATAGATGGACGATGCTGAGTATATTGAATCTTTCGACTACGCAGCCCTACGGCACTGTGTAAAACGACCAATGAACCCGGCCAAAACCCGATGAATCAACCGTTTTTATCTTAACGGAAGGTATTCATTTACCAATTGATCGGATGATCGGTTTATCCTAGGTAGGGTCATCATCACGAACCGCTCAGTCGAGGAGGTTGGAGAGCCCTACATTGATCAAATTTGTTATGATCGTTAGTGCAACGTTTTATGCAGAGCTTGGCACGGTACCAAAAAATCCATCAAGTGCAAAGTACAAAGTGTCATAAGTACTTGAGGTATCAAGTACTTCTTGTACTTGAAGTATCTCTCCAGTATTTTTCGTAATCAAGTTCGTAGCGTTAATCGTTATCTAAGTTTAAAAAAAGGTGCAGAGTAATTCGCACGCAGCTTCCTCATTGTAGAAAATCGCCAACTGAAATTGTGTAATTCGTCATTTTTAGGAGTTTTTAAATCTATTTTTTTTCGTGAAAAAAGAACAAAAAGTTCCACTCAAAAACGAAAAGAGTCCATTCTCTTCCCTTCTCATTTTTTGTTAATGGAATCTTTTAGAATGAAAATAAACATAATAAAATCTCGTTAAAATTATACTTATTGAAAAGTTTAGAGAGATAATCATATATTAATAGAAATCGGATGTTATCGGATGTGTACTCAAAACGTACTTGTACTTGGTACTTGTAACCGCAAAAAGCACTTCAAGTACTAAAAAGTACTTTTGTACTTCAAGTACACATTTAAAGTACCAAACAAGTACCCGGTACCTCAAGTACTGCCCGGTCCAGGTTTTATGCACCGATCTAGCAACTATGAACGGTTTTTGTATCCATGTTCTCTAACGGGAGCGCGACAAAGGGCCGGTATTGGCACATCGCCGGCCAGTACCGGTCCTGTATGCCGTGCCCACCAGGGTCTTTACCGAAGGTGTTCATTTACCGGTCCCCGCTCGTTCAATGGTCGGTTTACCCGCCCATAGTTTCGTTGGTCGTTCGTCGACACTTTTGCAGGTCAATCGACAACGGTTGACGGCGATTCATTTTACAACACGAACCCTTTCGCCAAAAAAACATTAATTGCGGCGCGTCAGTTGGAGGTAAAATTGAGCCAGGACGAGTACATTTTCGTTTTACCGTGGATACAAAGTTCGTCGAAACTTGTCGAGCGAGGATCAACTGCAGTCAAACTTGGGGCAGAGCAGGCGGAGGAAGGACAATTGAGGGAGCATTGAGCGAGGAGAACGATTGCCTCTTGTAGCCTTGGCTAAGGAAGAATCGTCGTCCGGAACGAGAAGACGACAACTGCGAAATTTCAAGTTCCTCCCCCCATCTCCCCCCCCCCCCCCCCCCTCCCATCCGCCCCCTGGCCGAGGGTGTATGTGTGCTAATAGCGAGAGTTTAACTTTGCTAAGGAAGGAACAATCGTCGGTGATGAAAATCACTCCGGGGAAGGGGGAGGAGGTGGAGGCCTTCGGGAACGAACAATGCCGCAAGCACGCCCGAGTCGGCACGTTTCGTGACGGAAACTTGCCTTGGCCCGAGAGCTCGAGGGACGGCTCTGCACTCTGCCGTTCGGCCTTTACAGCGGGCAAGCCGTCGTCCGATGCCTCCGTGCACATCTATACAGCCCTGCGCCCTGGTACGAATGCTCGCACGAGTCCGTCGGGCCATCCCGTGAAATTGCACCGAAAAATGGAAAGCAGCGGCAACGCCAGCAGCAGCAGTCCACCTCACACTCCGATTATGGAGATTTTTTTGCCAATCTCGTGAACGGTGGCTACACATGTAGCTATAACACCGTACCCTATATTATTTTTACATGGCACTGTGGATATTTCTCGTGGATCAAATTCAAAATATATATCCATGCGCGCCGGTCGATCTCGCCGGAAACCGTAAATTCCGAATTCCCTCGACCCCCAATCCCCCCCCCCTCGGTTCAGGAAACATTCGAACACGGTCTGCGCTTCCTATTACGATAGTCATCCTTTGTTCCCTCCATTCACCGTAATTGGAGTTATTAATTTAAACGTAATTGGAGTTATTAATTTTAAAAGCCTTGCGCTGGAAACGATATATAGTAAACATTTTATCTCGGCGAGTTGGGGCATGGGTGCAGATAATTTTTTTTAGCGGTCAGTATTCCGAAAAAATGTTAAAGATAATTTTGGACAAAAAAAAAAGAGGTCACCAAAGCATCGAGTAATTTTAGCGAAGAAGGAAAAATTGCGCACTTTGCCTCCCACGTGTAGCTATAACACTATGCCCTATATTTTTTTACGTGGCACTGTAGATATTTCTCGCGGAACAAATTCAAAATATATATCCATGCGCGCCGCTCGATCTCGCCGGAAACCGTAAATTCAGTTCCCTCACCCCACCTCGGTACGGGAAAGAGTCGAACACGGTCTGTGCTTCCGATTACGACAGTTATCCTTTTTCCCCGCCATTCAACGTAATTGGAGTTATTAATTTAAAAAACCTTGCAGCGAAAACGATATATAGTAAAAATTTTGCCTCGTCGAGTGGGGCTGAGGTGGAATTTTTTTTTTTACTTGAGCGGTCAGTCCTCCGTAGAAATGTTACAGATTATTTTAGACGAAAAAAAATGAGGTTGCCAAGGCATCGAGTAATCTTAATGAAGACTGAAAAATTGCGCGCCGTGCCGCACCGGCGAGCAACGGAATTAATTCGCTAAGTCGAATTTTCTTCGCAGTGTAAAAAAAAGTTCGTTCACTCCGCGTGCGCGTAAGCTTCGTGCATGGACTCAAAACTTCCATAGAAAAATCGTTCTCCGATTCAGTTAGTGGCGTAGAAGTGTAATAGGTGTTTGAATAGAATGTAGTTAGGAAGTTGAAAATTAAAACCACCCGCGTATTATGACGTTGTGAGCTCCGGGGTAATTCTTGTGAAAGCGGAACAAAAAACGAAAAAAAAAAAAAAAAATTGTCGTTCTCGTCGTTGCCGGAGTTTTTTCTCCTCTTTTCAGTGACCGATTCGGAATGGCTTCGCCGCGAAAATAGTTTAAAGGAGAACATGGGGGTAGAACGCGTTACTGCCATTCTTCGTACTTTTCGACGTACTCTCGTTCTCCCTTTCTCTCCGCATCGAAATAAAAGAGGCGGACCGCCGGCCAGATTATAGACAGACAACGGGGTTGCGGTGTGTGAAAGCTCTCGACAACTACAAAGAATACGGATGGGACACGATGTTTTTTTTTTTTTTTTTTTAAATTCTCCAGCGTTAATTAAAAACTTTAATTGTTCCGACTTGTATACACCGCCGGTCGGTGTTGCGCTGTATCGTTGAAATTTAACTCTTTAAACCAACTCCCCATCTCCAGCCTCGGCGCATAAACTTCCCTCAGATACCGCTTGCGGGGGGCGCGAAATAATAACTCCTGCTCGTCGATCTAAATGGAACGTAAAAAAAAGAAGAGAAAATGTCCGAAAATCGTGCGAGCGCCATCGCGCGCATACACGCGTTCTCGGTCTGCATAGGCGCGCGGGTCAATGGAATTGTCGGAGCCGATGTGTAGCTGAGGCAGCCGTCGAAATGCATTGTAGTGGCAATTTTGTCGGAGTCTCCCCCCCAGAAACAGAAGCAGCAGCTTCGAGCATCGAATTGGAATTGGATGGCCTTAAAGTGTACGGATGGGCACATACAAACGTACGCCCGTCGGATTTGGAACAAAGGGAAGAGAGGGGGAGGGGGGGGGGGTGTGGCTATGAACAATGTATTTGTCGTATAGCAGCGATGGAGAGGTACGGCATTGAAGAGCGCGCGGGAGCGAAATGGTGCGAGAAACAGTGGCGCAACACAGAGCCCGACACACACAACGGAGTCCAGCATACCCGTGACTGTGGATGAGCAGCGAACGGAGCACGCTCCGTACGGCACGTTCGCCGGCACCATCGGGATACGCGAAACAGTAGCAGCAACAGCAGCAGCAGCATCACGACCCCGCGCCCCTCCCCCCCCCCCCCTCTCCCGCCTCCGCCATTCCAGCTCCGTTGTAAACCAAGCTACTATAGAGATTCTCGCGTCCAACCGTCCGTGTATTAATTGTCTTGTTACGGAACGCGTTCCACGAGGACCGGCGCTCTCGTATCTAATTTATGCTGGCCGTTCGACTGTCACGTGCTCGCCGGGCCTAATCTCCATTCGCGATGGGAGCCGCATCGCCGCCCTCGGACCACAGGTCGCTTGTTGTTACCCACCTATTATCCCGCAATCTGGCTTGTATCGGGGACGAGCGAGTCCCGAAGAAGAAAATTTACCCAGCATCGGATGTCGACTTTTTTTCTTCAACAAGAATTTTTATCATTTATTCACAAATGTACAGGAGGGCCAGGCCTGTGGACAATTTTTTTTTTGTTTATATGTACAATCGATTAAGTATTGGATTGTAACGCACCGCTAAAACAACATTGTAACGTCTCCTGTGCGATTACCATACAAATTGATAGACTGTTGTTCTAGGCGTGCGATATATTAAAACATGATCGATAAACATTGATGTAATAAATTGGAACTGGTTAGGTCCAGTCCCCCCCCCCCCCCCCCCCCCCTCTTTGTAAGGCCATTGGCTTCTGTGTGCCATCTGAACAGTACTCTCGTATCAATTTTTCGACTTTCAAATCACTTGTAAACCTCACGGCCGCAGCCGCTGTTACCCCCCTTAGTGTATCCCATTTGCACGCGGGTGCAGGAAACTGCAGAAAACCTGCCCCGATTCAGTCGATCATTCCCACTGAGTCTCGATGTTCGTATTCGATACTTCGAGCACGAACACCAATCCTCAGAATCCGACCTTCCGCTCAACGGTTCCAATGCACCACGGCTAGGCGGTCACCCATCCAAGAACTGACCGCGAACGATTCCGCTTGACTCTGGGGACCGCCGAAGCTGCACACGAACCGCGCATCCACCGCTGTCGGTGCTAGGGTGAATTTGACGAGTGCGCTCGAAGCGCCATCTCTGGGGCGTCAAGCGGCAAAACCAAGATGCCCCCCTCCTTCGCGTCGCAGTCGCGCGCGCGCCCACACCCGCCAGTCGT
The DNA here is from genome assembly GCA_933228735.2 of Amblyteles armatorius. Lineage (NCBI taxonomy): Eukaryota > Metazoa > Arthropoda > Insecta > Hymenoptera > Ichneumonidae > Amblyteles > Amblyteles armatorius. The sequence continues at coordinate 1,670,910 of OW121688.1, read as the reverse complement.
GAACTAATACGACGACGGCGAGATCCGGGGCAAGCACGCTTCTCGCGCTGCTCCCCGTTGGCTACAGCATCCGACGGTTATCAGGGATTCTGGCTGACGGCGGTGCAGTGCAAGAGCTTAAGTGCGCCGCTCTCTATACCAGCGATGGAGGAGGGAAGGCTAACGCCCCAATTAACAAGCGAGCTTAGCTTCCCTGACTGATACCGGCTCTAGGCAGCTTCTCTCCCGACTCTCGCCGCCTATGACTCCCGACCGTTTTCACTCGCTTCATCTTGCTCAAGCTCTCACGGGCGTTAGGTCGCGGACTAAGATTCTCCGTGTCAGATTAGAGTGCTGCCCGGCCCGGCAACTTTGCACTTTTTAATGGATCGGCCAGAGATTCGGTGATTTTGCCGATAATAATAGAGCTGCGAGGAATCGTTACGGGCGATGCTATATACAACTGACGAACGTAGATTTTGTACGAGTGATCCGCAAAATCAAATCACACTAGCAGTTACTGCACAGTCACTCGCAGACACCCCCATAGAAGCAGACGCTTGCAGTGAGTGGAATAAACTCCATACCATGAGCTAGAATTTAAAAATTAGAAAATGTGGCTCATGTGATGGGATTTGTTCAAAAAATTCAACCATTGGAATGTGTTCCATTCTGTGGGCCAAATTTTCCAGTGGGTGAATTTTTTAATGTCGTAGACTAAGATTCTCCTTGCCAGATTAGAGTGCTGCCCGGCCCGGCAACTTTGCACTTTTTAATGGATCGGCCAGAACTTCGGTGATTTTGCCGATAATAATAGAGCTGCGAGGAATCGTTACGGGCAATGCTATTTACAGCTGACGAACGTAGATTTTGTACGAGTGACCCTTAAAATCAAAGCACACTAGCAGTTACTGCACAGTCACTCGCAGACACCCCCATAGAAGCAGACGCTTGCAGTGAGTGGAATAAACTCCATACCATGAGCTAGAATTTAAAAATTAGAAAATGTGGCTCATGTGATGGGATTTGTTCAAAAAATTGAACCATTGGAATTTTCCATTCTATGTGCTAAATTTTCCAAAGGTTGAATCTTAGTTCGTCAAATGGAATTTATTGCATTCTATGGATCAAATTCGCTAACGATCGAAGTAACTAATTGGTCGTGCGATGGAAAGTTGTCATGGACATTCTTAGCGAGTATCCAGAGAGACTTTTCTGTACCAGTAAAAACGATGGAATCAGATTGGATGCTTTTGTTTCGAGGTGCTTAACGAGATAAGTGCAGATTAATTTTGGCTTCTCTGCTCGATTGTTTAAGGTCCGCCCGGGAGGCATTACCCGTGACCACTCACTCCCGATATCCCGTTGAGCCGGTATTCTCGATGCGGTGTCGCGTATTACCGGCCCAAACGCCGCCCAGCTGCGATGTATGAAGGTCCACGCCGTTCCGCCCCCTCTCTCCACCTTCCCCGCCTCGTCCGGTCCTTCGGCACAAGAGAGTATCGTGTTATACAGCACGGGATCTTGGATGCTTTCGAGAAACTGTCGAGTCCGCGGTTACATCGCGGCGTGGCGGTGAAGGCTCGGTCGTGACTCGAAACCCGAAAGAGCCGACGAGCCGGTGCAGCTGCTCTTGCCTTCGCCGGGCGCACCGAGGGTAGCAAAGCCACAATGTCTCTGGATACTGTGAGAGGGTCGCCCTTTGAGCCTCACTGAAAGCTGCACGGTTAAAAAGAGAAGGTGAAAAGAGGAGGGGGAGAAAAAGAGAAAAAAAAAGTAATCTCGCTGAACATCGTGCACGTTCGCCTTTCGAGACTCCGGCAGCTTTTATTTTATTCTTTTATTTTTCATCCTCACATTACACAACCGTGTGACAATGTATCGGGTAATGGGGAAGAGGCTAATTCGACTTTTCGAGGCTTTTGCAGGATTTTTTTTTTTTTGCTCTTTCATTCTCACGTTACACAACCCGGTGACAATGTATTGGGTAATGGGGAAGAGAGGCTAATTCATAGTCGCCGAGACAGGTTCCCGTATGCATGTACGCTGCCTCGGCGCATTAACGTTGCAGGGTGCATCCTGTGCGCCGTACATATATAATAACTGTCGAAGCGAGTTTCATGGCTAAGACCCCCTACGACTCGGGTTGTAACGATCGATGAGGAAAATTTCACGAGCCCGAAGTTGGTCTGACCGTGCACGGCTCGCTACCACTGCCGCGCCGATGCCGCAGCTATTATTATAGATATTTTCGCCACTGAAAATATAATGCCTTTGGATCCATCGCTGGTGACCACCCTCGTAGCTCCCCCCCCCCCCCCCCCCCCTCCCTTTTCTACTTCGCTCCCAGCGCTATCAAAACCCTCCTCGGCGCCACGCCGCGGACAATCAAAATTTTCCAGCTCGCGGGCTGTAAAGGGAAAATTCCACGCTTATCGCGCGAAACTCCCGGTCCTTTGCCTCTCGCGCCTCCGTCTATTTACTATCGGCCATAAAATCTATGCGTGCACCGCAAACAACTCACACCTGATACACTTTGGCGTTGAAACGCTTCTCCCGTACTCACGGCAATCACGCGCCCTTTGGAAAGTTTATCGTCCCTTGGAAATTAAATGCATGCAAGGAATTTATTTATTGTTGTTTATTTATTTTTTATATTAAATTATGATCGATAAAGTCTGAAGTGATAAATTGAGACTGGTTCGGGTGAATGTCACGAGTGCGCTCGAAGCGGCATTTGTTAAGTTCTATTTATTATTTATTTCTCAAGTTCTATTCCAAAAATTCTGAAAAAAAAATTTTATAGCATTTTTTTTCTCAAATATTTTTTACGCATACATGCACACATTTTCTTTTTTTTCATGTAAGATATTGGAAATGTCATCGGTAGCGCTAAGGAAAAATCAGGACTCAATTTTTTTAATTGTTTACTGAATTCTATTTGATGAAATGAAAAAAAAAAAATATGAAGTATCTCTGCGAAATGTGAAGGAAAAATACCCGATGGTATTCCCGACCGTAAACGCAATATTCCGTCGATAATCGGTAATCGAGGGCTATCGCAGCGTTGCTATATACACGATGCCGGTTGGATATCCGACCGGCCGTTAGCTCATTTTTTCTTTTTTTTTTTTGCATACTCAAAAACTGGGTTAATGCTCAGCATTAGAGAAAATTATCATAGGCGCTAATTACACACTGACAATTGGCAAAATTCCAATGAACCGGCGCCTCCCTCGTTGCAATCGTCGTTGAATGCGAGACCCAGTATGTAAAAGCTGAAATCTCGATCGGCGCGCGAACAATTCTGCGTGTTAACTCCGCGTTGCATTATGCCCCGTGTTTTTTTCCGCCCCCATTCTTCCTCTCTCTCTCACTCCAGATAATTCCGTTCGGTCGGGTAAAAAGCGGAGAGACGGAGAACGAAATATTTATAGCCGAGAGAAAACACTCGAACGATCTGCTCGAGTCTAGCTAGGATAAATCAACTGGCAAAGAAAGACACATCGCGTCCAGTGGAAACAAGAAAAGTTCCGAAAGTATTTTAGTTTATTTATCCTCGCCTCTGTAGCGAAGAATTACATTTTCCCTGGCCTGTCTCTCATCCACCGTCGGTAAACAAGTCCATTAGCATCGTTAGCGGAAACGCCGAATCTGCGAACCGAACGGGTCGCGAACTCGAGAAAAAATTGCTGCGTCTTCCACGTACAAAATGTAGTTTCGGCATTGACTTTCGAATTGTTGTAAATTTTACTTAAAAAAGGTAAAACAAAGAAGATAAAAGAAAATGTTTTTAGTTTGTAGTCAGAAAACGTATGTTGAACGAAGCTTTATTTTTTTGCCGCGTAAAACATCGTCGGCCTGGAACAAGATTGTAAGGGCTAAGCGTCGTTATTCAGGAACAAGATCGTAAGGGCTAAAGGTCGTCATTCTGGAACAAGATCGTAAGGGCTAAACATCGTCATCCTGGAACAAGATTGTAAGGGCTGGTACGGCGATGCCAGTAAGAGACATAACTGCTGATACGAGGTTGCGACATTACTCGTATCTCTGCACAAACCGGATTGCTATTCAGGAATTCATGAGCTCGCACGAGTCGTAGTCACACTGGACATACAATCCGTTATTGCGTCGTACAAACGTTGATACACGTTCGGGCCTCTCGGAGGTTTGTGCAGTCGCGCAGGTTCAGCTGCAGAGTCCGGTTGCACAATCCGAAGTGCGTGCGAACGTACGCTGTACATTCGTCGAGAGGGTCAAGGGTCATCCTGAGGGACGCAAAAGACAAGATTGTCACCGGACGAGTTGCCGGGCGTTATCCGGCCGGGGATAGTGACTGCTGAGCAGTAGCTGCTGCGTGTACATATACATACGTGTACATACATGCCCATACATAGTTTATCTGCCTTGGCTTTACCTACTGGAAGCGGAGCAAGAGGACTCGTCTCAGGGGCGTTGGAGCGGAGAGCTAGTTCAAACCTCGTCGTCTCGTCTCGGGCCAGGCGAGGCTCAGCTGGATTTCACCCTCAGCGGCCGGCTGCGAGGCAAAGCACGGCAGCTCCAAGAATCGACGTCGACTAAGGGCCCCCTCGTAGACGTACAATCTCGCCTCTGCCTCCGTCGTCCGGCTTCGTCACCATTGCATTTTCGCAAAGTTCCTCGTCCAACGACCCGGTCCACCCAGTTTAACCGTACGGGCTTCCACGCCTACACATCCCCATCCAATTCTAGCAGTGTCTCCGACACTACCTCTCGTCCTCGGCGACAAACAAGACAAAAAGCTTGGAGCCTCATCAAGTCCGCCGAGTTCATCGCGGCGCTGCGTTCTCCGAAAGGCGTTTTAACCGTAACACCCGTCTCGGGGGCGTCGGAGCCGTGAGCCAGTTCGAATCTCATCGTCCCATTTTGTGCCGGTACGGTGGACAGTCGGGTGTCCCTCCGTAGACGACTGCGAGGGAAACACAATTCCGCCGACAGTCGACTTAGCCCGAGGGCCCTCGTGGATTCTAATATGTACACTCTCGACGACCTCCCCCGTCCGGCCTCGCCGTCATTGCGTCTTCGCCAAGTTCCGGTCGTCCAATGATCGTGGTCACCCGCTCCATCACGGTGCCAAGTTTCCACGGCTATATTCGCTGTTCCCGACTCGAGCCTCGCTGTCTCGTCTTCGCCACCCTTTGTCGGTCGCGACAAACAAGGCAAAAAGCTTCCGCACGCCATCAAGTCCGCCACGTCCGGTGAGACTCCGCACACTTTATTGGATGGCTTCACCTACAATCGGCAGGTACATAGATAGATACTGGATGCACACCAGAGCTGGGCACTGTACCAACAAATACTTCACGCATGAATTACAAAGTATCCAGTACTTTTTGTACTTGGTTCGTAGCGTTAAGCGTTATCTAGGCTTCAAAAAGAAGGTGCAGAGCAATTTGCACTTCCGGTTCGAAAATGAAATTTTCAAACCGGAAGTGAACTGTACTCGAAAAGTACTTGTACCTGGTACTTCAAGTCGTAAAACACATGAAGTACTACAAAGTACTTCTAAACTACAGGTACGTACTTCAAGTACTGGCAAAGTACTTCAAGTACTGCCCAGCTCTGATGAATACTTTACATATTCAATTGCGATTTTCTGTCCAGCTCCGCCGTGCTAAAAAGCAAATCGAAAAGAAACTTCAGAGGCTTCGGCTCATCTCGCGAAAGGTTCATGCAGGGATGCGGCTGTGACGTTTGCGTAACGTTTTTTTTTTTTTTCAAATTCAGTTCACCGTAAAAGCCTCGTGTCATGGCAATTATCGGATTAAGGTTTCAGAGTAACGGAAGGTCTGGTAACACGCGTTAATTTGCATCGAATAGGGATTACACAGATGTTTACGCCCGGGGGTCTAATGCTCTGCGTACTTTGCCTTCCTCGTTCCACTTGAGCGATTGTACTACATAACGCTCGCGGTAATCGGTAGATTTCCACGGTAGAAATTAGGTATGGTTGCCAACACATCCGACGATAGAGTCTCGAGTGCATGCACATCCTCTGACTATGCGTTGGAGCGTAGTCCTTATACGGAGTTGAAACAGGCTCGGGGAACTCGGTGCGCGGTACTATTGCCAGGCCGATCATCATCCCATGGAGCAGAAGCTTTTGCCCGGGTATAGGTATCGCTCGTATAGGCTCATTTGTGCTGATCTCCCGATGCGGCAAGTCTCTCCTCCCCCTCCGTATCCTCCTCTCGATTCCGCAGTGCAAATTCTCATCCTCTACCTGACTCCAAACCCTCCTGAATAGAACTTCGCGTAAACCTGCACAGCTGCTGTCTGCAGTGAATACGGCGATGTACCGTTTACATATAACGGCGCTTTACGTTTAACCGTAACGGGTGACTCTTCGACGAGGAATCCAGGGTCTTCGTTAAGGCACGAGAATACCCTAGAGAGTTCGGTGCTCCATCAATCCGTGGCCACTTTTTGAACGCCGTTCACGTGGGAGATGAATTACAGTTTTGTTTACCGACCGAGCCCCGTTCTCGGCGGCTCGCTGCGATTTTCGCGGCACTCGAATGCCCGTCGACGAGCGAGCGATAATGGCTCGGGTTATAGTTTAGGAAAGTCACCCTGTATGAAACGGACGTACAGCGGCAGCGGTGTGTACATCGACGGGCTTGTGTGCGATGCTCACGGGTTTCCCGTTCAACCCCGACGACGCCGACGTCGACTCTCCGCCCACTGCGAGTTACGCTCACATTCGCAACGAGCGTTATTCGACCGATAACTCGAACGGCTCATCCTTTGCATGCTTTACCCCTCGTACATGCGCTGGTAAACCTATTAGTACGTCACTGCGGCCACGGTGGGTTGCCTTCCCGCGAAACTTCTACCTATTCGCGCAAACCCATATCGATCAATGCTTATCGGGATCCTCTTAGCGATTGCATTCTATGTGCCCGGAGAGAATTATGATTTTTGCCCGTATTATTGACGGTGACCGAGGATCGCCCCGTCAGCAATATCGAAACTGGATCGGATTACTTCAACACGACGTTTGATGTCTGAGCACGACCGGCGTCTTTCCGGTTACAATGTTAGAGGGTTAATTGGACGGAATTAAAAAAGAAATGTTGCAGGATTTGAAAAACAAAAGATATAGTATAGTGTATATATTATACCAACGCTAATGTTGGCTCGCGCGACTCGCGCGCTTGTCTGGATCGCATGATTTATAGCATGTGAAAATCCATTCCCTATGGAATGCATTTTCGAAAAACCGAATTTCCAAGGTTCATTCTATATGCTATAAAAACTGCAGTTCCGAAATTATAGCATACAGAATGGAATCGCGAAATCCATTTTACATGCTATGAAAACCAACGGAGGGTGGTGAGCTTCTCCGAAAATGGGGCTCAGCTAGGGAGGGGGAGAACAGGAGTGGGAAAACATCCAAACCAACAAATCCACAATTTTCCGAAATATGTATAACATTATATAGTATTATTATAATGTACTATATTATAATACATATAATACCAAATCTCTACAGTATAGGGTAAGAGTGGTGAATATGGCCCACCCCAATTAGAACGTAAATTAATGGTACGTGGACCGAGCCATACTTGCCAATTTTGCCCCATTTGGAAACTCGAAACTCAACGAATTATAGGTGCGGACCGCTTCGAACCTTCCTCGCGGGAGTTGCCGTTCCTGCGTCTGAGCGCGGACGATGTGTATTTCGAATTGTTGGAAGCGCCGGGTTGCACGTACAAAGTAGAAAATTGAAGTAAAAACAATCTGTCGCTGGTGGCGCAGTCGCTCGCCATTGTACCCCGGCTGTATTCAATTAATATAAATCGTTCCAAATATTGAATCTGACAGACAGTTCGAGTGAAGCTTTCCGTAGTCCGGCAGTTTCAATTAAAATCCGCACGTTTACAATGCACACGTCTCTTTCCCCACACCGAGGCCCCCCTTTCTCTCGCTCTTCGTATCTGTTCCAATACATCCATCTTTTTTTACATACATATACAAATTTTTATTTTTTTTCCTTTCCAGGTCCGTGTTTCTCGTTTGTACATACAAGAGGCAGGCGCGTACTTCGTTGATTTACTAACATGTTTTTTGTCGCTGCTATTCTATTCGATATCCGGCACAGGAGATATGGCAATTATCTTTCCTCGGCAATAACAGAACCAACTGCAATTTAATGGACGCTGTCTCGAATAGCCCCGGGCATATCCGGACTACGGATTACAACGTTTCTGTTTTTTTTTTTACAATTTTTAGAATAAATGAAAACGATGCTCGTCCAATATAGATTTTCGTTCCAGAGTTTATACGCGATGGATGTAGAGGAGAACGGGGCAGGACGGGGTAGCTAAGAATCAAATACCGTTCGAAGCTGCGAATGTACTGTTTATCACCGTTTCTCATCCATGCAAACAACATACGAGATTTTTCCTAATGTACAGTTTAACCCTACACCTCGTGTATGATCTTTTTTACCTTCTAACTCATTACTGGGGTAGATTTCCACCCCGCGCGTTTCTTTTACGCATACAAGCGTCCTATGAGCAGTAAACCGGGTTTTCCGCACATGAATGTCACAGTTTTTTTTTTAGTTAGGAAGAGGAAGGGAATTTGTCATGCGACAAATTTTATTTGCTTAAAGTTTAGGGGCTGAAAATCACACTTAAAGCCGAACCAAAGTTGTCAAAATTCGCATTTCTTTAAATTTCGTCTAAAGTAGGTTTCCACCCCAAACATGAGCTCTAGGGTCAATACGGCCTAAAGGGACACTCGTGGCGACAGCGCAAACAAAAATCTCTTCCGTTCTAACCCCCGCAGTCCGACAGTACTTGTGCATCTAAAGTTAAAAAGCGTCCTCGCATTTTGTACTCCTATGAACGGTAAAACGGGGCGAAACCTCTGGGAAAGGAAAGAGTATATATTGATTTTATCGATTTTGACGTCCGGGCATTTAAAACGGTCACTCGAGTAAGAGTAGCGGCGTGGCTGTTGGGAATGGACATTACACGAAGATCGAGTGTACCGGAAGTTTTATTTCCCTCTTACGGAGTCAGTCACCGACAGATGCGCATTTCGACTTTTCCATTCACCTCCGGAAAGTCGGAGCCGGAAGGGGGCGGGGCGGGTAAGACGGAGCGAGAGTTAAAGACCCGTCGATGCAGTATAACCCCCGTAACGGGGGAGGTTGAAACTTTATAACAGCAAAGTCTGCGTTAGCGGCTGCTAAGCAGATAAGAGGACTTATGGAAGAGAAGCGGCTGCTCTTCCCAGAATACCGTGCGTACGATACAACATTTATGGGGTGTGTATTTATGTACATCGGAGAGCGGGTCGAAACGGAAAATTTTTGCCAATTTCCCTCGGGGACACGAGAGAAAAAGGGGACCTGTCCATTTTGCCCCGGTGTTCCGTGTTGCTCGACCAGGCCCGCCGAATGCGAAACAGGCTATCCGGAGGAAAATCCTGTCGGATCGGAACGGGGAACGGATTCACGGAAAAGTAATACAGTTCAGGATTATTTCTTTATTATATCACATTTCTCATTTTCCTCTTGTCCAGTTTATTTATTCGTCTACTTTTTCCATCCCCGGAACGACACGGGACGGTCCAGCGAGTGGTGTACAAGCGACCAGCCGGCAGCTGACAGAATGTTTGCACTCATCGAGCTTTTCCGGACGGGCATCGTCGCCGCAGGGGGAGGCCGGACGGACCGGACCGGAGGAAGAAATTTTCCGAGTATGAAAGCCCCCGGAGAGTTGTTTGCTAACCGGACCAGCGAAAGGAGCAAGAAGCAGCATCAGCGTCAGCATTGGGAGGAGGCTATGAGATGCAAAGCTCCTATACCGGAGAATCTCCCTGCGGAAGGCTTACGTCTTTTTGCTCCATTTCGTACCGGCCCTCCTTTCTTTGTCGTCGCGGTCTCCGGTCGTTCTCCCCACCGTTGTAATGAGACGGCTTAAGGATGGTTCCGATGATTGCGTCGCTGATCCACCAACGTATCGAAAATTTACACTACGGCTAGATGGATAGATTCGTTTATTGCGTGCTCTGGGGTCCAAACCCCCTAAGAACCTGCCGCACCATACAAAATTAAAATCAAGCGTGCAGTGTTAAAAAAAATTGTAAATTCAACGCACCGGACCGAAAGTTTTTAATGCAAAAACTGGTGCATTAAATTTAATGTACAAATTTGATGAAAAATTAATGGATTTTTGCAGTAATATTAACGTAAATTATTAAAAGGAAAGTGTTATCTAAAGTTTTTAACACACTGCACGTTAATTTTTCATCACAAGTATGCATGAAATTTAATATACAGGTTTATGCATAAGAACTTCCATTACTGGTACATTAAATGGCATACGATTTTTTTTTTACACTGCAGCCGATAGCGTAGAACTGGATGAATAAAAATGTGAAAAGGATATGGGAAGAAAAGTAACAATCAGTAATATAATATGAAACATGAGTGATAACACAAGCATAGCCAACAGCACAAAAAGTACTTGATCCGAACCAAACGAACGATAAATAATAATGTGAAAAGGATATGACACAGCGATTGTTAGCGATATTTGCAACGGTTGAATTCGCAAAACTAGAACTCGGCGAGAGCGAGAAACCATTCAGATTTAACAATGCTCGGAGCAAAGTGCACTCGTTGTACATAATTCGGCTCCGCGTCGTTGTAATGAGATGGCTAAAAAATGGTTTCGATGAATCCATCGTTGATACGAAAACGTCTCGAAAATTGACGCTACGGCTACAAGTGATTTTTATTAATATTAGCAACTGTTAAATTCGCAAAACTAAAACTCGCCGAGAACAAGAAACCATTTGGAGTTAACAATGCCCAGAGCAAACCGCACTCGTTGTACCTAATCCGGCTGTTACTCTAAACCCTACGACAGCGATTATAGTAACGCTTGAAAATCCATTGAGTTGATCCTAACCGTCGAAGAGAAATTATGAGAGAGTGATTCGGGAGAAATTATATCGTCGGTTAATGCCGGGACAAAAGCGTCTCAAGATGAGTCTGGTCTTGCAAATGACGATCGAAACACTACTTAGTAACACGGTAATGTTCGGGCGTGTACTTGTACACTGGATGCCACGGTATCGGCACAGTTGCTGAGGTGTGTGAGGTATGGCTGGCGAGAGCAAGCCATCGGCAGGAAACACTTATACAAATTGCACCCCGTACTTAGTCTATTCTCGTGTCTGACCGATGCCCTCGTTCCGCATTGTCGATGCGGTGTCGGCGCTGCGAATGGTCTTCGCCGTGGCAGTTATTACATGGTGTGGCGACTGATTGGGGGAAATCTGGGAATCCTGGAAACGTCCGGAAAAAAAAAAATACTCAGAGAGACCAGGAAAAAGTCGGGGATTTTTAAAAATTATTTTTGCTTATTGAATATAAAGCTAAGCTGAGCCTTATGAGTGATTGTGCGTATTTTTAAACAATTATATCTTTATTACCTGGTGACATCGCGCAAAAATCCAGGTGTCTAGCATGTTTTACGGTACGAAATATAAAAGATGATGGATGTGACGGGATTGAAAAAGCTAGATGAAACGGTCATTTGGATTTCTTGAGTAAAAATCGAAAGCTCCGAAAAATTTCCGGGTGCAGAATTCCACGTATTTTTTCGCACCGAGTCCGAATGGGACATCAGTTTTGACGAAATGTCAAGCGCGACGTTCGTGAATTTTGTCCATATATATTTTTCGCGCTGCACCTGAATCGGACGCCCATTTTGCTTAAAATTCAAGCACGACGTTGACGTTGACAAAGATTCAAAACTATAATTTTCATGTCGCTTTCTCATAATATTCCTTCATTCACAAAGCTTTTTCTATGAGAAAGCCAAAAATCCAGAAAAATACTTTGCGAATAAAATTATATTATGAGGAAACGAAATCAAAAAGTAAATTTTCAACTTTTTTATTGGCGAGGGAAAATGAGTGGCGATATGGAGAAAGAAAAAAATGAAGTTGTCTTTATGTAGGTTCGAAATTGGAAGAATAATGAACTAGAGTAATGACGATAAGCGAGTTTATGGTTTGAAGTACGATGCTCTGGAATTGTTCGGTACGTCAGAGCCAAAAGCCTCGAATTTTCGCACCACGCTGGGTAAGCAAAAAGTTGTTGAACTCTCGATATATCGTACGCGATGAGGGAACGGTAATATATACGCAAATCGGAAAATATACGCTCCTACCAACAAACCGCACGCTAATGGGCAAGCTCAGCTGATCTTTTTTTTCTTGTTTTTTTTTTCCGAATCAATGACTGAGCACTCATTGAATTATATGGAGCGCGTCAGTTGGGCGGACTTTGCCGAGTGGAGGTGGAGAGATAGATTAAATTTGCATTACCGTGCGAGTGACCCGTGACGATCGTTTGTCTTTTTCAGTCAGTCGATTTGGTATCCCCTCATTGCTATAATTATCATCGCAATTATCGATGAAAGAGTACGTATATGGAATCCATTATTATCAACTTTAAATTAGTCCGACGGTTAAATTCGCTCAATCGTCGGATTTATATCGTTTGAATTTCCGTAAAATCTGATTCGGCAGCGGCGGAAAAATAATTAATCGACTGCACAGTAAAATGCACGGGCGCTCAATTCAGTCGGTCTAAAAAATGTATCAGTTGCGCCAAGTTATGAATTAGTTGGGTTAAAAAATGTATCAGTTTCGCCGAAAAAATACAGTGCCGCTAAAATAATTGAATAGACCACAAGATTAATTAGTAACGCGAAAAAGATAATTACTTTTGCCAAATAATTAATCGGTTACCGATCAACAAAAGTGTTGACCCGGCAAGTCAACTGATCGGCCCATCATATTTATTTCTTGGCGTAACGAACAAATTTTTTTGTTACTACGCAACCAAATAAATCGTCCGGAGCGTATTTAACCGCGAAGTTAGTCGGAGCAACAAATCATTTTTCTCCGTAGGAAACCGCCGATTTTTCGTCAAAGTTAACATACCGCGGCGACGTTGAAAACTAGTTCGCAGATTAAACATTTCGTAGAAAACTCCGACGAGGATTCGCGAAATTATGACGAATACCCGAGTGTAACGGAGACTGCGGGCGACTCCGGACGTTAGCGGCGTTGCCCCCGCCCGTCCGAAACTAACCCGCCGCATCGGGGAACTCCTCGTCCGCCTCGTGGGCTTAAATCGCGAAAGTGTCCCGAAGTTGGAGTGCCGACATAAATTACCCAGTTTGTATAATTCTTTCGTACTCTTAATCAATCAAGCCGGATGAGTGCATTTTAAATTAAATAACGTCCGACCGTGCGGCAGCGGTGTCGGCGATGGTGCGCACTTCTGCCCGTTTTACTTTTATGAACCTCCCCGGGTACTCTCGGGCAACGGCTATGACGCTCCGGCCTCCCTCGCTCGGTCTAAAATATTACAATTACTCCACTCTCTGCGGGGCTTACACCCCCCCCCCCCCCCCCTCTTCCCCCCTCCGGAGGATGCCGGAGCGCGAAAAGAGCACATCTCTGCGTTTGATCAGTTCCTGAAGCAATCGGGGGCGCACTCTCCGTAATACTACCAAGGATTATGTATTCCATACTTTTTTATCCTGCAGTCCCTACGGTGAATAATTAACTGTCACTGGAGCTTATTTTTTATCATTACCGGTCCTGCACTACCGGACCGGTTGGAAGCGTGTAATATTTCATCAGCAACTTTTTTCACCAGTGTCGGGAACGTTCTGAATCAAACGGTATTTTTTTTTTTTTTTTTTTAATATGGAAATGTAATATTTGTATTCACAAGTTTATTTGCGTATCCGACGGATAAATTTGCCTCGATAAAATAACGTTCGCAGCCGCGTTTGATTGGCGATTCGCGCGACCAATTTTCTCACCGCGATCGCAATTACTGACTGGCGAGATCCCGATGGAAGCAATTTTACTTTTGTGGGTAGGAAATAATGATTCCGAGTAATTATGTTTTCACTGACGTTCGATACTATTATTTTTAATGCATCGACGCGTTTAGACGCCAGCAACGACCCTCTTCAGGCCGTGTTTGATGGCCTCGACGTTCGGAGGCCAATTAGCGGGTTCCACGGTCTTAATTGCTTCGCCGAGCGACTGGGGTACTTGTTCGATTTTGCGCGGATCCCGCAACAACATCTCTCCTCTTTTATCGGCGTTGCATTGCGACCGACCGACGTAGAGCGGGAAGTCGCGGTTTTCTTCTAATTACCATTCCGCCCAGAAATTGTAATTTTAAGGCTCCCTGGCTCTATTCGCAAAACCTGCACACTCCCACCTATTTCCGGAGCGAACATCGCCTAGACGGTTGCATTACGCTAAATACTTCTGTGATTTCTATAAATTCGCATCTACTCTACTCCTCACGACGATGAGGATCAACCCGTTTAACCATTAGCCTCCTCTCTCGTTTCCTCCGCCAACAATTTCCCTAATAAAATCCCCCCCCCTATTTTGAACATTGACCGAAGAGCGGGCATTTCAGGACATACGAGCTCGGTTGTCAATCTTACCATTTTTAAACAAATCTTTCAAGTATATTATAGAGCAGAGCTGGGCAAATACCCTGAATTCTTGAAGTGCGTATTAAGTTTCAAGCACTTGAAGTACTGAGCGCTAGGTAGTTCTTGAGTACTGACGTATCGAGTACTGGCAGAACTAAATTCTTGAAGTTTTGAATAGCGGGCATTGACTCAGTACTTGACGCTTCAATACGTATACAAGTACTTAGTGCATTATACCCAGCTCTCTTATAGAATTAGAAAAAAAGCAAACGGAACCACATCGATTATACAGTAAAATCGGTACCAATGTTTCTAGTGTACAAACGTGCACAATTATTTTCATGTTAATTTTACAAATTTTTTTTTTTTGTAAATTAAATAACAATATAACTGTTAACGTTTGAGCACAAAAAAGGTGTTAAATGTTTAAATCTTTTTTACTGTGTAACTAGATGTTTTTTTGAGAATACGTGTCTGGCACTAATTGTCAAAAACGTTAATTTTTATATCTTTGCAATGATCAATAGAATTATCTATATATATAAATATGATTTCATATTATATGTATATACTAACGTATTTATATCTATAGATATTGGAAGGAACGATTGAGATACGCTGCCGAGAGCGGAGATAAATTTCCCTCGAGACATCGTGGATCAACGATTACGCACGATGCGTACATATTGGCGTCGTCACGTCAAACTACTTCACCGTATCGCATGTCCCGACGCTCACTATACGTACACGGCGTGCATAATAAGGCATCTTCCGCTTGATCTTCGACGAGACGTGATTTATCGGTCGATCCCGAGGAACATCCCATAGAATCGAGTAAGGGACGGGGATTGACACATCTTTTCATAAAGATGATCCTTTCATCGTCCTCACGCGTTGCGTCGCTGACTATGATACATCGTGATACATGTTCGAAGCTGAAAAGCGATTCCTGATATAAAATTCACTAACAAGCCTATCGTAGTTTCACACCGGATAAGCTGCAGTGAAATTGACGATGGAGCTCGAGCAGCTCGAGATTTTACCATTTCTAACATAAAAGGGTTTAAACTCTTCTAACGGTCCTCAACCCTTAACACTTGCGTGGGGCCGTTTCGAGCTGGAGTAGTGAAAAAAAAAATTTCCCAAAAGTTTTATTCAATCGCAATAATAACTTTACCAATTAAGAAATCGAGGAAGTTACACACGCTTTAAATTCAACAATTAAAATTAAGATATTCGAAAGTTGTGAACTTAAGCGGAAATTGAGCTTGGGGTCCCGTAGACCACCATTCGAAGGTTCTCCGCCGATCTGGCCACCCAGCGGTCGAAGTTCCAATGTCTCACGCGTACCGGAAGTATGTGTCAACTTCTTGGTACTTCGATGTTCTGACACGTCCGCGAAATTTGTCATAATTGGGATTATTAGTCGAAGCATCGCGACGGTCTGGAACCACGTTGAAGCGGACCGGGCATGTCGGAGAATGTCCAAACTAGTTTGTACTCGTGTAACAGGTGCTCGCGGGGATGGTAATGTCCCGAACGTTACGTCGCCAGACAGCGTGAAAGGTCCCTTTCGTGCATTTAGAGGCAAACATCCACTTCATTCCCTCGTTCGCAAGCTCCGGCCGGCTTATCTCGTGCGCAACGCTCTCGATCCCGTGCCGGT
Organism: Amblyteles armatorius; assembly: GCA_933228735.2. Taxonomy (NCBI): domain Eukaryota; kingdom Metazoa; phylum Arthropoda; class Insecta; order Hymenoptera; family Ichneumonidae; genus Amblyteles; species Amblyteles armatorius. Next base: position 1,654,719 of record OW121688.1, on the reverse strand, counting down.
GATACTACTCGTGCTTTCCCAACAGCTCTAGCGTGGGCGACGGGATAAAGGGATTACACGAGCCGTCGAAAATTTCCTCGCACTTTCCAGCTATTTTGTTCTTCATTTTCTGTTTGTTTTACCTTCTTCTATTTTTTGTTTTGTTTTGTTTGGGTGCTGCCGTACTTTTCATGGTCGTCGAATTTGTTCGTAAAGCGGATCGCCCACAAACCTCTCACGCCCGCCCGTGTACTGTATCACACGCGGATACTATTAAAGATCGACGGTGATGAAGTTTCAAAGGGTCAACCCGAAACTGGACGTTTTAGGTATCCGATGCGATGCGATAGATGAGAGAGCGAATAGCAGCTTTCAACCCACCGATCGACCCGAATTGCGTTTCGACAATTCACTTTCGCCACCGGTACGATTATCTTCTTATACATATTTTGGAACATTGTCGATCTGTTTGTTGGTTTGGAAGCTGAAGTCCCCTTCTCCACACGCCGGTTTTCATAGCGTACAGAATGAATTTCGAAATTGCGAAATTCCATTCTATGTGCTATAATTTTGTACTTTCGGTGTCTATAGTATGTAGAACGGATTTCGAAATTCAGGAATTTCATTCAATAGGGAATGGATTTCCCACATGCGATGAACCGTGCGATCCATTCAAGTGCGCGACCCAATACAACGTCTAGTAGACTATATTAAAATACTGTAATCGATAAGTGTCTATAGATTTTAGGTAAAACAAAAACAAAATAGCATGTATAATTAAATTTTTCATGGTATTAAAAAAAGTTGTCTCGAGAATCCCTCGCGATCGATCGTTCGCAGTGTTCCCGATTCCGTTAAAAAAAATCCGTACGACTGTATATTAAAAAAAAGTTTAGGAGAATTTTTTTTTTTCGACAGTATTATCTCATTTACATTTTCCACTTTAAAAACGAAAAATGTAAATCCTGTGATTTAGAACAATTCAGAACCGCGAATTTTGTTAACCCTTCGGAACACTGTCGCGAACAATCGATCGCGGGGGATTTGGCGATAAAATTTTTTTAAGACCGTGTTTTTTTGTTTGCTTGAAATCGAAGATTATTCCTTCTTCTACGAAACAGCTTGAAAACACGAGACTACTAAAATTTGATTGCGCCGGTTTTGGCTCAGCCGCTGTGTCAATCGGATGCATAGATTGTCACAGAAACTCGTCGTACCGGTGGAGCAACAATTGCCGGATTTCCTTGTGTAACGCTCTCGCGCTTCCTTCCGTCGAATAAGGAACATGTTTTGGTAAGGTCGGGAAATTCGCAGAGAAAATAACAATCGTATGCATTTACAAACGCACGCTACGTTTATTTTGTCGCTGGGGTATACGAATAGCAGGAAGGAGAACGAGGAAATTAAGCTCGAGCCCGACGTTTCGGATTGACGCTCAGTACACGGAAAATTGCGGGTTACGAGTTGCGAAAGGGTGACTCGTCATAGCTCTCGGACTTTCGACATCCGGAAGTCTGAAAATGGCGAGAAAATAGTTCCGCTCGGTGGTGAAGGCGCTAAAACGACGAATGAATATGCCGTTCGACATTTGCGCTAACACGTTTTAACAATCAGGGGCGAAGGAGGCGAAACGGGAAGCGGCGTACAAAATTTTCTGAAAAATTAATGAATCAATACATTAATATAAAAAATAAAATAAATGAAGAAACGAATAATAATTTCGTTAATCTCAAGAATTTTTTATTCCAGTGCGTCGTTCGTAAAATGTTGCGGTGCTCCGGAAATTATGCGAATAAATTGACGAATGTAATTTTTCATATACCGAACGTTCCGAGCGACGGAAATATTTGAATATCGTACAGTTGATTGTGTTATTCCATCGAAGTATCAAATCTCACGCTCAATGACGACGGCTGACCTAGTTCATATTATATGTTCGCAGTTGACCCCACGGAGTTCACGGTACGACGCGCTTCGCGCAAGGCAACGGGGGAGCGGCACATACGAGAAGGCACATTTTCCATGCTCACAGAGAATTGCGTTGAACGAGCATCCCGCCATCCCGCTGTTCGCATTACCAGTACGGATGTGTACGTATCGCAGCGCGCACGGCGCGCCCTCTAACGAAGTCACAAAGGGGAGGCGTGTAAAACCCTGGTGGGGAATCTGTAACGATGTATACGCGGGGACAACCTCCGCACCCGATGAGCCGTCCGGAATGCACCCGAGCGAGGAGATACAACTGATACCAACAGTTATAATTAGTAGTGCGAGTGCGGTCTCTCTGTGTTGCAACCGTCGAGCGTAAAGAAACTCACTGACGCACGTGGAGCTCGTTACGTTGAATTCAACACGGTGCATTTCCATTAAACATAATGGAACTTCGAGTCGAGAGTTTTCTTTTTTTTTTTACATATATGTCGCGTTCGGTATTTTTCTCGTTTAGCCCGAGGGTTCGAATAGTTCGAAGAAGGTAGCATAGAGAGAGGAGATTCGTTACACAGGGCAAAAAAAAATATTAAATTTAGTATAGCTTGAAAATTGAGATTTACTGACCCTCATACATAAAACGAACATCGATTCACCCTTCACTCTAAATTTACATATCTTTCGTATAATTAATATATCGGACGTGAGAATTAAAAACAAAAGAATCCATTAAAATTGCATTATTGCTCGTTAACGTTGAATCGGAATTTTGGAATTGCAACAAGTGTCAGTGTTTTCGAAATTTAATGAACTGTTTACGCATAAACACAATCAGAACCGTTAATCAATTTGTCAGGAATTTTTTTAAATTTTCACCGGACGTTAGTAATGGAAATAATGGAAATGAAAACGCCGACTTTATTATCATTAGATAAAGGGTGGACCGAGCGGAGTCTGCGCGCTATAATTAAAATTGTTTGTCTTATTATTGTGAGCATTAAAAGAAATAGGCACAGGGAACAGGACACTCAAGCTCAGTGTAATTAGGTTTCGACGTTAATATCCGGGTCAAAAAACAGAAAAACCAGTTTTTAGGGCCGACTTTATTATCATTAGATAAAGGGTGGACCAAGCGGAGTCGGCGCGCAATAATTATAACTTTTTGCCTTATTATTGTGGGCTGTAAGGACAACAGGGACAGGGACCAGGACACTTAAGCTCAGTGGACTTAGGTTTAGACGTTAATATCCGGGTCGAATAAATCAAGAGATAACGCAGCGGCAAGTGAGAGCATCCCCGTGGATGCTGCGGAAGGGAGGAAGGGACGGAGAGAGATAGAAACCGGCACTCTCCGCCGTTGCGCCGTTCGGTCGTTAGCGGAAAGGGTGAAGGGCTCGAGGGTTGCTTTATGGCAAAAGCGGGCGACGGTTTTCGTCCCCCTGCAGCAGCAGCGCCATCAGCCCGCAGGGCGTACGAGATAGGAAGGATTTCGATTTTCGCAAGAGACGTATTAGTGCGCCGAGAGAACATCTCGAGCGAATCGACAAAAAACTCGCCAGGTTTCATGCTCGACCACGCTAATTGTCTTATAACATCTGACCGTCTACATTGGAAGGCAGCATTTAAAAAAAAAATGGAACAAAATTCGTTCGAAAATAATCAACTTTGGTAGCAAAATATTGGGTCAGATAATTTTTAATCAAAGAATCGAAACGATCGAAATTAGAATTTTTTTTAACATTGACGGAGTTACGCATTTATTATCGGCAGATAATTATTATCAAATTCTGTAGGGCTGTACGATATTGTTTTTTCTTTTTCTGCAAAAGAACATCTTGAGTGAATCGACAAAGACTTCCCGGGTTTCCCGACCACGCAAATTGTCCCATAACACCTAACCGACTACATACGATGTTGTTATTTTTATTTTTTTCCTATCTCATTCATTTTTATTTTCTTCGTAGTCATTTTTTTTTTCACCTCGCGAAATATACATTCGTTGGATCCCGTGCATCTTGTTATCCGGTAACGCGAGTCGCAGCAATAAACGAGGAGAGACACCGGGCCGCTGGTTCACCGAAAATAAATTACCTCCCGTGCCGGAATTCTCCACGGATTCGGTCCAGAAGCGCTGATGGATTCCGATATTATACCATAGAATAGAATGTCTCGTTTGTGTGTTTCAGGAACGAAACAGGAAGAAACGCCTCGCCCCGGCGTTGCGGTGGCAAACCGAGCTCGCAGTTGCAATCGTGCAGCAAAAATCGGGAGCTCGAGCCAGCCAACATCGAAACGAAGTTTCAGAGGGGAGGTAAAGGAATCGTCGGGCGTGGATGGTTGAGAACGAGCGGGAGAATAAAAGGAGTTTCTACTCCGAAAGAAATAGAACACGGTTCCACAGACGCTGCGTCCAATCACTGATTACTCCCGGCGATTCAGGTCGCCACCTTTATCACTGAGGGATTTGTGGAGAGGTAAGTTTTCACGTAACCGTTTGTGCGTCAAAGAGAGATCTCGCGAACAAAGAATCAAAGAAATTCTCATCAACCACTGTTTTTTTGTTTTTTGTCAACACGACCGTTTGATCGATATTATTGTCTTGGCATCGTTTTTATAATTCTCAATTGATGAAATGCAGATTTGAAAATTCTTAATTCTTGAAACGCAGTTTATAAAATAAAATTGTATTTTTTTTTTTCAGATGATGCGTCATACTTTAAAAATAACTCCACAATGATAAGCAGCATGTGCGCCTCCGTGAAGAGGTGGCTTTAGTAGCGTACGCGGGATGCCTTTCATTGGTCCGACGCACGCCGAGAGCGGAGGCACCCAAAGGCACCGAGAATGAGAGGTGAGCGTGTTCGCGGCTGTTTTCAACTCGTTCAATCCAACGACCCAATTAACGCGAGCATTCGGTTACCGAAGTTACTATTAAACCCCGGCCGAGTCTCGTTCAGCGGGAGGCAGTAGCCAGAGACCCCCAAAAACTCCACATACCGCCGAGTATCCTGGAGTATTGGATAGAAATTGCTTTCCACCCCACGTACACCGTGCTGCTCGACTCCAAAATACTGCACAAAAATATACACAGAGAAAAATAATCACTTCCCTCCCCAAACAAACTGCGTACTCAAATACACTCCGGGCAATTAATTTAAGGGGACGAACGAATTAATAATAATAATAATAATAATAATAATAATAATAATAATAATAATAGGAATAGGAATAATAATAATAATAATAATAATAATAATAATAATAATAATAATAATAATAATAATAATAATAATAATAATAGGAATAATAATAATAATACATGTATAGGCCTAAGCAGATAAATCGCCCGGAGCGTATTCAGCCAAGCCTCCGTTGCGGCATCCAATTATTTTTCCCCGCGTGTGGAAGCAGCAAAAAAGATAAAGGCGAAAAAGTGAACGGATGAAAGACAGCGACGCGTTTGAATTTTCGATAATCAGTATTCGGCAAGGCAGAGAGTTCTATTTAATCCAACGAAAATTAAGCGAACCAGACATTCCGAAGGCGTTGTTGATGCAATCTCATTTAAAATTTCTTCTTCACTTCCAGCTTCATACCACAAAGGCTGTCGGTATCATACTGTACTACTTTATTGCATGCACGGAATATATTTATTTCACTAGACTCTCGGGCTGTTTTTTCCTATTTACGAGAAATTGCACCGCCGCCCACGGGCTATGCCTGTATACCTTTATGTGTATATAGAGGCGCACCGTACACAGAGCACAGAGAAAGTGCGGAAGCGTGCTCGGTCGGAGTTGCGGTTGGTTCTCGTTCTTGAGAATGCTGAAAAGCTCCATTCGCATAGGTAGCATACTTATACCGCCCACCCTACCCGTATATTCGCACTAGCTGAGACCGGCCAAACTATGCGAATTGTTTGGTAACAGTTCGCGAATCATATTTCAGTTGTGAATGCAGCTTCGGGGATCTGTTTCCTCGAGTTTCTGGTTTTTATTTTATTTTTTATTCCTCTTTTCTTTTTTCTTTCTTTTCTATCCTTTCTCGGGACGGCTCTTTCGAAAAGCTTCGGTTCACGATATTTCGCTCGCAAACTCTCCGGAGAGTCTTTCAAGTCGTAAAGTAATGGAGCCCTGGGATCGATCTTATGAACCCTTCAGCTTCGTGCAACTTCGAAGGCTCCTTCACAAAGCGCTTATTATCTCGATAACGTAATCGATAAGTCTGCGAGATGAACACCGCGACGATGTGATTTTATTATGATTTTATCTGTACAAAGTTTTTCGCACGAATCGACTGCGATCGACGTTGATTTTTATCACTTTTTATGTCCATTGATCGAGAAAAAATATTAACAGACGTTTGCAAAAATATTGAATGGTTCGTGACAATTTTTATTTTTTTATTTTACGATGTTATTAATTGAAATAAAAAATCAAGTAGAATCTCAATAACGGTGAACCAACTTCAACACAAAAAACATTGACACAGCGACATGGACGAGCCCGGTTGATGCAGGCATACCGAAAATGGCGATATAAATACCGTTTTTTTAATCTACGTCGAATATTCATCGTCCGGATCGTCGAGGGAGAAACAATTAAAGAAATAAAAAAAAGAATCAGGAAAATAGAATTTCATAATCGAGAACTCAAGCGGATCGTGTGATTTTGAAAAAATAAAAAAAACATAGATTTACAAAAATATTAATTCTTTTGTGACCATTTTTTTGCTTCATTTTACGATGTTATTAATTTCAAATAAAAAATCCGGTCGGAACTCCAATAACGTTGAACCAGCTTCAACACAAATAAAATTTGACACAGTGACATAGACGAGTTCGGTTACTGCAGGCATACCGAAAATCGAGAGATAAATACCATGGCTTTAATCTCCGTCGAATATTCATCACCCGGATCGCCGAGCGAGAAACAATAAAAGAAAGTAAAAAAAAAACAAGAAAATAGAATTTCATAATCGAGAACCCGAGCGGATCGGGTGGGATGCGCGGAGTAGGTGCGGAGCGGCCTTAATTGAGAAGTAGATTTGATTGACCGTCGAGTTTAATATCGAATTCCCATTCGCTTCTCGTGATGTTATTATCGAGTCCCACCTCCCGCGGCGATCGAAGGGACGAGCGAAAGGAATGAGAAATAACGGAGGGAGACGGATACCCGGTATTCCGCTCTCCGCGCGATAAAACGAGACGGAGGTGTATAAGGGGCTTTGTTTTATGACAATTGGAAATAGAATGAGAGAAAATTAAACGACACGGCGCGCGGTGATTCGTCTTGTGCAAATGAAGTTTGCTATTGGAATTGTCCTCGTTCGGCAAAGTCAGAAAGCTTTTTTTTTTTCAATGTACCAGTTTTCCACTCATTTGAAATTGTAGCCATTCGGTGGAGATTAAAAGAAAGTTGATGTATCGAACAGCCGGAACATCCGTTTCTCATCGTGAATCTAAAGTACGTGTATTAATCTACGTTTGCCTGTTACAGTGGTTCATCCATCTTTGTACTTTTTCGTTCGAGTCCACCTCCACCGCGCCGCTGCACTGAGAAAAAAAATTGGTTGGATTAACCAAAAGACGCGGTGACATACGTTCAAAGCTGTTGTTTGCTTGGTACAAATAAAGCGTTGTTTTGTTTAGCGATTATTTGCTTCAATTTATTCAAAATTTGTTGATTGAAACAAACATATGTGTTGAACCAACAAAATACACCTTTGATCGTATGTCACCGCGCATTTGCTTAATCCAACCATTTATTTTTCTCAGTGTGCGTTCGCAAGGCCGTGTGCGGCCCGGTGGACTAATAACGGCCCGACTGATTGCGAAGGTTCGAAGAGGTGATGTCAAAATCAGTTCCGAGTCTTGTCACCCAAGTAAAAAAAATAAAATAACTATTTGGTTGAATTTAATCATTTTCGCTGGTCCAGAAAAGCCACTCGGTACCTTCGATCCGTTTCTCGTACAAGAGTTCTCACACTTTGGGAGGGTGATCTTCTTTTTTTTATTCGCTATTCGATACTTCAAAGTTCTATTCAGAGGAATCCATTCATCACGTCATTTTTTTTATTTTTTATGGTAACTTCACTGTGTTACTTAGATAGCCGAGGCTAGACATTTTTCCCTCTGGACAAATGCCCTGCGCATATTACACCATTGCTGAACACACTTACGTGTGGACCAGTCGTCTGTATCACCGGCGAGGCGGAGTCTGGCTATCGTTCTTCGCAGCATCTCCCGACTCCGCGGTCGTAACGCCCGGCACAATACGTGCCCGTGCCAGATGTATATATTTACCGGACGGGCGATTTGACAAAAGAGTATCGCGATAAGTTCATGTACTGCGGTGGAATAATGGGCTTGTCCGTTGCCTTTCACGACTTGCAGTATCGCACGTTAACAGTGCGTTAAGGAAGAAGTAACCCGAATAACTTTACTTCCGGTCGATTATTTTCGTATAACGTCGTAGAAGTTCCTACTAGGCACTCAATGTCAATCGGTCCTGCACCGCTCGTGATAACGTTTGAAAATATGTTTGATAAGGTCTGGGAAAAAATTAAATTTTTTTTTGCCGACCCGATCTTGATAAAATGTAAGTAAAATTAAGTAAGTCAAAGGAGTTGGCGAGATGAAGGAATCGAGAGTACCGCACGTTGACAGTGCATTAAGGAAGAAGTAACCCGAGTAACTTCACTTCCGGTCGATTAGTTTCGCATAATGTAGCAGAAATTTCTACCAGGCACTGAACGTCAACCGGTCCTGAATCGCTTGTCATAAGGTTTTTATTTAATTTTTTATTTTTTATCGACCCCCTTTTTTTTATAGGATTCAATTAAAATCAAGGCAGTAAAGGAAAACCGAGAGGTGAAGGAACTGCGTATAGTTATCCGTCCGGTAATATGGAAAACGGTCGGAGGAGTCGCGGAAAGCCTCGGAAGTGCGGTGAGTACGTGCCATGACAATATAGGAGGAAAGTCTCATACAATCGAGTAAAGCGTGAGATGCAGAGGTAGACGGCCGGTTTACCGAGAAATTTAACTAAAACTGTACCGTGTAAACTCAAGCTCCGAAAGTTTCGTCCTCCGTTGACGTTCTGCCGGAAGCGCTGTCGCGGGCGCTATATCCCCTATGTTCGAGAGGCTAATAAAGACACTCGCGAGGCAAAGAGAGGAGGGAGGACGGAACCTAGTGGGACGGTAACGCAGGGTTGGCATACCGGGGGAGGAAACAAGACGCGAAGTATCCCAGCCGCGACTCGACTCCAATTTCGCCAAAAGGTCGAAACTAGCTTGCATAAATTAAACTCGAACTAATCCGTCTTGGCCCAAAACCAACTTTTAGATTGGGCCAAACTCGTACAATTATTTACCCAGCTTTACCTTTAACCCGCCCTGGCGGGGTGTAAAAGGGTTCCCCCGGAGCTCCACGGACTTCCAGAGGACACACGCTCCCTCTCGGGATACATAATAACGCGTGGGAGATTAACTTTTATATTATTGATCAGGCAAACCCTGAACAAGCTGACGTTCAAATGTGACTGAAATTCGACTACATTTAAAGATGACGATGCAGGGTAGACATATAGATAGGGGAAAGCGGGGCAAAATGTCACAGCGGGGCAAAACGGGATAATAAGTGAAAACGCAATTTTTCAATAACTTTTGGATGGTGGCGATGGTGGTACGTGGGGTAAAACGGGTTTGAAAATCCGGATGTATCGTTGGGACAAAATGTGGCATCCAAAGATTATTGGAAAATTGAGTTTTGCCCTCACTGTCCCGTTTTGCCCCGCTGTGCCATTTTGCCCTGGTCTCCCCTAGGTAGATAGATAGATTCGTTTATAGCGTATTCTGAGGCCTAAGCCCCGTAAGAACACCATGCACCAAGATACAAACTCACTGAATCGAAACATAGCAAATAGCGCAGTAAAAGATTACAAAGCAAAAGTGACTACAAATGGAAATAATATAAAAAGCAAGGAAAACAACAAGACATACGAATACTAAACAAACAAGTTGCAGCAAATACAGTTAAGAATAAAAATTAGAGGTAGAACAGAAATGGAGATGACATGCCCAATCGTCAAAATATTTTAAATATCGCATTCAATTTTGCCGAATCTATCTTCATTAAATACTCAGCATCGACGCTCGCAGAGTCGCTCTCTATCAATATTCGCTAAATCATTAAAGTCCTCTTCGCGGGCCGGTAAAAACAAATCTCGACAATATCACTCGGAATGATAGTGAGTTACCAGTTTGGAAGTACCGTAGACAATAATTCGGATAGAACACAAGGAAATTTGTGAGCGCTTGTGGATGCGAGTGACAAGCTCCGAAATGTTGCAGAGTTCTCGTGCCTTCAATTCGGAAGCTCGGGTGCCGGGTATTCATCAAATTTTAGTTAAACCGACGAAAAGTTGTCATAGTCCAACATCGGTCGTGGTTCCGGGCCGCGGATGAATTGAATTTGGTAATTTTATATATACAACTTGGCACATGTGTTACCAGCGGTCGTGCATGCCCGTACGAAAACCCGTTGAGCTACTTTATATTAAAACATAAACTGCCTGATGCCATCCGGCCAGCTCGACCGGAATGAACTTTCATCCTTCTCTTTTCTCCCCCATCGCTCCTCCCTCGGTGCGACCGGCCCGACGTGACTGACGCTTTTCGTTACAATTAATACAACCAAACGGGCTAAATCACCCGATATTGCAGGTAACCGGTGCGCGTCGGGCATTAATATATTTCGATAAATTTAACGATAGTACGCGATCCGCGGTGCCGCCGCATGAAAATCCATAACGCTTTATGACAGACAGTCTAGACTGTGCGTTCATTAATTTTCCATAACGACTGCCCTTCGATTAAACAGTGGAACACGTACGACGAAATTTCGTCGCGACAATTTTAATTTTGAATGTTTTTTTTTTTCATTTTTTTTCTCCTGACGCAGCCTTATTATTTTCATATAACAATCGCTTGAAACTAGGAAAATTTCTTGAATTGAAAATTCGAGGGTATCGGAGGGGTGAGGGTTCCCTTCGAATGGCAGGGCGGGCTAAACTTGGAAGGTGTCTCGGTATATGCTATACCGGGCACAGCTGCGTCACCCTCGTACCTTCCTTATCCCCACCGTTCCAACGGATTATGCAGTCTCGGTGGCCGATCGTTTTACCGATAATATCCTGCTTAAACGGAATCGGCGATCTCGTTTACCGCAGCCTGCTGTCACCGAGAAATTTCTAGGCTCTCCTGGAGTCATATCAATATATAGATATATATATATGTATATTACATTCCATATCTATGAACACCATATGTGTAGACAGATCCTCGGATTTGATGAAACCGATAATCGATATAATTTGGCCTCTAGCGAGGGCGCAAGAGACCGAGAGGGAAAGCTCCTTTATAACCCGGATTCGGGAATTGAACGATGACGAGTTCAGTCATATGGGTCGGATTGCACATATGGGCATTCTTTATCAACCGAGTACCTCTTTTTTTCTCGGCTATCAGATTTGTCCCAGTAATTGAGCGGATAATAAAACCGCTTGGAGATCTCTCCGAATATTTTAATCTGCATAATATTTTTTAAAAATGCATCTCCGAAACGGTCCGATTACAAAAGTCTGCAAATATTCACCGGAAGTGCCTTCCAGTGGTACAATGTGGCCACTTACGGGACAGATGTAGGAGGCTCGAAAAAAAAGTGGCTCGATCGATAAAGAAGATTCCATATGCGTTTTACGTATCCGACAGCCGTGTGCATTAAAAATCAGCCCAGCGACGATTTGCGTCATTGCCCGTTCAGCTGCACACATACATATGTATGTTACATTCTGTAAGTTCAGTCACGCGCCGTTTTCTCCGACGATGACAATCGTGCTGAGATTTAAAGTGGAGTGACAAAATCGTTTAAAAGGTCCTCATAATTCATTGAAACGTTTGTAGGAGAGTTTGGATTTTACAGTGTATTTGCGGAACGATCCGGGTTGGTTTTTCGCGGGGGCGTGGGACCGTCCTCTTTATATCTCGCTGGCGTGTGAGAAAGGGTTCTTATATACGAGGTCTTCGAGGGGATCTTAAATCAAGAGGATTCGGTGGCGAAGCAGCGCAGGTGCCGCACAAGCGCCGGAAGCTTACTTCGGAATCAGCAGTACGTCAGGTCTAAAACAGGACGGCATCAAGCGAATCTCTCTCTTTCTTGCTAGACCGTGGATGGGTACGAATGTTGGGAATCTCTTTGAGCGACGATGCTCACTCAAGCGGGGTCTTTTGGTCCTAGGGGTATCTAGCGTGCGGCGCAGCCGCTGCTGATGCTGCCCCGGCGCAAAGAAAAGTAGTGACTGTAGACAGTGGCAGTGAGTACAGTATAATACATAGTTTAGTACATCGAAGATGTACTGCCGTGGGGAGGCGAAAACTGGTCTCTACTCTGACCCATCTGCGCTATCCTTTCGTCGGGGGAAATACACGTAGTGGTGGCTTTTGTCCCGAATCTAGAAACCGAGAGTCGACCTCGGTTGTTTTAGGATTGCCGCTCATTTTTCGCTGGAGCTTCTTTGTTGGGTATTCTTTTTTTTTTTTGTGACAATAGTTTAGTAATTATTTCATGACAATTTGGACATATCCTATCGAATTCGAATTTAGTTTACTTAGGGGAGACCAGGGCAAAATGGCACAGCAGGGCAAAACGGGACAGTGAGGGCAGAACTCAATTTTCCAATAATCTTCGGATGCAACATTTTGTCCTAACGATACATGCGGATTTTCAAACCCGTTTTACCCCACTTACCACCATCGCCACCATCCAAAAGTTATTGGAAAATTGCGTTTTCTCTCATTATCCCGTTTTGCCCCGCTTTCCCCTAGATCAGACGAACGAATTTCGGTTTGTGTTGAAAAAGAGGAATGAAGGGAATTTCATATTTTCGATTCGCCATGCAATTTATAGAAATGAAAATTACCGGTCGCTATGCGTTTTATTATAGTGGGTCGTCGATACATCAGCCGATGTGGGTCACGCGGCGCAGGTCGTCGCTCAAAGGTCAGTCTGATTCGCCGAGGAACGGTGAACGAAAGGCGAATAAATAGCTGGGGTAATACAGAGAGCTATTTCGAGAATAGCCGTTACTCCGATTTAGCTCTCGGAAAATTCGTGCGGGAATCTGGGACACGCGGATTACACGGTTTGTGGGGTGTAAATTGAATAGATTTTGCGATGCGCCAGACAATTACATTTCGTCGCAAATTACTTTTTTTTTCTTCTAAGCGTGGCATTCGTATGAATTAATTGGAATTGCAAGATTCAATTCCAATCAATCGTTCATCCGATTCGGATCGTTCATCCAATTGTTCACACCGAGTCACGTTTTCGCTAATTTCGCGTTTGCACGCGATGCAATTTACCACTGGGAGACGGAATCCTCTCAACGAAGAGTCACTGCGGTGCTGTTGAAACGGCGTCAAAGGTGGATAATCTATGCACAGCGAAGCAACCTTGTATCCAGCGGGGGAGTAATGAGCATGCGAGAGACAAGATCAGTGTAGAGTTACCTGTTTTCGAGCAGTTTCAGGAGTATTATACAACGAAAATTTTAATAACATTGTTGTCTTTATTGCATTCACTGTTAAAACATATGGTAAATTTAATGCACCGGGCTGAACGTTTTTCCGCAAAAAAACTGGTACATTCAATTCAATGCACAATTGCAATGAAAAATGTACGGACTTTTACAGAGAAAATAAGTGAATTATCGGATTTAAAGTACTTTCGTAGTAAAAGTAAAGTATTTCTAAAGTTTTTAATATACTATACGTTAATTTTTCATCACAATTGTACATGAAATGTAATGCATTGAAGTGTAGAAAAATGTATGCAGTTTATGCATAAAAATTTGGCGTACCAGTAGATTAAATTTCATACGAATTTTTTTTACAGTTATGAGTCACAAAGGTGGAAAATCTGTGCACAGCGAAGCAACTTTGTATCCAGCGGGGGAGTAATAAGCCTGCTAGAGACAAGATCAGTCGGAGGGTGATGGCACTTCAATTACACGTCATTCATCGCCGTTGTCATCGGCGAAAGGTGGTTCTCTCCTCGACGCAGCGAAGCGAGGAGAGACAAACGAGATCATTCCCTCAGTTACTCGTAAGAGGATCCGGATAAGTGTACTTCGGATAATCAGCGTTTTTCCACTGGGTCTCCGAGTGCCATCGTACCCGCAAAATCGCAGTCCCTGTTAGCTAAGCTGACTAGTCGCTTTTCTCATCCTTTCCTGAAGAGTTTCTCTTTTGATTTTTATCTGAAAAAAAAAATTATAAATCCAGGCCGATTTTTTACTGTTTGCAAATTTTTCGAATTTTTCACAATTTCGGCATTTACGGTTCCTTTCATTCGACCCAACGGTTAAATGCTATAAAAATTATGTAGTAGCGACCAACTTTCCACATCAACTATCCAACTACGGGTTTACACCAATTAAACGGATTTGCACTTGAGTTCCTCGCAATTTTTTTTTTTGTCTCTTCGGCATACAAATTACACGTAACTGTGCATACATAGTTAAAACACTCTGACGCGCTAACGCGAACACATCCTTACTTGTAGAGTAGGGTTGTGTGCGAATTTACCGCGCGGAGAAAAAGTATACGATGGTAAAAGTTTCGAAGCTACTTCTCCCTCCTTCTCCCGGCAACTCAATAATTAAACCTAATTCGTCGGTTTTAACGAGTTTAGCGAAGCTACTAATTTTCAACCGGGCGCCGAGCAATATCGCTTAATTTGAATTTTCCGTTTACTCCACGACGGTGACAGTGTCCTTCCCTCTTGTCGTCTTTTATTTATCTCACGTATTTTTCACTCCGCCCTCTCTAGCTCTCCGTCCCTTTATCTTTTTGCGACAAAAGAACCTTTAAAACCCGACGCATCAGGGTATAATAGACTGTATATAACACAGCGGAGTTATTCACGAACTTGGAACTTCGTTAATTAAAAAAAAAAATGACGAAAAAAAAGTGTTCTCACAGAGACCCAAGAATTTTGCAGCTACCGGGGTGCGAATTACCTATTCTTTATTGTTTTCCATTTTATTATCTCGCAAGTGCCTTTTACGACGCGCTCTCCTCGGGAGAATCGAACCAGTCTCGGAAATACTTTCTCGTCGATGCCCGACGTTGGAACGTGAAGAACATCCAGTGAAACGTAACGCAGTCAATCGAGGGCTGACGAGGCTCCAATTGACTTGGCGAGGGTCCAGTACCGATCCCCAAAGGACCTCGATCGAAAAAGCGTGTCGCGTAGTTCCTCTCGCAATCTGCTGAGAAGTCCTGTCTCATCTTACTCGTGTCGCTAATCATCGGGGATTACTCGGGAAGTACACGACAGTCGTGGCAACGAGGGCTAATCGGAAATTGAAGCTGAAAGCCTTTTCCTGATCAACGCAATTAAAGGTCTCCACCCGTTTCCACGGGATTATCAGAGCAGGGGCTTTTTTTTGCTTTCTCATAGACGGAGCTTTGTTTTGGTCAAAATTCCTTTTTCGAGATGTTCAGTTTCATTTTACAAAATTAATGAAAAGGAAGTAGGAGAAGAAGCCTTTTCGTAGAAGAAGCTTTGCGGATTAAGGTGAAGTGAAAGTCACGTGACGGATGAGTGTGAGAGAGATGACGGCATTGGTGGTGCGGTAGAGCGAGGGAGAGAGAGAGCGATAGAGAACGTGTTTCACTTCATCTTAAAAAGAAAATGATGAAGCAATGTGCAAATTCGCGTTTATCATGGTATTCTGACATAACTCTCCGGGATAATCTTTTGGTTTTTTTTTTCGTCCGTATAATTGAAAAAATTTGAATAGGATTTCTGATGGAGCAAACCTTATGAATTAAAAATAAATTATGAGGCAGCAATGCGTAAATTCGTGAGTTTCATGATATTTTCTCATAACGCTCCGTGACAATTTTTTGATTTTTTATTTTGGTCCGTATAATTATAATGATTTGAAGACACTTTCTCGTGGAATGAACTTCGCGGATTAAAACCGAAACTATGCGGCAGCAATGGTAAATTCGCGGTATTTGACCGTAACGTTCCGGTATGATTTTTTTGGTTGTTTATTTTTTGTCGTCCATATAATCGGAATGATTTGGCTAGCGAGAATTGTGCGGATCAGCACGGACGAGTAACGCGTAAAGTAAATGTGCGTCGATAGGGACATCATGGTTGGAGTCGCGGATCGAACGGTACGGTCGTGCCCGAGTCGTGCGCGCTCATTGCCGCCTCGTAACGACAAAAATCATGGTTATCGTCGATATTAGCAAGATAATGGGTTGGGATTCTCGTTCCTCTCTGCCGTTAACGACTCGTGCTCCACGAGGATAATTTATGCGAGGCTGTTTGCGGCCTCCTACCCCCCAGATTCACGACACTAACGACCGCGCGTTAAGCCCTCGTTCACGCGTGTTTGTTTCACCGTTATGTATGTGTGGGGAAACCTCCCCTCCCACTGTCCCACTCTCTCATTGTCGTCATTGTTTCACTATCAGATTTGAATCGGGTTACGATTTAAACCCATTATCACAATTGTGTCTGCGGCTCGTTTCGGGGTCTTCCAATGTCGTCGCGGTCGCCAGTTTCCTGCCGTTCAGTGTAGAGTTACCTGTTTTCGAGCAGTTTCAGGAGTATTATACAACGAAATTTTTAATAACATTGTTGTCTTCATTGCATTCACTGTTGAAACATGTGGTAAATTTAATGCACCGGACTGAACGATTTTCTGCAAAATCTGGTACATTTAATTCAATGTACAATTGCAATGAAAAATGTACGGACTTTTACAGTGGAAATAAGCAAATTATCGGATTTAAAGTACTTCCATCGTAAAAGTAAAGTATTTTCAAAGCTTCTAAATGTACTATACGTTAATTTTTCATCACAATTGTACATGAAATTTAATGCTTTGAAGTGTATAAAAATGCCAGTAGATTAAATTTCATACGAATTTTTTTACAGTGATGAGACTGACCATTATTTAGATTGATATTATTGAATAATTTAGGCATTTTTTTGTCACACAATATTGAATTCTTCAGGTGATGTAAAGGTCTGCCACTTCTTGGTTTTCTTTTCCCCATCCATTGTCGGTGGAACGATATGGCAGTGTGAGATGTACATTTTTTGTTTTTTTAAGTGTTTGCTGTGCCCATTTTTCATTGACGATTGTCGATGTAACGCCTTGGTGACTGCAATTAGAACCGTCCGACCGATTATACTCGATAATAGTATTAAAGTGTAACATTAATCACTTGAACGCCTCTTGCACAGATTTCACAATCGATAAAATTACGACAGTTCGATTTAATGCCCACGATACATATAGGCGTTACGATATCGTGTAATGAAATGGATTGTTTATTACCGCGCGATGCGCGTATACACATGGCGAGGGACTCGGGAGGACGGGGAGGCTTGGATGGAGAAAACACTCGTTCGTTTAATGCGAAACGTGGGGCTCGTTATGCAAAATGCCGCATCGAACAGTAATTTCGGTATGGGAATCGAGAACGAAGTTGGTATATACAGTGTAATGGGAAACGAGGGGATTAGCGTCGCAGCGTCTGCGCTTGTCGTCTCTTGCACCCCCCCCTCATATCATCCACCATTTCGATTCCGTTTTTTTTTACTTCGATTACGTAACGAGTTTACTTCACACGAATCCTTCGGAAGGTATAATTTATCCAATTGAACGCTAATTGGGGGAGTTCCAGTTTTGCCTTTTTTTTTTTAATGCCCTCTTTAACACTTCCGCCGTCGAACGTTTTATATTTTTAATAACGAATATCGCGTACTGTGGCGTATATGTATATGTATATGTATATGTATGTGTGCGCACAGTATTGGCTCGTACTCATCGATTTAGTCTTGTTTGTAACGACCAAGCGCATATAACTCGGAGCATCGCCGAAACTCGTTTCATCCCAGCGCTCCGGCTACCGATTGCACGTACAAAAGTTTGTACCAACTGCACTTTGAAAGAGGCAAGGAAAAAGAGAATATAAGGCGAGAGAAGCTACTACCGGGGTGGGCTAGTACGGCGTAGGGTGGCAGGAGGGGGGCGAACGAGGCGACTTTGTTTTCCTTACGATCACAGATTCTTCCAGCGCCGCACTTCGACTTCCGCTCTTTCGGCTCCTCTAAGTGTCGCAACTTTTCTCTCCAAACGAGAAATTATGATACCTCGAACAGGTAACATAAAATCGTGAAAATTGCCCTTCCATTTCGCTTTTCTCCCCGATGTTTCCGCACTATCGACACATTTTTGCGGGCAAACGGAAGCCATAGACTACACCACCGTTATACAAATTGTCCCGTTTCAAAGACTCATTTCGAAACGATGTCCAATTCCATATTTTTACGTACACGCCGCAAACAGATTTTCAGACATATATCGTTACACTCGAGAAAGTCGCATTTTTCGACCGCAAGTGTCACATTTCCGGTATGACGTCATTTCCGGTCGAGGAATGAATTTTCCGGACCGGAAGTGACGTATTTCTGGTCGAAAAATAAATTTCCTTTTGCGCTCAACTGTAGTGCACAGCGCTGTTGTGCACAACTCCGCATATGATTTAATAGAACGGTTTTTTGTAAAAAAAAGAAAAACTTCACAATGTTGTGTATAAGTTGTTTATTAAATTACAAAATAAAATGTGTCACGATAGAAACAATTGAGGCGAGTAATAAACAAAAAGGGACAAATGAACAAATCCGGGTGTGCGCGTTTCGCAGAGAAACGTCGGGGGACGCGGTATCACGGAGATTCGTATGGAACAGCAGCAAATGATCGGCCGTGTATAGGCGGAGAGCGAGAGGTTGAAGGTAGATTGGGGTAGCGAGGGAGAATTTAACCGAATCGGTTTTTCGCCGTCGGTGCGATAAAAATATCCAGGCCGTGCGGGCTCGCAGAGCAGTATCGGTGGAACCGCAGAGAGTGGACCTCGCGTGAAATTCTCTCGCCCCCCACCCACTCCTGTTGGGACGATGCCGGCGGCGCCGAGCAGCTTCGTGTTTTATTGCCATTCGCATTGGATTTGCAATGCTGGCCGGCCCTCGACCTCACGAACGGACTATTGCGATACGTTTTTACGCGCTCCTGCGGTATCAATACGTATTTATACCATGCGCAACTTAGATATACGTCCACATATGTACGAAATACCATATTATTTACTCCTCGTCCGGCATCGGTTGGACTCTTCGAGATACAAATTCTTTATTTCTACCATTTATTTGATAAAGAATAAAACACGAAAATTATTACAGCTATTGGAAAACGCTGGCGACTGACCGTGCACTTTTTTTTTAAGGGTAGAGTGCAACGTCCAGCGTCTACTTGTATATGTACAGTTCCTGCACATAATCCCCTTATAGTACACTTGCGGAACTTGAATAGGGTTTGCATCTTTTTGTATCTAATGTGAATCCTAACTTGAGTAGGGATTGCATTTTTTTAATGCAATGTGACCATCATGGGCACTTGGGAGGAAGAGCTCCAGATTCCTAGCTTTTATTACATTTTTACTAGCTCACATTTTTTATTTGTTCCAAGGAACTCTCTCACAGGTCTTCCAGATAAGAGATAACGGGTCAGCTAATATCTCTACGACTTTAGTATGCTTTTTAGTCTTGCGTTCCTCACCTTGCAGAATTTTGTCAAAATTTCGTAACGATAGACAATTCCAATCTCGTTTTCATTATATTTCGATGTTCTTCATTCTTTACTCAATTTTATTATTAACGGTGAACGGTTGTGCATATTTGTATGGAATACGATTTTATTTACACTTCGCCCGAGACTGGTTGGACTCTTGCAGATACAAATTCTTTATTTCATCCATTTATTTGATAAAGAATGAAACAAGAAAATTACTACAGCTATTGGAAAACGCCAACGGCTGAGCGTGCACTTTTTTTTAAGGATGGAGTTGTAACGTCCCGTTCACTTGTATCTGTACAATTCCTGCACATAGCCTTACTTGCAGAACTTGAATACAGTTTGAATTTGTTTTTATCCAATCTGCCCCTTCTGGGAACTGAGAAGGACGAATCCTAGTTCCCTTACTTTAAATTACTGATTTGTTCCAAAGAACTTTCTCCGAGAACTTCGATGGGGTCCGTCCATGAGATACCGGGTCAGCTGATAACTTTACGACTTTGTGTATACTTTTTAGTCTTCCGTTCCTCAGCTTGCTGGATTTTGTCAAAACTTTGTCTACAATACATCATCTCAGTCCCGTTTTAATTATCTTTCCCTGTTCGTCATTCTCGACTTGAATTTATTAATAGTCGCAAACGGATGATCCATTGTTCGAAAAATGGTTGTAGGAAAGGTAAGACTAGTCCGGGTCTGAGTAAGTGGTCTAGGGACATAGATTGAGAGAGCAGTCATGGCGTCGTAATTTTTTTGCCGTTAAAAATCGAATAGCCGAGGGAACGTAGTCAGCGGAAGATATGCAACACCTGGCCGGAATGTCTCCGTTTTCCCGGTAGCTGTTTCCTCTCCTCTTATTCCCATCTCTGTCGCTGGCGCCTTCCTCTTTCCGTTCACTCTATCGAAAGTTATATATCCGGGGACCCCGCCGGGCTACGAAACTTTCAAGTCACGATAGAATCGGGATTTAAGGAGGTGATAGTATGAGGGCGGGACACGTGACCGGGTTAGAGTAGAAGCGGTGAGACTGCTATCGGCTTTTTCGAACCCCCGAGACCTCCGATGCGCGTGCATGACATCGTTGTCCAATACCTGAGACGTGCGAGTCGAGGGATCAGCGCTCGACGGGGTTAATAAGCCTCGAATAACCGTCCGCGAATCACCGGGTCGGGTTTTATGCTTTTCATTACGAAGTTTGAATACATCAATGTGGTTTCTCTCTCAGCTAAGTTTTTTCAGGGTTAATTACGGAACTGCCACTGTAGGAGACAACCCGGAAAGCCCGGAGATGTCAGTGGGATTTTGAATGCGTCAAGGAAATCGGGGAAATTTCCAGGAATTGGAGATTGACGATCCGTCTAGAAAGGGCAGTTCCCGTAAGTTAAAAGCCCATGCCCGAAGCATAACTTTTTTGTCACACGTGCATGAATCGCGACACTTTACGTGACAGTATTGCGAGCCGAAAGTGGCCCATTGCATGCCAGTTGTGAACCTGTGGTGAAATTACGGAGTCGCGCGTGCGCAGTCCGTATTTCGAACACTTTCGTCCCTTGGGAGTTTACTTTAGACGTTTTCGTCCCTGGAGATATAACTTCACTTTTCAGTATTCGTCTCGCGCGACTGCCTTTCCAAGTGCCGCAGATTCATGCACTTGTATAAAAAAATATGATGTGTAACGTTGGTCGTATTGGCGATTGCAGACCTTGTTGCACAATATACTATTTCATGTCCTTGGGATGAAAATGTTCGAGAAACATTTCGAGAATTTTCTGATTAAAAATATAGAAATATATATTTAAAAATAGACTTTTAATCACCGCGACAAATACGGTACATTGGGCGTTAAAGGGTTGACGTAGCCGGTTCGGGTAGCTCCGGTATTTTAATCACCGGAATTTCGCTTCGCTGTGAAATCGTGCAAATTCTCAAAGAGTCGAGTCTCATCTTGATTAGTGCAAGATAGTTTCAGCTTGTAGTCAATTTATTTTTATTTTATTTTTCTCGGTAGTATAAAACTTCAACGCTCGCACATAGACACAACATCTCGAAATAAAACTAACGAGTCTCCGCGAGGAATGGAAGCTGCTGATGAAAGCTTTGCGTGTCGTGTGAGATATATAACTACGGGGGGGATGTCGAGTTAGATTAATGGGACGAGGCGAACCGGGTTGGGAAGGTAGTGGTATCGTTGAATTATCCAAGACGGTGCGCACCGACGAAAGAGAGTATATCAGAGTAACTCCGCACTCACCGACTACGGTGAGGGTGTAGTTGAGAGACATCTTGGGCTCGGTGCTGACCTGGCACTCGTAAGTGCCCGAGTCTCTCTTCTGCGGTGACTTTATCTGCAACGTCCAGTTCTCCGACTTGTCCGGATGTATCACTTGGAATCTTAGGTCAGACGTGTACGTCGATATACCGGCGCTCAGTATGTGCATGTCCCGTTTTCTCATCCAGGATACCTGAAATTTCAAGAAAATCGGATGGGTAATTAAAATCACTATTATCGAACGGAAATTATTTTTCCATTATTAAATCGTGCACTCAGAAAAATAATTTATTTGATGGCTACCGTTTATTTGGTTTAAGAAAATATTTATTTGATTTAAATAAACATTTCTTTCATTTAATTAACTATTTACTTAATTTAAATAAATATTTATTTAAATAAAATAAATATTTCTTCGAATCAAATAAATATTTTACTTAAATGAAGTAAACGGTGGCCGTTAAATAAATTATTTTTTTGGGTGTACAGCTCTTCGGGCATTGCTGATTCCCAAAAAGGCCCGCATTATCATAGTTTACAATTCCAATGCCTTAAAAAAATAATCGCTGGACCTATCGATTGAGCGATGGAGTTAAAGTAGCTACTGCGTGGCTACTTTACTAGTCACTTTACTTTACTACCGTGAATAGTTGAACGAGTGCTGAATTTCTACAATTGTTTATCCAAAATTGTATGCATTTATTGACAGTAAAGGAGGTTGATTTGTATCATTGTATGTGTCCTCAACCCAGAGAAATATTAATCACGATTGCCTTGCGAGAAAAACAATTGAGTAATGCAAATTTTCATGATAGCACGTTTTTGTTGAGTTTTTTAAAAGTAAAATCCATATTTTTAACGGATTATAGTGTACCACGGCACATTTTATTTCTCAAACTACTTACTCTATTAGTCTACGAATTCACCGAGTAGAGTTTTCGTAGGTTTAACCCTTTGCCAAATACGGCCCATTGTTTAACCGGTCATTTTTTCCCACAAACAAACTGCTGTAATAACCCAACGGCCAAAACTATAAAAACACATCTACTCGGTGAATTTGTAGAGTAACGTTTGAAGAACAAAATGAGCCGTGGTGCATTAAATTACTTGAAAAATAAGGATTCTTCTTTGAAAAAACTCACTGAAAATGAATCATCATTGAAATGTGCATTTATCAGTTTACGTATTTGCAAAAACATCGTTATCAATTGGAACCATGCAGTAATACGAATCGCCTTCCGTTACTACCAATAAATGCACAACATTTTGGATAATCAGTTGTGAAAATTTAGTATTCTTTCGACTGGTGTTCCGTGCAGATGAAGCGATGGTTCCGACTTGAATCCTACGATCTGCGATTAACAATTCAAACGCTTGTCAGTCCCCCGAGACGAATGGTCCAGGAAGTCGGTGGAAAATCGCAGTGCATCGGTGCTCTCTACGTCACCCCGTGGCCATCTCGTCCCCTGTACGTACTCGCCTCGGACACGAAGTAGTTTCGGCCCCGGCAACTTCGCTAACGCGCTTAAATTTTAGGATCTACAAAAATTTGTACCTGGAAGGCAGGAGATTTGGCGACACGGAGGTGAAGAAAAAGGGAGAAGGAGAAAAGTCGATTCCAGCGGCAGGGCGACACGTCGCTGGAACGACGAGCTGAGCGAGTAGTGCCCCGCGCCAAGAAGACGGCTTGTCACGCGACACGTACCAAAGACTTTCCGTGAGCGCCATCCGGTAAATCCCGCTGCTGTTTCTTTTTAAAAAGTAGTGGAATACACAGAGAAAGAGAGAGAAAGAGTGGGAGGAGAGGAAAGAGGAGAATGAGGAGAAAAAGGAGAGAAAGGAGAGGGACTCGTAGCTCCCCGGAGGTTGAAGCTCTTGCGAATTGAATCCGTTTCGACAGCGTGAAAGAAGTAGACAAAAAGCTTTGGAAAATCTGCTCGGGAGTCTGGCGTGTGAACAGACTTTCCGGGATTCACCGTGAATAACTCACGGGCTTTTATATACTTTCTCTGGTATTCCAACGTGTACCGGATAGTTCGCACTGCCTAAATGTATGTCCTACTTTACGTGAAAGCCGTGGGTGGAGTAAGTCGTAGAGCCGATCAGTGATGAATCCGGTTAAAGATCGACTGAGAGGGAATCGTCGCACTTTGCCCTTTTTTTCATTGTCTCCTTTTTCCCCCCTATCGTTCGTTCGGTTTTTCTCTCGCCGGTGGTATCGTGTGCCGTTGGAAAGGAAAATTACAGTTTCCGTGAGTAGGCTGTTTAGTCGTTCCACGAGACGGGACTTTTCCCAATAGCGTTTCCCGATAGGTATTTTGGTACTGCGAGTAGACTATACGAGCAATCGGATTTTGTGCCCAAACTACCGAACACTTTTAGTCGATTCCACTGCCACGCCTCATTGGATCGGCATTGGACGTTGCAGGACGACTTGCCCGTTGAATAGACACTTTTCCTTAAAGCAGGCGCATAAACAATGTCCCTTTGCTGATTCAAGACGGACCATCTTTGCCACTCTTTCGCGGCGCCCAAGAAGAGTCTCACATCGAACTGAGAACGCACGGGTCAATTTTACCCCGGTGTTCCGTTTTGCCCCTCTCTTTCCTGCACGCCGCGATATCGCGAACGAGGGCTGTTGGGAAGTTTGACGGCGCTACAAGATTATCCGCGACGATTCTCGGCATTGATTTCGATTCGTGACGTAATTCGCTTTACCGACCGCTCACCACTGGGTCGAGAATCCCACCCGGTGAGAATTCCAAAGGAACGAATAAAAAAAAAAGGAAAGCTCTCCTCCAGAACAATTTAAAATTATCATCGATATTGATTTGAATGCGCAGCTGTTTCACGGTTGCTGGTATCAATGGCGTTGAAGAGTGGACCACAGATACCGAACGGGAGGGAAGGAGGAAGAGAAAAACGAGAACGAGGGAGGTGACCGAGTAAGAGGTGGGATGGGGGAGACACAATAGAATGTAAATACATACTGAATAAGCTTTATTACCGCGAAACGTTTCCATTACTCTTCGTTTCATTGTTTCCATCGCTGATACGTCGTTGTCAGGAGACTTTTACTGAGAGCAAAAAAAAAATATATATATGAAAATAGAAAATTGAGATCGATAAATGGCTGAATAAATCGGGATGATGGAAAAGACGTTTTTCGATATTCAAACGTTACCATTTTTTGTCTTGATCGCGGATTAAAAAGGTGTAACTAATGAGGATATTGGACGGTGTCAAGCGGATATGTGAGATCGCGCTCGTATGCATACGCGGCGAACAGCTTACGATAAATTGATATGAATAAAGGTACCTCGAATATTTCTATCTGGGGGAAACGGGGACACATGTCCCCGTTTCCCCTAGATATGCACCGAAGGTATACTCACGAGGACCGAAGGTGTACCTCGAGTATTTCGATCTAGGGGAAACGGGGACATGTGTCCCCGTTTCCCCCAGATATGCACCGAACGTATACTCGCGAGGACCGAAGGTGTACCTCGAGTATTTCAATCTAGAGGAAACGGGGACACATGTCCCCGTTTCCCCTAGATATGCACCGAAGGTGTACCTCGAGTATTTCGATCTAGGGGAAACGGGGACATGTGTCCCCGTTTCCCCTAGATATGCACCGAAGGTATACTCGCGAGGACCGAAGGTGTACCTCGAGTATTTCGATCTAGGGGAAACGGGGACATGTGTCCCCGTTTCCCCTAGATATGCACCGAAGGTATACTCGCGAGGACCGAAGGTGTACCTCGAGTATTTCGATCTAGGGGAAACGGGGACACATGTCCCCGTTTCCCCTAGATATGCACCGAAGGTGTACCTCGAGTATTTCGATCTAGGGGAAACGGGGACATGTGTCCCCGTTTCCCCTAGATATGCACCAAAAGTATACTCGCGAGGACCGAAGGTGTACCTCGAGTATTTCGATCTAGGGGAAACGGGGACACATGTCCCCGTTTCCCCTAGATATGCACCGAAGGTGTACCTCGAGTATTTCGATCTAGGGGAAACGGGGACATGTGTCCCCGTTTCCCCTAGATATGCACCGAAGGTATACTCGCGAGGAACGAAGATGTACCTTAGGATAAATAGGAAGAGGCGACTTTCGATATTTAAACGTTACAAATTTTTTTTTGTCTCGATCGTGGGTTAAAAAGGTATAAATAATGAGGATATGAGGCAATGTCGGACGGGAAAGGTGAGATCGCCCACGTACGGGTACGAGGCGAACAGCCCACGCGAGTGTCAATCGGCTTTTACCGAGAGTAAATAATATATATATAAAAATAGAAAATTGAGATGCATTAATGGATAAATAAATCGAGACGATGGAAGAGGCGACTTTCGATATTTAAACGTCACTATTTTTTTTAGTTTTGATCGCTGTTTAAAAAGGTATAACTAATGAGGATATGAAGCAGTGTCAGATCGGGTAGATGAGATCGCGCTCGTATGGGTAAGGCGAACAGCCCACGAGAGTGTGTACAGGCCGTGTTAATTTCTGCGCTACAGTTGCTGAGCTGGGGTCCCTCCCGCGTCTCGCAATTTATGCACCAGTTAAGAAACACATTGCCCGTGCCCGTTCCTCACTTTGATCGGTAATGCGTGTAACGCTCGTACGAGCTTAGGCATCAGAGCCGGGCTCGCACTTCTCAACACTTACAAGTTATAAATATACCTACGTCTATAATCATGTTGCACGAAACTCTCGGGAAAATCGTCGCAAACCTTTTTAGTTTCATTTCTCTCTTTTTCTCTTTTTTCCTGGCATTTGCGAGGCAAGCTTGGTGACGACGGAAAGTTCGTGTCGGAATGAATTTTTCACCAAGCTACACCTTTAAGGGGGGGTTATCGATTACAGGCAAAAAAAAAAACACGGGTTAAAGTTTTTCCATCTCAATTAATCATCATAAACCACAGTAGAACCTCACATAAATTATTTCTTCTTCGCCTATCATATTTATCAGAGCTGGGCAAAGTACCCAAAGATACTCAAAGTACAAAGTACAAAGTATCATAAGTACTTGAAGTATCAATTACCTTTTGCAATTTAATTCGTAGCGTTAACCATTGTATAGGCTTTGAAAAAAAGGTGCAAAGTGTTTTGCACACGGCTTCCACACTATAAAAAATCGCAAACTGAATTGTTCGTAATTCGTCGTTTTGAGGCTATTTTTAATCTACTCTTCACTTTTTCAATAAAAAAACAAAATCCATAAAAAGATTCCATTAAAACAACCGAAAAATGTTCCCTCTCCCCTCCTCGTTTTTAAGAGATTTATTTTTAAATAAATTATTTTGGATAAAATAAAACAGAAAATGAACGCTTCTCGTTTCTTTTCAATGGAATTAAAAAAAAAATTCGTTAAAATTATACTGATTCAAAAATGTAGACAGATAACAATAGGTTAATAGAAACAGGAAGTCATTCTACTGATCGAGTATCCGTAATGCGAACGTGTACTCAAAAAGTGCTTTCGTACTTCAAGTACGTACGCGAAAACCTAAAAAGTAACCGGTAATTCAAGTACTTGCCAACTCTAATAATTATTTATTATTTTATATTATTTCAATCCCCTCCGTGCAGTTTAACAATAAAAGTAATACAATATGCGTGACATCATCGGCTAGCGCCAATGTCAGAGGTCACTTCCATAACTCACGAAGATTCGGACTGTATGTACGTCATTGGTCTCTCTATCCATACGTAATTGTCGGCGATGCGACGAAATCCGTGTGTTCCCAGTTCTATTTGTGTTTGGTCATTATTATACCGACCAATCCCGCGAAGTCGTATAATAGCCGACTCCCTCTCTCGAATTGATTCGTATTTAACTGATTGATTACCCGACATTTCTGTTGTAATCATCGCTCGGCTGACCTTTAACCGAATTGCGTAGCTTGTTTCACGCGAAGCCGATGGAAATCCCATAATATCGGCGTCAGATTGTCAATCATTGTATCTTCGGAAATCCCGTTGTTTTCAATCGCTTCGATATTGTTTCTCCAAATATTTACATATATATACATATATATATGTATACTTATATATATATGAACACAAACACACACACACATATATATATATATATGTTTTGAGAATAACAGTACACATACGGTGTACACACGCACAGTGAACGACAAACGCATTTGGCAGCGTTGTTCGATATTCCTCAATTATTGGTAATTAACGTTCTATACGCATTAATACATCACGCCACGTCGAGTTGCGGTGAGTGATTGCTCCGATGCGATTATTATCGTTGAATCACTGTTTAATTGATATCTCTCTCCGGAATTAGAAAATTCACGGATTTTCGGTTGGAAAATGCTTTCGCGTTGTCGAGAAGCGCGGTAGACGGCGCGGAGGCAAAAAAACACACGAAAATTTAGGAGAAACGATATGAAGGAAGTTATAGGATAGTCGGTATCAGTGCACGTGACTAATGCGCGCGGACCGGAGGCCGTGAAGCTCGCAGAATAGTCGCGAAGCCGGCGCAAATACGAGGCCCGTAAATGGCCGGGAAACCATCGTCACTGATATATGTATCCGGGGTATCGTATTGCCGACGCGGGGGTGAATGACTGTAGGTCACCGAAATTCTCATTTGGTCCCGGTTCATTGGCGATATTCCAAAGGGGCAGAGAAAAAAGCACGCACGCACGTTTGCTCGTGAGAGAGAAATAATAAAAAGAAAAGCGCAAAAGACAAAAAAACAAGCTTCCCTTTGCCGCACATCGGTCGAAGGGCCGGGTATCATTACGGAAAACAGTCGGGCGCCAGGCGCGTTCCGATCGATGTGAGAATATTACTACCGGGTAAGATGGTACCGGCCGTGCACGTAAAGCAGAAGATCCTCGGTTGTATATTATCTCTCCGGGCGCTTTACGATAATATCGCGCAATGCAGTGACCATCCACGTAGTACGTAACGAATAAATCGTTCACCGAGATGTATGGTGAGAGCGGGCAAGACGGACTGTTCTCACAAATTTTTTCAATTTTTTAAAGTCTCATCCCAAATGGAGAACACGGATGCGATCTGCATCGCTCTACCTTACCGACGAATCCGGAACGCAAGGGCATCGTCGTAAGTCGGTCAGTAGATCAGTCAAGAAAGAAAAAGAAAAAAAAGAAAATAAACACAGAATTCTTTAAATTTGAAAAAAGCTTGATCATAATATATAGGCCAGTGTAATAAGAATCGACAACAACAATGGGACTATTTTCACAATTTTTTCATTTTTTTGACGTCTCATCCCAAATTAAAAAAAAAACTGGTCCGTTTTGCATCGCTCTACCTACCGACAAATCCTGAGCGTAAGGGCTTCTTCGTAAGTCGACCAGTAGATCAGTGTTAAAAAAAATAAAAATAAAACAACATAGGGTTCCCCAAAATCGAAAACACCCCGATAGTATATAGCCAGTTTAATAAAAATCATCGTACACTCTGATCACCGAAGATCCCAGTGTATCCCCTCAATGGACTGCGACAAATCCATCGGACAGCCCCGTTATCCAGTATCCCGAATAAAAATACATTGCTCTCTGAGCGCAGGGAATTCGCCCGTCAGCGTGTGTGCACAGGATCGAGGTAATACGAGAATCGGAAGGGGGGCTCCGTAGCGATAGGAGGGGGTAGTTCATATCGGCCGAGGACGATACAGGAATCGCGGCAGGAGAGAAGGGAAAGACATTGCCCGAAACGACCCGTTAGTCTTCGTAATACGCAAACAAATGGTGTGTGCCCGATCGCGCACATGCCCACACATGCGTGCACACACGCCCCCTGACCGGGACCAGCGTGGTGAAACTGCGACGGAATAACTGCTACGCAGCTCCCAGCTAAGGTAGCGCCAGCCCGATTTCATCCCGAACCATGAATACGATACAGTGTATAGTATAATTTATTAATCCCTTTAACATTGCAAAATGAGCGGCCCGGCGAGGGAGGCTTCCGTGCAGCCCCGGGGATAACCCGCGTCGAGACGAGAACGACGAGAAAATCGGCGAAGAGATTTTTGTTGGACCGCCCGCCACGGTCGCCGCTGCTCGGTGAACATGGAAGCCTGGCATGACGCCACGCAAACGAATATTGCTAATAAAGTGCCAATCCAATTTAGCTACGCAGAAAATACGCTCGCCTCCCTTTTATTAGCAGAGGCCAAGGCGCTGACGGTAAAACGAGAAGGGTCGTGGAGGGAGAGAGTAACCATCCTCGAGATGGCGTTCCAGGAGGGAGGGGGGGGGGGGGGGAGGGGTGGTAGCATCCGCGCCGATTGCCCCTCTGCCCTCCCGGTTTGCAATTGAAGCACGCCGAGCAAACCAGAAGGACTTCCGAGCAGCGAGCTTCGCCCCCGTGAAACCTCCCTTAACTCTCTCCCGGTCCCTCTTTCGCGGATCCGAGCGGCCTAGACGACGCTCTTGCGAACCGACTCGCTCCCCGTCGCGCTAAACCCACCCCCTCTCCGCCCCGTCGACCCCGTTACGACACGGAATAAAATGCAAATAGCTCGCGCTCGCGCGCACTTTTCTCAACGTTCGCGAAAACTTCCTTTCGTACTCCATCCCGTCTCTATCCCGGGGCGCGAGACGCTCCCGGCCCGGCCAGACGCACGTTTCACTCCGCTCCATCGAAAATGAATGAGATATATCCCGTCGCAACCTTCTCACACACGGCCAGACTTTATAATCGCGAGTACCCGCGACCGTACCGGGCTATCCGGTTTCCCTCGACTCACAACCGCGTCGCTGCTTCCCCGTTGTATGGGTAAAGTCGTTCGTGATGCGCGCACTGTTGCCCATTAGAATACCGGGTTTAACGTTGGTAATAAAGTCGGAGTTTAACTGCATAACGATATTAAAGCTCGAGGGGGCGGTCGGGAACGAAAGCTGGAGCTCGGGTAATTCCGCTGCTCAGCTTAAAACGGGGTTTCTACGATTTCCGAACCGAAACAGGTATTTCGTTTTGTTCGATCGGTCAAAAAAATGGTATCGACAAATACCAATCAATCGATCCTTCGTAAGGGTGTTCCGATTGTGTTAAAAAATCGCCGGGCTCAAAGGCAACGAATTGTAGGAGATTCATTTTATTTTTGAATGTCATTCCTTTTTTTTTTTTTGCAGCTTCTGGTTTTTCAAAAGCGGAATTCCTCCGATATTCTTTTATGTTCGGACCGGGAGATTTTTTCACACAGTCGGAACGCGACAAGCAATCAATCGGTGAGGGACCTGGATCCAATTTTTTTGTTACCTATTACCGAGAAAAAAATAAATGGAACACTCGTTCGGAATACACGAGCTGGCGAGAGTAATCGGATATAGCTGGCGAATAGTCGGAATTCACCTTCGCTGAGATTTTTTTTTCCTCTTTTTTTCTTCGACTGCGAGTTACGGACGAAGGAACTCGGCCGGCACAGAGCTCTCCGCAATACCACAAATTTCCATCGGAGCTTGTATCAACATTATGAAGCGTCTGATCTGCATCCGTAGGAATGTTGAGGATATCGGGTCTAACCCGGTAGTTCTTACTCGCAGCTAGATCGTGGATTGCGCGCGAAGTTTCGAAGCTTTCGTTGGAAAAGGCGGTCAGTGTTGCAGCGTCGACGGAATGTATATATTGTACATATACATATATATATATTGTACATATACGTATATATATTGTACATATACATATATATATTGTACATATACATATACATATATATAAATGTATGTATGTATACACATATACGAAATCCGGTGGCTCGCACTATCTCGAACTGTCTGTCCGGTGTCGAAAACTTTTCGAGAGAAATTCCACGTCCGAGGGTTACGCGGATATCGGGAGGCGAATAATCCGCCGCGACTCTCTTCCTCGCTCGCTCACCTTTCCTCTATGCGGTATCATCGTATATACCTGGAAACTGCAACGGTACTGCAGGGGCCAGGCCTTCTAGGTCGAGCGGCGTGTACCATCGGTCGCAGTGCGCGAGGAGGCCATCAACTTTCCTCGCGGCATGCACTTCCGGAGATTTCCGAAATCCTGGACCCACAAGCACGCTCGCGTCCCGCCGCTCGACGTTTCCCTTCCGTTTCCTTCCAGTTTTCACGAGCGAACGAGAAACTAATAAGTCGACTAGTTACGTGTTATCTCGGAGGCTGGACTCCATTCGAGTTGAATCCCTCGAACCGAAATTTCATCGCCGCTCGTACGGTTCGTTCAGCAGACTCGGCTAAGGTAATCGCATTGACGGTGATGTTTTTTTTTTGTTTTTTTATTTGTTATTTTTAGTGGTTCCTATTGTTTAACTCGCGACTGCCCGTTAGGACAAAACACGGGAGTTACGCGTTTCACTGACGTCCCGCGATTCTGCTGTTTTCGTTTTCTTCAGTATTTGTCCGAACAGCTGAATGTCTCTTAACAGAATTGG
Organism: Amblyteles armatorius; assembly: GCA_933228735.2. Taxonomy (NCBI): domain Eukaryota; kingdom Metazoa; phylum Arthropoda; class Insecta; order Hymenoptera; family Ichneumonidae; genus Amblyteles; species Amblyteles armatorius. Next base: position 1,622,392 of record OW121688.1, on the reverse strand, counting down.
ACACATTAGTTCTGTCGATTTGGGAGTGTGTTTGTAGCGGTAGATTATTGGTTGATAAGATTACTGAACATTTTTTTTCAAGTGAATCGTAATTTGCAAAAGTTATTTTAAAAAATTGGAGATATTTTATCCTGGTTTCTATAAAATTCAATATCAAAGGTTGGACGATAGGTCAACATTTACGCAGGTCGGCGATACCACAAGAAAATTGAAAAAAAAAATTTTAATCTCCAATGAGGCCTCAATCTTCATGAAAATTGGTGTACCAAATTCGCTGTCTCAAACCGTTTTCGAGTTATAGGCGTTTCAGCCAATGCAAATCTGTCACACATACATCCGCACGCCAGCTAAAAATTTCTTGACATTTTAGACTATTTTAAATAGTCCGATATTAGAATCTCGATTATTTTTTTATTTTACCAAAACACAGCTTCCTCTATGAGCAAAAGGACTCCCGCATCCCCTTTGCGGCCCATTCCGTTTTATGAGGGGGAACTCGTGGGACTTGTGTCCCAGTCGCGAATGGCTTTGGCAGTTCATGGACGGGGAAACTTGATTGGGTTCCGAGTCGGACTACAGGCCTGTTTATCGCGCATATAATAGACCTATAGTATTATTAATGCGGCGGAGAATCAATGTCTCGCATTATGCGCGGAGGTAAACACACGGGTACAGTGTTGTATCCCAGCAATCCCTTCGAGTTGAGCGGATGGGATCGATATTATTGGACTAGTTGGTAATTATCTTGTCGGCCGGTGTACGTCTCCGTGCACCTGCGATACTACGATTATATCTGGCTGTTATGACCACCAAACTGGGGATGCATTGATATAGCTCTTTGAGGATATCAGACTCACCGCCGAAACGGCAATCAAGATATGAAGATCTCTCGAGGGCAAATCCCTTGGTTAATTAATATTTACATTTTCCGACTTCTCCATAATCCCCCCACCCCCTCCCCGCTCTTCCTACCCGCCACCGAGCCGTTTCCAGTTTCTCTCCGTCGCTCTTCAAACTTCTCTGATGGTTTCGCAGTGCCGAGCTTTGAAATTCGATAAATTCACCCCAGTCCTCGGAGTAATATGTGCGGATGGATAATATATACACGTACTCACTGTACTGCCGAGGTTTGCGCTATCAGAACTTTCGAAATGTGATTAAACCGAGACAGTATCGTGACTTGGAATAAATATGTTCGCAACTTAAATTCGCAGACAGCGAGAAGTCAAAGCATTTTCGAGAAAACGATCATTAACTTGACTCCTCGAGATTGCGGATTCTCGGGGACACGACAGTGCCGTCTTGATTACTCCTGAAAAGATAATCAGAGTTATCGCGATACCTATCGTACTTCTTTCTCGATTCGCCGGATAGGAAGGATAGTGTATGACGGTGATTATCTTCGATGGATATTATATACGGAAATTCGTTAATTAAAAAAAATAATTTATCGGATAAGAGTGGGCGCGAGATAAAGCTTATCGGCTTATATCGAAAAGCTCGTCCGTTTTTATTATATTAATTTAACCAATGTACGGGGAGGGGGGTAGTGTAAGTTATATATTTAATGGTTAAGAGAGGAACAGATCGAATTGAAAGCGCACCGGCAGGGTTGCATTATTTAATGCACTTTTCTCACTCCATTAAATGTATGCGTTTCTGTATATAATTTACATATTATACGCACTATGTACAATATCATATTATATACCACGGTACGCATGTGCGTCATCGATATGTGCGGAATGAAAACTCGAGGAAGAAATTCGATACGCGGTAAATTCACAGCCGACCGAATTTAGATTAATCAATAAATTTTTCGGAATAACTGGCAGCTGTAATAGCGATTCGGGCGCGATCCCCAATTCTCGGTGTTTGGTTTTTTATTTATTTTTTTACTTTTGTAAATTATATGTTACTTTCTAAGAAAAACGATATACCCGTGGTTATTGATAGGAAATGCCGTGTCAATACAACAACTTTAGCCGCAAATCAACTGTAAAATATAAGGTCTTGTTTATTCGACTGGAATCGGTCATCGACATTTTTCAAGCGACAACAATACATATCGAAAATGCGAGTTATTTCGGTCACGGATTTTTTGAAGTGGGGAAAATTGTGAGTATGTTATTTTGCCCCGTCTCCGCAGTTTGGAGCAGTTTTATCCAATTGCAATACACGTACCGATTCTATTTGATTCAGGAAAAAAAGGAGTCGACGGTTGACGTGAAGAGCCGAGGTTAACGGATTGCGGAGCAGGAAGTCGTCTGCACGGTACAAAATGAGGTTCCTAGTTGAAGTTTTATTTCATCATCGGGAACGGTCAAGAGAGGCCACAGACGCAACCGAGACGACCTGCCGCGTTGCCGAGCGCAAAGTATAACGGTGGAAACTCTACCGGGGTAAAATCCGGATAAAACGAGACGGAAGCTGGCTCCGGGGTTGGGGGAGGGTTGAAAAGTTTTGTCACTATGGGACACTTTCGTATCGCCGTAGGAAACGTTCCTTGCCGCGCATCAACCCCCGGCTGTCTCTGCTCCCTCGCTTTGCCCGACCGTCATGGAGTTGCGTGAGGCAAAACAGAATCCGGAGGTAACCCGAACATAAGAGTTGGAACCGCTAGATGCGCTGGCTGTCACCGAACGAAAAGTTTTAACCCAAGAGTTCGTCGACTTTTCTCTCCACTCTTTTGCGCCATTCGCTTCTTTCTCAACCGCTCATCCCACCCGCGGGACGACGTACCGACCCTCCCCGTTACACTGTACGTACCTACATATATGTCAACCGACCAACACAACGCTTTCTGCATGACGTACGAAACTTTTGTGCGTCAATAAAAAAATATATCGAGTCATCAAGATAAGCCGACAAGAGATAAGGTAAGATGAGAGTCGATGAGACTAGACGTCTGTTAATTCATTATCGGAAGTGATTTATCTCCGCTGCTGGCAAAATCCTGTCAGATTTATGATTTAGGGGGAGAGCGGAGTTAAATGGTACTGTGGGGGCAAGATGGACTATTTTTTAAATTAATTTTTCACTGGTTCACAAAAAGAGCTTTTCTCTAGTAAAGAACACGCGTTCGTTTTGCTCCGCTGGCCAACCCTTGATCAGTAGAGTACTTAGTCCGATGTAATTCGTAAGAGGCGTCGACGCCTGTCGCAGTCAATTAGCCGGGAGGTGAGGCCGCTGAAAGGCGGAGTGGAAGCTGATAACCCGAAGTCACGAGCAACTTGAGACTTATCAGTTCAGACATGCCGGTTTGTCACCGCAATGTCTCACGGTAACGGATCGTGTCGGATTCACCGCTAATACCGAACTTCAAACTTTGATATTGTGTCAGTGATCTCCGCGAGATGCCGTAAATCATATTCGCGACAAAATCGATCAGGGCGAGTCAACGGTGTCTCTCACTTCTATTTTCTCCTACACGGACTATCGCCACATATATCATGCTTAAATGTATGGGTAGGAAAGACTGAGGCAAAACGGAGTAACTGAAAAAAAGACCGCGTCGACGAGTTCGAAGATATAAATAGATTATTCACTAACATAAAATAATAATTCCGAGGACTGATGAAAAATTGGCCTTTGGGGCAAAATGGGACACCTCGAAATCTCACCGTTACTACGAGAACTGACATTTTATGCCATTGTGTCTCTGATGCAGCATTATTTCCAGTCCCCATTTCATCCCGTCTTTCTGATTGTTTCAACGCATTTTTCTAAATATTTTTTTGCGTCCCATCTTGCCCCACTTCTGTGGTGCAGAGTGTACTCGTTTTGCTCGGGTCTATTCGGCATGCATGTCAGTATAGGACCTGAAGTCGTCATCTCACCCTAGCGCGTCACTATTGTAATTCGTCTATCTCAATTAGTCCCATTTCGCGCCATATATAATCGATCGACTATAATTCCTGACGTCCGACGATGAATTTCAAAGGGATTGACGACTGATTAAACGGATGGACACCTATAAGCTGATTCGGAACATCGGGGAGATTAGAGATTTCTCGCATCGATTATCTTAGCCCATTTCTATCGTTGCCGATGTAATTGCAGATGTCCAACAAAGATTTGCGGCTCTCTAATTCTCCACAGTGATTCCTTCGCTTGTGTTTCGATGATTCTAATCAGGGGATCCTGAACGCATGTTGTTGTGCTACCACTACGGGATTGTTCAATTAACGCGAAAACGTCCCGTTCGGTCGAAAACCGAAATTTTCTAACCGCAAAAGACGACACAATGGATTTTTCCAATTTTTCTGCGTGACATCCAAGAATTCGAAATTTCGTTTTGTTTATATCGAAATTTACATCACGCGGAAATGTTTTTGAAATTGCCTTTTGACGTCACTTCCGATTTTAAAATCTGTCTATGCCCCCGGAAGTGACATAATACGTAAAAACGTCACTACCGGATTAAAAATCTTATTTTTCGACCGGAAGTGACGTCACACCGAAATTACGTCAGGTCCGGTCTCAAAACGCTTGACGACAAGAGCGTCTACGTAAAAAAAAAGTGTTTGTTTGCCTCTACTCGCACGTTTGATTCTTAAACTATTCGACAAAAGCTAAATTCGGTCCGAAGCGGACTTACAGCGCCATCTACAAAATATAAGATTCATACACATAATGTAACTCTAACCTATTTACATTTTGGCTGAATTGAATGAGGCGTAAATGATCCCCTACCCATGTTCAATGCAGTTGTAATTTTTCCGTAGCTTGTTTATTCTCTTTTATACTCGTGCGGCGTTCTTTGTTCGAACGGCCGTGAATTTTGACGCGTCGTCGTTCTCGACGTTGTTCACGTACTATGTACGGTCTCCAGGGCGGCTAAAAAAAAGCTTGACGGAAAAAAATAAAAAATAAAACAAAACAAAAATCTGCGTGACACGGGAAACATGTCATTTTCATCAGGTGTGTCCGTTGCGAAAGCGGATGGGGGAGGCTGGCGCCAGAAGCAAAGCTCGCGGGGTGTTTTATTTCGCCTTTGGGACGAACCTATTTCCCTGGCGGTGAAACGTGACGAATACAACGTGCCTTTGCATACGCTCGTTATTGAAGTACGGTGTGCTTTCAGCGTAGCGTAACATACGGCTCGCGCGCATACGTTCTCCATTCGTTAATCCAATCGCGTTCTGCACTTGATTCGTTCTGCAATGTTCTACGCGATAACAGGTTAGTTAAAAAAAAGATATACAAACTATGATGCATAAAGCAGTCGGTTGCTGTGAACGAAATTTTCCGGGGGCGACGAGAGAGCTTGACAATGTGTATGTCGATTTTCGTAAAATTTTCGTATAATAGTTATTTTTTTAGACACTTTCTTTAACACTGTAGTCATTCTTCCCACGCTTCCGCCACGCTACAAGCGTAAAAAATGGGAGTCTTTGTGCAGTTGTTACAAAAAGTAGTATGCCATGCTTGTACGAAAAAGCGGTCTGCCGATGGCGGTTCGGAAGTAGGCAACACTCGTCTTCACCTCGTGCTGCTGTGGTACTCGCTTCCGGGCTCATGTGGCCAACTTCACAACCTTCGTCGAAAGACCGCTTTTTTCGCTCTAGTATCGCAAAGTGCTATTAGTTTGTACTTTGGTTTGTAAAACTAGAGCCGGATGGTGCAATCGGAAAATTAAAATATAGAAAAATTGTCAACGGTAGTGGACAATAAGTTATTTTAAACATTGCAAACTTTTTTTTTACTGTCTACGGGTGAGAGAAAAAAAAACCTTCAATCTGCTGTCAAATGGAAGTTCTCAGTACAAACTGTGCTACGGCGCATACGGCGATTAGTTGCACTCTGTATCTTCGACAAATAATGGGCAGTTCACACGTCCCATAAAATGTTCGAAGTTCGAAATGTTGGGGCAGACGTTCGGTACATTGAGCGGGGACCGGAGCCAGTTATGCTGCGCCCATGTGTACACATCTGCATGGGATGGAATGTGGTCGTTTCCATCGTGACAGTCGCGACGTTATATCTCACGCCTGTCGATGCGAGTGGCTACGCCGGATGTGCCACCAGCAATTGCCCGCGTTCAATTGTAAAGCCATAGTCGAATCCAGAACGGATCTGCGTAGGACGCATCAGAATGCCCTTTTGAAAGTCCCCCGATAGTTGTGACAGTGGGCGGTATTCAACGGTTTAACCCAACCAAGAGTTTCCTGAGCCCGCGAGATAAACGTGTTAGTAGTACCGCGAGAGCAATGTGCGCTCCCCGATATCCGCCAGAATATCCCTAGGTGACTGGCTACCCATCCAGCGCCGTCCGTAACTTTTTATACCAAACTCGGACGCAACGGCTCAAATGGCAACGTTAACGAAAAAAAAGTGCAAATTAATTTGCACGCGACTTTCTCGTTTATTACAATTTTGCGCAGAGTTTTCTCCACGAGAAAGTTCGCTGACCGATTTTTGGTTTCCTCATGGAGGAAGCTATTCACTATTTCAAAATCTTTAAAAATTTAAACGGTTAGATCCATTCTCGCGAACATTAATACCAAACATTGTACAGTGTTAGTCCATGTCCGTATCAAATTGCAGCTCGATACCTTTATGTTCACTCGAAGTAGACCGTTCCAAAAAAGCAGTGTCTTTAAAAATAAAAATTTCATAAAATCTGATCGCTTAGATAAATTTCGTCCAAATGCTATATTTGTATGCAGTTTAAGGACGATAGCTCAACATTTACACAAGTTAGAGCTACCACACCCTTTTTTAAAAAATTTAAAAATCGCGTAAAATTTCGAACCATTCTGCTATGGAACCAAATTTCAATTCGCTATCTCAACCGTTTTCGAGTTATAGTAATTTCAAACGATGCATGCTGTTCCACGGATACACACACACATACATCCGGATGCCAGCTAAAAATCGCAATCTCTCAAAGTTTTCGACTATTTTAAGTACTCTGACATTAAAATCGCATTTAAAAAAATGAAAACATAGCTTCCTCTATGAGGAAGCAAAATACATAAATTTGCACTTCTTTCGTTGTCTATTTATAAAAATAGACAATGTTGGGAATCTTAAAAGCTGCATCATTGGCAAACAAATTATTGTATAATGTGAAACAGGCTCAGTCGGTAAAGAAAACCTGTAATATTTCCAGTACAAGTAATATACATTTTACCGGCGAAATAGCATAACTACTTTGATACTACCGGTAATGGGGTTCTCGCGTTTACCTTGCAGATGCGATATCCGCCGAAGACCCGGGCATGAGCGACAGTCTCGCACTGAATGATGTGATCCCCAATGCTGTTTCCTGTAGCATAATTAACCACGAACTCCGAGAGTCGCGGCACAATGTTCTGCTGGAGGATCGTGAAGCAACGATGGTTCAAAGCCTTCCACCGAGTCTGTTGCTCGTCTCCTCTGGCTCCTGCGTCTGCCGAGTTTGTCACACGAATAACTCCAAGGAATCTCTGATATCGCCTTGTAGGTAAATGTATGCTCGTCCGGGCGATGTTCCGTAAGTTCTCCCCCCTCGTTAAAGTTCATCGTGTGCGAACACCTGAATTGTCGAATTTGCAAACACGCCAACTAAACTATCCAGCCGAGCGCCAAGTTCTTCAAAGAGTTACAGCTTTGAGTCGCTGCTCATCCCCAGGCGTCCAATTGTCACGTTATCCAATAACGGTAACCGCTTTCCGATAAGATGCTGGGATTTTTTTCGAAAGAGTAAAATTTGTGAACATCGGTATATTCCGGCGAATCAGATTGCAGCCTCACTGCGATGATCAATAGATCAGCCTATCATTTTATCGAGTCTCGGGTTTCGTCGAAAGCCTCAGGTTTCGTTCGTCTTTTTGTGAAAATATGAGATTCGTCGACGAATTGCTGACACTGCAATCTCTCTCTCTATCTCCCTCTCTTACGTTCACGTTGGTGGAGTGCAAAATTCCACTCTGAGTTTCTCGGTATCGCGACGCTTTGTGCACTGCAAAGGATAATTAATCGCCTAGCGATAAGGAAGACGACGGGCAACGTTTCATCTCCTAGTCTGGAGACCTTCCTGTGATACTTGCACTGTCGCATCAAATGCCAATTACACGCCGCTCATGCTTTCGCCGCTCGTCGGCAATCATATACGGTTTCTTGGATGAAACCCCTTGCGGAGGACACTGAGTCGCTTTCCGCGTACTCCCGACACTGAGAATTCTGCTCGAGAGAATTTCCATTGATATCGCGACTAGAATGTCGCAACGTTAATTTAATTAAATAGACCATTCAAATTGGAGATGCAACAATTGCGGTATTTTCATTAAGGGGATTATTTTAATTGAAGATGTAAAAAAGCGGTATTTTCATTAAGAGGATTATTCAAATTGGAGATGTAAAAATAGCGGTATTTTCATTTCCGGTGAAGTGGCTTTTGCAACAACTTGTTTTCTAATGCCAAGAATACTGTTTACGATTTTGTTTTTCGTAAAGTAAAAATATTTATCTGTATCCGCTTTACCGTGTTGAAAGATATCGTAAAGATGTTCCCGGCAGAGGTTGGTGCTCGGGAACCACAAGGATATATGGGAGTCAGACATTTCGGTGCCGATTGTCATTCGAGGCAGTGTCAGATTAGACCGAGAACGGAAAGGACCTCAGGAAACCACCAGCCAAGAAACTATATAGCCAGGTCAACGAATTCTCGTTGTGCATAACTCGAAGTTTTGTGGAGATATGCTACGAGCCACCGAAGCTTCGGTCCTGTAAATTTTCCGACTATACTCGCATCCGGAATAGTCGGCTTGGGCCAACTGTTACAAAGTTTAACTAGAACCATCGGCGTGACCCGCTCGGTGAACGGGCTGTAATATATGTAACGGAAGGAAGGTGTAATTCTGACGGTATCAGAAGTCGAGATTGATTTCAAACCCCTGGAATAATCGGATATAATCTGATCATATCGTTAACGATAGCTTGATCAGTAAATTAATTATTTCAAAGAATTTATTTTCTTTTTTTTTAACTTGTTTTTTAGTTGAGGAAAAAAAATAGCGCAATTAGCACATCCCGGACGAGGCACGTACATGAAAACTTTGGTTCATAAATTATAATAACTTAACGTTCGTCGCTGCCGGCAGTGCATCTGGCGCTCTTACTCGTTACTCCACTTCCACCAGTCTCGACGAGAAAACTATTACAATATTATGCAAAAACGATGCGATCTCATGCAAAATAATGTTGAGGCCCTGCTCGAGGGTGAACTGACGTAGTCGTGCTTCCAGGATCATTATTTTCGTACCTCACAAATTGAAAGCAAAAAAAAAAAGGAATTCGCTTCGGCGAAAGTCTGCACATTCATTTTCTCCGATATTGCAGGAGTACGTGATAGACGTCCCGACGTTGCGTCATAAATTATCCTTCGTCGCTTCCAATTAGTCGACTTTTCAGAAAAATATGTTTGATCGATTCGATTTTGCTCTCGGTTAAAAATGGAATTCATCAATTTACGCTTCGCTGCATTTATCAAAATGACTCACGAATTCATTAATTTAACTGATGCTTCGAAGGGTCCCAGTGGCAGATAAAATTCCGTTCGGAAATGCACGAGTGGACATTTTTGTCGCGTTAAAAAAATGTTTGAAACATCGATGGACAGTTGAATGTTTTAGCGAATTTTCGGTGTTAGTAGAATCTTCACGAGGTGTACGCAATTCCATCTGAAATTCGTATTTGAAATTTTCAGATGCAAGGGTAGCCTCGCCTACGTTCATCTGTCGTGTCTCGAGCGTTGGCTGAACCAATCCTGCCGCAACCACTGCGAGCTCTGCCGTTATCAGTTCAACGCCGTCGAGACGCCTCGTTACCGTTGGTAAGCACCCGTAAATAATCGTCAATCTCAATCGTAAAGCGCGTTAGCATCTCAGTCTCGGGATCATTAAAATATCGTTTGAGGATACTCGTCAGGAGTCTAGAGATTAACCAAATAGCGACACAATGTCGTTAAATCCGCTCACAGACGTTCGATGGAAAGACAGATTCTAAAAAAAGATTCTAAAAAAAACGTGATGTAATCTGACTCGACCTTTGCAAATGGCAAATTTAATTCGTCACTCACAGAAGTTGAAAGACCGGAAAACCAATTTTTTGTAAGCGGCGATTATTATGCACCAGCGCTGGGCAGTCCTTAAAGTACCAGGTACTTACTTGGTACAAAGTACAAAAGTACTTTTCAGTATTTCAAGTATTTTTTTTACGATTTCAAGTACCAAGTACAAGTATTTTTTTAGTAAATGCTCACGTTACGGGTCTTCGATGAATAGCATGACATCTCGTTCTGTTAATATATGATTACCTGTCCAAACTTTTCAATGAGTATAATTTTAACGAGTTTATTTCTATTTTATTTAGTTTCAACAAATTCCATAAAAAATAACGAGAAATGTACTCTTTTTCGGTTTTCTATTATTAAAAAAAAACGAGAAGGGGCGAAAAGTGACCACTTTCGATTTCATTAATGAAATTTTAAACGATCACGGTTTTTTACGTTCAGGAAGTCATGTGCAAATTACTTTTAACTTTTTTTCTTAAGCCTAGATAACGCTTAGTGCTACGAACTTTATCGCGAAAAGTCTTTGGAAAAGTTAAGAAATAACTTAAAGTATTTGTGACACTTTGTACTTGTACTTTGTAGTTGAAGCATTTTTTAGTACTATGGCCAGCTCTGTCACGCGCGTATGGAGAATCAATAATAGCAGCATCGGCAGGCGAAGAAGCTGATCCATCTGTGCGGTGTGTCTGACCTCGTGGAAACTAGCTGCCGGCTCGGGTTTACTGTTGATATGTAGAGCCGGCGTTATAGGAAGCACCCCTGGCCCCTCGCTCCTTAACGCCATCTACGGTAGCTTCATGCTCCGTTAAGCGGTAAACGTTATAACGACCGCCCATATCGAAGATTGATCGAAGAGGCTATCCGCACGCTGTCCTCGATGCCGAGCAACACCTCGTCATTTCATCCCCGCGGAATTCCCTCGGTTTTTTCATCGACGTGGCCATTCCTTCCGCTTCCTTCCTCGGGTCTTCGGCCGGTGATCTTTATTGCATCATGGCACCCAGCCAAATTATAATTGATCTATTCGCACACGTGACGTCGATTCTATCCTGCCTAGGGAGAGACAGTGGGAATATAGGGAGGCAGAGACCGTGATTGCAATAGTCGCGACCCGATCGATCCGGCACACATAGGGGACGACGAGTTGGCCACGGTGCGCAAGTTTTTTCCGAAATTCTTTCGTCATTTTTTTTGTTTTTTTTTGTTCACACGGCGAAGTTGGCCGCAAATCATAGCTGAACAGTTTGCTCCAAAGGACGCTGTCCTCGGCTCTCACTCGCCATTAGGAGTGGATTCCTCCGTTAACACGTGTAATCCCTCGTACAACTGTAAACAAATGTATACCAAGGTCTCTGCCGACATGTATACCCTGACACGTACTCTAACCCCGGACGTCAATACTCTCGATCAAACGAAACCGTTCGCGACAACGACGAAAGCGGCGATATGTAGCTATTCCGTCGAAGCTGAGAGTCAATCGACGATCGAACGGCGGGGCTTCCGGAGATACAGAACGCTGAGCCGATCTAGCTGGTTCGACAAGGATTATACGGTACGCGTATAGCTATACCGTTCTGTACGAATGCCCGCAGGCCCGAGTCCCTCAGGATATGGATTAGCCACCCACGTAATCGGAGACACGTGCAATCCGACCTTCTCATCCTGACACTGCTCACCGTCGTTACAATGGGTCTGGTCACCGTCTGTATACTCGGTGAGTAGTTCACTACTTGCTAAGCACCGCTCGGGGTTTATCCAATTTCAGCGATTGATCTTTTGTTTTTTCTCTTTTAGGCATGCGTTATTTTGTCATCGAAGGAAGGAAGATCGGTATATCGAGATTATGGACGAAAGGAGCGATATGCTTCTTTCTCACCATCGTGGTCCTCGGTTACGCGACTACGGTCTATCTACTGGTGAAGGTAAGCTTGTTTCTATGGTGGGAACTGCGTGTAACATCTGCAATCATTTACAACAACAAAAATCCATGTTAACGGTAACAAAACAAAAAAAACTTTTTTTTGCCGTTACCAACCAGAGCTGAGCAGTACTTGAAGTACCAAAGTAATTTTTAGTACTTCAAGTATTTTTTCTATCTATCTATTTTTTACGATAACGAACATTTCAAGTAGCGATTTTTTACAATCAGGAAGCCGTAATGACTTGGCACCTTTCTTTCAATGCCTAGATAACGTTAAACGCTAAAAATCTAATTGCGAAAGGTACTTGAGAAATACTTGAAGTACAAAAAGTACTTGAGAGATACTTGAAGTACAAAAAGCACTTGAGAAATACTTGGGGTAAAAAAAGTACTTCAGAAATACTTGAAGCACAAAAAGTACTTGATACTTCAAGTACTTGTGATAGTTTGTGCTTAATATTTCAAGTATTTTTTGGTACTTTCTCCAGCTCTGTCACCAACTACAACTCGAGTAGGAATTTCCGAGCGTTACATCGGGCCCTGATAGGGTCCTGATAAGGCCCGACAAGGGCCTGGTAAGGCCTTATCAGGGCCCGATGTCACGCTCGAAAATTTTTACTCGGGAAACTATTGCTGCGCCCTCGAGCAGCTCCGACGCCGCTGGTATTATTCATTTCCGCCGTCCCTCGCTTCATTACTCCGACCCTTTAACCGGCACAGTTCTTCGATGTTTGCATGCAAATATTCACAGTTTGACGAACCGTGTTGGCGGAATGCAGACGAGAAAACGGTAGAGAGGTAGATTGACGGAAACGGGCATAACGCGGAGGACGTCAAGGGCTTGTTTGGTGCAAACAACACGCACGACGACTCTCATCCTTCGCGTCAATGTTCCGTCTTTTCCTCTCCCTCGTATATGGGACGAGTGAGGTTCGCTGCTTACTCGCTCCCGAGGTCCTCTCGTGCATTTTCCCCTCGCTATTGCGCGCGTACTTTGTTTCTCAAAACTTCAACGGGAACCAGAAGCAACGTCCCGAGTGTTGCTGCTTCTCACCCTGTTGTCTATACAATAGGTTTCATGTTTCTAGGGCTTGCTGGTGTACATACGTACGGCGGGTGTATTTTCGTTTTCGCGTTACAATCTCGTAAACAACGTGTTCATTGAGCGTACCGCGGAGAAAGCACGAGAGCGGGCATTATGCTCGTGTTTTCGCAATCGGGAACCTCGGCGATACCGGAGGGGGTGGAAGCAAGGTATGCGCCATAGAGGAGGCAGGGAGCAAAGTGCGGCAAGAGGGCAGACCGTAGGAGTCCTGAAATTTGGTACAACAAGCAGCGAATGAGGTCTCTTGTAGTACAACGGCTAGAGTATGTGATGCACGCCGCTAACGTACGCCCGACGCTAGTCATCCTCTTGAGTCAGTTCTGGATGTACGCTCGAGTGTACGGAATTGTTTACAATACAGTAATACGAGCCGTACGGCGAGGTTCCAGCAGGGATGTTCTCTGTACTCTCGTCACTTCAGCCGACGGTGCCGCCGAAATGTAACGGGGAAGTAGAAGCGGCGGCAGGAGGGTGCTCGGGCGCATTCTCGCGGGGGCTTGTGGCAAATTTTAGGAAGCCCGACCCATTCCGGAACACGCTCGTATGTAATTCTGACATACAAGTGTCTGCATTGTGGGTATTCCCGGGGCGACGCACCACCGAAAGCCACATACAGAGACGGGGGGGGTTGAAAATTCTGGCGCGCGATGACTTTCCTCGTACAACGCGTCGCTTCCGGAAGCGTGCGCGAATATACTGCACGGTCGATAAATGCCTGGCAAAAAAGAAGAAAGAAAAATGTGTACATAGCTTCGTTGTCGAGGGAAAAAAAAAATTGAATCTGCAACGCGCTCTGCGAATAGTCCCAGGCGTCGTATTTTATTTTGATCGGTCGCCCATCGGTTTTTGAACGAAGCGTAGCTTCGAAACTAAAATCGACCTTTCAGAAGCCAAAGAAAAATTGACAAAAAAAAGTGTCAAAAGGGTCCATCAAGCCTCTCTTTGTGTGGAATACAATGTTCCGAGCTGTGGTAACGGAGCAATTTTCCTGCACAATTACAGCGGCGTGGACAATGATGTTATCGTGGCGCTAGATTAATCAACGTTTGCGGTTGAATTCCGACAGACAAGGATCTACATATAAATGGTTTTTTGCTGTCGGTACGCGAAGTCGGAGGTCGGTTCGCAAATGGCACCGTTTTGCGATGCACCGTGAAACCGCCGGTTTGTGTAATCGCGCGGGGTGTGTATTTGACATTTATGCTTTCCGATCTTGTCGACCCAGATGTAAACGAGCTTGACGGCTTCCGACGACTGTGGACAACAACCAAACAGTCCGCCCTGTACCCCGTGCCTCGAGGGCTGGTAATGCACTAATGTTGGGTGGTGGACGATGTCGGCATTTGCGAGCGAGCGTCGACGAGTTTATGTACACGTGTTTGTTTGAAATCTACGAGATCAAAGGGTGCCAAGCCTGTCGGGCTGCGGTTTTCGATCCATTTTCAACACACGGATCTTAAGGCAGTGCGAACACGAAGTCGATTATTAGACACAATGTCAGTATTTTTATATGTTGCGATCAGTGCATACGGGATATGATGCCTTTAAAAATAACGCAAGAAAAGTTACCGGCTATTTACATTAAGGAGGATTGACTACTAGACAAAATCCAACTCAATCTAGCGCCACGATAACATCATTGTCCACGCTGCTGTAATTGTGCAGGAAAATTGCTCAATTTTATCTTAAATTAGACGAAGCATCAAAGATTATGTAAAAAAATACAAAATACAAAATCTCGACTTTACCGGGTAAACTCAATGATTTATCAATGCAAAGTTTGGCGTTCCTGTACAGCGCCACAATCAGCAGACGTGGAACTAGCACTTCTCCCGGATTTATTACAAAAAATATAATGCGATACTAGTGAGCTGTAGCGAATCTATACAAAGCCTTTGAAGTGACCACTTCACAACCTGCGTATAATGTTCGCTTTATCACACTAAAACCCTTTCGGATGAAAACGTGTTCGGAATATTTTGAGGTGATGTTGGTCTTTAGCTCTCATTAAGCCGCAGCAACACCGACTCTTCTTTGCAAACGAGTCGGAATAATACCCGCGGTGACGAAGAACGAATAAGGAATTCAAAAAGAAATTCATAAAAAATTAGAGTGAATTACTCCGTAAAGGTCACAGGCGTTGATATCCGACCTGAAGAAAAGTCGATGATGCGGTTGCTCTCCCGGGGCTCTTCTGACTAATGGCAAAGAGTCCCTCGTAGGTGTAACGGGCTACTCGTTTCCCGAGCTCGTTTGGCCGCCCGTCGAGAATCTTCAGGTCCTAACTACACCAACCGGTCGGGACGCCCAAACGGATTGGCCCGACAGAGAAAATCGTCCGACGATGAAAGGATCTTTTGTGCCTCCCAGTCAATTCCGGTTTTTATAGGTGTTGGGTCGCAGTCTTCGTTCTCCTCGTACGAAGTCCTAGTGCAGATAGATTCTGCCTCTTGCACTGCACTAAATACATACCGAACGGCAAGGGAATCCCTGATTGGCTTCCGCGCTCGTTGAGGATATTGTCAATTACGCTGCTCTGAGTTTTTTGCTCTCGATTTCCGGACCGCTGCATCTTCCGACCCATCGCCATAGCGATCGCGCAAGAAAATCAGACCCGATGGGCGAATAGAAGTCCCCGCGACCGCTGAGATTGATCACGGGGTTTGTGGGTGAACTCTTGCGGTAATGTTTCAGGACCAAGTGTCTCCGTGGTACAGGTGGTGGAAGAGCACGGTGAACGTCCGCCTAGTGATGGAGCAGCAGCAGCACAGTCAACCTCAGCAGGCACTCCTGGCGACGGGAAACTTCGACGAGGAATCCTTTGGTAACGGCAACGCCGAGGTTAATACCAGGAGCGAGACTGCCGAAACGCCCACAAGCATCGATTCACCCTTCGTTCGATCGAGAGGCAGAATCTTCGAAGGTCAAAGCTCGGCCGTCGGAAGATTCTAAAGTAAAAGCTTGAGCAGCAAGATTCGGTAATCCCGGTAAGTGAGGAAAAGCCTTTGACGGTCGCGAATCTTCTCGTGCCGAGATTCTCTTTTTTTTCCTTCTCTCCACTCTTTCCGGTCCATCGAAGGATTCGGGGAAAGGAGAAACGACTGCCTTTCGGAAATTGTGAATCGTCGAACGATCCAGATTCGGATCAAAGTCGAACGAAACAATAACTTTGTAGAAGCCGTGGAAAAATTAAAATCGCTTACTCGTAACAAGGTAGCTCGATTGGGTCTGAGTGTTGCACTATCGGGTTTCGGATCGAGCGGTTGTCGCCAGTGTGCTCGAATCAAAATATAAACGCCTCCGGATGTTCGTGAAATTTCTAGGGTTGCATCTTCCCGTCTGTTTGACCGACGTTGCCCCCTCCGGGCCCCCCATGGCGGTTTATAGTTGCGAGCGACTAATGAAATCGGAGTGCGGTACGTTATCGATCGTCGGGAGAATCTGAAACCGGGTCAAAAACAGCCCCTTCACTCCGGCACGGTGGCACCCGTATCGGCATGAGCAGTAGTAGTGGCAGCAGTCGCGGGACGGGATCGTCGGCGAGTGAACGGTAGGAAGGGGCGGCAGGGAGGGTGAAGGTGTTTTCACCGTTGCCCCATTTCCCTCGTCAATCTCTACGTTCGTCGGGCGTATAGTTTTACCGAACCGTGGCGCCTACCTACAACGGAGAGCCAAACTCGAGTGGAAAACAAACAAAACAAAAAAAACAAAAAATAGAAAGAAAAAAGCGGCGAAAGGGAAAGAGTGTTGAGGTCACGAGACGAGAGAAACGGGAGGGTGGGGAAGAAGAAACCCAAAGTGCGCGTGGCTGGCCACAGAGAGAGAGAGGAGGAAGCCGCGAGCGAGTGAGATGCATAAACGGAAAAGTAGAGAGTAGAGAAAACCATCGTTTCTTTGGAAAATGAGGGTGGATTCGGTGCGCGTAAAATATGAGCGTAACCGGGAGACGTCGAAATGGAGCGAAAGCTCGCTAGAGGGACCCTCATAAATCCTTTATTGTATCGTATTTGGGCTCGAGGAGGGAGGAAGGTAAGAAAATTTTGCGCCACACGAAAAGCCGCAACATTTCGAACGACGGGGGAGCGGTAGTGGTGGTCGTTGAATGAGGGAGGCTGCGGGGGACCGAGAGCGGGTTTTGACCGAGAAAAAATTGATCGAGGCGAAGACAAGGAACAAGAGAAAAAGAAACACGAATGAGATTCCCACAATAGGTGGGTAGCGCGGGCAGGCTGCTGTTGTCGCTACGCCCCGATGTTTGTGCAGTGCGGGCGGGCCGGGTGACGACGATTTTGAGTGATTGGATTCGCGGCAGATGCAGAGGCGAACGACGGTGTGCTTCTCTGATCTCTCTAGGCAACAAATAACCCTGGAGCCGTTGTGTTCGCGGTGAATGACGCTTGTTCGTTCGGTTCGCGCTGCTGACTTCTTAGCAACGAGGATACAATGGCCAATACCGCTTTTGGAGGAACTCGCGATTACCTCGAGAATTGAACGTCGATAATGCCGTTAAACGAATTTCGCTGATCGAGAGGGCTCCGAATATTTTAATTATAAAGGCTTCAGAATAATTGATTTATTAATTGATTACCATTTGACGGAGACTTCATCAGCGCCGCGCAAAGTACCAAGGCTAGTTTTTAATCTACTCTTCGGTTTTTTTCCTAAAATAAAATCTACAACAAATTTCACAAAAAAAAAACGAAACGGAAACACTACCCGTTTTTTTGTAATAGAATTTAAAAAATGTCATTAAAATTGTACTTGTTAAAAGTTTTAGATAGATAAACAGATATTAGTAGAAACTGAATGTCCATGCTACTCATCGTAAAAAAGTACTTTTGTACTTCAAGTACGTATTTGAAGATGCAATCAAGTACCCGATAATTTAAGTACTGCCCAGCTCTGGATTTCGTTCATTCCGCTCTCGCGCAAGACAAGAGAAAAGGTCGATTCGGGTCCGAAAAAAAAAATAAACAATTCGCGGACCACGAGATCATCGTTACTGGACCACATGGATCAGTTCTTCATTGTGATCTATCGTGAGTTCAATACAATTATAAGAAATAATATAAATCCATTAATTTTCGCGAATAAATATATGTACATAAAAGTATAGGAATAAACGCTGAGCTTCCGGTAACTGCTATTCGTTGCCCAGCCTCCGGGGGATTCAACGTTCGTTTAAACGAACAAAGGTCTGACAAAGCTTTAAAGCGTCAAAGCTGTGTATCGACTGTACAACCGTTGATGCTGCGATGCGGTTCATCCATTTCCTCGAACACAGAACACGGAGCTTTCCCCGCGTCTACGCGGATTCAGTCATTGAAAGCTCGGCTTTGGACGGGAACACTGGGGAGAGTCCCTGGTACACCAATTCGTTTATTTATTTTTATCGATTCGCCGACTCCATCGAGAGAGGGTCGTCGATTTTTCACCGGGGCGTATGATGTTTCGGGCAATAATTCACAAACCGCCAGGGCCGGGCCACGGATTCATCCGCGTGGTCGCTGGAATCTCACAACGGCCTTCTCCCCATTCGCTGGCAATCACGACCGGAGCGAGAAGGAATTTCTCTTCTCGTCCCGTTCTAACTATACTTCATTTTATCTAACGTGTGTTTTTTTTTATCACCTACGCCACTCGCTTTTCTCTTTCGCCGCTGAGAAAGCTGTCCGTAACGCATACGATAGCTTGACATTGGCAAAAGTTATTGGCGCACCCCCAGGTGGAGGACGAAGAGGGGGGGGGGGGGGACTACGAAGCTGCGTTGTATTCCAATTTTCCAGATGGCTGCTCCAACAGGATAAAATATAGCAGTAACGAAAACGTCTATAGGGAAAATTGGTGAATTGGTCGAAATCGTGGAAAAGAAATCTTAGGAATGTTCTTTCGACCCTTCATCAAATTCCACATTTTACAACGTCCCCGTCTCGATCGTGAACATTTTTCTCGCCCCACGAAGAGGTCAGGGATGCGAGAAATTGTCAGAACGATATTTCACAAAAGAAACGAATTATCGGTGCTGCTGACGGTGGAGCAGTAAACTCGAAGGTATTGCGACAGGTACGTCTCGGTACAGACGCGCCGATGCGGCAACGAGAAATTTCCGATTCCATTAAAGGTGGCGACTCGTGTAATTCTTTTTCTTCCCTTCGAACATGCAATGGCAGATCTCTAAACATTACAAAGCATTATTTTTATAGTTTTCTCAGAAAAAAAAAATCCAAACATTCACGATGTTCTACACCTTGAATTACACCTTGAAACTCGGGAACGTAGGATCGCCGAGATTTTGCACGCGGAGAAATTTTAACGGAACATACACTGCAGCCGATTCAGCTACGAGAAGTTTTCGATTTCATTGAGGGTAAAGACTCGTGGAATTCTTTTCAACCCTCCAAACATGGAATGACGCACCCCTGAAATTTAAAAAGCATTACTTTAATGGTGTTCTTAGACAAAAACTTCGAAAAATGCACGTTGCTTTTAGTGAATTACAACAATCTACTCCCCTCGAAGCTCATGAATGTCGGATCGCCAAGAATGTAGACGGGGAGGAATTTTAACGGAAACTCACATTACATCCGATGCAGCAACGAGAAATTGTCAATTTCATTAAGGGTAAAGACTCAAGAAATTTGTTTTCAGCCCTTCAAACATAGAATGACACTCTTAAAAGTGAAAAAGCATTGTTTATATAGTTTTTACATAGTTTTTCTCAAACGAAGAATTCAGAAAATTCACGTTGTTTCGAGCGAATTACAACAATCGGGGTCCCTCGAAGCTCGCGAACGTAGGATCGCCGAGAATGCGCACGGGAAGAAATTTCAATGGAAACACACGTTGCAGCGAGGTTGCAGCGAAGGGTAAACGGTACTGTGGCGCAGCTGTGGTTTTGACGCTTGCGATTACTGTGCTGTCTCTGTGCGACACTTCAACCGAGCAGAGTCGCGCAGCAGGGCTGAATACGCCGCTCAATTAATTGCTGCAATCTCGTGACTGAGGTATATTGAATTTGAGCAAATTGATTGTCCCGAACAGGGCCCCGCTGTACGCATGGATCGTCGACATAACGATAGTTTCCCCGGTCTATGACAAAGCGGTGACACATTGCGCAGGTTACACCTCGTATGCCGGATCCGCAGAGAGTTTCAATTGTCCGATAGTAACCGAAGTTAAAGCAACGTGAAGCATCCCACACCGGCCTCCCGGCAAAGTGCTCGGACGGTAGCAAAAGGACTTTCCTATTTCCTCCGAGATGGTTAATGTTAATGGTGAAAAAATTGCATTGGGACATTTGGACCTAAAGCAAATTGAAATTTTTAGCCACCGGATAGTCTGAATTTGTTCAAAATATTGAGAGTTCCGGGAAAAGTATGCAAAGTTTCTTTACCGACTGCGGTATTTAAAGCGTTCTCAATCCTGTAGTGTTGGTTGCTCAATTCGGAAGAAAAAGAGACATGTAAAACAAATTCAATTATCGACATCTGCACTGATAAACGAGAAAGGAGAAATATCCTGAGGAAGAAGGAGTTAAACCGCTGATTCGTAAGATTGGAAAACATGAAATATGAAAATCCAGGTAACTCGAAAGAGGTAACGGTAAACTTTTTGGAATGTCGAGTGCAGTCGGCGGTTTGCTCCCGAGGAGTGAGATGTACCTTGGTTGATATATAAAACTTTGAGCATTGCCAGAGTTGAGAACGGACGGCGGCCGCTAGCAAACCTCTGAATGTCTAATGGAAGAGAATACATTTATAATTAAGCTTCGCTAGTTGAGGAAGTTAAAATTATACCTGCCTACACGCGGGTCCTGGCTCGGGGCTCGCGGCCTGCCGCTCGATGAAAGGCAAGGAATAATGAGAATTTCAATATTCATGTTCCGCCTTACGGAGCGGTAATCATAGCTGGGTTAGCCGGTCGGCAAGGCAAATTCGGCACATGCTCGAGGATACCACAAATTCTTGTATCTCCTCTCTTCCAATTAATCTGACCGTCCCAGAGGGGGAAAAAAAAGAACCTAAAAACAGTGAAATTTAACAGTGCCCCGTAAATTAACCCCGGGCGGTAAAATAACCTACGGCCACTAGGTCGAACGTTTCCAAGCCCGAACGACCATAAGGTCAGGCCTCACGTTTACGAGGCCGAGCGACTGTAAGGTCGGACCTTACGACTATTCGAGTTCATGAAGGTCCGACCTCATCATTGTTCGGCTCTGCAACCACTCGACCTTATGGTCCTTGGTCATATAACCGTTCGAGCTTGCACCTACCCGAGCTTAGGCCCAATTTATCACCCAGAATTATTACGGTGATTCGTGCCGATCGATAAAAAAGAAGAAAAGAAAAAAAACTAACATTATTATTAACCGATCCGGAAGAGGGTCCTAAATTTCAGGCACAAGGGGTTGCATCGGGAGCTAGACAAACGACTTAGATAAAGGAAAAGGAAATAATGTGTATCGCGTATGGTACCCAACCGTACATAGATATACTTGTGCATCTAATAGGGTGTACTTTACGTATACGTATTATATCCCCCGGTGATACATTTCTCACGGGTACAGGCTGTGTGTAGCTCGTGTAGTATCATAGCGGGTAGGGGTACGAATTTACACGATAATACGTACCTGTCTCTAGGTAGGACCGGGCTATACACGCGCACAAAGCCGGAGTGGGCTGTGCACCATAGTCCTGTCCTCAAAATATTTAAATGCCCGAGAGCGTTAGAGCCGCCGGCCGAGACTACTTGCTGTCCGGCAAGGGTGCGAAATATGCTACCGTCTCTAAGATGTCCAATTTACATACGAAATCTCCCAAGGGTAGCCACTGAAATACCGGAGCTCCGTAAGCCTCGCTCGGCCAGACCTCGCTATTTCTTTGTCTCGTTCTCGACCCGAGACAATTTCGCCCCTTCGGCCCGGACCGGCCGGTGTCAAATGTGTTAACCTGGTAGCAGTGGTCACCGAGCCTCGAACGGAAAATCTCACCAACCGGGAGAGCTCTCCAAAATTTCATCGAGTAAATTCCAATGGAGTAAAAAAATAAATTTCAACGGACTTTCACAGATACATCGGGCTTGCGCTTCGCGGTTTTTTCGGGCTACACTGTTTTTATTACTCTTCGTTCCGAAATAAAAATTGCATATCGACAATGTGTACAATATTCCGGTATTTAAGTGAATATATTTCGCAATGGATTTATCATGCATCGGCTTTCTTTGTCTCGTGCTCGACCCGAGGAAATTTCGACCCTTCAATGGGCGTGTCAAATGTGTTAACCCGGTAGCAGTGGTCATTGACCCGCCAAGGGGAAATCTCACCGATCGGAAGATCTCTCCAAAATTTCGGCAAATTCCAACGAAGTCAAATTTAAAAAAGTTTATGATTCATCGGGCCTGGTTCCGCTTCGCTGATTGTCCAGGCTTCACTGTTTTTGTTGCTCTTTGCTTTGGAATTGGAATTCCATATCGATAACCAAATTAATCCACGCGATCAATTAACGGCATCAAAGCGAATCGCGAATCCAAATCGTTCGCAAATTGATGTTCGATCAGCGCACTCGAAATTTGGTGATTGCTGCATCGAACTGGTTAATCATCGCGGAAATTTTAGCGAAAGTTCGACTCATACCTTCATTTCGAGCGAGGCTCTCAAACAAGTTTAATTAATTTTCGGCCCATTTGCTCGTATCACTCGAATACAATTAAATAATAACTCCAATCTCTAAAAACCAAAAAATATTAAATAAAATGAAATTAAAAGTAAAACAAAAGCGCCAGTGCATATTTCACTTTTATTGTGGCTGAAAATTTCTCAGTCTCCACGTTTCTGCGGATTTAAGGTAATCTCTGCGTACTCGGATCCCTACTTATTCTTATCTCTGGATCGTATTATGTTTTTCTTTTTGTACCTCCGCGGTTAATTAGAACCGGAGAGACCTAGTTTAGACATACCCGCGTCGGTGGGCGGGTGCAACGGGAATAAATTAAAACACAGACGACCGTCCAGATGCACGAGGTTTACATCGACGGTGGCGGAAGCTGGCGCAGTCGGTGCGGGTGTCTGACCGAGGCGTGTACAAATTATGATGCAAGTGGGTCGTCCGTTTGGGATTTCGGGGATGGCTCGTTAGCTACCGTGCTATGTACGGCGAATCACCCGTGACATAGAAGCAATCGCAGAGGAGGCAATTAAAAGAAATTACTCAAGCTAAAAAAAAGATTTTTTTTCAAACATTGGCAACAATCCCACGTCCATCGAGCCGCGTTACTTCGCCTACGGCACATCGCACAAGAATCGCCCAGTCAGAGAAAAGAGAACGAACCAAATAATAATATTGCACACCCAAACGTTCGATATAGGATATAAAAAATGAATGAAAAAAGTAACAAACATTTAAAAAATATTGGGAATAATCCCACGTCCATCGAGCCGCGTTGCTTCGCCTACGGTACATCGCGCACGAATCGCCGAGTCAGCGAAAAGAGAAAGAAAAAAATCTATTGCACACTTGAACGTTCGATATAGAATATAAGAAAAGGATTACTAAAAAAATTAAAAAATAACAAACATTTAAAAAATATTGGTAACAATCCCGCGTCCACCGAGCCGCGTTACTTCGCCTACTGCACATCGCACAAGAATCGCCGAGTCAGCGAAAAGAGAAATAAATATATATATTGCGCACCCGAACGTCCGATATAGAATATAAGAAAAGGATTTAAAAAAAAGAATAAACATTAAGAAAATATTGGTAACAATCCCACGTCCATCGAGCCGCGTTACTTCGCCTACGGCACATCGCACAAGGATCGCCGAGTTAGAGAAAAGAGACATAAAAAATAATAATAATAATATTGCACAAGCGAACGCTCGATATAGGATATGGCCGCAGCACCGGTATAGGAAGAATCTAAAACACCCGAAGCGAACGAGCGAATGGCCGCAATCCAATTTCGTTTGAAACGTTCATCCATACGGAATTATGGTAACCGAATCCGAAATGTCGAGATCCCGGGCGAACGAATGAACGAGCAGCAGCTACGATATCGACGCGTTGTGGCGAAAGTAAAAAAAAAGCGTGGGGGGCCAAAAAAAAAAAAAAAATTATCCAGACTGCACGGGTGCACTATTTCGAGGAAAGCAAAAAAGGAGAGCGCCTCTGTGCTACGAACTCGCCACGCTACGATGTAGAAGCGTCATATACTCCCCCCTCTTTCCCCCGAAAGTACCTTTATGGAGGCATCGTGTACGACGTACATATCCATATGTATACAGTATTCCAGAATAGAATATAGCGCAGAGGTAAGCTAGCACTCTTTCGATCGGATTCAATCGTTCTATTACGCTTCATGACCTGATTTTAGCGAGGGTGGACGAGCGGGATTGTAAAACGAAATCTCTTTGATACGTCCCTTCCGTGAAGCAATAAAGTTCGAACGACCGTACCGCAAAGCCCGCATATTATTATCGACGAATTGCGTTGAAATTTTCCGAATTTTTTCGTTTTTTTTTTTTTACTACTTTTAAGCGAAATGGACAGAGTGATTTCGGGCGATGTTACGTGGCCATTTCAAAATTGCCAATCTCGATAGCCCGGACCCAATCAAATACATCCATACATAAATAAAATTGGCAATTCCAGAAATTTTTTACGATCGATGCGCATGAAGAGAATAATGGGAGCACAGACGGAGGGAAGAACTGATTTTCCGCCAATATCCTCTCGATTCGGGGCTCTCGGTGTAGAAACGTTGTACCGACCGTATGGAATCCATTTTATTTTTCCTTTTATTCCAAGTCACATGGGCAAAGGGAGGGCAGAACGACGGGGAAACGAAGAGAGAGCTTTCCGGGCTTTCCTCGGCCCGTCCTTGCCGGCGTAAGTTCCTTTTGTCCGCGGTCGAACAGTTATTAACGTTTAAAGGATTTCTTGACCCATTCGTACCCCGTTGCCCCCTCGATGCTTCTACCGGTGCGCGAGGTATATGGAGTTACACTCTATACCCTGCGAAAATCCTATAGCGACGTCGGAAGACCATTTCCTGCCGATGAGTAATGAACTCAGGGAAGCCCGCTACGAGTTCACTCGCTTTCTTGCTCCTTCCTCTGTCCCCGTCTCTCTGCCGCTCCTGTTTCAACACCTGAATTCAATTTCGTTTCGCTGCTATAAAGCTGTTAACGCCAGAACGCTATATAACGAGGGGAGTAATTTTTGTTCCACCGTAAGAACCCAAAGGACTTCGGCCGGGCCTCGAACCGAGTACAATGGCGGATGCCATTCTCGCGATTCCGGAGATTTTTATATTTAGGATCTTTTTCTTTTTTTTTTTTACTACTCGAAATCGCTTTACCGTCGGAGTTCGTTAAATCTAATAGATAAAGTAAGTGCAACGTAGCGCCAAATATCTTGTTTGACTTACGAACTCGGGTGAAACCGCCGAGAAAAGTCGACGAAAGTTCTCCGGCTGACTGAAGTTTAGTTTGTAGATCCTGAAGGCATTACTCTTCCCGACTCCTACACACACACACACGTATAGTACGAGCAGCGGTGAAAACCGGATGATGATGAACCACGAGAAATTAATGTCTGATCCTAGATTGCTCGAAGACTATGGATTGATCCGGAAGCGAAGGGGAAAAGAGAGCACGAATCCTCGGTTGATTTCTTCTTGCGCGTGATCCTCGGAGATTGGAAAAGTTCCGTGGCTCACGCCCGTTTTTATTTTGCTTCCTGAATTCGAAGCTCGGGGGTTACCTCGTGCGAGCTCTTGGCTCGGTTTCCTCTTTCGCACGTTAGTTTTTTTTTTTTTTTATTGTGCGCCGAGTCAATAAAAACTTGATATAGTCAATCGACCTCGTGTTGTACAGATGGGTTGCCTCGGATTTGTTGTTTACAAAAAAAAAACTTCATTCGCGTCCGATATATAAAAAAAAAGGTGACTCTGGCGCAACAATATACGGTTTCGCGTGCAGAAACGGCAACATCGTGCCGAAATCTCGAGATGAATTTTTCAAAGCATCGTCGTAGAATAACATTCGGTAATGCTAATTAACGCAAGTACGCGAGCCGAGTGTTCCGAGGGGTAAATTAATTACGGTGTACACTCTCGTGCAGTTCAAACAGCGGCGATACGAAACTTTCGACGAAACCGCGACGATGTGATAAAGAAACACGTACCGAGTGCTCCGCCACTAAAACATGGAATTATAATTGTCCCGGGAAAATGAAGAACTCGCGACGCCAGTGAGACACGCTTAATTAATTTAATTCATAAATTCACCGGTCTTTTCGTCGGACGAAATGGGGGAAACGCGTCAGGGCTTTCGTGTACGGTTCGCATAGTAACGTGTCGCCGGGACTCGTTGCATTCGCAAATGTGGATAAGTATACAAAGGTCGTCGGAGCGTACGAGATGAATTATTCAATGTCCAGGGTGTTCCGTGTGTACGTCAAAAGCGGCAACGTGATTTGTCTCCGGCGTTTGTGCGAGCTTGATGCTCGTCTTAGTCATCCATCTGTTACTCAACCTGAGAGGCCGGTCCGTAACGTCATACGTGAACGCGAGAGCCACGTCTGCACTTGCCGCGAGCTACAACCGGACGCGGAGGGATAGTTTACTGTTGGATTGCGTATTATACGCTCCGTCGCCGAAACTACTGGGTTAATGCCGTCTAGGCAAAGAGTAACGGGCATGATCGAGGCGGTCTATCAAAGGAGCCGAATCTACCGAGTAAGCTGTAACACCGAGTCCGGCCCTGGGTCGGTTCCACTACCGGAATATGTCACGGGACATTCGTATGCGGGTCACACCCCCATGTAGGTTTTTCCGATGGAACGGAAAGGGCCAATGGTCCGATCTGTGTCGCTGGTAACGATTATTGATTTCCATGACCGTTGGCCAATGTCCGGCCGGTCATCGACTCGTCTATCTTCGGATGGTCGATTACGGACCGGCGAATCTTGGGTAGCCATCAATGAGTGGCCATCGGGCTACCGATTGATTCGTCGTTTGTTGATGCGGTGATGTTGGGACCCAACCATATAGATTTTTATTCCACGTAGGTAAGGGCCGGTCGTCGACGAACTCAGAGCCAATATTGGCTGGCAATTGTCGACTGTGGTGCGGTCGGAGTACAACAAAATTAGTCTTGATTTTCATCACCATTCTACGGGACAATCGAGCGGATGAATGTGTGATTTCCGTACAGAGGCGAATCTCTGTTTTGTGATTCCAAGTTCCAATCGCATTCGGTAGAATCGAGGTACAGACAAACTGTCCTCGAGCTCCGCTGACGGTGAGAAATCTCGTTTGACGCGGTATCGACCCGTAGGCTCATTACCAAATGCAACGGTACACCGCATCGGTGACTGCGGAATTTGTATTGGGAGTTCGGTGTGAGAACGAAATCGGATGAACTCTGTGTTACAGTCTCGGTCGATCCGGACTAGAACGACGATAGCGATTCACCAGCGCGCGGCATTGTGACCAACGCCGTCGAAGGATTCGAAGAATCTCTTTGCCGAACATTCGAAAGCGCCATTGTTCGACGACTCCTCTTCTGTTTCTATCGTGTCCTTCATTCATTATCCAAATGGAAGCTCGGAGCGTATCAAAGCTTTGGTAACAGAGACTCTCTGCCCCTCAATACGTGTTGCTTTGAGTTCTTTGGCGATTTGCGGCTCCATATAATTTTGGTTAATTATTCAATAATAGCGGAGTATAATCTGCCAATAGTAAGCCTCCTCAAAGGCTCGATGAATCTAAGTCCCGCGAGGCAATGGTGCCGATCGTCGGACACGTACCGGCCTTCGGACGCTATTGTGTTATATTCGCGATTGTCAGAAAAATAATCGTTGAATAGCCAACAATAGCTCTTGAAGGCAATGTTGAACTCGCACAAACGATTGTTAAGTTTTTGCACCTAGTTCGAATACAGAAGAGTCCAGTGTCCGTAAATTAGACTCACAGATATAGGTTCAATGAACCCTTGAATCTGGGAATGCTCTTTCCGGAGGTTCGGTGCCATTGACTCGTACACGATGTTGTGCAAATGTGGAACCGATGAAAATAAAGTTTAGCCGGTAAGGACCACAAGCGGATGGAGCTCCATTACCGAAGATCGAAAGCTTAACGGCTAAAGAATCGGTCTTGGAAGAGAATTCGCGCAAAGCAACAGAGAGTCTCTCCGTCGGATCCTTCCCCTCTATACAATTTTGGTTAATTATTCAATAATAGCGGAGTATAATCTGCCAATAGTAAGCCTCCTCAAAGGCTCGATGAATCTAAGTCCCGCGAGGCAATGGCGCCGATCCTCGGACACGTACCGGTCTTCGGACGCTATTGTGTTATATTCGCGATTGTCAGAAGAATAATCGTTGAATAGCCAACAATAGCTCTTGAAGGCAATGTTGAACTCGCACAAACGATTGTTAATTTTTTGTACCTAGTTCGAATACAGAAGAGTCCAGTGTCCGTAAATTAGACTCACAAATATAGGTTCAATGAACCCTTGAATCTGGGAATGCTCTTTCCGGAGGTTCGGTGCCATAGACTCGTACACGATGTTGTGCAAATGTGGTACCGATGAAGATAAAGCTTAGCCGGTAAGGACCACAAGCGGATGGAGCTCCATTAACGAAGAGATCTTCCTCCAAGCGGATTCGACGATCGAAAGCTTAGCGGCTAAAGAATCGGTCTTGGAAGGGAATTTGCGCAAAGTTCCAAACAGCGAGGATCACGGGCGGGAGGGGGGGAGATGGATACCGAAAGAAAGGGATTGTAATCGCGAACCAAAAAGAACAGAACAACAGAAAGGTAAGGGGAGATATCGTGAGATAGCGCAGTAGATCGGGGGTCAATGATGGGAAAAAGTTAATTAAAAGATACAAGGAGATAAGGGAGTTGCTGTTTCGAGTAGGTGGTATAGCTCAGTGAATAGCTTGGCTGATCCCTGGCCCATCATAACGTCCGGGCTTCTGTAATTCGGGCGTGAATACATCGATCCAAAAGCGGAAGAGGATTGGGCCGGGAGGTGTTCGTGGATGAGCGGGTGAAAGAGGAAGACGAGGGGCGAAACCCGGGAGAAAATCGTAAATCGTGTACTACAGTCACGTTAACACCGTTAGAAGGATTAATGTTAGCTCAAGGGATAAGCATCTAACAAGCACGTAGCTACGTTAAACTCTCGGGGCACGTTTCCGTAATGCAGAAAGTCGTAATCTGTTTGAGCTTATACACGTAATATCTACTCCCTTACGGATCCACCAGCGTTGAAGGCATCCTCGGTTCCTCGGTACGGAAGCAAAACGTGAATAACAACCAAACGCTTGTACCCACCGGGCTTCGCAAAAGTAATCCCACATGCGTTAACGAATTCTCGTGTACATTTAATAATTTTAACTTCGGTGGTCTGTACGGTTTTTATCGCGGTGTCGTCTAGACTGACCGAGAAACACCGTGCGAAAACCTCTCGGATGTGAAGAGCCTTCTGCAGGAAGTACCAAGGAAAATCGCTAACGTTTTAGGCGACACCTCGCTCGCGGAGTAACGTCATAGACGTATTTGCGTCGTATTAGGTTCGAGTACCGTGCACTTTCGGAGAACCGAGATACACGAGAGTTCGGGGTCGTTATGTGAATTAGTAAGTGCGATAGACCATGGTGGTGTAGCCGTTCTAGGAGCGTTTGCTTTTGCCTCGTTCGCCACCGGGGTGAAAACGGGACCCGGTTTATGCCGTGAAATATTAAGTATTTAACGAGATTGGCGGTCTCGTTGATGCGAACGAGGCGCCGTACACGATGATGATGGGAGGAAAACAGAACGAGCGGTCGCGCAACCGTGTGGGCCGGCAACATGCGCTTCGCACGCACACTGAGATACACACACGGATGCACACCGTCCAGAACGAAACGAGTGAGCACTTGCGGTCCTTCCGAGATATCAGACGGTATCCAGGAACGGGGAAGAGAGGGATCAATAATGCCGAGGTTGATAGTGCGAGGTATGTCCTCTCGGTGTGTTCCACCGGAGGCGCTACCAAGAACCCAACGGGAACATCGAGCGCTGAGGACGACGGTATACTTCCATCAGTAGACATTACCCTGTAAGTACCCGCGTTTTATGTGTACGTAGCGCCGATGTGTGGGTAACGGGTACATAGTCCAGGCGAGGACCATCCCCAAATTTATTACAATCGTGGGAGAAAGGATTACCTGCGGCGGACCCGCAAATTCGATCAAGGCTAGTTTTCCAGAATAATCATGAAAAGGTAGGATGCATTCCAGTAACCGCGCCAAAACGTGGCGAGTGCGAAGGCGTCAAACGAGATTAACTCGTCATTGCGGATTTGAGTTGAGTCCAGCAGTTTGCGAATTCGGGGGTCGTATGGCAACAGGTTTCGTGCTCGGGGCCAGCTGGAGTAAAAGGGTCAGTGGTGGTTATTAGTCGATTAAAAGCCCTGAAAGAGTTAACGCCATTCGTTAGAGTTTGAAAGAGATACGACGAGTGACCTTATCAATTGGTAGGCCATGTCACCCGGAATTATCCTATACATCCCGAGTATTCATATAACCGTATTATAGGAGGCAGGGTGTGATGCGATATGTAAACGCACCGGTATGGACAGTGGCTGGAACTATAGAGCCGAGCCGGCGGTAAGCTGATCAAAGATCATCACTGAATAGAGTCGTTAGCGTAATAACGATGGAAATTTGTAGGTCAGGTTTAAAACATCGTATCTCCTGATGGGTTCGAAAAGCCGATGGCTATCGTGTTAATAGTGGATGTAGAAACGAACAGGGCCAAATGGACCGGTTTTATCAATTCAACGCTCTACATAAATAAGGCCCATCTCAAAGGAAACATATCAGTTCGCTCCGGGATTCCGTTTCGCACAGATTCAGCACAGTGGCTCTATTTATTTGTACCATTCGATCCATCCGCTCCGCCAACGGTAAAACATCAACGAGATTCACTACCTCCTCTATCATCTTTGCGTCATTTAATCACTGTCGCACAACAACAGGTGGATGAAGCTTTATACTACGAATTGTATAACGCAACGGAAATATATTTGCTTCGTTAGCCGATATCGGCCGGATTTATCGCCGCTCAGTGTCACAGTATAATTGTCGAAACGGAGCAATAATCGTTTTCTTTGTCCGGTTTCCTCGATTCGAAAAGAATATTGTTTCCAGTATACACAATTGCAATCGACGACTGGTGTTTCGACGGTGGGCGATAAATTTTTCCGCGATTCGGATGAATGCGACGAATATTTAGCAATTTTACTTCCGCGTCCCCGGTGTTTGCCAATTTTATCCGACACATCGAACGGACGATCGACGTTCGTCGGAGAAACTTTTTCGATCGCCGTGCATGGAAAACGGCCAATTAACCACGGTACACGATGAATCGTCCGATCGAATAATGAATCTCTCCTCGACGTTTGACGGTTCACAATGGGGGATGGAAAATCTGCGTGCGTCACAAAGTAACAAGGATGGAATTTCATCGTCGGGCTTGCGGGAGTCATATCTTCCGCCGATGGTTATGCGCTCGAAGTGAAGAGCCTCATCGTGCTCCGATGGTTTCGTTTCTCATCGTCATTCCGACGGAAAGCTTCCCGAGGCTCTCTCCCACCCCCGGGCCGGCTGCTCGTCGCGTTCAAGCTCGCGAAGAGCGTGAAACTGAATGAGCCTATTCTCTTTCTGCTTCTCTCGCGCGGAGGCTTGAATAGCTGCTCTATCGGCGCCACGGCTAGCGCTCTCTTGTCTGTTCATTCGTGCACTCGAGCTTTTGTCACTTTCGGAGAGAGACGGAAAGAGCAAAGCCGCCCGTCGGCGTTGGAGTTGTCTCCGGGAACGGCGGCGCGGAATGTGCCTCAGTCGCGGGAGCAAGCTTGATCAACCGAGGGGGGGTTGGGCTTTGCGGGGGGCACCAGTGGCGCGGTAGAATATCGATGCGGCTCTTTCTAACCCCGTGTGATCGTCGGGCGCAAAGCGACCGCGGATTCTACCGAACACTCTTTCACGTTCCAGGCTCTCTCCAACACTCTCCGACCGCTTTCGCCGAGCTTACGATGTCCTCTCCTAGGATGAAACGTATATGTATACATGATACAGAAAGCGGGACAGGGGGCAGGAGGGAGAGAGACCTCTGGAGCGCTGACAATGAGAGATGCAGAGGCGTCGGCGGACCTTTGGCTATCCAACGCCCTCGCGGTATATATTATATTTGGGTCAGTGAATATATGAATAAAAGCCCCACAGTGTATAACATCCATTGTAGATTCTCAACCGCTGCGGCCACGGCGGTGGCTTAAATTCACTGTGCGTTTTTGGCGCATCGCGGGGGAGTCCGTGTGGCCGCAGCGAGCGAATTGACGTCTGTCGGAGTCGAGTCATTTATGATGATCCGGAGATGGTCGATCAATAATCAGATTTCTATGTCAACTGGTATTCCTGTCTTCTTGCGGCAAATTGAACGGAATAGTGTGTCGCAAGTAGTTGTTTGACAATTCCATTTTTTTTGAACTCCTGCGCCACGGCACCCCGCCGAATCATGAATTCGTAGCGACGCCCCGGATGGAAAAAACAATGTATGCAAAAATGTATGGAAATATGTTTGCGTCGTAAATTTTTATGTATCGTATATATTTCTGGGGTTTTATGTGAAATATATTTTTTTTTTGCGGTTAAAAGGCCGAAACGATTTTGTACCTCAGGTATGGACCTCATACGTTTCTCCGCGAGTGTCTCTCTGCTGTACCGACCGCCGGTAACCACGTCCGGCGAATTGCGATTCCGGATCAGCGGACCGACGAAACAATCAGGGTCCTCGAAGCGAGGGGATTTCCCGTTGCCAGGTCGCTCATCTGAGATTAAAAAATTGACCGGTTTCGCGTGTATCGAGGTGAGAGAATGGGAATTCAAGGGTCATCCGAGAGCTCGCGGTAACGCGGAACGCGTTCGACGTACCGTAAGGCACGAATACCGTGAATCGGTGGGAATGTCGATGGCACTAGAGACGGAGCGGAGACTCGAGAGGATCAAGTCGCACTCGTGAGAGACCGCAGCGATGGTTGAATTCTTGGACCTTCGCCAGACTTCGCATCGAGTGATACGATTGTCGTGACACCAGACCATCCCGAGTGCGCCGTTACCGTTTAGGTATCTAACAGGGAGTATATATAACCGGCGCAAGGGCTCGACCTAGAAGGAGTTCGACGAGAGAGAGAAGCTCGGAACTCTTCCCACTCGGTATCCCTCTCGGGGCGAGCCCTCGCATCCCTTGTGTGTCATTTACTTATCGCTCACGGGGCTTCGATGGCTTAAACGCGATAAAGCCCGCGCCGGGGAATCCTCACGATTCTTCCTGATACCCTCTATTCCCATGGCTGTAATATACTCGGAGCATATATTCACACACAAGATCCGTTACACTTTGAACACCGTTCACCTAATTTTTTTACATTATTATTATTATATATATATTTTTTTTTATAATTAAAATCGCGATGTAAATACGGACAGGCGATATTGTC
Organism: Amblyteles armatorius; assembly: GCA_933228735.2. Lineage (NCBI taxonomy): Eukaryota > Metazoa > Arthropoda > Insecta > Hymenoptera > Ichneumonidae > Amblyteles > Amblyteles armatorius. Next base: position 1,588,758 of record OW121688.1, on the reverse strand, counting down.
GTCTTTCAATCGAGGACTTGAAAATCGTACGGCAATTGTGCGGGCTTTATTTATGTACAGCGTTGAATTGGTAAAACCGGTCCGTTCTGCCCGCTCGTCCCCACATCCACTATAACAATACTCTTTTATGACTTATTACCTTAAAAATAGTTTCCAAGGGGAATGTCTACATTTTATAGTTACGACAACGACGAAAAATCATGGTTTCAACTATATTTATAGTTTAACCAAATGAATATATACAATCAGAAACTATCTATATATACAGGAGTAGGCAATTGAAGTGGAACAAGGTTATTTTGGCAAAAGTATACGTGGAAAGGTCCAACTTTTGCCAAAACTCGCGAAAAAAAAATCGTGTTCCACTTCAATTGCTTACTACTGTAGACGTTCCCCCTGGGAACTACCTACTTTGTAAGTAGGAGATACTATCCTTATTCTCAGTGCGCTATTTTTGAAATAATCTACTTATTAGAATAAAACAATTAATAATAATAATAATAATAATAATAATAATAATAAAAACGAAAGAGAGGTATGAATCCGATAGCTTAAGTTGTTATTATAATATGTTAATCGATTGTATCGTCGGCTTCACAAAGAAGGTTCCATTTTATATTTATGATATAATATTTATGATATATATATATGAAAAAAAGAAAAAAATCACACACGAATTGACGCGATACCACCAGATCTTGTGTTACTGAAGCTAAGGAAGCGCATTTACTACTACACTGAGAATTGCGATGGAGACACAGGTGAGTTTGTCCCCGTTTCATCGACAGCCTTGAATTTCTACGCGAATGTAATTCATATGCATGAAATAGTCTATTCCTCCTACAGTATTATTATGCGCACACAAGTTTCCTGAACGCAGTACGCTATGAGAGATGCTCGACGTTTTAGGTATGCAAAACTCGTAAAAACTAACCAACGTCATGGTTTACTTCGTTAGTTCAAGGACCACACGGAATTCTCCATCTTTCTCCCTTGGCCACCAGCGTCGGTACGGCCCAAAAAAAAAAAAAAAGTCGAGACATTGGACGCCTCATTAACCGCCGCTACTGATGTTGTAGTATTTGTACAGTGGCTGTTTCCCCAGGCGGGAGAACCCGAAAAAAAGAAAAAAAAAGATGGAATGTCTGGCTCGAATGGTTCTCTAAAGGAAATTCCACAAAATTTGCAAAACCGTTACCATTGTGAACCGGTACAGTGGGATGCAATGAAAAAAGAGAAAAACGAAATTCCTCGTACGAAATAACCTCGAGAGTACTGGAAAAAATATCTTTGACAATAAAGCTCTTTCAACAAGCCTCCTCTTTTCGATCACGATCTTTTCGGTTCACGTTCCAGCAATCTCGGTGACGCATTGGCCCGATGGCAACCGACGATAACGCTTCGTTACCGGGCTCGGTCGATCGAACGGGGAAACTATTTACAAAGCGAAAACGTGTGGCAAACGATCTCACTGTTAACCGTTAACGAAGCCAATGCGATTTCGGAGTTTTGTCCAATAATTTATCGAAATATGCTTGAGGTAGTCTACGACTTAGCTCGTGACGCAGCGGAGTCGAAGAAAGCTCGCTCGATGTTCCTGAGTTTCCTAATAACAGGAGTGTGTACAGCTAATCGTTTATCGGAAACTCACGTAGTAACCGATAAGTTGCACGGGTAATAACGTCGATACTCGCAGAGCCCCAACTTATAACAAGGGGCCCGAAGGACGTCGTCGGGACGGCATGAAAAAGTTTCATTTAATTGGGGATGAAAGTGTTTTTTTTTCTTCTCGATTTGGTCGCGCCCGCGGCTCCATTTACGTAGATCTGATTTAAAGACGGTAATCCATCGATTTCAGGCAAAAAAGAAATGTATATATATATTTTGTATAATAAACACTGTTATGAATCGTCTTTCATGCGGAATTTCCGATAAAACATTTTATTGCAGAAACAAATAAAATAAATGCCTGCCAGCTTGATATATAAAATTGATTAAACGCGTTATTTTCCGACAACCTAGTTTGATGATCCCGACAGCGCCGGATCGTCAAAGCCACCGTCAGAGACCGAAGCTCGAAAGACCAATGTCGTTTGGGAGAGGGATGAACTAAAGCCAAACGGCGGAACATTTACATACGCGACCGAGTTTGCCACACCGCCTACCACCGCGTACCAGGATGCCCGAGGCGTGCTGCGTGTCAGGCGGACATCTGCACTCGAGGAATACCCAGTCAAGCGGTACGAAATTCGGTGGAAACGTTCCAATCATTAGCGTTAACCACGTGCCGGATCCCCAGCGGCAAAACGGATCCTGGAGCGACTGTACGGTCATTGCATATCACTATTCCCCCACGTTACTACTTCACGGCGGCGGGGCTTACAAAATTTTCGCTCCACTGAGGATATGGTTGTCTCCATCATCCTCGCAGAGTTCTCTTTGCCTTGGGAAAACCCCATGACGTGGTCGAGTGGGATTAGAGAAGAGCGGGGCAAAACGAGATAACGAGACAAAACGCAATTTTCCAATAACTTTTGAATGGTGGCGATGGTTATGTGGGGCAAAACAGATTTGAAAATCCGGATGTATCGTTGGGACAAAGTGGGGCATCGAAAAATGATCGGAAAATTGAGTCAGCCCTCACTGTTCCGTTTTGCCCCGCAGTGCCATTTTGCCACCGTCTCCCCTATGTTCGGAATTACAGGGCGTCGGAAAATATTCACCATTAATGTTCATAGAGTTGCGTGCAACCAATTTTTTCATTAATTTCTTAAGGCTCTTTATTTCGTCTCCGGCATAAAAATTTTTTTTTAAAACATCTCCATCCGGAATTGCTCTATACACACATATAGGAAAAAGCGTGGCAAAACGGTACAACTAAGCGAAAACCGGCGTCGCAACTATACCGATGACATTAAATTACTGTCTTTCACTAAACGATCGAAGCTGTACGGTCAATTTTCCGGAAAAAAATATCGCCTGGGGCAAAACGAGTCAGTCTCCAATTTCTCCGGAATGTTGGCTTTGGTTTATTTGTATCCGATGACATTAAATTACTGTGTTTCACTAAACGATCGAAGCTGTACGGTTAATTTTCCGGAAAAAAATATCGCCTGGGGCAAAACGAGTCAGTCTCCAATTTCTCAGGACTGTTGGCTTTGGTTTATTTGTATCGAACGCTCTCACGGGATACGGATCATAAACGTTTCTTTTTACAGTCATGTATCGAATTTTGGGGAGCCCCATTTTCCCCCGCCGTCCTCTGCGTATGTAATATGTGTGCGTGTATGGAGTAAAAGTGGTAAATATGACCCGACTCAATTAAGACATAAATCAATGATATCTGGACCAGGCCATATTCACCACTTTTAGCACATATCTGTATATAGCTATATATATACTCATGTTCATTTAGCATTTGTACGGTTATATATGTATTTATATATCCTGGAAAGGAGCGTGGCAGCTTGCGGTTCCGCTGGTAGTCGTAGTTATTCTTCCGCTGGTGTGGCAATCTGTGCTCTTACAGAAATGGGAACGCGCCGGCAGAGAGATTACGTACTGGCGCGGGCGAGTCAGCGGTTATTACGAAACGCGACGTTGCGTGAGAGAGAAAACACGGTAAACGTAGTGCGGTACGAGTAACAGCAAAGACCCTTTGCTTCGTACTTCCATATTTTGCGACGAGAGACTCGCACCCGCTGGCTCATCCTCCACACTCTGTTTTTCCATCGTATCTCGTTTCTTTTTTTCTCATCTTACCCATTCTGGCTCCTTTATTCGCTCCGTCTTCTCCGTCGGATAATGGAGTGCGATGCGAAAAGATAAGTTCACGGATGTCATTCGCCCGGAATTTTGCAGGGTCGTTCTCGCTTCTTTCATTTTTTTTTCCTTTCCAATTACGAGAAGAAACGTTGTGGCATCGAGGACGAAATTTCGCCTCGAATATTTTTCGTCACGTTCCATCCGGCTCTCTTCCGTAGCGCCGAAACTTTGTTTCCGCGGACTGCTCGACCGTCGAGCTTTTAATTAGCAAACAGTGACTGAATCCGCTTTTCGTGTATCCTGTGTAGCCCTAATGGATGGGGAGGTGAAAAACGAGATGACAAAAAGAAATTACGACGAAAAGTATCAAACAAAGTGAGGACCGGGCACGTTAAGCAGCGGGCTAGCCGCAAGAGGTGCTCCGTACAGCGAGGGGTCCGCGAGAAGTCTGCAAAACAGGAACGCGGAAATGGGTACGCATCCGGGCTTTTACACGGTAAGCCGGCTCCCGAACATGGTATACAGAGCTCCTGTTTCAGCATCACACAGACAAATATACTGTGCAATGGGAAGGAGTAACTCTTACACACGTGTGTGTGAAATATGTCCATGTGTGTGTGTGAAATAATAGCTGAGTACGTAAAGATGACGCAGACAAACGAAACGCAGTGCATTCGTGTCTATGTTGGCCGGAATTACGGATACCGAGAGAGAAGAGTGGAGCTTGGCGGTGCATCATGGGTTGGAAATGAAAACTTTGAGGCCCCCGAGCTGAAGGAGTTACCGTGCGTGAGCAGAATTTCTAGACCTCTACTTTAACGAAATTGTACACACGATGCACACGCCGTTGAATGGTAGCTCGTGAAAGGAACAGCCATACGATGATCCATCACCGGCTCCTTCAAATCTTGGAAAGTACACTGGCGATGCGAAATCGTCTGCATTTCCAGACTCATTTTGCCGATCAACCTATCGAACATGAATAAGAAAGTGAAAAGAAAAATTCAAGCAAATTTTTCAAACACACATCATGCTCATATGACTGTCGCGGTGAGGCAAGTGTGCGAAATCCCGGAAGGACAATCACCGGTCGACGACGGAACGACTCTCCCAAGCGGGCACCACTGCTCGGCTATCCGAAGCCCATAGTGTCAAGTGATTCTTAGAAGCGTCGCATCGCGCGAAGTCGTATCTACACTGTTGAAAATAAATTGTACATTTAATGTACCGATATTGGAAGCTTTTATGCATAAACCAGTATATTAAATTTAATGTATAAATATTATGTGACATTAAGTACTTTTAAAGTAGTTTTTTAATACTTTGAGTACTATTAAAGAACTTTTATTGAAAAAATACCACTTATTTAGCATTTTTTATTTACCGTACATTCATTTCACACATATTGAATTTAATATACTAGCTTATGCATAAAAGCTTCCAATACAGGTACATAAATCTCCAGGCAGACGTTTTTTACAGTGTACGTTATCGTGCTCTTCGCGATGGAACTTCCGGTACGAATGCATGCACAGGAAGAAGGAAAAATTAAACAGCTTTGTTGCACGAAAACGGCTTATTCCCGAGCGCTGTGTGCACACCCAGAAAAATAATTCATTTGACGAGCACCCACAAATCAATATTTATTTGATTAAAATAAATATTTTAATGGATTTAAATAAATATTTATTTAAGTTAAACAAATATTTATTTAATCCAAATAAATATTTATTTGCGGGGCGCCCGGCAAATAAATTATTTTTCTGGGTGCAACAGAACTGTGCAACGTTGGAGCGTGTGTCGCTCGGACGCAGATTTGAAACGATCGCGAAGAAACCGTACCCATTGATTTTTCCCAATTAAAATTCACATTTAACGTGCCAAAGCTTCGGATGGAACGGACGAGAGGAACGGACCAGGCAAACAAATGAAATGTAATCCGCTCGAATCTGTGGAGCGCTATCGTCGCACTTTAAAAGCCCTCGGGAATGCCTGTTGACTCTGTAAAGTGGATCTCCATTATTTTCGGGTAGCGTGTGTCCACACGCAAAAGTCAACGATCAAGAGAAGAGCGACATCGATTTCGGAGACTCCAAACACTGACGGGGAGGGATGTGGAGTATCGGCAGTATAGTTTCTCGGTGCGAACTGTATTTCATTAACGGCACGAATCAACATCCGCGGCTGTTGCTCCATATCGTTGTAATAATAGGTCTCGAATATTCAAGGAGCCGAGCGGGTAAACGTATTGTTCAGCAGTGTCAACATACTCATGAACGACCACTATCTCGATACATCAACGGTAACACTTGTCTCAGCTGGATCGATAGAGGCGATCCTCGCAATACAGTAAAGTCAATCTTGTCCCAAAATTTAAAAAAATGGTTTATCAGTTATTTTTCTCCAAAGTTAAATTTGTATACATTCTTATTTATCTTTATTTCTACATCAAGTAGGATTTTTTTGATCCACAGAAATCTTGAGAATCTTCGGCCGTAGTAGTTTAAAACGCGTGCATCAAAGCGCGCGCGTTAATGGAAATATGTCGAAGAACTCTTTGAAATCCTGTTCCTCGAGTTACTCGACTGGACAGCGAGGACTATCGAGAATTGAAGAAGCTTCCGCAAACGAGTATATTTGTATTCGATTTCGCGCTATTCGGTGGAATGGAAAGGGGAAAAAATCATTGTGGAGCACGTGACATCCAAACACTGCAGCGAAGAGCGAAAAGCTGTTCTTGCTTTTACGCGAGAGGAGCCCGAGGGAAAAGGGTGGCCGTTCGATTTTTCACGCGGCGGCCCCTCTCGCGTCGACTCCTCGCTATTTGAGTTACAAAGTAAACGCCCAACAAGCTCGGATATCTCTTTTTGACTCGCTAGCATTATGTCGGGCGTATAGCATTATAGCGTACAGAGCTAACCGTTCCGAAGCTCGCCGGATTTCTTGCCCTGGCTTCTCTCTTTTCGTTCGTTCCTCTCCGCCTCGCCTATTCTGTACCTCGAGCGAAATGCGTTCAGCGAACACGTCTAGCCTCGAAGATTTATTACCCTCGCGGATCCGCCCAGTCGTTAATAATATTCTTTGCGTAGAGCTATATCCTCGGTCTCATCGTATACCGGCTTCTCGTTCGCGAGTCGAACATCAGCGGATCGACAGCGGCTTTACCTCGAGGCGCCTATATCTGCTTCGAAGCCACACGTATCGTCAATGCCCGTACACAGGTGAGTTGTTTGGCAGTGACGAAAGCCATCGTCAAAGTGGCAAAAAAAAAGATCGTATAATCAGCTCCATTATCTTTTCCCTATACTTTAGATGAAAACCCCGAAAATGATAAATGTTCACACTGCTACTAACTCACTGGTAATCTGGTTTAATTTGAGAGAGAAGAATTATATTCCGCGAGAAAGAAGCATATTCGGTACTTGATTATACCTCGCTGGTTCAAACCCACATGTATCATCTCCGTCCGTACTCAGGTGAATTATTGGCAGCGACGAAAGCCACCGTCAAAGTGGCAAAAAAAATGTGTAATCTGGCCCATTTTTCTTTCCCACATATTTCGGATGAAAACCTCGAAAATGATAAATTTTCAATCTGCTGATAATTCATTCGTGATTTATCTGCATTCGAAAAAGAAGAATTATCTTCTGTGAGAAAGGAGCATATTCGGTAGTACGGAATATTCGGTAGCAGCAGCATTTTCGGTAGTACAGAATATTCGGTAGCAGGAGCGAAGCTAGTATGCTGGCTACATATTCGGTACTTTTTTTTGCTACCGACAATGAATAAATATATTTTTTAATCTATTCTTTAGCTCTTTTTGTAGGTCAGGCATGAAACGATAAACCTTTTGTGTTTCACGCGAATCAGAAATGTCCGATACGTCCGTTTCCACCTATCGAAACGCAATGGACGTGTCGTATATTTCGGATGAAAGCGTTAAAGTAATTATTCAAAATTTATGGAACAATTAGAATAGAATTCAATACAAAGTATATATAATACGTGGGTCGGGTTAGCGCGTATGGCTGGACGGACATTGTCATTATGAGGCACGCGGGCTCTTGTGGTTTATTAAAATCTGTCAGTCCAGAGAGAGAGAGAGAGAGAGAGAGAGAGAGAGAGAGAGTGAGAGAGAGAAAGGAAGAGAGAGCGAGCGAGTATGAGGGGGAATACGTAACGACGGGTTCAGTATTCATCATCGTGTGCCGTGGGATAGTGTATAGTCACACCGTCAAATTGTGTAATATGAAGCTTAATCAAGGCCGGGGCGTAACATTCGTATAACCGCATTGTCACTCACCGTGGCCGGTATTCGGTACGTTGCTATTGCTCGCACGTTCATGACTCGCCGAGAAGCAACGGCGGGCATTTTCGATATGTAGTACGTTAATTCTATTTTTAATTATTTTAACCTCCGCCACAGCTTGATCGCATGCATAGCACTGCATCACGAAAATCCGTGCATCCGAATCTAATGTTTCTCGACCTCGGAAAACCACCCCTTCCAGGTTCCGTTTTTTTTTTTTTTAAGTGACCCAAGTCCACTCAAGGGTCGTAATTACTTTAAATTCGGCTAAGTGTCCCCGACCCAGGGCGTGACTGTTCCAAGTCCCACAAGAAACTGCTTCAAGGTTCTAATTATTGGAAGTTCCCCTAAGAATATACGACCTGATTTTTCCAACTTCCACAAGATTCCAACCCGAGGTTTTAAATATCACAAGTTCTTCAAGAATTGGTTCCGGGGTCATAATTGTCCCAAGTCAACCTACGAGTCCCCGACCCAGGGCCTGATTGTGCCAAGTCCCTCAAGAAACTGCTTCAAGGTTCTAATTATTGCAAGTTCCCCTAAGAATCCACGACCTAGGGCCTGGTTTTTCCAAGTTCCACAAAATTCCATTCCATCGTACTAAGTATCCCAAGTTCTTCAAGAATCCACTCGGGGGTCACAATTATTCCGAGTCCACCTACGAGTCCCCGACTCAGGGTCTGATTGTGCCAAGTCCGACAAGAAACTGCTTCAAGGTTCTAATTATTGCAAGTTCCCCTAAGAATCCACGACCTAGGGCCTGATTTTTCCAAGTTCCACAAAATTCCATTCCAGCCTCCTAAGTACCCCAAGTTCTTCAAGAATCCACTCGGGGGTCATAATTGTTCCAAGTCCACCTACGAGTCCCGACCCAGGGTCTGGTTATTCCGAGTCAAAGTCTTGGATCAGTCCCAAGTCCCGATGGGCCACGGTTCTCACTCAGAAATCCCGCTAATGATGTTTTCACATCAAAAGCCTCGGGTCAAACCGGTACTCGAAAAATCTATCTCCCTCGGCCGCACTTTTGTGCCATCGCCTACACTCCAGCCTGTTAAAGCACAGTCGTGGCGCAGATTTATCCACCCTCACTCTTCGATCCATCTCGCCGTTCTTGCGTGACGATATAACTCGGATAGCCGGAGGCTGCCGGTACTGAAAAGAGCGGGTGGGTCGGTGAAGTGGCTAGCGAGCGAAGCAGCTGCCCGACCGAGCTCGACTGTCGAACGGTCGTCCTCAAGATCCCGTTGACACACTTGAAATTCTTTCTGTATCGCGCCCGCGCGCTCGTGCGACGGCGTTTCGAAAGCGTTTAGAGTCGTTTGGGCTCTAAGTCGTCCGACTCGGAGGCTAACTCGTAGCTCGTACATGTCCCACTCCACCGTCGCGGTGCTCGGAGTGCGTTATGTACCGGTATGCAGTTTATATAACGGAATGTATATACATGACGCGGATGGGTGGCGGCCGCCTCACCGGATGCGGTGGAGTCACTGGAAGTGGCAGGGGATTCCCGCGGGGCTCGGTCCGTCCGCAGCAGTACCGGTAGCAGCAAAAAGTACTGGACCAAAAAAAAAAAATATATATATAGCCTCTGCCGGTCGGAGCTTCGTTAGATGGCACGTGCTTTTTCTCCCCTCCCAGAAACGTGCGAACCAAGTTAAAAGAGCATGTGGCACACGGAAAAGACGAAACGAAGTGGAAAGTGTTGAGGAACGTGGAGCTTTAGGCGGGTAACAGGCTCAAAGTAGATCATGGCGCATGGAACTATATACGACACCCGGAGGGAAGGCAACGCTCATGACCAAAATCTAGCTCGAATCGCAAAGAGAGTGGAAACAACGCTTATTAAAATGTGCGGCTACCTAAAAAGAAAAAATAATCAGAACGGAAACTATTCGAGGGTACGTTGTTACCTCCGTCTTCAATCAGGGAAGCGAAACCCAAGACGTTGCGCAATACGAGATTGGAGCGAGAGGCAAGCGAGAAAAACAATACCAGAAAGCTCGCTTCTCTAATTCCCTCATATTGTCGAGGCTCTTGTTACTATTACTACTCTTCTTCCTTCTTCATTTTCTTCGCCTTTTATTCCTCCGGTTTTTCTTTCCCTAGCAACGGAATTTTTCCGACTACCAGTGCGTCATTTTTGCTGCTTTTGTTTTTTATATCCGTTTTTCTTCTCCTCGCATCGGGCTGATTCTATTCTCTCCGAGCCCGAGCTGCGTTGCTTTCGTCACTACGATACGCTCCGGCTCCTTTCTTACTTCGGTCTCGTGTCTTTTTTGCGCCCCATCGACGAGACCGTGATGCGAGGCACTCGGATTGAAGAAGCGCACGGAAAATGGTCGCTTGCTTTTCAGAGCCTCGTTCCGAAGAAAACCGCACACTTCGATTAGATAATTGAACTCCGTCTCGGAGGAAAGTATCGTCCCGTCCGACATCGAGTCAACGTCGGTAAAACGTTGTGCAAATATCGGCGCTGAAAGCAATGACCTGATGGCGACTGCGGAACCGCCTATGAGGGCCCTCCGACTCAACCCTGGTAGACATTTTAGAGCGTTGCATTAAACCCCAGTGTGGTGGGAAAAGGCCCAACAAGGCCCCGATCTGACGCTCGAAAAACGTCTACCAGGGATGGAATCAAAGAGCCCAGCAAAGAGCAATGGCAAACGGGTCCGACGAATCCGAACCATTTCACGAAAATTGGTACTAACAATATTTTCCGACGAGCCATAATCGAGACAGTCTGCTCGGATTTAAAGTACATAAATTCTTAGTATTTCCGAATCATCGATGATCGCTCTGACTAAAATATTATGGAGATAAATGTTGTTCTTTTGGATGAATTTGTCGGGATTGTCGATTTCGTGGCTGCGTTGACTTACTCCTCATTCTACGTAAACAAAACAGAGTCCGCCAGTGAAGTACCGAAACCGAGTGAAACGATGGGGCGGCGGAGCGAGGAGGAATCGAAAGGGATCACTCTGTCACGGAGACACTGTCGCGATCGTTTGTTTGTTCCGCGGGAAGCCCCGCTAAAAGGCGAAGATGGTATTGACGAAAGGCGGACATCGCTGCGCTGGGGATCTTTCCGGCGCTTCGACGAGTCTCGTCGGCATTGTTCCGCTCGCGGTTCGGTTTACATTCGCTCTTCAACCGAGTCCTCCGTCTCGCGCGATCCGTCGTCTCGCCTTCGGTTCCCGGTCGTTGTCGCCACAGCAGGCCATTTCGTTTATAAACAAATCGTTTCTGGATATCGAGCGGGACGCCGGAAAGTTATAGCGGAGAAGATCGCTCGTGCCGTTATCTCCGTTTGCGCCGAGACTAACGGAAACGACGGCTCACGAGCGCAACGAGCTTCGCTGGGGAAATACTCGTGCATCGTTAATGCATCCTCGTTCGCATATTGCTGAAACTACTCGGCGATAATGCTCGTCAAAACAATCTCACGACGGGAGCAATGTCTTAACGCGCATCGTGTACGCATTAATTGGCGAGGCTCCGAGCGAGCTCGCGAAACGACGTTAACGAGCCCGGTATTGTTTCCCGTGGCGCATGCAGTAGCAAACGATTTCGCTACGGGCGATAGTTCTTTTTCGTTTCTGTGCACACACTTGCTACATATATACGGGTAACTTTTTTTTATAGTTTTTTTTCCGTAGACAGTTTTTTTTTTATATCGATTCAACGGGGATAGTCAGGAATACTGAATTGCCGCTATGCAATGCAATAACGGATCGCAAAGAGGGTAAAGGTATTGTACGCAGTCACATACTGTATATCGTAAAACTCGTCGAAAACTGGCCGCAGTGGCTGCGACCGGCCGACATTGCATGTGGCCTCATAAAAGGCAATCGCTTGTTCCACCGTCACGGCGCAGCGAGGCGACTCCCGCTTTTTTCCTTTTTTCCAATTCTTTTTTTTTTTTTTACTTTTTTTTATTCATTTTTTTTACCACATTCACTGGCTCTATCTTCGCTCGACTGCGGTGCGTTTCTCGTTCGGTATTGAAATTGAATTAATTACAGTCCCGCTGATTCCCCGTTTCGTCACTCACCCTGAATATTTATTTATATATATATATATATATATACATATGCATGCATATGTGTGTGTGTATATATATGTATAAAGTATACCTATGTATGCGGGATCACGTGGCGCCGAGACACCTGGGCAAAGTCTGTCAGGCTGCCTGTCTGGGGTACCGCGTGACTTGGAAATATTAATTAGTTTATCCAACTACGGACCCTCGCCGGAGACTCGCCGAATCGACGCTGCGGAGTGTAACTGGATGGTAACTTCCTGTCGGGAAGCTCAACGACAACGCGGTACACACCGATATCAAACAATAATCAAATTTAATCATTACAAGTCAATTAGCCGAGTTAATATCAGCCTCCGGAACATCCTCAGCGCGAGATACCCCACTGGGTTTTACCATTCTCGATGGCGAGGCATTCTCTCACCGGGTCCTCGCTGTAACGGCGAAACGTCGCCTCGGTTCGTAAACGTCACGGGTAACTTTGGCATGAATATTCAGTAATTTTATTTTTTTTCATTTCTTTTTTTTTACTGTCCGACTGAGCAGCAAGAGAGTTGTGCATTTGACACTGACGCGACGTCATCGGCCCCGGGTCCTCCGCGCTCTCGATAATTTTTTTTTCAAAGCGATGGGGGACTTTTGCAGTAAGCGGATTGTCACTCGCCGCAAATAGAATCCTCGTTCACCGAAAAGCATTCTCGCTCAACAAATTCATTTTTTATATTTAAAAAATCAGACAAAATCCGACCTGACACACCAGTTGTATTCTGGAATTAGCTTTCGCAAGCTACATCTGGGACTTTTCCCAATCTGTAAAATTGTTCCCGCAGGCTTCTTTTTATTTGTTAATTGGCGATATAAAAAAAAAAATAATAATAAGAAACGCGTGTTTCCTGCCGCAAATTGTTTCCCCGCTGGGGTGGCAACTTTCCCTGTTCTCTTCCCGTAGTTGAACCATCGGGTCGTACACACTTGTTCTCTTGTAGCCCAGTCGGCAACCCGCTTTTATTGCGTTGCACAGGGAGGATCCCGAGACGGTATGAACTTTCCGTGGCGTTCATAAAATTTCGGAAGACGTACGAAAACCGCGCGTGGGATACAGCTGGTTTTGCGGTGCCGAGGTGGCGCACCCCCGGTTTACACAGTGCTCTGGGGGGGGGCCTTCTCCGTGAGAGAGCAACTTGTGGCCGAGCTCTATTAAAGCCAGCCCCCGTTCCAGGGAATATGCCGCGCGGATGGGAGGGTAAGTGTGCGGCACACTTGCCCATGCAGCACCGGGGCTAACTCACCGGGGATATACGTGTCTAATAGAGCGGTATAGTCTTGTACTTTGCAGCGCTTCGACGGGACTTTTAATTTCTCACCGGCACACACGAACCGCACTCACGGAATACTCCTCGCTTTTATTTTACGCTCCATCCACCGCGTACACTCGCGAGCTGTACGTTTGAGGCGGCTACAACTTTCTCCGTACACACAGCCGTGACACTCGCTCCTTAAATTCATGAGCCTTTTAATGCACGGTTACGAAACGGGATAAAACAACCGGAGCTTAAACTTATACTACCCACTTTGCCCGACCACCCGGGTTCCCCGGATTGCGCGAACACAAATTCATCATGCTGGATATTTCATCAACATTTTTTTGTAATTCTATATATTTGTTTGCAATATTTTTCTTAATTTTTATTCCTCATAGAGGAAGCTTTGTTTCCGTTAATAAAAATAAAAAAAAACAATAAAAATCAAGATTTTAGTGTCGGAGGACTTAAAATAGTCTGAAACATTGAGAAATATGATTTTTACCTGGCGTCCGGATGTATGCGTGTATGTTCAACATTTACAGACTTGAATCGTTTAAAATTATTATAAATAGAAAACAGTTTGAGATAGCCAGTTGAAATTTGGTACACTAGTGGAGTGGTCACGTCTCTTCATTCCGTGCAATTTTTATGAAGATTGAGGCTGTATTTGAAATACTATGGGATTTTGAAATTTTTTGAAAAATATCCGTCGTATCTTGCATAAATCTTAATTCTGAAACTGCACACGAATATTATACTTGGATCAAAGAGCTTTGGTATTGCATTTGGCCGAAATCTATCCAGATGAGCAGATTTTATGGGATTTTGATCAGTTTGAAGAATTACTAAAAATGGTCTACTTTCAGTAAATATGGAGGTATCGAGCGTAAATTTGTGATTAAGTTTCGAGTTTTTTTTTTTTTTTTTACTGGACGAATATAAATGAATGCGGGACAAATATGTTCGTCAGGATTGCGGCGACTCCACGAGCGGAATTGTTTTACAATGCGGCGCTAATAAGTCGCCCGACAGACATAAAATCGTCGGAGGCGTATTCAATGGGTCGATTGGATTGATACTGCGTGTGAAACGAAAGCCGACGAAGCAAAATAATACAGGGTGCAATTACAGGGAGTCGGGCGAAACACACGCGACACCGAGAGAATAAGAGCAACGCAATCGATTAATTGCCCGCGGAAAACCGCGGATGTTTCGACTCGTATGCGTATCGCCAACTTTCGTATGTAAAATATGAAGCCCGGGAGAGTGCGACCTGGCTCGATGATTATTCGCTATTCAGGACTGTTCGACGAGCTCCGGGCAATCGCAACGCCGACGAACCGACTCAGCCGGAACGGGAATCCAAATAATTTGCTCGACTTACTCGATGGGTGAATTATTAAAAATTGACGCGTCCGATCGCCAATCGGAGCTCATCGATTTCTCGTCAAAAAATCAACAGAGACATCAACCGCGTTCGCCGACAATTCGGCGAAACTGTAAAAACAAAATTGTCCATAAATTAAAATTCAATTATAATTGAATTAACATGTTGCAAAAGAGAAAAAAAATATCGCCGCTACCGTCGCTGCTTTAACAGCAGGCAGGATCGTATATCGCAGCGAATACGGCGATCACTCTTTAAACAGTCGATGCAGAGACCCTTATAAATTACCCGAGCTCAGCTTATTCGAGCGTTCTTCGTACTAGATACGACCCGGCGCGGCCCTTTCTTTGCTCGACGCGTCACTTCGTCGATTTCTCGTCGAAAGATCAACGAGAGAAATAAACCGGGTCGCGGATAATTAAGAAAAAAAAAAAAAAAATTCTGCATAAATTAAAATTGAATCACAATTGACTGAAAATTTAGTAAAACAGAACAAAAAATCATCGTTACTTTAATGACAGAATCGTATATGGAATGCGAATCCGACGATCACCCTTTAAACAGTAGATGCAGAGACCCTTATAAATTCCCCGAGCTCAGCTTGTCCGAGCGTTCTTCGTACTAGATACGACCCGGCGCGGCCCTTTCTGGGCTCGACGCGTCACTTCGGCGACTTCTCGTCGAAAAATCAACGAGAGAAATAAACCGGGTCGCGGATAATGGGGAGAAACAATTTTTAAAAAATTTTGCAAAAATGGAAGAAAAAAAATCGTTGTTACTTTAATAACAGACGGAATCGTGTATCGAATGCGAATCCTGCGATCACCCTTTAAACAGTTGATGCAGAGACCCTTATAAATTCCCCGAGCTCAGCTTGTTCGAGCGTTCTTCGCACTAGACGCGACACAGTAGGGCCCTTTCTTGGCTCGACGCGTCAGTGTGTTATGCAACTCTATGTATGTTGAGAATCTAGAGGCGGAAGAGTAAGAGGAGGAGCTCGCTTGTCTAGCACTTAGCGGTCCGACAAGGAGGCAGCCACAACTGCATCAGCAGGAGAGCCAGAGAAAAGTGCTGATACCGAGCGAAATTTAAGCTATACGTGGTTCATCAGCAGCGCCGAGGCCGATGAACCGCGTCGCGCGGCTTGTTAGCACGTATCTACTAACACTGTTATACGAGAGCGGCGAACACCGGACAGTTACACGCTCGAGAATCATCCGTTTACCATTAAAGCCCCCTGACGACGAACGCGAGGTCCTCTGTCCGTTGCATGTATTATTGCGGCCCGAAGTACATTACCGTGTTAAATCGTTACGCATCAAGCTTGGAAAGTGGTAAATCCTATAACCCGATACTCTACGAACACGGCTGTTAAGGGTCAATATATAGTTAGGGTAAAAGTGGTCAATATGACGCGATCCACACGTAATGGATTTGCGAGCAAATCGGGGTGGGCCATATTCACCACTTACATATATTTACGTTTACAGCATAGAACGTTGCGATATAGCAATTATAATTGGCAGTTTGGTTCTTTAGAGGCGATCAATCGGAAGGATAAAAACATTAATTAAATTACTCGGTACAGCGGACTGATTGCATCACGAACATTAAACAGTGGAATCTCCCACATGGTAGCTTCCGGTAGCTCGCGGCTCGCTTCGCACGCGGAAATATATTTTATGGATATTTAACAGAATTACTTGTTTGTTACTTCAAGTACGTACTTGAAGTACAAACTTTTTAGTGCTTCAAGTACCAACTATAAGTACCTTTTGAGGACCCGCTCGAATTAATATATCATTATCTGTCTAAAGTTTTCAATCAGTATGATCTTAACCGGAGGGAACGAAGAGGAACCCTTTTAGTTATTTTTTATGAACTTTTTTTTATAGATTTTTTGTTATGAAGAAAGTAAAGAATAAATTAAAAATAGAGGAATTACGTCGATAGAAAAACGATGAATTACGAACATGTCAGTTAGCGATTTTTTACGATGTGGAAAATTGCTTTGCACCTTTTTCTAAAGCCTAAATAATACTTCAAGTACGAAAAGTACTTGATACTATGTATTTTGTACGTGAAGCATTTTTTGGTTCTTTACCCAACTCGGATATTTAACGTATATTTCAGATAGGGTAAAAATGGTTGAATATGTTCTCTGATCGTTAGTCACTGACTTACGTGCTAATCTGGGTGGACCATATTCACCAATTTTTTAATGTATCTTCGCACATACATTCGAGATAAGTTTTTGTATATTCAACATTTTTTGCCACGACGAATTGTGGCTCAAGAAACGATTGCTAGTTTGTGTACGGCAGGTAATCGAAGCTGGGTCTCCATCGTTTTTGTATCGACACCAACGTTGCCGAGTGGCGAATTACCCCAGGGAATTTTGTCTATATCAGCCCCGGCATGCAGAGTCGGTGGTAGATTGGCGTATATACATGTATACACACAGGTCTATCCGCCCACCGCTCGCCATCGCCTCGGCGCATTATTCTTTGCCACACGGTACGTTAAGGGAGAAGAAAAAATCGGAGCTAACAAGGAAACTACCCCTCGGGCGCTGACTACCCTTCGTGAGGCAACCGAAGCGCAAACGAATCACCAACGCGCTCCGCCGCTGTCTATCGCTCCGGATTTTTTCAAACTTCCCTCGACGGAACACGGGCCTATTATCAACCATTGCGCCCCGAACTATAATTAATTATTCGACGAAGCGTGAGCTACCGCCCCTTTCAAACGCGTATCTCAAGTATACCAGATACACGGTCAAACTTCTTAATATAAATAAGACCGGACGGTTAAAAAAATGTTTCAAAGAGGAAAGTCGATGAAAATAAAAAATTAAAATAGTAAAGGCGAATAAAGTTTGCGAGCAATGGCGCCTCTCCCCTGTTTGGCATTTTTTTTTTGTACATCTAACGAGAAGAGGAGAAAGGGAAAAAAACCGAAAACTGCCAAGGGCAAACTGGTGGTAGGCTGATAATTATTTTCCGCGGACAAAGCATAATAGAATGTATCCATTAGTCTCGAGTCGTAGAATATGCTGATACGCTCCGCAACCAAACAAGCCCCACGAGCCTCCTTCCCTCGGATGCACTGCATGAACACAGCGCGCATTGCGAGACATCTATGTAAACAGACGTGACTAGCATTGCTCAACAGGCCTTTCTACGTGCGAACGGGGTGGATCTCCGACCCCTCCAGCGACATCCTGCCGGCTGCATATATTTATCCAAAGATAACAGTATTCAGATGCATCGACTCGCCTCTCCCTTCGATTATCTTGCGACGTGGCGCCGATAACGGAAACAACTGATACGAGATATTGCAAAATCTCCAAGAAGATAAACAGATGTAATGCCAAAAACAGTCGGGAACGCGTTCTTTCTTAAACAATAAAAAATAAAATAAAAATAAATAAAGAAGACACCATTTAAATTATGTTTGGGTACTTTCGCTCGTCGCTCAAAGAGTTGGTAAAAAGTGTGGAAATGTGGAGAGTGAACAAAGTTTCTGTAACGCACTCGAGTGCTTACAAGAAGTAAATTTTTTGCTACCCGCTAATTGCTTGTATTACTACGAAGCGGATTTTCTGAAAAAGAGGAGAAAAATACAACTAACACGAGAAACAAAGCCATATTGTTGCATCTCGTGCGTCAAATCGCCGACTCCTTGCACGAAGTATTCGCGGGCATAATTATACGCGCACTTCCGTTTGTGTACCGTGAAACGCGTGTGTGCACCGATCGCCCGTTGCCCCCGCGGCGGTACATAAATTCCAGTGCCGGCGGGCTTTACGAGAGGTTTCTGGAAATTTCAGTAACTATAGTGCACATTACAGCCTCGGACGGAATTGCATTCGCGCGGCAGGGAAGCGGAGAGTAGAGAAAGGGCCGAGAGTGAAAGCCCTCACTGCCGTAGGGTTATAAATTCTCGTTCGTGCGATGAGAGTTTTGAAGTGGGACCGTTAAACCGAGCGTGCGGTGGTTGCAGCTCGGAGCCGGTGCCGCTGTCGGAGGGCAGTTCTGCGTGCGGGCGAATCGAGTCCCCGCTAAGGGTGCGGGCAGAAGAAAACCTCGTTTATACGCGGTGGAGTCAGATAAGAACGAAAACGTAAGAACTGGACCCGGGAGTTGGCCGGACCGTAATTTATGGCGCCGGAGCCGGTCGCGGAGGAGAGAGGGACCAGTCTCCTACTTCCACTCTTACTTTGCCACTGTATTTTTCAAGATTTATACACACGTACAGAGAATGGAAAATCTCAGCGAACGAGAGGATACTTTTTCTCGCTCTTCCGGTCTCTCCTCGTGGCTTCTTCTCATGCACCACCGAGCAAGATCTAATACCATGTTCCTATCCCTCCCCTCTCACCCTGCCCCGTTTCTCCCGAGCGTCACATTAGTTCGATAGAGCGAAGGATGCGGGATATCGTGCGCGAGAAATCCTCGGTTCTTTCCGATTGATTGCACTTCGATAGGATTGCCGAGTCGCGTCTCTTCGTCTCTGTCTCGGTGTTTACGGAAACGTGCATTAATCTATCTCTCGTCGAGCTTATATATATATATATATATATATATTGAAGGATAAAAAGTGAGTCGACGGAGGGAGCAGTGAATCGCAAGCGTTCTGCGGCGTCCGAATGGAACAGGAAATTGTTGAGGTCCGGATGAATTTATTATCGACGACCGGCAAGAGAGACCGTGAAATTCGCAAATAAAGATTTACTGATTTTATTGTTCGAGAATGGATACGTGCATCGTAGAGGGCAATTGAGGATTATTGCACGGTATGAGCATTCTTTTTACTTCCTCGTAATGAGCAAAGTATGCGAGGATGGAAATTATTGCGACGAAAAAAAATGCAAGCCGGTCGAATCATGGAACCTGTTTCGAGTGTCATCAAATCGTCGAAGCTGAGGTTATCGTGTAATTTATATATATGTGTAGTGTCGTGTAGTTTATATATATATATATATATTGAAGGATAAAAAGTGAGTCGACGGAGCGAGCAGTGAATCGCAAGCGTTCTGCGGAGTCCGAATGGAACAGGAAATTGTTGAGGTCCGAATGAATTTATTATCGACGACCGGCAACAGAGACCGTGAAATTCGCAAATAAAGATTTACTGATTTTACTGTTCGAGAACGGATACGTGCATCGTAGAGCGCAATTGAGGATTATTGCACAGTATGAACATTCTTTTTTACATCCAAGTAATGAGCAAAGTATGGGAGGATGGAAATTATTGTGACGAAAAAAAATGCAAGTCGGTCGAATCGTGGAACCTGTTTCGAGTGTCATCACATCGTCGAAGCTGAGGTTATCGTGTAATTCGCCGGGGTAATTCTCACAAGGCTATCGAGTAACCGGGGAAGGAGATGATACGCCGCGACATGACTTCCCAATTGGTGACGAGGTGAAAGACGAGGAGGCTGAGGCGTGCCGATATCGAGCAGTTCCTTCCTATCGGTATTCTGTATCCGTGCGCCTCTATGATCCGCTATCGAATATGTTGTGAGTGATGGGGGATCGGAACAGCTAGCATCCAGTGTATAACGAGTTTTTTACCCCGGGGAGAAAAAAAGGTGGAAAGAGGAAGAGGAAGAGGAAGACTCGTGATGCCTTCGATGAAAGATACTGAGCTCATAATGCGCCTAGGAGTCTCGACTTTGCCACGTGCGGGGAATCCGTCCGATGGCTTCTAACACGAAGCGGCGTAGTCTCAAAGAAAGAAGAGACGAGACTGTTCCATCATCCATATCGTAGCTTGTTGTCTGAAAAGGCCAATCGTCGATCAAAATTATACATACAAATTCCGGCAAGAATTTCCGTATGAATCGAAGCTATACGAGTGGCAAGAAAGAAGAAATCTCCGGCCCGTGTTTTGGGAAGTGGCGGATGAAATGCGACAACTACTCGGTGGTATTTGTCTCCTCCTTTCTATATATGTATATATATATATATATATATGTATATATACATATATATCCCGACCTCTCAGGTGAGAATAACTCGAGCATCTCAAGAGCCCGAGATACAGAGTATTTCCTGCCAGGTTGATGGTAACGCGCGAACCCGAGCACTGCGGAACGCTCGGTAGCCGCAGGAATGTTTAACTAGCCACAGTCGCAGGATCAACCCCTCAACGCTCCGGGTTCGAGAAAGGCGGGCGAGAGGCTCCCCGGATACTTTGGCGTCCCTTTGAGCTACTTTAATTCTCTTTAACCAGACGGGAAACATGCATATTCTATAAGTTGCACCTAAACCGAAACCACGGAAGCCCTCTCTGTTCGCCGTGTTAACCGGCTGCCGAATTTCGTAGAGCGGTTGCTCCATAGCCGGTAGGCGACCGCGTTGATGGCTCAGCCGCCCGCTTCTCCTTCGCCAAAGCTGTTCCCGTCCGCGTGTGTGGTTTATGGAAGGTATGATTAAAAAAATAGATAATGAGAAAAAATGTATACAAAAATAAAACTGCCACGAGGAAGCTTCGGCTCAGATACCTATGCAAATTGGAACGTTCCGCTTAGCTTGCGCAACTTCCCCGATCTTGACTTCTTGATTGCGCAACTTGAGAATTTACCATACGCAGACTCAAGAAATACTCGAGATCGATGGTTTGTTCAACGCCGCGGAAACGAGTATCTCTCGACGCGATAAGTCAGCTACGACGTATCGTTCTCTTCTGTAAATATGATGTATGTGTTACGTATCCCGGGTGAAACTACGAAAAATTGTGTTTTCCACGGTCGCGAGTGACGGGAATTCCCAATATAAGAGAGGCTCGCGGATAGGTATACTCGGTGAGAAGGGGTGAAACATTGACGTTTCGATTTCCCCTGCTCCAAGGAAGCGAGCGTTCGTCCGTGTGATACACCCCAGCCTAGGCTACCCGGAAAGCACGGCAACGCAATCTTCTCAATGATTAGGTAGCGTGCTTGGAATGCATTCGATTTGTGACCTGCGGTGACTTCGCGACCGCGGTTATAAACACGGGTCGATTCGCAATGAATACATCTGTCCCGCTTTCCGACCCTGGACGGCGGTTTCGCCGTCGGGATATTGCTAGAGGATAATTCAAAAAAACAGGATAGACGTCCGTCGTGAATCAACCTGTGCGGGTCGCGCGACTCGGTCTGGTTTGTTGCGTGCGCAAAGGAATGCACCGATCGACGAAGCTTCGCTGCGGACGCGAACGTTCGAACACGTCAGCGAACCTTCTCGCGGCTCGTCATCGATTATCGTACTCATCCTTCGTGTCAACCGCCATCGCAACGTATCCAATAATCGTTTTCACTCCTCGACCGGAAAATTTACATGTCACACATTGATCTGTAAGTTGCGGGACACCGCGACGATCGATTGAACGGGTACGCATTATGGTTACGCCGCAGTTTAAACAAACTCGTGGCGGTGACGCATTAACGGTGCGGCTTCCGGCGTGCCCACTGTTCGATTGAACACCGATTAATCCAACGATTCGTATCAATTAACGTGTCGTTCTGTTTGCTTCCTCGTAGAGGAATATATGTTTTTAGTAAAAAGGAAATCGAGATTTTAATGTCAAGGTACTTAAAATAGTCTGAAACTGAGTCTGAAACTGAGTCTGAAACTATGTAAACATGGAAATATCGAGCTTAAATGCGATACCTGAATGGATTAACACTGTATAATGTTTCGTATTAAATTTTATGAAAATTTGATGAATTTTAATTTATCGGAAATATTTTTTACACCTGACACGAGTATCTTAATTAAATATCACGCCGAGAGTAAAATTAGTTATAGTTTTGTAACCAGCGGCGAATGATAGATTAAAAAAGCCGTCAAAACGACAAAA
Source organism: Amblyteles armatorius (assembly GCA_933228735.2). Classification (NCBI taxonomy): domain Eukaryota; kingdom Metazoa; phylum Arthropoda; class Insecta; order Hymenoptera; family Ichneumonidae; genus Amblyteles; species Amblyteles armatorius. The sequence goes on along the minus strand of OW121688.1, from coordinate 1,566,106 downwards.
TCCGTAAATTTCAGTTTGCGATTTCCAACAACAAATCTTGCGGTAAATTTTGGCGGTTGTAGAAGTTCAAGTTTAAGAGATGTTTAGGAGGTATGGAAATTTTTGTTATGTTACGAAAAAAAGGTGCAAAGTAATTTGGACATGGCTTTCTCATTTATAACTGTTTAGCACATAGTTTCCACTATGAGGAGGCCAAAATCGATGAACGAACTTTCTCATACAGAAAACTATGCGCAAAATTGTAATAAATGAAGAGGCCATGTGCAAATTACTTTGCACCTCTTCACTTGGTTTGCCGGGGATTCGTGTTTGTCAATTTCATTCTCGGAAACTTCTCGAATCTGTAGCGAGCTAGTGGAGTTTCCTAGGAATGTCTGGCACGAAGATGGCGATTAACCAGTGACCGTAAAAATTCATTAGGGTCGCGTAAGACAACAAGTTTGATCATTTGGCTTTCTGGGGGATGATTGCGCTGCACACAGTGTGGTGTAATGGCAAGAGGAGGGGGGAGGGGGGCTGTTGCTCGCTCTTTCCCGACTAAGCGGAGCACGGGAAGCGTACCCCGAAGCGGTTTGCGTTGTTGAGTAATTGGTTTTCGACTATTATAGTTCGCGGTTTAATGTTCAGTGTACTCACCTCCTTGTCACTGCGCTGATGAACTCTGCAGTGGAGAAACGCTGTCTGGCCTATAGCCGTTGTCACATTCCTCGTCACGTTTGTCTCGAAATATGGCCATCCACTCATGTTCTGACCACCTAATCTGTGATCCCGGACGAACAAACCTGCCAATCAAATTTAAACGAAGAAATTAATTTTTTTAATGGGGAAACATCTATATCGGTAATCGCAAGATAAAAGTTTGATCAAAAAGCTTTTTTGCATGAGAAGTGCCACTTTTCGTACCTGTAAGGCGTGGAAAAAGTGGCACGATAATTTTACTTCTCGCACGCTAATTTTACTTCTCGCACGCTAATGTTACTTCTGGCATACTAATTTTCCTTCTTGCACGAGTGTGAGAAACTCGGGCACATGCACACTGGTTACCACGCATTTGTTTTAAAAGGCATTAGGTGATGCACGTACGAAAAAGCAGAGTCCCGACGACGGTTGTGAAGTAGGCAGAACTCGCCTTCTCCCGCGCTACAAGCAACATTTGGGTTCGCCCCGTGTCGTTGTAGCGCTCGATCCGACACGTGCAACCAACGCCCCAATCTTCGTCTAAAGTTCGCTCTCTCGCACTGGTATTGCAAACTACTATTGTGACCAAAATGTTCAGTTTTTTTCGATTGACAATGAAACTTCTGTACGGTCGTGCGAGATCGAATCGGCGAGTCGTTGCATCGATAATCAAGCGCGCATTGTAACCGACGTTGGATAATGCTACATTATCCGCAATGAATCCGAGTGGCCTTACAATAGAAGCTTTTTCGCATTGTGCGATCGAACTCTAGACTCTGTTCACTCGCGATAAATGGGGTGCGGAGGAAAAAATTAAATAATCGTGAAACTGCTATTCGCGGCACTCGGATCGTTGGAATCATTTCGATGGACGGGCACGCGGGGGGGCTTGGGATGAATTCTAGGGAAAGTAGCGAACTATTGGATTCGATTAGCCGGCGACGGCTGACGGATTTTAATTAGAGCTGTAGAAACGTTCTTAAGCACGATCGTCGAGAAGCTTGTCACAATATATATGTATAGTTATACACACAGTATGGATGTCTATATATAGGATCATAGCTCTTTCAGAAAAGCAGCGGAACGCCTCTCGACGCCATCCTCGATGCCATCTCTTCGGTGGCTTACAATTCATCGAGTAAACTTTGCCATGAAAGGATCCCGAACTATATTCGTCCGCTTAATTACGAAATCCATCAACCACCCTGGACCAGGCAAAGGCGAGAGATCGTTAAAATCTTGAAATATTCGGAACTAAGTGAGACAAGCTAAATTATAAAAAAAAAACCAATATATTAATATCGGATGTAAATGGCATTACGAAAGATCTTAATGGATTGGTTATTTACCAGCTCTAAGGAGGGTTCGATCCCGTTAAAAATTCAGGCTGCCGAAAGGATAATTGTTTATTCAGCTCCGCATAATAATCCAAGAGACGATGAAATTTCCGAAAAGTGGAGAAAAAAAAAGAAAATGTGAAAACTTTAAAGCGCGGAATAGCGGAAAAGCTTGAGAACCAGAGGAGAGTAATTCGCGAGCTGTACCGGACATTCTTGTGGATCGCGGTCCAGCGGAGGGCCGCACTTCGCTACAGCGTATAATAAATAAAGAAACGTGTCGATAAAACTGCCCGAAAAGTGTTCCACGTCCGATCCAGATCACACTTTATATCGCGTCGGCCCCGGCCGGCCGTAGGACCGGAATTTGATTTACAGATCCAGTTCTCGAGAGTAGCCCTCCAAGGTATACCCTATTAACGATATACCATATTGTACCGAACAGTGTCTTCCGATACGGTGTCCGGTGTAACAGCCCCGTACTCCGGGGCGGATCTGTATATACGACACTGTTCGAAAGCCGGACGGCGGGCAATTCGAGTTTCCTCTGCGAAAATGTCAGTGAGGCTTTATTGTTTCAATCGCTCACTAACGGCAATTACAATAGCTCTCTGCGCTTCGTGCAGTTATGTATGCATGTATATGAATAGAAACATATATATTCCATAGGCTAGCCCCGCATAGACGAGCGCCTCGCGCGTTGATAGAATCCCGAGAGAGAGAAAAACAGAGCTTCGGCTTTTGTCTACGCCGAGCGCGCTTTATTTAACCCCTGTCCGTTAAAGCTTAAGCTTAAACCAACGAAATTTCGATTCTCTGCTCCCTGGCATTTGATTTCTGCATGAAAAAAATGTATCCTCTTTTTTGCTCTGTATGTTTTTTTTTTTTTTTAAATCGATATCGGCTTGGATACTCTTTGAAAAAATAGTGGCGCGCTGAAATACCTCTTCTTTACTGATTATCGACCGGCACATTTTTTTTTCTTTTTTCTACCACCCAGAAACAAGTAGCCAAAGGATCGAAGCAGCAGCCTTGGTTCTATAGTGCAGGCGCCGATCGGCGTATGAATGAGCTGTGGAAATAAAAAAAAAATGAATTGTTCGAGAAACATTTCATCTCGAGAAATCGCATAGCGGGAGATTGAGGGTTGGGTTTGCTAACGGAGGGAAGGAAAAGGATTGGCCCGCGTTTTCTATGTAGGTCGGATCAACTAGTTTGAAAGATGATTCACCCTTTCCCCTCCGTCCGGGTATAAAGTCAAAGAAAAACTATTCCAATCTCGAGTGACCCTCGTCTTTTCGGGGTTTGCGGAACGAAGTCATGGTCTGACCGAGGAGCAGAGAGCGAGCGAGCCTCGGAAACGAGAGAGGCGGGCCACGGGCCGAGGATGAACGCGCCGAGCTTGGCCGACGAATCCTACACCAGATTCGTATCCATCCATCAGACCCTAAGTTGAACCGTCCGATCGTCGGACGCAACGAAAATCGAAATTTTCTTTCCCCCGAATCGAACACGATTCTGGACGACGTTGACTGTGTGCTGCACATACGCGCTTCACATACCTATATATACATACGTTTGTCGTGGGACAAATGGTGGTGAGAGATAGTGCGCCCCATCGGCGTTGTGAAAGAGTGCAGAAGCGAAGACAAAGGCTGAGGTAGAGAATTCGAGGTGGAACGCGAGCGAGAACGAAACAGGAAGAGCGATCGAGTGCGCGGCGGAACTCCGCAGGTTCGATATCAAATCACCCGATACTGTTGCCTCGCCGAGGCGAAAGACTGCAAAACTTTTGGTCCATTAACGTTTCTCATTCTGTTACGAGGGAAGTAACTTTTGAAAAGAGAAGAAAAAAAATTATGATAAAAAACAATACGTTTCTCTCGATGGAGGACCGTGAAAGGTGTTCGTCGAGCCCGGTCATAGTCGCGGAGCTTCCTGGTCTCCCCGAGTCCCATTACGACGGAAACTTGCCGAGAACAATCTAAATAATAATTAAAATAAAGCAAAAGAGCAAAACCGAAAGAAAAAAAAAATGCCGTAACTTTTCACTGTTCACTCCGAACTCTCTCCACCCTTTATCTGTGTTTTGTACTTCCCGTCGCTCCGCACTCGAGACACTCACCAAGTAGGAAAACAATTTTTGTCATGCGCGAGAAAGATTAATGGCACCCCCCTCCTCCTTTCCTGGTGGTATCTCTCGGGAGTGATGGGATAGGGCGGCGCCCGTCGTTCCTACCATCGTCAGACCTTTCTCGGATATTAAAATCTCTACGGTGTCCCTCCAGCTTTTCTCACACTTTCCGTCCGTGGTACCAAACTTCGAGGGCCCTTCAACACCTTATTTCGTAAAACTGCCGGGTTTCTTGTGTACCCATCTCGTCATTGTGCCCCAAAGTGTACCGTGCATGGCACGGCGCGCTGCGGGCAACATTATGTCAGGCCCGATTGTGGACGGTGCGCGGAGAGAAGCCCTCGCGAATTATTAAAGATACACCGTCAGACGCACCGAACGAAATAGCGGCCTTGTGTGTATATTCACGTACACAGGCATATTTGTATAGTTGTACAGGGGATCTTGGTAAGTTTCGCTCCGGGAGGGAAGCCAAGTTTGGCCACATCGACGCAGCGTCGGTCGCTGCCTGGGAAACCCGCGACAATGAAACTTTGATAATCCCCCGTTGAGGCGAAAGATTTATAGCGAAAATTTTATAACCCGTGCAAGGTTTTCCGCAGTCGTGATGGCTGCTCGGGTCCCCACTCGTTACCGGTGAATAGCCCTCGCACCGTATACTGCGTTTGATACTTTATGTTCATGTATACAACACACCATTTGCGCGAACGGAGTTGGCAAAATTTGACGAAACTAACTTTTTGTTTATTTATTTTAAATATACTTTTTTAATTTCATTCCATTTAACTCTTAAAAGTTCAGTTCGTCAAAGCGATGTGAAATAGACTCGGCAAAGCTACCGAGGAGTTTTAATTGCCTCAGTTTTCCGCGGTCGGTAATTATCTTGATGGAGTCTCGATAGGGAAAAATTAATTGTCAATTATCTTGAGAGCGAAAAAAAAATCTGAACAAGTGTCGAGTCAAGTGAGCGGAGAAGAGTATAACTGAATTTTGTATACACACGTTTTATCGTGTTTGGGCAGTAAATAACACGCAGCTGCGACCACGCCGTGACACAGTGCGAAATGTTATTGAGTCTGTAGATGTTCTGTCGGACAGGTATTGATTTCACCAACAAAAAAAGGAAAGGGGAAAAAAATGATTGCAGTGGATTGCGTTATTGAGCAAACAATTCGTTTAACCATCGTCGCAATCTATTTCGAATTGATTTCTCCTCTTTTCTGCGTTGCTTTTTTTTTTTTTTTTTACCGAGTTCTTTAACACCAATCAAACGGGATGCTAGGTGCGATACCAGCTTCGCTGTAGCCCGAATGGTAAACGAATGAATGGCTCGGCCTGCGACCAATTAACTGTTGTCATACACAGCTGTATTTACCGAAATCATCATCGTAAATCGTTCATCAGAACGTTGTTACGTATTTACATCCGGTAAATTTTGTAACGACTCAGGGTTTAAAAACGTTACTGATTATTGTCCATTACCGGCTATCGATAAACGAGCCTTTGAAACGCGGAGTTTCGGGCTTCATGACGAAAGTTACTGAAATAGCTCGCCGCAATTTCGCTCTCTCGCTGCAGGAGGGATTATATCAAGTCACAAAGACAGGGAGGTCGTTCCGAGCAACCGCCAGAGTCAATCCTCTGAATCACATTGCGATTGGTTGTTTGATCTTCCCTGACCTCACTTTGGTCGGCTCCGCGGCTTATTTTCCCCTCTCGGCCGGACGCACATCTATTCTCCGTGCCCTTTCCGTATATTCGAAACAATCTCGATATTCCCCGGCGAAGACCAAATGGGATTCGTGAGATCTTGCACGCTGCCGTTTCCGGCTATGCGAATTCGGCTCCACTCGCCGGTGAGGCTGTCGGCGCTGATGCCTGTACGGAAATTCAAATGAAACTGGTGAAATTGCTCGAATGCCGGTAGGCAACGAAAGTTCATTGAATAAGTATCTTCAAAGGAAGAAGTTGGGAGAACAAAAGCGCCCGTAAATTGTAGGTGAAAACGCTTTCGGTAGATTTACAGAACGTTACAATAGCTTTTTCAATAGCGAATCTTAAGAAAGAGGAAGGGGGCGACCTTAGAGCGTTATCTTGATGAATATATTTCTCGACACTTTACTTCACAAAATAAATTTTTTTTAAATGTGACAGCGTTGAGAAACCTGGTAAAAAAAACAGCCAAGCAACACAACTCTTATGCATAGATCGTCGCACCGTAACAGGGCAGTCGACAACTTTATCGTTCATGTTTCTTATCTCAAGCTCCTCCCCCAATCTCCGTGAATCAGTCAACGATTTATTCAAGTGGACCGAGGGTCGTCGCGTTGACGTCGTTCCAAATATATTGCGAGTATCGTATAACTCGTAAATTCTACATCTCAGAGCCACGCTCATACAACAGCGTAAAAAAAAAAAAAAAAATACCACACGCAGCAAATCAATCGGAGGTTGGCATCGCAGTAAGCGACTTTGGTAAAAGCAAAATACTTAGGAATATTTGTAGATAATAAACTAAATTTTAACTATTTTCAACAGGCAAAAAACTAGTTAGCAGTCGGACCAACCAATTTCAGAAGCATCACCGTCAAAAAGTCGCAATAAACTGTTTTGAAGACCACCAACCGTTGTGCATAAATCGAACGCCACATAACATACCAAAACATAAATTTCCCACCAACACTATATTTTAAACGTTAGAAGGAATATTCTACCGTATTGAATTTAATTAAGAATAATTTGCCTACACACACCACAAAAAGACAAAATCAAAACCTTCACCATTGAAAGCGTAAGAAAGGCTACACTGAATACCAAAGATTCCCCTAGGCTTGGGTAATAATAATAATAATTAAGAAGGACCTCGGTCGATTACCGATTGGCATTATATATATTGCATACAGTTGGTAAAGACTGCAAAAAAAATTCGTATGAAATTTAATGAACCGGACTGGAAGTGTTTATGCAAAAACTGGTATATTACGTTTCACGTACAATTGTGTTGAAAAATTAATGTTCAGTGTATTGAAAACATTGAAAATCCTTCATTTTTAATAATTTAATTCAATTTCAATGAAAAAGTATATACATTTTTTATCACAATTCTACGTTAAATTTGCAATTTCTCTTACAACGAATGTCTCACCATCAATATTGTAAACGCCAATGTCAATAAATCCATTACTGCGACGACAATATAATTGCCCGGGTTCGAAGGGTCATCAAACCGGCTCGCATTGGAGGGCTACCGCGAAGCAGCCACGTTACAGACCAGTAACAAAGGCCATCGGCTTTCCCCCGGGTTCCCGCAAGAAGAAGGACAAAGGGTCCAGACACTCGGCCTCGACAAGGAGCATTCGTTATTATGCCCGGGGTATTCCCAAAAGGGTATCTGACCCCTCCACCGGGCAGCTTCTCTGGGATTCCCCGCAGGGACGACGCGTCTCGTGTGTGCTCCTCGGCGAACTCACCGTCCGGCGTTGGGGATTTAAAGAAGGAAAAAAAATAAATAAAACGAAGAGCCACGAGGCCCTTATCCGTCGCGACGCGTGCCACCGGCGGGAGTGCCGCGCTGTCAGGGTGAATCACAAATTGCCATCCCGAATAATTTACTCCGGAGTGGACCAACCGTACGTTACGATGTTCGGACTAAGGAAAAAAAAACGGATAGAAGAGAAAAAAAAGGCATCCGGAGCGCCGGAATCGTTTCGTGACGAGAAGATAAGACCCGGTGCCTGGATGAGTGAAGGAGAAGGCGAAGGGGCTGAGAGGGCAAGGGGACCCAAAACTACGTGGACTTTATGCCCCGCGGCGGGATCAACAGACGGATCTCGCGAGAATTTCGTTCTGGAGAAGTATGACCGGTCGGAGTATGAGGGGCAGAAGGGGGGGTGAGTGAAAAACAAAGAAATAATACTCGTAACGCGAAAGAATACGTCGGGGATGTACGAGTCTCGTTGGGCAAACACGTTTATAGAGAGGGAAGGGTCGAGATTCTTCACGAGTCGTCGCTGAGCATTAGGAGAATGAGATATAGCGAGTGTGCTATAGGGTTGTCGTAGGTTGGCGCGTATATAAATATAGCCGGTACAGCGGCGTGCAGTTGAAGCTCGAAGGGGTGGAAGGGAGCCTGCCGGCTCCGCATTCCCGGAGGCAAGTACCCGTACCGAGAAGGAGACCGATAGAGGGGGTCGGAGAGGTTTTACGACTCAGAAATAATTCTGCGAGCCGGAAGCGCGTTTCCCCGTGAAAAATATGGGTTTCCGCGGGATCGGAGCGTTCCGTCCCGCTCCGCTGAAACGCGCGAAAGAGATAGCAGAAACTATACTATAAACCAACCCTCCGTTCTTCTCCATCCCATGAAACGAAAATCGGTCGCGACATTTTCTTGCTACCGCCGCTGAACTCTCGTCCCTGAAATGCTCCGGCGGATATGGAATTAGATGCTCCGCTCCGAGTACCCGTTACGGCGAGATTGGGACGGCGAATGCGCCGGCACACATGCATGCACAGACTCAGGAATTCGAGTCAACGGTAATCTCTTACTGGCGAGAACAAAATACTCGTTTGCATTCACCGTGTGATAAACTAAGGTATTAATTAACGAGAAGCTCGTTCCGATTCTCCTTTGTTGTAATGGATTTTCATTAATTGTACCGTAAAACTGATTCCTTATTGGATCTACGAGAGACTACGGGTATTCGCTCTTGCATAAAAGGCTTCGCTCGATTGGACGAAACTTATTTCTATCGAATTAAATTCGTCACGTCCGGTATGCTGCGAGACAAAAAAAAACGCCTAAAATTTTTCCGCATCGGAGAAATCGTTTCCGCACAACCTTTGCGAATAAAACTCCTCCGGTCTATTTTTGTAAATTAATTTTTTATTCCTCCCGATGGTCTCCCGGTTAGCGGAAAATCTTTAACAGGCCGGAGGTTCGTTAACAATTGACGAGACAGGAAGCGTTTGCGCTCGACGCCCGAGAACGTCGGAAGTGCAGTTGAATCGTGGAGGGAAAAAAAGGCAAGGTAGAGCAAAAATAAGCTTTGCTTTGCGGGGGGGAAAAAATATCCTCGTTCATCTATAATAACAGAGAGCGTTGTGCAACCGGAGACCGATGCAATGACGAATAAAGCGTTGACGGAGCAACGAAAGCTGGCTCGAGCATTTAGGGACCTCTCCTTAAACCCGCCATCGCTGAAATAATCGTGCACGGACTCTAATGTCTGTGTGCGCGTGGTGCAGGTATCAGACACTAATAATGGAAGAACCTGGAACTACCAGGGAGGGAGAGGAATAATGGAAAAAAACCGGAGCGGAGGGGGAAAGAGCGACAGGCAGGAAACTACAATAATTTATCGCATTTTCTTCTCGGCAGGCCGGGAACGAGAGAGTATCGTATCGTTGGGAGTGTAGCGAGGTAAAAGGGGGCCGAGAAAGGAATGAGAAAATAAGCCGGAAACCGAAGACTCGAGATCGTCCGTGGTTGAGGCATTCTTTTATTGCTTCAACTTTATTCCCCATCGGGGAATTCGTTCGTGGGATGGAAAGAGCGGGACGAACAGCGGAAGGAAGGTCGGGGAAATTGGTAGCAGAAGAGGCGAAGGAGAAGCGCACGAAGGGCCGAGATCTCGGTGCGGAACATCGCGGGCGAGGGATGAAGAAACGAGGGGATGAGGTAAAAAAGAGACCGAGACCCTTACGGCATGTGAGGTACGGAGGGACTCGGCGAGCCCGATCGTTGGATGGCTAACAGTCGCTAATACACTTACCCGTGACGTGGACGGGCGTTATGCGGAATTCCGCCAGGAGCCATAACCGTACGCGTGGCAGGGTCTGCTGCATGGGGGTTCGTGCTACTGAGAGTGTCCGGCCCGCGGATCAGTGGTACGAGTCGAGCGATCGCAGACGGCGGGGACCGCGGGCAGCCCGGACTGCGGAGCTCCCCAGCGGCAAAGTGAAAAAGGCAGGGAGGGGTCGGACGTTCTCGCTAACGGAAGTGCACCGAGGATACGGAATGTGCGCCGACTACGATGTCCAGCCTCATCTCGCGGATAAGTAGAAGTACGAGACGACTCGCTCGGATCGGAACGGACGTGGCTGGTAATTTATTCCCTCGAACTTCGAGAAATTTTGTAAACATCGCTCGAGAGAAGAACAATGATGCGAAGTAATCTGCTCATGGCTTCCTCGTTCCTTACAATTTTGCCCATAGTGTATGAGAAAGCTCGCTGATCCGTAACATTTATTGCAGAAAATCGCTAACTTAAATTTGCATTATTCGTCGTTTCGGGGCCAAGTTTCATGTGATTCTCCCCGCTGATCATGAATCTTGAAATTATTTTACTTCTGGAGAGATATTTGATGCATAAACTCGTGTCGGACGTAAAATAGAAATCAAAATTGTGGAAATGAGCGAAAACCGTAAAATCGAGAAACGAGAAGGGTCTACGAACCAGGTCGGCATCAATCGTGACAAATGAATTTTTGCTAACAGGGTATTAGTTCTACAAAAAAAAAAAAAAAATAATAATCCCTCGGGTCAGATGGATTTTTGTGAGAGCGTTGTCCAGCGCTTGTCGAATATTCCTATGCAAAGCGCGCCAGTCATGAACCCTCTCTGCGCCCACTCTAAAAATTGCCACGCGGTCCACGGCAGCCTCGCTTTTTTCATCTCCCCCATGCACCAAAGCTCCAAGGTTGTTTACGGTGTTTCAATATTTTCCACAAAAATCGTAGACGCGAGACGATGGGGTGCCCGGTCGGCATGCCAGCTCGGAGGGATTCGATTAAATTTCATCGCTCCGCCGTCGCGCAATAAGACGAAATTTAATATACGAGAAACGAGAAGGAAAAAAACAACCGAAGTCTCCCCGTGGTCGCGTCGTCAGCGGTGCGGAAAGTTCAGCGGGTAGTCGACCGGGGCGTTTTTCTTTTTTTACGATATCTCCTTCATCATCCGCGCGAATGTTGAAAATATCATATCTCGTGTCGTCGTCTCCATCGTTCCAATTTATCTGCCATTTTTTTTCTTCTTTTTTTCTTCTCCCCGTTAAACGCCAACGCTCCGACGTGAAGGGACGAAGGTGGACGATGTTCGCCTTGGCGGTCCGATAGTTTACATTCGCGCAGGCGGAAGAGTGTCGGTAGGGGAAAGAAGGTCAGGAGGGCGAACGGGCGGTGTACCGGCAAGACACGGGAGACACGCCAGTCTTCCCGGGGAAAGGGAGCCGAGTCCTGTGTCGATTTATTCGTGCAGAAACGAGGAACAATTGAAAGCGGAGAGGCAGGGCCTTTCTGGAAGCGCGGCGCGCGTGCTATACGAGAGGTTAATGGCGCACGAGCCGCTATACTTGCCTCCGGGCCACCATCCTCGCACTCCCCCTTTCGACCCCCTCCTATCTGTACCACCGTTTCCCGCCCCTCCTCACCCTACCGACTCCGCCGGTATAAAAGCGCAGCACCCCGGCGCTCCCATTATTTTCGAATCACAGTTCAAGTTGCCCGGGGCCGCAGGGGAGCGCGGAGCGAGTGTGCGAGAGGGAGGCTGGGGGGGATTCGGGTTATCTCTCGCGTACACGGGCAAAAGCGTGGAAGAAACTGGAGAGATGTGTAAACCTCGGGGAGGAAGCTGGCCCGGACGTTATACCGGTACAGGGCGCGAAACCCATTGCGAGGTGAATCTATCCAATAGGGAAGTCGGATCACGCACGAAGCCAATAGCGCTTCTGCGGTGGGTATCCTGGTAATCCACCGGCACTGCGCGCCCCGTTGTACTCGCCTAGATCAGCGCTTGTGTTAGTAAATTGAAATGCCCGAACGAATAATATATGTTTCCGGAAGTAGAAGGAGAGCGGCGTATGAACGTGCGGAACCTTCGAGCGTGGCACGTCGCGGGCCGAAACAACGGGAGCGAGAAATCTGTGGCAGTCTCGGTACCGTACCGAAGATATACGCGACCCGGCTCGACACCCCGCGGTCGATATTGATAATTGAGCTCCTAATGTTAATCTTCCGTTATTTCCTGTTTCATGAACCATCCGGCTGGAACGATTTATTGGGCAGATAGATTTTGTTACTGAGTTCTGGGATAATAATCGAACGGCACGGAACGGAGTAAGCGTACCATATTAAAGCAAAATAGTAGCTATAACGGTGGAGCCCGTACAGATTAGAGTAAAATTAAAACTAATAGAGTGAAGCTAAAAATAAATTCAAACTAATAGAGTAAAACTGAAGATAAAACCCATGGTAGATAAAATTAGAGATACATATGCGAATCGAAAGATAAATCGGTACATAAATATTTCGGGGAATGAGCAGAAATTAAAAGGGTACGACACTTATCGCGGCGACGAGAAACACGGAAGGGTTGCAAGAACTTGCACGTTTAACAAAGGTTTTTTTATAACGGTCATTCACAATTTCTTTATTTTACTATATTTCATTTTGTCAAAAATGTTGTTCGTTGACAGAAAAAAATGCATGGACTCATGGACAAAAATTGTTTGCTAAATGTGGAAACTTTTTTGTTAAATTGTGCAAAGGGTTTAATAGGGGTGGAACAAACGTCACTTATTATTCGCGACTATCCGGGACGACCCTGGTCTCGGATGCGCCCGGGGAGGTCGATAGCTATTTCGTTTATTCATTAGTCATTTAAAAGGCTTTTTTTGCATCTGATAGTGCTGCCGAGAGAGTCGAGCATGTTCTCTAAATGTACTTTTAATCAATGACTTATGAAGCTTTCAGAGCTCTCGCCACGTATTTGAGACGACGTTAACGGTCTCCCCCTCGCTGTGGAACATCCTCGTCCTCCACTTCCTTTTCGTCCTGTGAAACGTCCGCGCACAGCGGTGTACACGAACGTTCGCGCACACAGACCGTGGTTCGCGTGTTGGAGACCCCTTTCAGCGAAAAAGAGCGAAATCTCGTTAAATGTGACTCGCCTTGGAAAAAGGCAGTTCTTCCTATCAACGACGAGAGTTTCAATTTACAATCAGGCCTCGGCGACCCTTTTCCTCCCGAATTCACGCGAAAGACTCCACCGACTTGACTCCACCCTTTTGTGCGAGAAAACACGAAGAAATGAACGAAGAAGAAAAAAGAAAAGGCTCGCCGAGGGTTTGATAAAAATGGGCCAACACATTATCTCCTCGAATTTATTCGATTCACTCGGCCGAGCTTATCGGAAATGGAAAAATAAGAGGAGAAGAAAAAAACGAATGTTTGGAAAAAAAAGAAAAAATAATGTAGGAGGCAGCGCGATGTTTATTCGTGAATGATTGCTGATGGAGCGGCGCCAACAGGCGTGGAAAGGAGAGCTCGAATCGAATGGGGAACGAGTGCATGTTTTTTTCCCTCCTCTTTTTTTTATCAATAATTTCGATAAATGGTGAAAACTTCATCGCCTCCTCGATATACAATAACGCGGGAGAGGCGAGGGACCGAGGTGAGGAAAATAAAATGGGAGGCTGGGTCATATAAACCGGGTCCCGTTCCCCGGACGGACATAAACATAGCGTCGCACTTAGAGGAATTTTATGCTGTCGTTTCGGTTGACGTTCTCCGCCCCCTCGGACCCATCAATCAACGGTATTTATCTTTTTTTCTCTTTGTATCCCCCTCCATACCCCCTTCCCCCTTTCGTCTCTCATTCTCCCGATATAAATGGACGGTCGTTACGGCTCCTTCCACTAACCGCTCAACCTCGACGTTCCCGTCTCTATCTTTCTCTCCCTCCATCCCCCGCTCGCCCCTCTGCTTCTCTTACTCCTTTTCTCAATTTCTCCATCGCGCTCGCTCGATCCCTCGTTTCCCGTAGTTTTCTCTTGCCAGGCACTTTTCAAATAAACGATAAGCTTCTTTTTTCTTCTTTTCCTCAAATACATTCGACGATCGCGCGCTTTCGTATAAATTCGAGGCCATTCGGTCCTACTCAGCGGCTCCGACGAACTCGATTCCTTACAGCACTTATACACGAAAACTACGATTTAAAAAAAATTGAATTTACAATACCATAAGACATTTTAGATGGGTTTTTTTTCGTATTCGTGGCACGGAGTATTATTGGAGTAAAACGTGAGGAGTAAGCTCGAGAATTATTGCTGTAGAAGAGAGAAATGAGAAGTTAGGTGGGTGAACGACGAATTAACGAGGGAGCAAACTCGGTACTTCCCTCAGTTACTCCTTGCCGCAAAAGCGAGAAACTAGCGCGAAAACTGCACTTCCGTGTGCGCGAGCTCTTAGTCGGAAGGAGCGGCAATGAGAAGCTCCCACCGTATACGGCGGGAATGGACAACGGTTAAAGTTTTATCAGTCTTGGGCTCGGGGTTACGCTCCTCTTGGACCAGCGAACTCGGGGTAAAGGGGAACTTACGAGAATCGTAGGGCACCAATCGAGAGAAGAACCTCGACATGCGCGTGGCAATGGAATCCGAGCAGTGCTACGTTCTACCGGGCTCGCGGAGTTCATGACTCGTCATTCGACCGGCGGAAGCGTTAAATTGTTTATGCCTTGAGTCAGAGTCCTCGACGAGCCAGTCGGTCGGGGCAAGGAAGATTAAATACTCCGAGAGGCGCGCTGTTGCACGCGGAGAAAAAGAAAAACAGAGGCGTTTTGTCTGCTGGAACGAACAGATTAGTCACCGAATTAATTGGCACGGTCGACCAATTTTTATAAAATTTAATCACTCGGGCAAGTAATTATTTTTATCTTACCGATTGGCTAATTTACAGTACGTTTTATACGGCGGCCTGCGAGAGGAACAACTTATGGTTGCACAAACTCATCCGAGTCGAACCGGTTAATCGTTGAATTCGATTTCCAACATTCGCAATATCGACAACGCTTGCTCGTTTTATTTGTTTTTTTTTCTGCCCCGATTTTTTGTTATGAGCTTGCATGCACTCCCGCGGCCGTGTTGGCTCCTGACTTTCAATCTTTGATCGCATCTTTGATCCTGCGTGATCGAAGTTCACGCGAGCTGTTCGGTACCCACAGAACAAAAGAGTCTGACGATTTGGGGCGGGAAAAAAAGAAAATGAACGTGCAATATAACTCGTCACTGCGATTCCTTTGATCTCTCGCATCCTCGTGATTGCGATTGTTTTCGTTTGTTTCGGATATTGTTTTTGTTTTTTTTTTTTTGCTTTTTTAAGCTCTTATACCTACGTTTTTCATTTCGTTCGGCGAGACATGTTTACGTAGTTAAGCTCGTAAGCTTATTTCGAACGGTCTCTTTTACCTTTGCAATCTATATAATAGTTTCCGAGCTTTGATGTTCTCTCTCGCAGCGCTATCTCCTCGGAGCTTAATTGCGTTTTTTATGATTGCGATAAAAAGTGCCTTAGTCTTTATGAATTTGTTCATCCGCGTTATTATTGCGACGGAGAATTTTTTTTCCTCTCAACCGAGAAGCCCGAGAATGATTGGTATTGTTTTATCATAGAACTGCTGTTTCTTGAAGCTCCAATATTTTTTTATATCTAATCAGCACCTGCAGACTATCGGCTTTTCGGGCTTCTTTTTTAATATTATTATTATATTTTTTTTTATAACGCTCGTTCAGCCAATAAGAAAATAAAAGTCGTTTTCCCCGAAAAAATTTATAATTTTCCCGATTATTATTATGATTTTTTTAAATCGACGTTGCATACAACTTTTCCCAAGAATACGGATGGGATGGGAGTGCGAGGAACTGTTTTCGTGATCGGAATCGTTATTCGGGAAGATTTTTCTACGCCCCGAAGACACACTCTCTCTCTCTCGCGAGCGATGCCTCGAGAAAACAAGTTTTGTTCGAGAGTACGGAAGTAAAGAGTACACAACTAGGTTCAGCCGAGTGTACACCAAGTTTCGGTACTCTCGCTCCCCCCCCCCCCCCCCCCCCCCCCCCCCCCCCCGCTGTTCCATATAAATTTCTCGCCTGGTTGGAACGGATGTAATGCACGAACTTTTTTTTTCCTACCACTCTGATTGAATGGAGCGATAATACATGCTTCCAGGCGCTTGAGCCGAGTGGTGAGAACTCGTAAAAATCATGTCCTCTCCGGGTCTCCTCTTGGTCGAGGAAACTTTGACGCTGACCGAGACAGCCCAGCGACCAACGAAGTAACCGGACCAAGAAACCGATACGAAAGTCCCGCGTAGCGGCTGTAACGGTGAATGAGCGAATGAGAGAAAAGCAATGGGCGCGAGGGGTGAAAATGAACACAAGAGGAATGGAATATATCAGTGAGAAAACGTGGCGAAAGAATTTTTCCGCAGCTTTGGTGTATGATCGATCACGAGGGAAAAACTCATGGCGCAATTTTACGGATCAGAAAACACAAAAACCGCCGAACGAGGAACAGCTTGATAAACTCCGTCGGCCGTACCTCCGTCGATGTTTGCAACTACCAGTTCCTTATCCCGTCGGAAAGGTCTGTATCGAACCGGTCGGTTTTTTCGGGTAATCCATTAGAAGCATTGAGTATCGATGTAATATCCCTTGCCGAAAAGACCTACTAGGGGAAGAATACCGAAAGTATCAACTTCTCAAAATTGATCTAAAGAACAAAACAACTCGTGTTGACGAATCTGCCTTCCAGTCTCTACCGGAGCTGAGAAACCATTTCAAGAGCTTCGGGTACTCATTAATGTACTCAAGTACTTGACGTATCCGTCACTCGGCACTTCCGAATTTAAGTCGTACGTGGTACTCGTCGCTTGGGATCTCAAGTACTTTCCAGCTCCGAGTACCTCGAGCACCAGCTGCTCCATTACGCACTCCAAGTACGGAAAATACTTCAGGTATTTAACCCGGCAATTCACTCGGCGGATACTCTATATGCTCGAATACGATACTCTGAACCGCCACATTGCCAGGACAAAAAGCGACTCGATCCTTTACCAAGCCTGCTACATAATACCTCTATAAATCTGTGGGAAACACTCAAAATTGGAGACCACTTTGTGAGCACGGCATGCTCGAAGTATTGATTAATATACTCAAGTACTTGGCGAATCCGGCACTCAGCAATTCGGAACTTAAGCCCTATACTTCCTCACATACTTCCCAACTCTGAGCACCTGCAGTATCAGCTCCTTCCTCACGTACTTAAGGTACTTAAAGTACTCGCAGTATTTAACCGGTTCCCGCGGCGGATGTGCGAATGCGGTATTCCGGAAGCAGAATTGCCACGACAAAAAGCGACTCGATCCTTTACCAAGCCTGCCGCATCATACCTCCATAAATCTTGGGGAAACACTCAAGATTCAAGTCCACTTTGTGTGCACTGCATGGAGCTCGGAGTCCCGGGGATACGTGACACGCGGACTTTCGTCGGGATATAGGTGATGTTGAGAAAGAGCGAGAGGAAGAGAGAAAGTTCGGAGGAGTGTGTAAGTGCGCGCCCCCGGTCGCGTAATAACCCTGTTCTATTTGTTTTAATACGTCTCCCTGAACTCACGGCCCGCCAGAGTCATCCGTTAAACTGCGAAACTTCTGAATATGCTAATCTCTCTCCGGTGAGCTCGGTACGACCGACGCTTCCTCGCGGGCTAATTCTAATGTTTCTCGGCAAGGTACGAAGGGTTCCCGGCGCGGGCGAGGATGCGAGCCTCGGTGGCTCACGGACTGGCTCGCGGCTTGAGAACGACAAAATCCCGGCTCGTACCTCGCGAAGTCCAGGCTTTCCACTGTTCGGCGGGAACTTTGACTCATCGCCTCGGCGTTACTTTCCCAGCGCCCCCTTCACGACTCGAGTATGGTCGAGTAATTACCTGCTACCTCGCATATCTAATGAAGTATTCCAGGAATGACGAGGCGACAACTGTTGGAAATTATACGAGTTTATAAACGAGTCCCTTTTGTGAGAGTTCCGCATAGTCGTCCTCTGATGTCGCGCTGCAGTAACCCTAGCGAGCCCAATTCTCGTCGACCATTTCGTCTTTTTTCGTTTTTTTTCCTCTCCTTTTTTTCGTTAAAGTGTGTCATACCCGGAGCATCTCATTTCTTCGGAGCCAGTAATGATATCTAGTACACTCGAGCGGTATACATGTAGGCTCTCGCTGAGACGGGTCCGTTGAAAACTTTTTACGCCCGGAGACGAAGGAGAAGAGGAAGAAGAACGACGTCGACGACGACGGGGGTCGAAAACTTTGAAACGTCTCGGGCATATTTTACGGTCCGCAGTTCGCGCATATATAGCCTGGAAGATGCGGACTATTTCCCCTCGTCACTCGCTACGTATACAACTTTATATTCGCAGACGACATGATTCCCGGCGCGGGGGGGCACACTCAGTCGTTTCTCGTAGCAATATTGTTGTCGACCCCCTTAATAATCTCGTGTCATAGTTTGGAGCCGGCAACTGCGTGATCTCGGAAATCTCGTGCCGGGCCTTCAAACTTTTCGAGTGTTGTATAACTTAACTAAATTACCATCGCTCAATTTTCTCGGTATATACGGAATAAACCTTCGAGCAATATGTTCGTCCGATTTTTGTCGGCAAAATCTTCGTGAGTCACCTCGATATCAAGACGGAACTGGAATTCCGACTAGTTCCAACTTAAAACACGAAATCAGGCTCGAAATAAAGATAAATTTTAAGATCAACCTTAAGATTAACCTGAAGGTCAATCTTTAGATCCATCTTGAGATGAATCTTGAGATTCGGCATTTGGTAGAGAACAATGATATTGTACTTGCGTTAGTTAGAATAATAGTTCGATCTGTGGTTCGTCGACCGTTCGAGTTTTGAGGAGTAGAACACGGATGGACCCGACGTAAATGAAAGGACGTTCTGCGTTCGTGGTAGAGATGTTGCGCGCCGGATAACTCGGTTAGGGTCGGCTGTCCGACAGGGGTAGCTCACTGAGCGTCATACTGGAGGTAGGGATCGCAGGGCACGGAAATTCAATTATTTCGAGCATGGATCCCGCAGCCGCGTACATTCATCAGTGCATTCGCGAGATACGTTAGCGCGAAACGTCCTGAAGGATTTCATGCATCGAATGCCTCACTGATTCGCATTCCTGGTTATAACGAAGCAACGGGGAAACACGCATCGATGCCTCCATCGTTCCAAAGCGGCGCCTATCAGAAATCTTCAAGAGTAACCGATTCAGTTTCGATGCCAGGGCGAACCTCGCATCGAAAGTGCACGCCGCCTGCTGCCCTGGAAATTAATACAGCTAGGATCGTACCGACAGGCTTTCAGTATTTCACCGTGTTCGAGGGCAGCGCTCTATAGACGGTCAAGTCATCAGAACTAAACGCACGAGTAGAATATTGCCTTCGATGGTGCATCGCTCCGATCGGTAGCGACGAAAGATCACGTCGCGCAGAGTACCCCGAGTGATCGATCAGGCGCAGCGCCATCGAGAACTCTCGTCGTTTGACGTTATCGGAAATTAATTGCACAGGGACACGCGAGAATGTCGCGCCACATATCGTTATTGAGTGCGGATCTGTGCGCGGTTTTCGATATCGGTAATTATCGAAAGTGGATAAGGAGCGCGACGATCGTGATATTTTGACAATTAAAGTATACAGGTTGAATGTTCAGTTCAGCGTGATTGACACAAGTACAGATATAAACCGCGATTGTACACGAAACATCTGCAAATTTGAGCAACCACTGAGGCGACCATTGAGCACGGAGTCGTGTTTGCCGACGCCTTTGGAATAGACTCGAATAACAAACAGGCATGCGCACATCCGAAAATGTGTACACGCGACAGAGCAACTAATTCTCTTTCGTATTTGCGAAACTCCCTCGTCAATTTGTACAGAAGTCGCGTAATAACTTGTTTTTTGTTTCCTTCAATTTCTGGCATTTCGCAACGACACCAATGTATAATTGCGATCACTCCGCAATCGTCGACGAGTGGAATAAATTATTCATTTGAAAAAATAGAAAGTTAATGAAGAGACTGTGGAATGGAGCGCGCAATTTCGTCCGATTAAATATCAAAGTTGACATCGGTTGGCGAGATACGGCAAAGCATGGAACGAGGTCGAGTTTCGACGGGTTGAATTCAACCTGGTAGCGCCGCTGCCCGCCGTTGTATCCAGCGACCGCAGCGGCAACTTCCTTGAAAAACTTTCAATTGTACCTTGCAGCCGGAGGCCGCAAGAGCCACGGTGCAAAACGTTCGCTCCTTCGCCCCACCTGGGACGACCACCGACTGTTTTGAATTCAACACCAAAACGCCGCGCGACAATCAAATCGAAACCGTGTTACTTTATACGCACGCCCAGCTGTGGGCCATTTATTTGCATTAAAACATATTTAAAAAAATAAAAATCTACTAATTTACGAATTAATTTAAAAAATTGTCTACTATAAAAAGTACGTCGAGCGAACCGTCAGCCTGACGTACCATAAAAATAAAAATAAATCTACGATCCTTCAACGTCTCCTATCCCTCGTACAACAATATCGTGCCTTTGGCTCGTTTCCGGAATTCCTTTCGTGCCGTCAAAGAAATTCCATCGTCTGGGAATTCTCTTAATAATGACTCTTTGACTCGTCTCAACTTACTTATCGTTTGTTTCTACCTTGACCGACGACAACCGTTCCGAGAGCCTTCCGTTCGTCTCGCAAGTTTCGCTAATTCTACCGAGATCAATTTTACAATACAAACGTAATTTGTTGCGATAATTAACTACAAGTAAGACGGAGTCCGAATTAACCGGCGTTACAACAGCCTCGTCGGAGCGAACTTTGGGTTCGTTGAATCCCGCGACATCGCTCGTTCCGCAAATGGTGACGAATTTAGCGCAATTCCATGGAGTCCGAGCAGACCAGTGTCCGTACACGACAGGCCACCGGTATATTCCACCCGTGGGAGCGGAATGACCGGAAGTACGCTACTTTGACGGTGGAGGCTCTCGCGATTGCAGCGTGGATGCTGAACAAGAGGGACGAGAGACGAGAGACGAGAGGATTTGTGGGTACTGAGTGGAATTAGGATTGTGGACTCTAGGGGTTGGACTTGGATGATAAAGGAGAGAGGGTACGAGGTGAGACGGGGTGGGGGGGGGGGGGGGGAGGGGGGCGGTTACGGGGGTCTGGAGCTCGAGCGGTATAGGAAGTCGACGCTCTCGTGTACATCCAGTACATTCAGGAACAATACACTGTACCTAGTCCAACCAAAGATAATTACATGTCTCTCCGTCATATTATTGTGCCGAGGGGCCTATTGTTGAAAGCCGCGGCTGCGATACAATGCTTATACGTGGCGGGGGTGCGACTCTCATCCCTCAACATCAACCTCTCTCTGCCGGCATGCCTCCTTCAGCTTCGCCCGCGAACCCCCGCCCACCTTCGCCTCCATTGTCCGACGATTCGCGAGCTCTCAGATTTCGTCGCGACCTTTCGACACACGCGAGAGAACCGACGATGGAAACAGCATACAGGGTGATCCGGCAATTTTTTTTTTCACCGGATTTAGGTTTGTATCTATAAATTCCGGAGCCGGACAAAGTACCAAAAAATACTTCAAGTAAAAAGTTCAAAGTACAAAGTCACAACACAAAGTACAAAGTACAAGTAGTTGAAGTATCAAGTACTTTTTGGTCTTGAGGTATCAAGGAGTTTTTGTATTTGAAGCGTTTCTCAAGTTCTTTTCGCAATTAGGTTCACAGCGTTAAGCATTATCTAAGCTTTAAAGAAAAAGGTGCAAAGTAGTTTGCCCATGGCTTCCTCATAGTAAAAAAAATCGCTTACTGAAATATTCGTAATTCGTCGATATGAGGCTATTTTTTAACTACTCTTAACTTCTTTTGTCGTAAAAAAATGCAATGATGTCTCGTTAATATTATACTTATTGAAAAGTTTACACAGATAATCATATATTGATAGAAACAGCATGTCATACTATCCGTAATGCGAGCGTGTACTCAGAAAGTACTTTTACTTGGTACTTGAATTGCTAACAAGTACCTGGTAGCTAGTAAGAAGTAATGCCCAGATAAATTAGAAGTAACCTCACCAAATACCCAACCTGACGCATATTGTGTCTCGCCCAGTTGGACTGTTTGTTGACACATATATGATTGAATGATAACTAAATAACTGCTGCGAGTTTGGAAAAGAAAGGACCAAGTTACTTCGCTCCGAGGACGCGATGAACTCGAGCGCGGCAAAAAGTGTGGGCAAACTTCGTGGATCACCCTGTATGCCTCGAGCGTGTAGGGACCGAGAGAGAGAGAGAGCTCTGAATAGGTAGGCTTTCGTTTCCCAAGACCTAGTTATAATCCCAATTGTCGTCGTCGACGACGTTGTTGTCGCGACTTTCTCCGCCAGCGGGAAGTATAGCGGACCAAAATCTCCGGCAATTTGTCCGAGTAAACTGGCGGACAAGTTGCCGAACTGGGGAGACAGAGGGATGTGGCAATTGTTACAGAAATAAATACGGGATAGTGACGATAACACGGGGCTCGAGAATTTGTCGCATGTTTTCATGGAATAACCCGAGTAGAATTTTTCGAGCCCTGATAAGGCCTGACAAGGGCCTGATAAGGCCTTATTAGAACCCGATCAGGGCCCGATGTAACGCTCGAAAATTTCTACTCGGGAAGGGGATATTGATTAAGCCAACTATTGTGCCATTTTTTTTACTTGCCTTCTGTAAAGCCAGTTTGTTTGCAATTCAATCATATTATTGTGTATGCATTGAGTGCCAGAGTCATTTATCGGTCGGTGCGTAACAATATCCTACGGTATTGTTGCATTATATATTAATAAATTGATACCACCGCTAGTATATTATACAAAGCGACATTTGGGCCCAGCAATCGGTGCTGTTGACAAGTATTAATTAGCTTTATTTTCGCAGCGTAATTCATTAATCTCCCTTATCGCGGTACCGAGCGGAGTCCGCCGTAGGGTCGGAGGAAAGGAAGCTTCCGGCGCGCGAGTGTGAAAAAAAAGCAGCTGAAGTACTTCCTCCAACCAGTGCTCCTTTTTTTTTAAACCCGCTTCTACTTCCCTGACTATCCATCTTTTATGTTGTTGTTTTCGTCGTTTCGACGCCGCACGCTCGAATATTTATATTCCCACTCAAGGAGCAATGAGGAACAAGCGATTTTGCCCGTACGTGAGATAATCGAGCATAAGGATGCAAAGTAAAAAATGTATGTATTTACGCGAGCTCGAGGGAAGCTACGAAAGAGGAACGAGAGAACGACGACCTGATACGTGAGGTGGAAGAGGATTAATAGAGAGCGGTCTCGATGTAATTTAATTCTTACGATAAAGAAGAAAAATGTAAAAGACCGGGCTATGTATTGTATAATTTAGATCTTAAGTAGCGAGATTGAGATAAAGGAAAGAGCCTTCGAGGGAGCAAAAGAAAGCGCAACCCGGCCGACTCGTTTTTTAAACTTCTTTTTGTTCATTATTTCTGACTCGTTCTATATCTCGAGGCTCTTGCCACGAATGAAATCTTTTCATTAACTAACAAACGCGCTTCATCGGCGCCGGCAGTGTGCACCAACAGCAGTTCCGCTGGAGGCACAAGCATCAACAGCGGTTTGAATTATCCTCGTTACGATGAGCCCGGTAGTGGCCGCCGGCCTCGAAGCCGCTCTCGACCATCCACGGTACAGTCTGACGAATTGCTTAATTAATAATAGGCTCGAGAAGAACTTGTCGGGATAAGAGATTGAAGAGATGCCCGATACGGCTCGGACTCGCGATTGGATGGCTATCTCGTTTCCGCGAATGGACGGGGAAGCGTACATAAAGAGAATTAGTAATTTAATATAAAAATATTACGGAGCGGCAAGGCCGATATCGATTTAATTAGTATGTTAATTCAATCCGTTAATCAACGTCATAAATATCGAATAAAATATATAAAGTAATCACTAATTAATTCATAAAATGTAATATCTCATTATATATATTTTATCGTGAATTTCTCGAATTTTCGACGTTTACGATGAAATTAATTAAATGAATTAATATCGTGGGTGTGTCGTTATAATTAGCGGGGGGATAAAAGCAACGCGAACTCTTCGGAGTACAGGAGGTCTGTTTACCGCGGATCTTATCGGATCTGGGAAGGGTGCACGTATCACGGATGAAAGCTCGTATGTGCGATATGTTGCCTGGATACAGTCGATGCACTCGATACAGATTTATATAGAACATATACGTGCATGTGTTCTATACATGTAGGGGTCTCGTTGTGTCGGGCACAGCATGAACGAACCTGGGCAACGAGAGCACAGCCGGACGCCGGTCTCTCGATCGGTTACTCACCCATACAGCCCCTCGCCAGCCTCTTGATTCGCCGTCGGAAATCTCGATTAGAGCACGCATCGATCTGGGTCATGCCAATAACGAGCTCCACTTCAGCACTCATTATCGACTGTTGTTCCCGCGAAAAAAGAAGAAAAAATAACAAGGCGAAAAAAATCCTTGACCCTATTCGACGTTAAAGAAAAGGTAAAAATAGAAAAATATTATACCGATACTGGGTATCCAATGCATTAATTGCAGGCGGATGAAGATGGGTTTTATAAAATTTTACTTAACGTTCGATTAATTTTATTCGTTCGTTAAAACACGCCGAGATATACTCATTGTTTCGGACCAAGATTCCGTATACCCTGTCCCGACGTATCGGCTTCTCTCCCTAGTTATTCACAGATAATTCGGACTTTTATGGATTAATTTACCCGGCAACCGGAAACCGGTACATTTTTCTCACGATATCTAAACGGGTAAAAATGTTGTACGTTCAACGATAATTTCAGGTCTGCAACGCTTCAATATAATTTTTTTCTCGATTTCAGTTTTTTTTTCCAATTTTGCTAGCAAATAGTATTTTTACCAATAATAATTGAAAAACTAACAAGAATAAGAATCGTGGACCTTCGGAGACAATAAAATATGAATAAGGTATGAAGAGCCGAAATTTTTGTTTAACGATCAAAATGTAATTTGATGAAGTTGAAATATACATTTCGGGAGCAACAATGTCTGGCTATTGTTATCTGCGCCACATATCGGTATCGACCGTTTCACCGACGATCGCCTGGATACGCCCCAAGAACGCAGGTGTTCATAGCACGATATCGAATACCTATCGGGGCCCGGGCCAGCCAACCATAATAATGTACACGTTGATCCGGATAACAAGCGTGACAGACTGAACCTCCTCGTCCGACGGATAATGTAACAGCTTTGCGAGAGATGGCCCGAGCCATACTAACGATCGCGAAAGACAGAGCGAAGCTGTACAGGACGCCGATACAGCGAACATATTCAACGCCTCCGCTCGATCGAGGCTTAGTCCCAAGTCCGCGATGAAACAAAAAGAGCAAACTTTATCCCCGAATCTTTTATAATATTCCCGAGAGCTCACGAATCACCCCCATCCGTCGATGGATGAGCTTCTCTTAGAGTTTCTTTTTTTTTTTCTTTATTCTTTCGTTCCCTTACGAGAATATCGATGGACTTTGAATATCGGATTAAGTACCCATCCAAAGGCTCAAACTCGGTCGATCCAACTTTACGATGCTGGATATCACACGGTTACGGGCACGTACATGCGTCGCAGTGTAGTACATCCCTCGGCCAGAACCTAAACTTTCGTACGTCTTTAAAAAAGAAAATAAAAATCTACACGCGAAGAAGAATATGGGAAAAGTTCCCGGTATTCAGGGTGGCACTCGAGATATACGGGCACTTCGGCGACTTATCCCACGCGTACGGTGAAAGTGGTGAATATGAACCAGTCCATGCACGCTTTATTCGCGTGCTAATCGAGATAGGCCATATTCATCACCTTTACCATGCTATGTCGTTGGCCTACTTAAAAAAAAGAAGACTAAAAAATAAGTCTCTTAAACTGCCTAGTCAGTATGACGGACAGTTTTTGAATGGCATTATCGCAACCGGGAATTCGTTTCGACTCCAGTATCTCCTCATAGAGGATAGCAGTTGCCTGTATGATTGTATCAACCTTCCCTTTAGTAGGATTCACTTGTACTGACTGGAAGGTGCAATCGCTATAAATCGCTGGTCTCGATGTTGGCTCATGAGTTGAAATTCGCAGATTCTCTACATGTATATACCGGCCTTACGAGTGTGCGGAACATGTCCCATCGGAGTACGGGAGGGGGGAGGGGGGAGGGGGTTGACCGGGTATTGGGTCAGCCGGAAGGGTTGCGTGTCCGCGAGCATCATAATTCAATTATCGAGCGTGCAATGTACACACGCATTGGTAAGCTCATGGAATAATGATCGTATCGATCGCCCGGTTATACCATCCCTTCCCGACCACGAGGACGGGGTGTTCTGTACTTCCACATTATCCGTATGCACTTTCCCGGTACACTGGGGCTCGATGTATACAGAGATACAGAGAGTGGGATGAACTCGTGACGGAGATGAGAAGCGTACCTCACTCGCACGCTAACGAGCATCGCCGAGAGACAAACTCGGTAGGATCAACTTCGAAGGGTCCAAGGAAGGATCGATCGAACAAGATGCCTGGTCCTCCTGCGCTCGAAACTGCCGAATTTGAATTGCGCACAACGTACCGCAAGTTTGCTCCACGCTAACAGCTATCGGCAGTTTATTCAATGAGAAAGACGAACGCTACAAAAAGAACGCAGTTTGTAGGAAATTTCCTAAAAAATCATCTAAAAAAAGTTTGTACCATGTAAAAAAAATCCCTGGTTCGAGCATAAGAAATTGTAAGAGGAGTTTCATATTTGAAAAATAGGAAATATCAAAAATATTCCGAACCTAGGTACTTTTTATCAGTTCCTCATAAGATTAGTTTTGTCAACAAAAACTTCAGAATTTTGTGTACCATTTAAATAAAAAAAAATTGTCGACAGTGCATGGAGAACGACGCAGTTATGCCAATAACTGTATTTATCGTTGATTCGAGTGGCCGATCGCTGGAACGCATGCCGAAGCAGTGTCGAGTGCTATAGGTTGTTCGCCGTCTGCCAGAGGCAGTCGAACGAGGAGTGAGTATAGGTAAAGAAAGTGCAAGCACGAATGCAGAGCGAATCCCTACCAGCACCAGACGAATCTGTATGCAGGAGTTCGTCGTCTCTCGTCGCGTATGTAGATACATGCAGGGTAACTCGGATATCCCGGATGTTTGGTGCTACAAGCATCGACGGAGTCTAGACGCGGAACTATAGGAAGTAACCCATATAGACAACTGTCCTGTCGCCTTTACTCCCTATATAAATCTATCTGTACATCTGTCGTAGCTACCCCGAAATCCACGGAGTTGGAATCTCTGTGGTTGTTACACAGACCCACCCGCGCGCACACACACACACACACACACACACGTACAGACACCCGTCGTGGATCGGGCACGGAATTCGTTGGATATCGAGAACTAGCTCAACCGAACGACGGAGAATGAAACGATAGTATGGAGTGCCCGAAGTGCGGGAGGGTAGGCGATGGGTAGGGAAAACCGGGGAAAATTAATTCTCAACCACGAAGCCGAGCCTTCGTCGAATTCACTAACAGTTATATAGTAACGAATTAATTGTCGATCCGGATGACCGACACGAAACTGGACTTTGCGGATTGCACTCGCGCAACTCTGCTAGCAATTTACTCGGCGTATTGTTCAGATTTGAATGAAACATTGCAGAAACGTGACGATTGTCCGTTTTTTGTGAACGATGTTCCGAGCTCAATTTCTTTGCCGCTTGTTTGCCCACCCAAGGGCGCATTATGAGACGCAGATATGTAAAAGAGAATCCCTTTGATGTGAACGGTACCCTTTCGGGACTTCCCCGTGCACGAAAATCTCGGCACAACAAGCGGAATCGAAAGAACCTCTCTATATACCGTCGGGTTTCCATCAAAAACACTTTACTGCCGAGGAACATCAAACCCTGCTTTGCTCGACTGGTCTGCTCGGCTCACCGGGTCGCATGGGACAAGCTGACGTCTCTTATGTCACCGGAAGTGCTTTGCCGAAGCTTTATTATGCGAGGAGCACTCTGGATGTTCTCTATATATACGATATATATATACTGTATTGTCTGCGAGTGCGTCGATATTACACCCTCGAGATTTACAGGCATATACATACAAAATACCAGTGTAATGATGTAGATTCACGAAGTACACGACCTGCATCCTAACATCACGTTGTTCGCACGTTCGACTTTGCTTCCCTCCGACAAACTTATGCCCCGAAGGTAATAGTTGGAATTACGCTCGAACATCTCGATGATCCAAATTGTTTCACTATATGCAAACTCGCCGGGGGATCGATACATGGGGAGTGCGGGGCAGAACAGACCACTGGAACGTAAAGGACCCAGGTGCGGTTGACCGACGCTCGGAGTATGGCCGAAGATTGGCTGTTAGTCGGCAGCAGGTTGGCATCGCCGGCATTGACTAAACTGTCGATTGATAACCACTCCTACGATGGGTAACGGTGTTCAGCCAATGTTCAATACAAAATATTTATAAACGATATTTTTTTTCAATTTGCGCGACTGCGCACTGCTTTTGTAGTATTTCAAATTCTTTTTCAATAGTTTTTGTCTACAGTACTGTAGTGCTGACAGCCTAAGTTTCGTCAACATTGTAGCTATTAAACTGTTAATAAAAATGAAATAATAAAAATTAGATAATGTAAAGCAATTGGCAAGTTAATACTAAATAGACGTGCAGTGGACGCGTCGACACTTCAAGATGAGCACAGCTAAGTGCGTAAGATTGTCGACTAGTAATTCCGGAGTCACGTGTTCGGGCCCCATTATCGACAAAAAAAATGTATTCTGATCATTCCGATGTATGAAGATAAAAAACTACAAAAAAGCAATTGCAAACTAATAAAAGAAAGGATTTGGGCTTCGCGCATATCTATAAAACGTGTTTTTATAGCTTATTAATATATTTTATTCAACGTTGACTGGACCTCGACTTTCTAACTCAGGTGGTTATTGTTGCTCCAAAGTCTCATTGAAATGAAAAAAAAAAATACGGGTCCGTTTTGCCCCGTTCGGCTCCACCACTCTGATATCGCTCGAGAAACAAGGGTGTTGTATCAACGAGAAGCGAGTTGTTTCAGCGCGTGTTCAAAGTGGCTGCGGAACAAACGTGGTGAAACGACACACTTGTTTTCCGACTCGTATGAAAATAAATTGTCGCCATAAATTTTACGGGCGATATCGTCAAATGTGAATAATGGAAAAGCCGCCGGTACCATTCTCGTTCGCATCCTAACATCCACCGAAAGTTTTCCTTCCCATATTCCCACACCGTTTCCTACTGAGCGATTGCTCGAGATTCTTTTCACCCCGGGTTCCTGTCCCAACCCGGTACCCTCAGAAATTCCACTTCTCACAGTTGACGCTTTGTTGGAAACGCCACCGAAAGCACTTCCATCCCCCAGTCGATGGCTTCAATGTGTCGTGTCCCTTATCCTCCCGTAATGTTGCTCGTGCATCATGATTGTCGCCTCCTGGTCGTTGTAAATGCTGCGACGGTAATGTCGCCTACCAGCGCACCGAGGACCCTCCCTCGATACCCGATGCACCGTCGTTCCCTGTTACGTCTCGGACAGATATATACCTTTTCACCCGGAGCCTTTATCCTACCCAGCACTCTTACTCTATCTCCGGCTGTTTACCATCTGAGCATACATAACAGTATATGGGTAAGTACCGCACCGGAAGCTCAACGACGTACCTATGATACAGACACTCGACGCTGTCCTCCCAGTTAATACTGCTATGCAAAGCAGAAACGCGTGATGCTTGTATCACCAATTGTGTGCACTTTCGAATGAGACCTCGGGTAGAGTGCACGACCGGGTAAGTTTCAGCCAGATAAGTCCGACCGGCCAGGCAAGTTGGAAAATCGTGACCATGCAAATTGGGTTCGGTCACTTTTCAAGTTTCGTCCACCTGCACTGATAAAAAAGTACAGTTGAATCAACTAAGATTCAGGCAGAGACGTTCAAACAAATATTTAGTCGGTCGAACAAAATATTTTAATGACTCAAAAATATTTTGGTGAAATTACCCAACAAATTGTTGAACTAACCAATTTTTTGTACCAACAAAATATTTAGTTGAACGTCCCGGCCCGAGTCTTAGTTGATTCAAGCGTATTTTTTTCTCAGTGTGGTCGGTGGGGCAGAAATAGTATCGATGTTGCAAGTTTGAGCGCGAAGTTTGATGCCCGAGCGAGGCGAGCGCAAAAATCACACGAAATGAAAATCTGCTCCCTTCCGTGTAGCATACGATACTTTTTTCCGGCGTGGTTAAAGTAACCACATTTCTTGCTTCGCAAAGTCGTCATATTCGGCTAATGACCATTACTCCCCCGGGAGAAATGAGGCTTCCGGAGGGAGTAATGATTCTCATTACTCCCTAGGAAGTAATGAAACAGATTAATAGTGTTCATTACCCGATAATAAGCGAATCTCCGCCCTTGTTGCACGCAAGGAATGTGGTTATTTTATTTTAGCGAAGTCAGCAAAAAAAAGCACTTTTCTTTTTCTACAACACACGACCAGACAAGTTGACCGGTGGGGCATCAAACTTATTCGGTCGCGTACTGTACAGCGCATGCATACCGTATCGGGTGGAACGCAGTGCCGGTTTGTCCGTAGGTAGATTTGTCGCATAGAGAGAATACTCGCTCTTATCTATCTGGAGCACGAGAAAGAGAAAAATATCTTCGTGCCACATGCCGATGCTTTTTCTTTACTTTAGCAAACTCTTATACCCCTCGCTCCGTTATAGTCAGTGACACTTGAATTCTAGTGTTACAGCTTTATACTTTCTTCCTGACTCGTGCCTTCCCCAGGATAGAGTGCCTCGCCAATTCTCCCATTCTTTTTCTACCCTTTTCCGTACTTATTTCGTACTTCCTTGATCGTTATTCTCGGTGACCATGGTCAGCGAGAGACACACGAATGGATCGTTAACTTTCGCTCGGATAACTCGCTCCGCACGCGACCGTGGCCGCACACTCCGAACCGAAGCGTTATATACAGACCGTACAAACGGAAATCGTATACTATTTTTTTCTCCAGCATGATAGATGGTAACGGCGTTAGAATGCACATGCCTACAGTGCCCAACTGTAAAACGAATCATGACATTACTCGACAGTACGACAACTCGGCTGGAAAACGTATTTGCCGTACGATCGAGTTTTAGCGCGAAAGTGTGTATAGGGGAACCGGTCGGAAAGAGTGATAAAATACGATAAGGAACGATCGAAACCTCTACCGAGATATAGCTAGGAATAAGATCCGTTCCGTATCTTCCGTCCCCGGAATCCTCAGCGTAAAACTTAGTCAACTTCCGAGTGTACGTATATATAGAAATACATATATACAACGAGGGTCTCTTCGCTTTCCAATCAGCCAAGTTTTCCAAAACTTTTACCCAAATTACTTTGTAGGATGCGAACGGAGTAAAATTTGATAAAGAAGCCAGGAGCGGTGGAAGGGTATGGAATTTCTCACCAGCAATCAATCGTCCCCGAGGGGACAATAAAAGGCGCCCGAAGATCGGTAGAAGTTGAAGATAGTGAAATGATGGGAGGACAGCCGGGGGTGTTCGGAGAATGATATCGGCGGGATGAAATTTTTTTTTAAATTGTTTTCTAATCGACTTTTCGTTACTCGAATTCGGCCCTTTAATGCAGCGAAACGAGCCCGCGGAGTTGGAAACTCCGATTCGAGAGGGAGAGAGGATGATTGAGACGAGGAATCGGCGTGACGGAACTGGCGGTGAGAATTTCGCTCTTCGTCGGAGAGCTTTTACCGAAGTGCCCACCGAGGGTGCCGAGACGAAAGCGCTTCGAGAGCGGGAGAGAGAGTTC
Source organism: Amblyteles armatorius (assembly GCA_933228735.2). Lineage (NCBI taxonomy): Eukaryota > Metazoa > Arthropoda > Insecta > Hymenoptera > Ichneumonidae > Amblyteles > Amblyteles armatorius. Next base: position 1,534,114 of record OW121688.1, on the reverse strand, counting down.
TATGGATCTCTATCGTATAATGTCGTGCGAATAAAACCGTAAGGGCGTATATCGGCATTCTCCCAGACGGTAAGGCACGACTTTGTGATTTCGGCCGAGCGATACAGACTGCGAAGTATGAGGCGGTGTGCTGCGAGCATACGGAATGGGAACGTTTTCACAAAACGATTGAATGCAGTAACGACGCGTCTCGTCGGGCATGTATGAAATGTTGTCGCGCGCATATAGCGAGGTTCGGGTGAACGGCTGTGCGACGGGACGAAAAACGGTAAAGAAGCGGAAGGAGGAGTGACGATGTATCTGCGTCATCTCGAGGATTGGATACACGCCGTGAAGTGAGGCGGATGCGAAGTGCCGAACGGCCCTCGAGCAACCCCACCAGTTTTCGTTCTTTTCCCCTCCTCTCAAAACACACACACGCACATATGTCGAGTTCCATTCGTAAATCGCTTCGACTTCCATGAAGTTTTTCCATCTTAACTGTGCAAGCGAAATTCGTCTTCCTACGTCTGGTAACGCCGTCTCATATACATACTCGTATATCTTGCGCACTTGACTCCGTATGTAACCCTGTTATGTATGCACATACGTATGTAATACATGAATCCACATCCCTCGGCATGCTCCGCCGACTCTTACGTGAAAACTTTTGACGTCGGCTCTTCCGCCTCTGCGCGATACTTCAATTGATTGCATGGGTTTTTAGGTTCCATCCTCGTTCCCATACCCCCCGGTGCGCCGGGGGAGACGAGAGTCGGCGAATTTCGGCAAGTGAGTCCCAACGGTGGGGCTGATTAAAAAATGTTAGCAGTAACGTCGAGATTATTGGCGACTTGTATTGTTGAGCACGTAAAACTCTATGGAGTCCCGCTTCATCGTTCCAGCCGGTTGGGACAAATTAATAAAATTATTATTATCTGTAGCTTGATCTATAATAAGATAGGAGAAAATATGAAAGAACTAGTGAAAATATTTTTTTGAACTTTGAACTTTGCATTAAGACTGCACATTACGATGGCACTTGTTAATACACTAAACTTTGTATCTATAGACCTTTTTCATATAAGATATATCTTAATCGTTACGATTCTATAATTTAGATTACGACAATGGTTACGTACGAAATGTGTTGTAACAGTTGTTCGGGAAAATTGTCCCGAACCTCCTTTCTATTTTTCTCGATAAAAGAAAAAAATTTCGAATCTGTCCAATATACATTTTTTTATACGTATTCCTTTTTCGAAACTTTACTGTACCACTGATGTATCAAGGTTCTCCCTCAGGTGGCCGGAATTCGCCGGCGCCGTCCTAAATATTTCTCGACTCTCGTCTTATTTGTTTATCCCACTCTCGTCGCTGTATGTTCGACTCTTTATAGAACCCGTGTATCCTCCCGTATATTTCATCCATCTACCCCCGGCATCGTCTTACCTCGGGGGATTTTACTAGTGCAGCCGAATCTAATGCGGATTATGGAGATTTTCGAAACTACGGAATGATATACGTATTCGTGCAGCACGTGCATCTGAAATGGGAGGAGTGAAGGGTCTCTGAGGAAAGAAAAGAGAGAGGGGGACGAAGAGGCACGGTAACGCGTTGCCGTAGCCGGTCCCCCGTCGAAATCTGGAAACTCAGTCGAATTTGAACGCCCGCCCACGTCCACGTTCCGCTTACTCCGGCAGTCACGGAAATATTAACCCTTGGGAAATCGGTTAGAAATTTCGACATCGGTGGACACTGAGCGACTTAACGAGAATGCCCGTAATGCACATGCACAATAAGACCAGTCTTCGAATTACTTGAACAGCACGTTAATGTGCGTGTCTATATACACGCTTATATGAATCTGAATTTATCATAGACTTTGGCTACTCCCGCAGTCCCAGTGGAACTTTCCCCGGCGCTCTGCGCCAGGGTGGATTCTGCCTCATTTATGATACACGACGAACAATTTTCCCAGCTAAGTAATTCGAGACCATTTGCAACGATTGGAGGAACGGGGCTGCGGGGATGACCTATTTCAATGCTGATGTACCCTTGCGAGGCGCTTGTCTGGTAAAACTCAATAACCGTGTAGGGGTGAGCTGGGCGCAGCGTCCTGTTGGGCTGTTCACTCGCGATTTGCAGCCAACTCCTCCACGGCGAAAAAAAAAAATGAAAAAATTTCAGAACATTCCACTAGAGGAAAAAAAGATTTGAACATCGTGCCAGTCACCTCCGTGAGCGGATGTGAATCGACCGGTGGTTTTCCTCGTCGACGACGACTAAGTACATTTCCCTCGTAGCTTTACGACCTGCCAATCAATGGATTTGCGTCATAAATTCGGCAATAGTGGAAATTCAATTGTCGAAATACAATCAAAACGCAAATTTCCAAACTTCTGGAATTACAATGGCACACGTGAATTCCATTCGGACGTCACGCGTCGACGTGTCGAAATTCATGCATCGAGGATTGCCGATGCGTGAACTGCACTTTCCCACATCAAAGCCATAACCACATCAAATATCAAAATCGTGCAAACTCGTTTCATCATCAGAATCCCACAAAGATTGTGATTTCGCTCTGATTTGCAGGGGTTTAATTATCCGGTCGGTATCCATTAGAGCACCGTATCGCTTAATCGGGGCGAAAAGATTGTGAAAATATATCACGCAGCTCAGTGACGTTGCACGATCCCGCTGTGTACAATAAACCTACAATTTGCCTAATCTGGCAAATGAGCGAAATAACAAACGGGATTTTTATACCACCCTTTCTATCGTCATAAACCTGGGATAACAAGTTCCAGGTTTTTGCGAGAGAGGGAGAGATCGTCGGGGACTCCACTAGCGAGTATTCGGGCGTTCTCTCGCACGATATAATTCAATGTCGGTTGGCCAGCGGGGAGCATCCCTTGGGGGCTCTACATCAACTTCCGGGCGTGCTCATCCCGACGGGCCTCGCTGCTCAGAATCCTCTCGACACACACATACACATATGTATTTGAGCACCGGCACGCCGCAACGCATACACAGACACGAAGGGAAGACACGACTGCGCCACCACTGAGATTATGACGTTCACTTATTTATCGCCATGATTAAGTTATGGATAACGCTCTCGGGGAAGTCCCCGACCGGCGTCTGCACGACGACCGCGAGAAACGTGTTCCTGGCACGTTAATTGATCGACGAGACAGGAGCGATGTATCACAAACTGATACAGTTCGATTGTTTCATATTTGTTCTCGCGACTACTGCATCGCTATAGCATTATGGTATTCGCTACAAGATAGAGTTGTTGTATAAAGGTATACTAAAGAATAGACTGACGAGCGAAAACCTTTAAAAAGGAATGACCGTTAAGATGAGAGCGATGTATCAAAAATTGATACACTTCGATTGTTTTATATTTGTTCTCGCGACCACCGTATCATTCTAGCATTATCGTACTTGCTACAAGTTAGAGTTGCGAAATGAAGATATACGAAAAAAAGACTGATGAATAAAAACCTTTAAAAATGAATCACCGTCAAGATAACAGTGATCTATCAAAAATGTATACACTTCGATTGTTTCATATTTGTTCTCGCGACCATCGTATCACTATAACATTATCGCATCTGCTGCAAGTTAGGGTTGTGAAAAAAGATATACGAAAAAAAAGACTGACGAGCAAAAACTTTTAAAAACGAATCTCCATTAGGATAAGAGCGATCTATCAAAAATTGATACACTTTGATTGTTTCATATTTGTTCTCGCGACTTCGGTATCGCTATAGCATTATTGTATTTGTTACAAGCTAGAGTTTTGGAACATAAGGTATACAAAAACACACGAGGAAAAATCTTTAATAAAGGAACCACCGTTAGGATAACACCGGGTGGCAAATTTTTTCCGATACTGTTGGATTTTACGAATTTCAGTCGTTGGACGTAAGACTCTCGGGGATATTCGACTGGATCCAGCACCGTCGGCACTTAAGAAATTTCGGGTGGTCGAATAAACGTCGAATCCGACGTTATAACGCCGACGCAGCGTCGCCCCCGCGGGTATCGAGTAAAGGATCGACCATCCGGGTGTAATTTTCGTGGAAATTCACGATAGGCACAATCGAGGAAAAATTTAAGTGTACGACGAGATTTGGAGTTTTGCCATACGGTTGCGCCTCGATAGGACGGTCATACCGTAGGCGCCTCGTGAATTCGAGGAAGAACAGAATGAAACGTACGTGTATATATATATATATATGTATAGTGCGGACGAGTTCCGGAAGAAGAACACCCCCAGGCTCCTGGGGGGTTGTCGGAGGAAAGAGAAAAAGGTGAACAAAACAAAGACTAAACGGGCGCGAGAACGCTCCGGGCCGAAGAACGAGCGGACCCAACGGGTATGGAAGTATCAGAAAACTCGAACGACAGGAGAGTAAAGAAGATTTTTTTTCTTTTTGCTTCCTCATAGAGGAAGCAAATTTGCCCATTTCCTGCTCAAAACACATGCAACTTGTATTTTTTTCGAAATAAAAAAAATCGACCATTTTCAGCATAGGGAATCCTATGTTAAATTTTGCGAAACGGCACTTTTTTTCAAAAAATTTCGAGATATCGAATTAAAACCTTCGCCATTGTTTTCAAGTGGCATGTTTACCAACCGATTTCATTAACGAAAAAATTCTAAAAAATTTATTTTCAAAAATACCATTTTCGTCGAAAAATTTTAAGGGTTACCCCTTCTCATTTGTCCACTTTCAAAATGGCCAAATATTTTTTTTCGAGGTATCGATTTTTGACCACCTCCATTGGCTTTAAGTGGCCCATTTCCGGCTCAAAACACATGCGACTTGTATTTTTTTCGAAATTTTAAAAATTGACCATTTCCAGCATAGGGAATCCTATGTTAAATTTTGCGAAACGGCACTTTTTTTCAAAAAATTTCGATATATCGAATTAAAACCTTCGCCATTGTTTTCAAGTGCCATATTTACCAACCGATTTCATTAACGAAAAAATTCTAAAAAATTTATTTTCAAAAATACCATTTTCGTCGAAAAATTTTAAGGGTTACCCCTTCTCATTTGTCCACTTTCAAAATGGCCAAATATTTTTTTTCGAGGTATCGATTTTTGACCACCTCCATTGGCTTTAAGTGGCCCATTTCCGGCTCAAAACACATGCGACTTGTATTTTTTTCGAAATTTTAAAAATTGACCATTTCCAGCATAGGGAATCCTATGTTAAATTTTGCGAAACGGCACTTTTTTTCAAAAAATTTCGAGATATCGAATTAAAACCTTCGCCATTGTTTTCAAGTGGCATATTTACCAACCGATTTCATTAACGAAAAAATTCTAAAAAATTTATTTTCAAAAATACCATTTTCGTCGAAAAATTTTAAGGGTTACCCCTTCTCATTTGTCCACTTTCAAAATGGCCAAATATTTTTTTTCGAGGTATCGATTTTTGACCACCTCCATTGGCTTTAAGTGGCCCATTTCCGGCTCAAAACACATGCGACTTGTATTTTTTTCGAAATTTTAAAAATTGACCATTTCCAGCATAGGGAATCCTATGTTAAATTTTGCGAAACGGCACTTTTTTTCAAAAAATTTCGAGATATCGAATTAAAACCTTCGCCATTGTTTTCAAGTGGCATATTTACCAACCGATTTCATTAACGAAAAAATTCTAAAAAATTTATTTTCAAAAATACCATTTTCGTCGAAAAATTTTAAGGGTTACCCCTTCTCATTTTTCCACTTTCAAAATGGCCAAATATTTTTTTTCGAGGTATCGATTTTTTACCACCTCCATTGGCTTTAAGTGGCCCATTTCCGGCTCAAAACACATGCGACTTGTATTTTTTTCGAAATTTTAAAAATTGACCATTTCCAGCATGGGAATCCTATGTTAAATTTTGCGAAACAGCACTTTTTTTCAAAAAATTTCTAGATATCGAATTAAAACCTTCGCCATTGTTTTCAAGTGGCATATTTACCAACCGATTTCATTAACGGAAAAATTCTAAAAAATTAATTTTCAAAAATACCATTTTTGTCGAAACATTGTAAGGGTAAATTTTGCGAACCGGTACTTTTTTAAAGGGTCTTCCGGCTCTAAACGGGTTTGTTCGCTCGCATAGAGATGTGTGCTGGCCGGTAGCCTGCCGAGAAAATTCTGAAATAATCCATAGATACTACTTGAGGTATGTACTATGCAGTACCGAAGAGTTTTCCCCAAAGCTGAATCTTTAAATGTATTTTTAAGGGGTCTACGGCCTTCTCATCGTGTTCCTTTATTCGCAAAGCTTTCTCTGTGAGGAAGCAAACTATACAGAAAATGCTTCCTCAGAGGAGAAGCTTTGCGAATAAAGGAACATTATGAGAAGGCCATATGAAACTTTTAATTTGCAGCTTTTATGAGAAAGCCACATGAACATTTCAATTTGCAACTTTTTTTATATTTGACGAGGGCAAAGGTGCAAAGAGTATAATTAAAGTAAAGTTTACATCCACGATGATATAATAGACAAACCAAAGTCACACGAGTCTCAAGCTGGAAGATGCTCGTGAGAAACTTCATGCGCGTAGGGAATAATTTTTTTTTCGTCCCAATGTCCCGATTTTTCAAATGTCAAAGCGTACACGATTGTAGGTAGCAAAAAAAAAAGTGCACGAAAGCATGCGGTTCGATTGTTGGTCCACAGAAGAAAAATATCATTGAATCAAGTAAAATTTGCTTGCGGGCTGCCAATGAAGTAAAAACGTTGTTTCAATTCTACTCTGAATTCGTACAATTTCATACCGGATTGAAACGATAACATGTCACCTTGACAGTCTTGCAGTCGTTGTTTCAATATCAAATGGAATTGTAAGAATCGAAAGTAGAATTAAAACAAACATTTTTTTCTTCGGCAGCCCGCAAGCGAATTTTTTTTTTTCGGTGTCGCACCATTAATTTGCCAACAAGAAAAAGTTCCTTCTCTTTCCGTAGAAAAGTTTCCCCAAAAATAGTATATAGCGTAATTTGCCTATAAATTCGCAAGATCGTCGTCGATTGCCGTTTTTAAAACCGTTATGGGTCGAATCTCACCGGCGCCGTCGTCCGCGAGTTAAAAAAAACTCGCGAACCATATACGCACATATTTACACTAGAAAAATGTTTTCATAAGCGCCTGTACATAATATATGAACACATATATGCACACGTGTGTGCCGTACAGATTCCCACACGCGAGCGCGATAATACCTGAGAGCCGGAGAGAAGTTTCGCAAGCGCGGCGTACGTACCATCCAGCACCAGATAAACCCTCGATGGGTGGCGCGCATTTACGGAAATATAATTGTCCCGGATTAACGGTAGAGACGCCGGTGCTCCGAGCCCGCGGAGTGGGATTGGGTTGTACGGCGTCGGTGCAAAGGCTGCTCCGAGGATATAACCACAGCGGCGGAGAATCCCGCGGAGGAAGAAGGGGGCAACGTTCCTCCGCTCACTTTTTACAGAATTACTGGTGGAATTAAAAAAGGCTTCCTAATTACCGCCAAAGTTAAGCTCGCGGGCCCGATGCCGGAGCGCCGGTACGGTAATGCGAAGATAGAATACCGCTGCCTCACACTTTTCCCTTTTTTTTCCTCTCGCATCTCCCTTTCTGCTTACGCGGAATGTGCTCGTGCTGGAGAGTAACGATACCGTGAGCACTGGCGCTATCCGTTTCTCTTAGCAGCGAGCGAAAACGATAAATGGATACCGCTGAGTTAGTTTGTATATAAACCGCCCTATATACGACGTATACGGATGTGCGATGATCCGGCAAAGGGCACATAGCCGACGCCAGCGGGTCACAGACGCCCACGGACCTTACAGAGTTCTCGATGCTGTTGTATGTCGAATAATTTTCTGACAATGTGTGGAAAATGTAATTCCTGCGATACCTTAATTCTGCGAAACTCGGTGGATGAAACAATTAGTACCAATTATAATAGAACTTTGTCGAATTTTCCGTTCCAATGGCGATACGGACCTCGCGAACAAAGTTTAACAGCGAACCGCCCCGCAGGATATAGTTTGACAAAGAAAAAACTCGTAGCTGGAGATAGACGGTGGAAGGCAAACGACAAAGGAAATTTTGCGGGCAAGATTTTCCGAACGACGCGATGCCGAGTGCCTCTTTCAGCATTGCATGGACTTCTTCGCCGCAAGTTCCATCATTATAAACTTATGGATGAATGTAGGGCTTACGAAAGTATGCACTGCATCGATGCCGCGCGCTCGGCGCTCCTGTTGTTCGCGTAGACGGGGACGAAACTGAACATCGGGACGAAATGGCACACGCTGCTGATTCGGGGCAAAATGGGACGCGCGGCTGACAGGGGGAAAAATGGGATCTCTGAACACACAGCGCGAAGAAGAAAACAATACGAAAAGGCAACGAGAAACTAACTCTTTTCGTTCATCCGTCAACGGCCTTTTAACAGTTTCATCATTATAAACTTATGGATGAATGTAGGGCTTACGAAAGTATGCACGGCGCCGATGCCGCGCGCTCGGCGCTCCTGTTGTTCGCGTAGACGGGGACAAAGCTGAACATCGGGACGAAATGGCACACGCTGCTGATTCGGGGCAAAATGGGACGCGCGGCTGACAGGGGGAAAAATGGGATCTCTGAACACACAGCGCGAAGTAGAAAACAATACGAAAAGGCAACGAGAAACTAACTCTTTTCGTTCATCCGTCAGCGGCCTTCTAACAGATCGCTCGACGGATCGAGAAAATAAGGGGAAAGCTCAGTTCACCCATTAAACAGGAAACTTCTTGTGGCAGCTGGTGATCGATGAGAAGTCAGGAGTGGGGGGGGGATAAAAACCAGAAAACGTTCAACGAACTTTATGAAAGCGTGACCGAAAATATTTTCGTACGGATCGAGCGTCGAAACGAGAACGCCCAAATCTCGCCGAGAAAACCGTGAGGGCGAGATTTCACACTTCGATCCGGAAGCGTTACCTGCTAATAAAAAGGGAGCAACGAGAGTAGCGCATCCAAAAAAAAGAAAAGATATCGTGAAAGTGTCGTAAACTCGATACCGCTTTGCGAGGTCAGAAAAAGAACCAAGAAGAAACCAAGTGCGGAGAGGCTTTAAATACTAGATAAACTACTTAACATCAGGATACTCTGGCGAGGGTATTTCTTTGATATAGGCAGCGAAGCGAGAAGCTAAAATGGGTCGGAGGTTGGGAAGAAGAGAGCCGACCGGAGGTACTCGGAGGCTTTCGGTGGTCGTCCGGCAGTAAGGGTAGTTGCGTAAACATTCCCTCCTTCCTGCCTCTTATTTTTCGTATCCTCTTACTTCTCCAACTCCATCCGGAATTTCACGACGTGCATTCTGCTCTCACCCCTTTTATCTCCCATTTCCCAAACTTTGTTTACATTTTTTTTTATGCTCTTTTTTTCCGCGTTTTATTTGTTCCCTCGCCGAGTACGTAACCGGGGAGGAAGCGGACGAGAATGAGGGGGAGTGATGGGGAGGGGGGGAGGGGTGTTTCTCTTACGGCCATTCTCGTTCTTCGCTTGTTTTAGCCTCGTTTTCCGAATCAGCGGCGGTTAATTGCCTCGGTGGGATAATCCAAGCTCGCCCCCGAGAGCGGCAGAGCGGCTACGCGGCGAACAGCGGGGTTAAGGGGTTGTGCGGGTAGCAACAGACAGAACCGAGCGGTAACCCGCCGACCCAACCGACAACACTACTACCGCCTCGCGACACACCAGAGGCGAGGGCGGTAGAGATAGAGCTTGCCGCGGCCACCCCCTACACCATAGGTAGTATATGGCTCTCAACCTACAAATGGCCTGCGGTACGAATTTACTGATGAAACAAACGGCCACGACTCTTCGCTCGACACCCCGAACACCCCTCCCGCGTGCGGTGCAGAACCGGTGAATTCGCCGCGTACTGCAGGATGCAACCAAGGGAAACAGACAGTACGAGACCGCCGGCCCGTTGTAAAATTCGCTCCAAGTGCGAACACGTCCCGCTATCGCGTTTCCACGATCACCTAATTTAAACGGAGTTCATATTAGTCGTACGTTATTTCGGGCAGGGCCCGAAGTGAACGCGATTTTTATGTCGCATATTATTTTACCTCAAAATATCTTTTTTTTTTTTTAAATTATTAATCATGAAGAAAGATTTGCTCTTGAGAAAACATTTTTTAATTCTTCTCATACTCGCAAAACTTTCTCCTTGACGAAGCCAGGTAATCACAGAATATTATTTCTCGTAAAAAGTTTGCGGATGAAGAAATAAATTAAAGCGAGGGCTCGCTCGTGCTGTATGCCTTTGGCCTTTGAAAATTAATATTTTCAGCCTTTTTGTTTAATTTGTTTCATAACTTCGTTTAGATGCGACGGAGGACGAAGAAGTAAGCTCGCGAGCTTTTAAGTGTAAAGGCTGGTTCATCCCCGATGGCCCATTCATCATCCTTTCGTTTCAACCGGTGTAACATTTCGGCTCGAATTCCCTTCAGGATCTTTTTTTCCTTCGCCTCCTCATTTTCGATTAAAAAATGCGCCGTCATCCGATGCGAAAAGTATCTTTTTGAAAGTGCGCTAGCCGGGCTGGGGAGAGCAAAAAAAACTTGTTTTATTTCGCGTCATCAAAAATATTTCGACGATCGAGTTACAACAGCTTAACCGAAAGCGGTCCATGTATGTACATGTGAGTTATATTGAATAGATAAATATGTCCCATGTACACTGTGCGTTGGATATAGAATCTCATTTCAACCAGTATAACATTTCCACTCACATCCCTGTGGCAAATTATAAACTTTTAATTTTTCCATGCATCCTCTTTCACGATCAGAAATTGCGCCGTCATTGGCTGCGAAAAGTGTCTTTTTCAAAGCGCGCTAACCGGACCGGTGGGCACATCGAAAATATATCGGCGGTGGAATTACGATAGTTTAACCGAAAGGGTTGTTCACAAGGGCATTATGTTGAACAGATGGATATGTGCCATGTGCACTGTGCGATGAATATGGACTCCATGGGAGGCCGTGAAACAAGCCAATATCGAAAAATCTGAGACATAGCGAAGCAATGACTGCCTCTTTTCAACAAAAGAGGCCCTCGCTCTATCCGTCGGTCCTACAGCTCGCCTGTAGAATTCCTTTATACACCAAAGCGATACGGGGAAAATTGATTGTCAATATCGACGAGCGCAGTATTGCCTCCGCGTCACCGGCAAGATAGATATATATCTATTTTTTTGTACTGCCTGTCCCGGCCGCTTTTATCCGGCGGGCACATACAAGCGGTTGCGTCTTGCTCTTTCGTGACGTTCGATCATTTCCGAAACTCGTAGAACGTGACGATGCTTTTTAACTACTTTGGAAACGAGGTAATCGCTTCTGCTGACCGGGTGTGATGTTTCAATCACTTTGGAATTTAAAATGAGGGCTCATCGTCGGTCACGCCATAATCCTTCCCGACTCACGATCGATCAAAGAACCCGCGCGTGATAGGAATATGAAGCCGAATTATTGTGCCGAAACTTCGATCGGTCGAATAGACGTATGGCCGAAAATCATGAGCCCGAAAGCACTTCTTCCGAATCGTGAAACTTCTGAAACTTTATCTTTCCGAATCGTGAAAGTGTCTAAACTTTATTTTTACGAATTGTCAAAATGCCGTAACTTTATTTTTACGAATTGTCAAATTTACAAAACTTTGTTTAGCAGAGTCTTCATTTAAACGAATGTTACTCATTGGAAATGGTGATTGGGCAAAGTTTATTCCTCCGAATCGTCATTTAACCGAACGTCATTTTTCTGAATAACAATTTTCCTCTAAACGTCAAAGCGCCGGATCATCATTCCTCCGAACAGTATTTATCCGCCAAGTCATTTATAGGAATCAGTTCGTACTGAGCGTTAGATTTTTTACGAACAGCTATAACAGCAGATAGTTAGATTATTCACTCATATTATTTAGTTTCGTGATTCGATTAATTGGCAATTCGGCGACTTGTTTTTCGAAGGTTTGTCGATTCGGAGAAATTAAGTTCGGTGAAATTGTTATTCGGAAAAATGACGTTCGGCTAATTACCACTTCCGAAGAGTAACGTTCGCTGAAATAAAAATGCGGACAAATAAATTTTTGTGAATTTGATAATTCGTAAAAATAAAGTTTAGGCATTTTTACGATACGGAAGAAGTGCGTTCAGTCACATGATTTTCGGTCATACGTCGATTCGGCCGATAAAAGTTTCGACAAATTAATGTGGCTCCTACGAATACCATCTACCAGAGATAGAGTACCAGACTCAGTGTAAATAATTGCTAAAACTATCGACTTCAATTTTATTTTGGGCTCTAAAGGGTTACTTCAAAACCCTTTATAGTGGAATATATAAAAAAAAAGGCACTACAAAAAAAAGTGTAGCTTGTACAATTTTTTTTTTACCTGTTCCTGGATTTTTTTCTAACGATCGGAACACCGTCAAAAATAGATAGATAGATAGATGTATAGTGTCGTCTATTCCTGTCGTAATAATCTAATATGAGGAGTTTTTCGATAGACAATTTTACTGCTGTCGATAAAAATAATAATAAAACACGTTCCTTTGCTTGAAATCAATGGAACACCCTTTCAGCCTGTGCCTCTCGTTTTCTGCTTTAAAAATAACATGCCGACATCGTCGCGGAATTGGCCTGTGCGCGCTCATATGCTCGTTCTCCATATATATTAGCAGGGATGCAATATTCTGGGTTGTGCAGCGCCAATTAACGCGACGGAAAGGCTTTCCCGGCTGAGCGCTATCATCGAAGCGTACCTCGACTCGGGAGGACTCATGCGTGCACTGCCTCATGCTATATGCGCGGTACAAATAACACGGAACATATTAAGTACAAAACACAGAGCCGCCAACGTACTGCGATCGTTACACGAGAAACTTATTAAAGTATTACGATCTCGATAATGAGAAATCTCTTTCACATCCAGTTATTCAATTTCTATGCGGAACCAAATGTGCCATTCAAAGCAGTTTCCCTTGATGCTCCAGCGGGCCAATTTAAACACAACTTCCGTTGGAAATTATTCTGACAAATAAATTCTCGCGAGAACGGCGTACAATAAAAATTAATAATAAGTGGATTCAATTAACGACAATAAGTTAAAGTTGAGTTTCATTATTTATACCATTAAGGAGATCGAAGCGCTTCGCTCTCGATAAAAATTAGTCCTCCGTCTCTTAAATCGTGTATAGAAAATTATTCTCCGAAAAAACTTTTTATAATATCGAAAATGGCTACAAACAAGTTCATCGCTATTGATTCTAATTTTTTCAGGTGACATGCTGTAATGCAAATCAGCATCAGCCCTAGTCTATTCATGTATGAACATTTCTATGAACGATATCAAAAAATAAAAAGAAATTCTGCACTAATTTGACTCGTCCGGAGCGTTCCGGACTGCTTAATAGCCGTGTAGCGACAAAATTCCAAGTATGAATCATCGAGCGTGCGGAGCGCCGTTATATTCGTCGGGGTGTATTATGCAACAGCGTCGAAATATTCTTCGGCACGTTGGGCTCCATCGCACGAAGGAGGTAGATTAAAATCCGTTCTTGCGACAAGGCTCCACGCTAGAGGGAATTTTCTCTTGAGGATCTCATTCAGAAACGCGGTAGAAGCGAGCAGCTGTCGAGTGCTGCGCCGTCGTCGTCGTCCTCGTCGCGTCTCTCTGTGCATAACCGGGCGAGATGAGGATTACCACGGTGGGGACACGAAAGATACCATATTCTCTGGTATATCGAGGAGAAACTTGTCTCGAGCAGATGTAGAGTGGAGGACCCGAGTCGAGAGAGATCGGGACGCCCGCAAATTAATAACACTTCCTTTCATCCTTTTCCCTTTTTTCATTGCTTCCTCATAGAGGAACCTTTGTTTTGGTAAAAACAAAGGAATCAAAAAAATTTGTGATACCCAAGAACGAGCAAATCTTCCCTCTGTGGGCTAAGCAAACCTATAGTTTCTACGCGTAGACACACTATATTATATCATATCATATTATTTTATAACATATATGAAAGTCGATGCAATTATGTAAACAATAAACAACAAGAATAAACTTGTGTGTGTGGCAGACGCGAAAGATTTAAACCGCCATAAGTCGAGAATGCCTCGACCGATCAAGCTTAAGTTTCACACACGGTCCGTGTGGTTAATATTCAGTGCTTCTTCAAAATTTCATTAAAAAATTTTATGTACAATCTGCCCGACACATTTAACAAAAAATTTTGAAAATGTTTTCGCTAATCTTTCTATGCAAAAAAAAGTGAATTCATCACTCGTAAAATCGGATGTTCTTTTTTCAGGATGTTCGGTGAGACGGAACGATAGTGGGGTTTGCGCCGTAGATGATTCAATTGATAATGGCAACAACTGTTCGGTAAACTAGACCAGGAAACTGATGTTATTTAACAGATAGTGCATTCTTCAATTGAATTCTGAAATTGAATATTTCATCCGCTTTGTGTACACAGACGGTTCGAGCCATATCGCCGGTTTTGATGCGAGCGCGTTTCGATAAACGAATTTAAGCTTCCAACCCCCATGCCACGCGAGCTCGTCTCTCGCAAACCCTCTTACCGTTAAACTAAACCATCGTAGTTACGCGTGTTTCGTTACTCGCGATATGCGCAGGGATTCAACGCTAATAGGATACGACCAAGTGACGTAATGGGACGAGGTAATACGCACAAGGGGTGAGCGGGGCAAAACGGACCGGTGTCCTCTTCTTTTTGTTATGCCCCACAAAAAATTGATAAAAAGTGGCCCATTTTACCCCGCTCTATCCCGCTGCGCGTCACGAGTTGAAAATCATTCTGGAATCTGCTCTTCAATTAAAAATAATTGTATAATCCGTTAAGCTTTTCGGATTACGGATTCGGTCTGTCGGGTCGGCGCCTTTGCATGTTCGGCCGCACTGCGATGCCTCCGCGAATTTACCAAGTCTCTGTTAATTTTTTTTTTATCTCTATACAATAACACGCGTGGGATAAACAAAAACAATTTGGAAATTAAAAAATTGGAATATTTACATCCAGAGATGAGATATTTATTCATATATGGAGAATCGATGCGAGACTCGTTATCAAACTTGTATTCCCGGGAATTAACGATCTCCCTATAAAAAAAATATATATATATATCTGTAGTTTACATATAACTTTTTTAATTTTTTTTTTATTTGTCCGACATTCACAATTTCGAAACTGCGCTAAAGGGGTTGATGAGGGGGCTTGAACGGGGCGAACTCACTGCCGAGACTACTGGCTTACTATTTCTCGTGCTGAACGCATTAAAAAAACATGGAATTCGTAAGACCCCGAGAGCGTCGTGTTTTCTCATGAATATTAATCGTCTGACGCAATTAGCCTCCTCCCGACAGCCGAGACTGCGAGACTGCATTAACACTTTGCTTTCTTTTAACGTCCTCGATTCTTTTTTTCTTTTTTTTATACATAATATATATATTTTTTAAATTGCATCCATTTTTATTTCTCGTAGCCATCAGTTCCGTCCTTTGTGCTAAACTCTTTTGCCTCCCCATTTACAAACTGCCCTTATTATTGCGGATGGTCGCGCCATTATCTTCCATTGACGCAACGGTAACGTTTTCCGCGAGACTTTTCTTTCGTAAGTGTTTTTATAAGGGAGATAGCGCCGAGGGGGCGCCCCGGAGGCGACGCGGGAAATGCATAGAATCGACCGGATGCACCATAAAAGCTTCGGGCACATGCACGGTACCGATAAAAATCACGTGTGTTACATGCATTCGGGTCGCGTGCCGCCGCACGACTATAATAATAGTTCACATCTAACAGTACCGTAGGGGAGGACGGGGCAAAATGGGCGGTCCAAGAAATACATGCCGGTCGAATCGCTCCGGGGATCGGAGCATAATTGCCATCCGGCGCAAAATGGACAATCCAAGAAATACAGGCCGCTCGGATCGGTCCGGGGATCCGAGAGTAATTGCGATTCGGGGCAAAATGGAGTATAGAGATTTTTTTTGTCTTCCACCTCGATTTAAGAATTACGCCAATACACGCGTTATGCACAGTTCGAATTTGACCCTGAGTGCTCCAAATGTCCCAATTAATTTTCGCCGAATTCGACGCTACCCCATTTTGCCCCGCTATCCCTTATGCAAAGAAGCGCTACAAAAAGTGATCGTAAACGTGCGAGGAGAGTGAACCGATGGTGCTGCACACGTACCTTGGACCCCGCACGTTTCAATCACCAGTAGTAAGCCAGGTAACAAGTGAAACAGCATTTTTCCACACCAATCACTTCACAATCGACGATCTCGCACTGCTCGACGATCGGCAAACGATCGAAGCACCTGGGGTTCTCCTTGTCTTCAAACGAACACTACCGTATTACAATACTTTATTCCTTTATGCATATATATAGCCTACGCTACTGTTATATGTACTAAAGGACATGTAGTCTCTGATAAAAAGTATACATATATGTTTATATGTATATATATGTATATATTTTATGTAGTCAAAATTTCTCGTTTTTTTTTTCTTCACCAAAGCGATTAGCACTGTACTTCCAAATTTTCTATTCGTGATTTACTCAATGGTCCTCGGTAAATTTCTTCTTTTGAAAAAAAAATTCACCATTCACTCCCTCCGGGGTTTTCCGGGAATAGGAATTTCAAGGAGCTCCTCTCCGGCCAGCCAGGAGGTTTCCAGAATCAAGATGATATATAAGTATGTAGAGGAGAGTGGGGGCGGCTGAGTTCTTCTTCAAATAAGATTGAACCGCATTCGATGAAGCATGAACCGATCAAAAGTGTCGTGGAGCTGACGTCGACCTTTGCAACGGGAGTTTGTGGATTCTTGGGTGTGTATGTGCGAGCGTGTGTACGCGTATGTGTGTGTTAGGGGGAGGACAGAAGTACGAGGGCAAAGAGGGCCAGAAGAGAACCTGCTGGTCCCGACGACGCCACAGGCGCCGTTCGCTCCCTCGCAGTTATATATATCTCTCGATCACTGTGGATTCCCCAGACGATTTGATTAACCGCGAAGCCGCTCAGCCCTCTCTTCACACGTATTCCTTCCAATGCTCTTTTTTTTAATTTTTTATTTTATTCCCCTATATCCCTCGCACGGGAGACTATCCTCGTGCTTTTCACAATTCTTTCACTCACAACCGACAAACGCGCACCATTTACGAATTTTACGTTTATTAGAATACTGCACTGTGCGGCATAGTTATTTTTTGTATTTATTTTTTTTATGTTATCTTTATATAAATTTATAATTGTTGCAACTTTGTCATTATTTTCGAAACGGAGCGACGGCACTCGTGTCTAGTTTTCTCCCACAGCCAAGGGTGCAACTTGAACCGATCAACGGATCACAAAAAAAACGTGCGTTTTTTTTCTCCTTTTTCCTCAAGATAACGAAACGAGACGCGGAGGTCGTTCCTTAAAACTGATAATCACGTCCGGCCCTCTCGGCATGGATGGCGATCCAGCCCGAATGGCATTCAGCATTTCGCGTCGCGCAGCTTTTCACACACCGATCGCCGTGTGATAACAAAACCGTCGCGGTATCCGATTGTTCCGCGTTTAATTTCACTTTGCACACTTTAGCGTCGATGCTCGTCTTCGGCATCATTGGGCCAAAGCTTCGGCCTGCCGATCACCGTCGTTACTTTTTTTCGTGTCTATATACGTGTATTTTTGAGTCGACAAATACTATCGTACTCGATGCTCCAGGCCGTCGACCAGCCTCATGACTTCGTTCGAAATCCAAGTGGAATTTGTCAAACTGCGAACTTTTAAATTTTCAGTACTTATTTTTCTCCCCAAGTCTCACAGCGTCCCGTAAATATCCAGGGTGTTCTCGTCGAAGATTCATAAATTTACCGCGTGTTTATTGCGAATAAAAATAAAATAAATAAATTCACGATGATAGAAAAAAAACGACGATTGTATTTTACGTTCGAGAGCGTTTAACTTTTGCGATGCAACGAACGACTTTCGTGAGAGGAGGACAACGAAATAGAAGCGGCAGGAGGACCCGTGGTAAAAGTACCGGAGGCATGGGACACGCGGCGCGTATGCGAGATAGCCGTGTCGCGGCACCGCGCGAAATGATTCTGCGGGGGTTGTTTTCGGAATGGCGCCTGCGCCGGCTGGCACTTGCGTCGAGACGGGGTTGATCCGACGGATCTGGCGCAGACCGCCTCGGCTCTGTCTGAAGTCGTCGCCGACGACGACGACGACGACGAGGTGGCCGAGGAGCGTCGCGGGGGGACGTTGCTGGTGGCTGTGGAGCTCCGAGTCGTGAACGTGTGCATGCAATGCCTCTGTTTTCGGTCAACTTCTCTATAGTCGTATACATGGCCAGACTCCTCTCGTATACCCGATGACCTAGTCCTTGCTCGGTCTACTACGATGGGAGCGAGGGGATGGCGACGATACCAAGAAAAAAAACATCGTTGTGTCATACGACGGATAAGATCTTTCGGGGAAATATATTATTTATGGATATACGTGTATATGTGTGTATTGAAGTATTTAGAAAATTCAAGCTAACCGGCTTGGGTAGATATGTAGATGACATTTATTGTACATTAGGGCTTGAGGTCGGCTAGGCACTTCACCCAACCAACAACAAAGCGAATGAATGCAAAAAAATAAGACACTGAAGGACTGAATATGAACCGCGTAAAAATAAAATAAACATGAGAAAATGAATCAAGAGAACAGAAAAAGAAAATAAACTGACGCACAGGACCCGCACGTAAACCGCATGAAAATAATAAAATAAGCAGGAAAGCAAAAAGGGAGAGTAGCTTATGCTACTGTGCAAGTTCTATGACTATATTGTAATGGTTTATCCTTTGGCACGTGATGGAGGTAATGTCAGCATGCCCGGACGATAGTGTAGAGCATCGGACCTCATTTTGAAAACACCGGGATGACGTTAGTTTATTTTGGTTGAGATAAACTAAAGATAATCTTCATGAAAATTGCCACAAGCACGTTAATACTTTTGCAAATACGTTTCAATCTATGGTTTTCCGACATTTAAAAAATCAGTTTTTTCAAATACTTAGTAAAAAAAAAAAAAGGTTCTATTTTTTAGATTTTGTTCATTTTTAAAAACTAATAAATGAATGGAACACAGCGTCAAAATAGCGCCGAGAGACTGCGTAGGGCAGCTCTACGGATACTGTAGTATTCGAATGGGCGAAACAAGCGTGGCACAGAAATACTCGGCGTCGAGACGCTTCCGCTCGGGATACGCATTGTAACGAACGTGCACTCCAAAACTTCAAAGTGATTTGTAACACGCTAAAAGAGGATTTTCGCTGTTCCCGCTAGTACGTACTAGCAGTAGAGTGAACCTGGCGGTGTTTGTACATCGAGTAATTTGATAATAGCTTGACAACGCGTGACCTATTTTCTGATATTGCACTTTATATACGTGTTTCTCTCACGTGCGTTTTACTAATAAGTAAGACATTTACGTGAGAGGAACGAAGAAACGACACGAGCGTAAGCAAATTGTCTCCTCCGAGAAACTTCAATGGTGCTGAAAGTACTTACAGCACCTTATCATGAACGATGCTAAAACGTTCTCCGTGCCGGCAACTTAAGTGTTAGAAACAAGCAAAGCGTAGAGATGAAAATTTATCGTTCTATAAAAATACTGACAAATGGGAGATTTTTTTTGTCTCTCCTGTCAAAATTATATCGGATTTTTCTATTTTTTCCCCTGACGACGAATCCATCAGTTAATTTACTCGGTAAATATATTCGTACGTGAAGTGAGGAGTTTCATTAAGAAAAAAATGTTTTTTTCCGTTTCCCGGTACCTTTTGATGGCGCAACTATAAACGCGTATTTCTGACCGGACACGTGCCTCCTTCAGTAGGCCAAGCCGGAACGCCCACGAAAAAATCATTAAATTCCTTTATCTTCGCTAAACGGGTTTTCAAATACCCGTCACAGCTATTCCTTTGATGGCTCTGTATTTATCTTTTTTTAAATCTTTTATTTCACGGTTCCCGGTGACCCCGCATATTCGCGTGATGCCACTTTTATGTCGTGAATATACATACAGTATATATAGCGCAGTGGAGCAGAGGAGATAATGGTTTTATATCAATTTCCGCAATCCTTTCATCACCTATTCAGTGTCAGAGGCACGTACCGACGTCCGCCCACTCGTTTTTCATCCCGCGCCAGACTTCATTTGCCGCACGATCTCGAAATCGGAGTTTGACGAAGGCTCGACGATAGATAGATATATGTATATATATTTATACGTTATCGGACAAAGAAATTCAAATTGAAAATATTTTTGTTTATGTGAATTCCATTCAAACGGTTGGAGCGTTGAAACGCAATTGACTACGAAAAACTGAGAGCTTGGCATTTGATAAAGTGGGCGGAAAAATAGTCCGGTAAGGGGAACGAAAAAAAAGCGGATACGGGCAGCTATCAACGGTATTTAATAGTCTCAAATAGAATGTTAAACGTTTTTCTCGCTTTTTCGAATCACTTTCAATAAAAATCCCTCTCAATAAAAATTACTCCATTAATAAAGTGAAAGTCGGATGACAAATCGCTGTTCGACCGTATTATAAAAATCCCAGGTGCGCATATAAAAAATAGTAGGAGGAATTTCGTCAACATTTTTTTTTAAACGCTTGCTACTTAAAAAATAACTCCTATATTTTCTTATTAAGCTAGAAACAATCAAATAGTACTCACCAATACCAAGCGTCGAACGATTCATTCCGTTCCTCAGAATAATATCTCTTTCCTTATGTATCCCTTTCCTTATGTATCTCTTTCCTTATGTATCCCTTTCCTTATGTATCTTTCTCCTGATGATCCTTTTTCGTTATGTTTTGTCCATCATTTTATAGCTCGACGTGGGAAATGGCTTCTGTAATTAAATTAAAAAATAAATAATAATAAAAAAATTAATTTTAAAGGCATCAAAGCCGAGATTATTTAAGGGGCAGCGTAGAATTTTTGACAAGAGAGAAGCTCGGGTTCTCGGGCTTTGCGTTCATCTTTCAAAGATGGAATCTACCGTCTTGTTTCATAGCAAGAGCGAACGCTGCCGAATGAAGTGGCTAAACTTTCTCACAACGGCAGTTCTTTGCCGGCCAGTCGAGAAGCGCGTGTTCGGCACGGAAAGAACCATCCACCCGTTCTGTTGTTTTTATTTATATTTATACTTTTATTCATACGCATCCCTCGCGAACGAAGAGGTATCGACTTTGCCAAGTGGGAGACTACTATTTCCGCGGGCTTAAACTCTAATCGAATATGCTTTATCAAAGAGTTCGTCGAGAGTGCGCGGAGCTTCCGGAAATGCGGGAGAACGGGGCGGGGGATGCTTTTTTCCTCGAATAGATTTTTTGAAACAGAGAGCACATAGCAGAATGGAAAGCCGGGCCTTGAGTTGCCGAGTCCTTGCTGCTAGGCAAGCGGTGCACTCTCTCGCGACGGTTCAGCTATCGCCACTCGACAACGGCTGTCCTGTATACATAGACGGATTCAACCTATGCATAGTACATTCACCCAGCGGCGACGCTCGTGTGCGACGATGGCAGTGCCTAGCACCACCAGCCAGCAGCTTCACGTTTCCGAGATCCATTTGCTTTGATCCTGTCGGTATCCGCAGCTCCCCCTCTCCGGCAACCTTGGCCTGGGTTGCCGCACATTCTCCCCACTCGTATGTGTCATTCTCACGTTAACTCCCATTTTCGCCTCTTAGATCGTGAGTACTCCAGAGCGAAGGGTTGCGCTGTTGTTGACGGGGCGTCGCGACGTATAAACACCTTAGACGTCCTCCAGAGGGAAATATCCGGAGACTGTAATTAACGATCTTCATCCACGTAAACTGGCAATTTGCACGGTGCAAAGTGGCTCTTGAAAACATGCGTGGCACTGAAAAGGAAATACGTGTTAGTCACATGATGCAGAGGATATTGCATCGTCAGAAATATTCTCTCGCGTATTTAAAAATGACGAATACAACTCGCGTACGTAGGATTGTAATAAACTTTTGCGGGGTCAACGAATGAAGATAAAAATATGCGATGTTTATGGGAAAAAGAGACAGAAAAAAAGACTCGTAAAATTCTTTTTTTTGTTTTTCGCCCCGTTATAGTTTTCTTTTTTTCAACTAAGTCGGCAAGGGAATATTATAAAGGCAGGCGCCTCGGGTAATCAACTTTCAAACTCGCGAGCATTTTTCCCTTGCTCCTTTCTCTTCCGTCGTTCTTCATCCACCGTTCACGTTTTTTTCCTCTGCCGTCCGTGATGAAGAGAGATAGAAAATGAGAGTTGTGGAATCCGGGCGATCCTGTGGCTCGAGCTTATTTATTCAGCACGAAGGTATTAATTAATAAGCAGCTTCTGAATGAGAGCAGAATAGCGGCGTGCACTCGCCGCTCTCATACTTTACTGTAGCACCGGAATTTTATTATATTAATGTAAAATTGACAAATGAG
Organism: Amblyteles armatorius; assembly: GCA_933228735.2. Classification (NCBI taxonomy): domain Eukaryota; kingdom Metazoa; phylum Arthropoda; class Insecta; order Hymenoptera; family Ichneumonidae; genus Amblyteles; species Amblyteles armatorius. The sequence continues at coordinate 1,511,573 of OW121688.1, read as the reverse complement.
AATACAATCAAACACGGAAAAGAATTAATATTGCGGGAGTTTTCGGCCACCCGGTATAGGACGTTGGTACGAAATTTTTTAAAGACCTTCCTGTTTTACGGGCTGATATGACTGGCACTTTGTGAAAAGGTTTTTTCATTAAGTTACATACGAATTTCATCAGTTTTTCAATTTTTTTTTCAGCGAGAGGCATTTATTAATAAACAGCTTCTGAATGAGAGCAAAATGGAGGCATTCACTCTCCACTCTTATACTTCACTGTAGCACGGCATTTTATTATATTAATGTAAAATTGACAAATAAGACTGCAATAAAACACGGGAGATAATTAATTTTGCAGGAATTTCGATCACCGAGCAGAGGACATGGGCAGGAAATTTGTTTAAAAACCTTCTTTTTTTACAAACCAATATGATTGGCACGTTGCAAAACAGTTTTTCTTTAAATTTCATGTAATTTTTTAAAATTCCCACCACAAGTTTCCAAGATAAATTGACTTTACCCTCACCAGCGCAGAATATTTTTCCGTCCTTTGGTTCGCAATGCTGACCGGTCAGTGTATAATTAATTTATGTACGAACAGGGGTGGACCAAAGTCCCAAGAAAATGTTGTGGTAAACCGGTCAGCGTCACTGTTTAAAACGCGTTGCCCCACTTCAAGCGCGAGTAATGCAAAATTACCAAGGCGGTCCATCCACTCGGCTCACGGTGGCATTCAAACACTTTTATAAATACACTACGCTCTTCAAATATGTGCATAATATTTGTGCTCACCGTGAATTTATAAATCTCACCTCGAGGCGTTTTCCGTAAAGACTATCGTATCGCGTAAAAAACTTTTTTTTCATTGTCTCTCAGTCCACGTAGTTTCAACATAGTTTAGTACATTCTATAGGACGTAAATATGCATTATGCGAGGAATAGTATAGTAATGAAAAGCACTCGCAGCTGTGAACTCTACGCTGGGGGACTACGGGCTGACGAGCGTATACTTGAAAAGAATAGAAGAAAAAATAAATTCTGACGAGATCGTTCTATACCGTCGTCGTTGATGCTTTTCTACTTCGCTTCGTTATTTTTTTTTTCATCCACTAGCGGAACCTCGTTCGGACGAAGGAAAAATGAAGTTTCCATTCACTTCCCTTCAACTTCCATGCGTCAAACTTTTATGCATCCGATGGAGGGTGGAGTGCAGCCGTGCACTGTTTCAACCCCCCAGCCCCGACGTGCATTGTAACCAACGAGAAAACTTATTTATCGCTGATGTTATGCATGTATGTACACGAGAAATCTGCATCCGTAATACATACAAGAGATTATTATTTTATTTCCCCCTGCGTTCTCTCCAAAGTAACTTATATCGATAGACCGTTTACCAGAAGCAGCTTAATACAGTCAGCATTATTTTTGTTGTTGTATGTTTCTTTATCGGAAGAGATTCGTACCGGTACGAAAGCAATCATAGGGTCAGAGAGGTGAAACCCACTGAGAAACATCAATTATTGGATGTACTTAGAGGGACCTCATCTTCCTTTGACCAATAAGAGTTCTTATCGGTAAAATTAGTGAAAAGCTGATAACTTACCAGAAGGCTGTGCCGACATCTCGGTAAGCTTATCCGTTAATGAAGAAGTCGAATTCAGCCTTATTTGTAGTCGTTACCGGTACCATCAACAGATTTCTTCTACTTCGGAAACAAATACCCTCCGAGGTTAATAATTTATCGCTGCGTTGGTAAGTTGCTCCTGGTAGTTCATATAAACAGCCCCTATGCGGTGCGGTCGGTAACGTCGGGTTTATCAGCAGCAACCCCCGAAGGTTCCCATCTCGCGTTTCACCCTCGTCGGTAAAGAAGATTTTTCGTACCATCTGAAAAAGAAACTCAATGGTAAGTATAAATTTCTATCAATTTGTCAATATTGTTGAGAAATTTAATTGTAAAGAAGGGACGGTTACATTTTTTTTTTTGTTGCAAATCAGAGAATTTTGCTCATGGTTCAATGAAGGGGCAAAATTGTTATCGTGTCAGACGCTCCATAAATTTGACGATACATCGATGCGAGCGAACTACTTGTTGCTCTACCGAGTACAGTACGAACGGCGAATGTTCAACGACCAAACTATAAATTAGGCAAAAATAGTGAATTTTCTTAGATTTTTTTTTCTTGTCGCGAACGAATCGTGTCCCATGGTCTCAGGAACGCCGCGGAGCGTCCGGAAGAGGCTTAAGGAGTAATTGACTTCGGACATCTTCGTGAACCATTAGCGTTAGCCAATAGGTACATCTTTCGCGCATCGGGACGTCGCGCTCCTCCTTCAGGAAATACTTTCGTAATCCCCACTAATTGCCAGTGGAAATAACGCGGAGGGTAAAAAGAAAACCGAGTGGAAAGCGAATCTCTGTGCGCCGAGCACAACGGCAATTTCGTACAATTCCGCTTCGTTTGGAGTTTCCTCTTTAACATCGGAGTATCGAATCACATCCTGTGTGGCTTTAACATCGGAGTCTCGCATCCGGTACGAAAAATGATCCCGAAAATTGAGGCCGCAAATTGACAAGCTCGTTAATAAAAAAATCCCAGACATTCCGAATTACCGGTCTCGACGACATCCCGAATAGTAAATGTTCTAACGTACTGGCAGCCGATAATTAGGCCAAGCATCCTAAGACTGGCACAACTAGACCTAGATGTCCACCTCGCATAATTGTGAAAAATTAAGCAAAAGTGGTTCTTCGATCGCCACAATTCGCCTCGATGAGACCGACGCGCCAGTCAGAATTCTCGTGCCACCGTTAAAGTCCACATTTCCAAAGTGATTTTCGCATTATCCTTTAATTGTCACAGTCCGTACTGGTGCCGAGGGGAATAATAACAATAGTTTAAACGAGACTCCGTTAATGTCACAGGAATTATAAAGTCACGACGGAAAAGCCATTGGGATCGCTCGGGAGACGGCAGAGGCAAATGGATTTTAGTCAACATCAATGTAACACACCGACGCCCGACCCTAAGAACGTAATTTAGCGAAGGGCACATAAGTAAAACGGTGGTGCATGGGCTCTCCCGTGAGTTCGCGGGAATAAGAGAGGCGGATTCAGAGGGAGAGAGGCGTCGGACTCGCGCAGTGAGTCTAGATCCGTCATTCAGTTTAATCGTTTCCTATGCACTTCGCTGTGCCCATTGTCGGAGCCGGGTTCTATAATAATTTAATGCCAGATATAATAAGTTACTTGCTGTCTGGCTGCTTGCCAGAGCTGCCCTATTCATCCCTCTATGAAAGCTGAAAAGCGCGCTCGCGCGTTCTCCACCCCGGCGCGTGAAGCTCCTCCCGGCCGACGAATCTCTCCTCCTGTCTGACTCGCTGCATGGCCTACCTGCCTGCCTCGGTTCTATCCCGATTCCGCCCCGGCCCGTCTGACGCTACCAAGCCTAGTGTTAACTTACGGACTGTCTGTCTCTTGATTGGAGCGACGCGTTAAACGGTCGATCTTAATTGGTCGTGCCTAATTGGAAAGACTATTAACGGGTGCCCATTGTGCGCCGGATTCCGCGCAATAAAGAAAATTCAATCTACTTAGAATCTTGACAATCAATTTTTATTCTTTCGTTCGTTTCCTCGACGAGGAATCGAGGAAAATCTTAAAATCGTGCCCGCCCGAAGGAGCCGGGAAGAAGCATTTTGATTACGAATAAGGAATAAATGAATCCCCCGCCCCCTTATCCTCGCGTACTGTCGAGGAAACTTTTGCAAAGTACCCGAGCAATATGTCGGAGTGCGTTGCCTATACCGCATGCACTAAGTTGTTCGAAACTCATTCGAAGCCACGCGGAGAGCGCGTTATTTGGAGATATGAGAAAGTGAGTTGTTCGAAGGGTAGATGTAAGGGAAATTTATCGTATGAGAACAAGAGAAGCGCGGATGGATAGACGACGGGTGTAGAGGAGGTGGCGGTGGCGGTGTCGGATATTACCACAAAATTCGTAATGTGTCGCGGGGCGGGCATAACACATTTTAATTACGGCAATTTAAATTCAATAATTTCGGTGGTATTTTGCCCGAGCGGCGGAGACGCGCAGCTGTTCAACGAATTAGCATACTAAACTTTATCACCAACATCTCGACAAAGACGTGCCAAGACGGCTGAACTAATTCCGAAGATAGAATAAAGTTTGGAAGCGAGAGAAGCGGCGGAGGTTCGGTCTTCGCGAAGCTATCTTCCCCCTCCTCTCTCGTCCGCGAACTCTCTGTCTCGGGTTCTCTTCTCATCTCTTCTCGTCATTCCCGGGCACCCCACCGTCGCCGCCTCTCTTTATTCGTCCGCGATAACTCGCCGGTAAATTAATGTCGTCATTACTATTGATATCGGCGCCGAGATGAGTTTGTCGAGAAACACCCACACACACACCGTGAACATTGTTCCGGCGGATAAACCTCCGGATAATTTACTTGGTACAGACTTTCGAACTACGGTCATTTGTCCATGAATGAATATATTGAACCAAAAAGACGAAACATTTAAAAGTCAAATTGACGATGTTTCGAACGCTATACTCTATTATCACCTGACGGCTTCGTGCTTTTTCTATCGTGGCTGATGCTATATAAGTAGATAAGTATCTCTGTGTTGAGGAGGTTGGAGCATTTCACATTAGTCAAATGAGGGTTACATTTTTAAAGTCGTTCATACAAACTTGTACGAATCTATTGATTATATTAATGGGTATTTGTATTACAGCAAATGTACTTAACCTAGTAAAACATTAATTGCAATGGATTTGCAAAAATATCGACCAGTTTGGGCTAATTTTAGAAAAGGTCCATATTCATTCAGTTTTTTCGATGAACAATCCGTAACTTTTGCTCCATTTCGATGTATTACGGCTCATTTTCTTCCTTGAAAGGTGCTCTACGAATTCACCGTCTAGATATTCCGTAGTATTTTCCGTTTAAAAATGACAGCTGTTTGTTTATGAAGGAATCTCGTCGATGGATAAACAAAAAGCTGTCATTTCTAAACGGAAAATGCTATCGAATATTTAGTCGGTGAATCCGTAGATTATCTTTTAAGGAAGAGAATCGAGCAAAAATGCCGCATTATTTTTTTTAACAAACTGAACGCATATGATATTTTTCGAAAATTAGCACAAACAATTTCATATTTTTGCAAATCCATTGCAATTAACGTGTCTCTAGACTGAGCACATCTGCCGTAATACAAACAACCATTCACTATAATCCATAGATGCGTAAAAGTTTTTATAAACTACTTGGAAAATTTAGCACTCATTTGACCAGTGTGAAGCGTTCCAACTTCCTTAATGACCACTCGTACAGCATGAATCACCAGACGGGTGCTATCTGAAGGGCATCGACTGTAGTTCACACTACTGACATGCGCCTGGTGGCTCGCTGTAGCTGGGAGCAGCAACAATTGCCTGGTATCCGGGACGGTCTCGTTATACACTATAATTGGGATGAATATTGAGAAGTTGGCAGGGAAGTTGTAAGTAAACTTGGACGCCTCGGGCGGTCCGGGATGCTTGAGAGCAGAGACGTGTTGCGGACAGGTTTCCTCTCCTCTCCTCGCCACTTCTCGCGTTATCCGTATATATCTCTATCCCCATCTCTATCCGCTCTTCCGCCGACTATGCCTCCTTCGTCGGCTACATCAACCCCGTCACCTTCGCCCACCTCGCCACCCCGCAACGACGACTTTCATTCCTTCCCCCACTGCCGTCCCGTCCTTGCCGCCTTTTCCGTCCATCTCTGCGTAAAACTTTAACGATATTTCCGATAATCCGTCGGAATGTCGTTGAAGTTTAAACGCACCGTGCACCTCCGCCGGGGATAAAATATTTATAATAAAAATGAGAAAAATATTCTCTTCTCTTTTCTCATTTCGCTTTGCAAAATCCGCAATGAACAAAAAAAACCTGATGATAATATCCTGTCGCGACTTTCCACTAATTGGCAGATGTTCGACGTTCGAATCTCCCTCTCTCAAAAAAAAATATATATGTATATCAGAGCGTCAAAGGAAAATCCGCGACGGTTTTCTAGTTCCGCAAGCTGACACGCGGGACAACTCCCCACGTATGAACATACCTTCCAGATTCGTAAAGCTTACCCTTCTGTTTTCATACAATATTTCTTTCCGAGAGGAGCGAGGGTCAGAGGGTGGCATGGAGGTTTCGCAAAACTTTCCGCAATCCAGCATTGTATGCGTAGCAGACCTCAAAGTTTTTACATGCCGACTTGCAATTGCTTTCAAGCTTCTTCACCGCGCATTCCCCGCTTTTCAACGAGTCACTCCTACCTCCTCAGCCGCGCATGGGTTTTCCCTCAGCCTGCGAGTCGTATGTCGATAATATGTTCTAGATAAAAAAAGAGAATAAAAAAAAATGTATTAAAAAAAATGAAACTTTATGAACTCGCAGCGAGAACTTCTGCATTCAGTTTTGTCGATACCAAGAAATACTCACAAATAATATCCATGTAAGAGTAATAAAAAAAAATTGAAAGCATTGTAGATGGGAAAAGAACATGTGGCTTCTGAGGACCATTTTTTCTGCTCCGTGTTCAATAATTCGCCGGAGACAGAGCAGTGTGTGGCGATCCGGACGGGCTTCTCACTGGATGATGGGCCGGCTAATGTTAATCTGCGGTCCATCGGATCACCTGCGAATTTTCCAGTTAATTCATTTAATTATCATTATACAAAAAAAATACATGTATATTTTTATATAAATATATGTGTATATTTTAGATATAGATTTCTCCAAAGTTTTTTTTTAAACGTAAAAAAAATAAAAACTGTTCGGAATTTTTTTTTTAAATTCAGAAATGCAGTGTTGCATATAAAAATGGTGAAGCGATAACGCATAATCCACTGATCTATTTCGTCTAATTTTTTCACTGTTTTTTCTATAAAAATTCGAAAAAATAGAAGGTGACGTCGACCTACTTCGGCTCGGAGTTAACATTTTTTTAAATATATGGCACAAGATTTTTCAGATTTTTAAACTGTGACGATCAATGAATTCATTTTTTTTAATCATAACTAATTATACAGAATTTTCTTAAATCTCTCAAAAAATCTAGATGCTATCGCGAGTTATAGTTAAATAAAAAATCGCGGGTCCAATCCAAGATGTGAAGGGCTAGACCCAGATCGAGACGGTATGCAATGGCCCCATACATAATATATTGTCACCGAATTTTGTAAATATTACTGACACATATTTGGGCTGCAGTTCTGCGAATGTGTGTCTTCAAAAGTCCAGTAATTTATTTCATAACATTATAAAGTCGAATTTAATGTATGACATCGGACATATTTGTTTCGCGGATATTTGATTTCCGGAGGGGGGGGCGCGATAGAGAATAATGCGTTTTTGTGGTAAAATCGAGCCCGCGGTTTCGCGCAGTTTGTACAATCGTCGGGGTACCGATTACTGTGGCATGTGCTCCGCCGCATTCGTTGACGTTCATCTGATGTGTGCAGCTCCCGGCAGCGGTTTGGCTCTAATATATCCACCCCGGTATTTAGCATTCATCTTGCATCTCTGTTCCACCAGGGTGAATTTCAAGCTCGGGTTTCCTCGCTCTCCACGAAGCGATCCTCTTTAGTATGTACACTACATAACACCGATGGAGCCAGGCACACCTCCTCCCGCCCCGCACAGGGTGCACATATAGGCAAACGGTGGATAATAAGTCACTTACACGGATTCTGGACCTGGGGGTTGGCCGTATGCCAGTTCTATTCGCGCTTCGGTTGTTCCGATCTATTCTATACCGTACACGTCACACGCATGACGCTCTTAACTAAATTATGGACAAAGTAGTCCGATTTCCCGAGGCACGACTAAAGGGGCATTCACAAAGTTCCCGGGATTATATAACACCGTCCAAATATCTGGCTCGAGGCTCTCGCACTTTGGGCGTCTATATCAGCCTACACCCCGGAGATCTTAAGACGCATAACGTTTACCTTGTCACGGACAAACTAATCCACTACGTCACTCCGCTACGTGTTAAATTTTCATTTTTTAACGAACGTGCTCGAGTACCCATGGAAAATATGTATATGTGAATTAATATAATTAGGGATTTATGAATTTGATAATACTTGGAATGTGTAACGTAATATGGCTGACCTTAATTTACCCGGTTAAATTTATGTAAAATACATGTTCTCTGGACATATTCTTTTTTTTAAAATAAAAAAAAAATAATTAACTGAAAATATACAAAGTGTATATGTTAATTATACTCGTGACTGTGCAAAACGAAGTAAACGTGTCTTGCGTTTACTTCGTTTTTATGGGTGTGCGAGCTGTTTTAGTGATTTTTTTTGTTGGTCTTTGTTCCATTTTATACGATCGACGGACAGTGACCAAAGGTACAAGCGGAGTGACGAATTCGCAGAGCCGAACCTATTATCGAAATTTCAATAATCCAACGCGAGAAACGTAATAAAGACGGACGCATGGCAGTAATGTGATCCTATTGCTCGTGTCAAAAGGATGATTTGTCAGTGCGAGATATAGTGATTTATGCTGATTCGACGTTCATTGGTTAATTGCCCGTTCAACCGACACCTGTTATGCGGAGAAGTGTCTATAAAAAAAAATCCTTGCGACTGGAGGTCCGTCAATGCGGCCACGATTAAACCCATGTCTGTGTGGATCACCGAACAGTCGTTGCAGTTAACTTTCGCCATAATTTTTTTTTGAACTTGAAATTCCGGTCAACAATAGTTATTTTAAGTGAACTGTTAAAGACTATACATGGAATAAAATTTTTAAGAAATGTAACGTTAATAGAAAAAGTACAATCACGAGTGTACGTGTAAAATGAATACTTTTTTATATAAAATATATGAATATATATAAATTTATCGTTTCTGGATGTTCTTGGCTCTAGGAATTCTGCAGAAAAAAAGTTCAATGAATCCTTTTCCAGAAACCCGAGACTCCCGCGCGAAAGAGTAAAATTCTGAACCCGACAATGGTTTACCAAGTGTTGGACGTGTATTTCGTTAGTCGATTTCGCTTCGACTCCACGAACGCTAACACATCAAGATACCTTCCGCATTACCTGTACCAAAAAGCTTTCTAGCTCGAAAGAGGGTAGGGGGGTTGCATGGACGAACGGAGAGTGCGACGGCGAGGCCGTCGAAAGGACGTGCGGAGAGAGCGAACTCGAGGGTTCCCGGTGGGAATTCGTGTCAATTAAACTACCGTGCTGCGGTAGCCGCGAGTGTTTCCCTCCGGTTCACACGTGAAAGCCAAATGAGACAAAAATTGAATCCCACTTTATCGTGTAAATTCCAAAGGAGCATTATCCTCCGTACGATTGGCGCTCGCTAGTGGAGATTTTATCCGCACGCGTCGATAATGGAGCAGCCATCCGATGTAGGTTCCCATCCAAGCCTTCGAACGAATTCCGAACGAAATGCTTTTCCTAGAAAAAAAAAAAAACAAAAAATTAGAAAATAGTTATTATATATTATAAAAGTTGTCATATATTAAATTACTGTATATTATATTTCATTACGTAAGAAATTAGAAAAAACTTATCGTTATTAAAATGAAATAGACGGTTTGAAGTGAGGACCGAAAATTTGTGCAGAAATAATGAATAAAAAAATATTGAAAATCCATCGAACGGTGAGAAATTATCGATATACGTGGGAGATAGGAGTAAATTCTCGTGGTCCAAAGCCAACAGCCGTTTTCCGAATCGCCTCTATAAGTCTCCCGGCGCTCTGCGGATATTCCGATCGTGCGGGACCGCAAGTACCGTAACCCGGCCGGTTCGCCCGGCCAAAAACCTCTTCTACACACGAGAACATTTCAGTCATTTTTCACGCTCGATAATTTTTTCGTTTTTTTTTTTTTCCCTCGCGAAGCTAACATCCGTGCAGATATTATCTTGGGTAGCTGAGACAGACGAGCGGGTCAAGCGGGTACGTGGAAGGGTCCGAGGAAGGCCCGAAGGACACAGCACCGAAGTCTTTGACGGCTAACGAGGTCCTTCGCGTCCGGCGTCGAGGGGGGAATGTCCGAGAGTTCGCCGCCGGTCGGCGTGTGTGTACGCGACTCGGATATACGTACGTTACAACGGCGCCGGTGGAGACACGGATAAGATTCCGGACGAGCCGTCTTTGACGCGCTAACGAGCCTCGGCCCGGAGCCGACTTAATTTATAGAAAAAATAATTGAATAGAAAAATGTCAGTACCAAATAAACCCAAGCGTCAAATATCCGTAAAAAAAAAAAAAAAAATACAAATAATTTGCGCAACTTTCACAATATTAAATAAATAATTACAATATCATTTCAGACAGGTAAGTCGATATGGGTTCGAGCGCCGGAGCGGTCCGCAGTTCCGCGGAGCATTGAATATTGATTTAAAAAATTGTCCCTGTCCGTTCGAATTAAAACAAAGGCGACGCTGCTTCGGAAATAAAATGAACGAATAATCGAACATCCGAGGCTCCGATTACACACGAGAGATCGTCGTCGTACCTTTGTGCAGTCAACGGAGTTTCTCTTACTGACCGTAGTTAAAATTAGTTGGGGGATCTACCCTCGGTGAATTGCGTTGAACAAAGCCATAGCCGGTAGCCTGCTATTTCTATTCGCGGGCTCTTCCAGCTGGTGGACCTCGCACACCGGTATTAGTATATAGCGCGTGGAGAGGACGAGGTGGGGACGGGTAGGGGCGAGGGAGGGGAGAGAGGGGGGAGCGGGGGAAGGTCGGCTGCAGCGGGAGAAACAGAAGCATCGTTCCAGGACTATCCTGTGTCCTGTGGCGTTGGTCGCGAGTTTCCTATCCGCCTCTCGGCCACAATGTTCGCCCGTTGTACGAGAAGCATCCACACCCCTGTAATTATCCATTCTCTCGCGCTACGTAATTTTCTTTAATCACAGAACGAGAGCGGCCGCCGCGCGACTCGCTCACTTTGACCGTGTTACCGAAGTATAGTACAGAGGATGGACACAGTCCGGAGAAACGATGTAGTTCGAACGATAAAGGAGTAAGAGAGCGGCGCCACTAGTTATACGTGTATAGTACGTACGCTTGTAACTGTATATACATGTATGTATGGGAGACCGACCAAAACACGTGGCGGAACGCCTCGATACTCTCCGCGCGGAAACCAACCTCAACTTCTTGGGATGGCCCGAATGTATATAGTGAAATAGCGAACAGTCGGAAGGGATCCGATGCTTCGCCCCTCCAAAACTTTCCTCGGTTCACGACGATAGAGCGAGCTTGTTCCGAGGCTTTTCGAACTATACATGCCGCTGCCTGCCACTGTTGCTGCGGCCGCGGCAACGAAGAAGGCCGGGACGGGAAGGATCGGAACTCCGAGCAACATCTCGCTTCCAACTCGCGGTACAAGACTACAACGAAGACTCGACAGTCGGCCGATATCCGTGCAGCGCGGCGAGAGTTAAACGCGGGATTAAAGAATCCACAGCTGTGAACTTACGTTCCACTCGATACACTGTTTACGTACGACTAAGGGGGTGTCCAAACTCCTCGAGCTAGGATATCCTGCGAACTGAGAATCGACGGGTGGAGAATATGCAGATACGATGCCATTTAGAACGGAACGTATGGCGAAGAGAATTTTCGAAAATTTAATTATTGAGGAGAGCAGCACTACGGGATTTGAGAAAAATTGTACGAGATAAGCAATAGATCGACGATCTGTAATCAACCTTTCCGCAGAATCCACCTCGTGTCCGTGCATGGTTCACAGGTCCAATGTAATTTTAATTTCCTTTCTCGACAATGCCGCCAATAATTAGCCGGTGCGCTACTTTCTAATTATTTTGTGAAGTATTTTTTTTCAATAAAATAAATGTTCGACGGGTCTGTGTACTGAAACCCGATTTTCACGTTACCGGCCTGCAGTAACGAATAAGTAAAAATAATTAATTAATAAATGAGAGAATTTTGTTTAATTTTTTTTTTTAATTTTTAAAATAAATTTGTATACGTTACACGAGTGGTATCGAAGTTGGGCGAGCTCGTTAACGGCGGATCGAATATTCTAGACGGATGAGAGGAATAACGGGACGGGCGGTGTCTAGCTCATTTCCGTGGGCGATTTCCTGCCCGGTAAACTCACTCGAGGCACGGTCTGGATACTAATACTAATGGCACACGTGTGTACGCATCGAAATATCGACGTAACGCCGCAGACAACGTTTTCATTGACGGAACCGATTGACGGTGGTGAGACAAGCATGAAAGTTCGTTCGCCTTCGCGAGTGACGACAAAGGAAGAAAAAAAAGAAACGAACACGTACCTCGAAAGCGTCCCGAATTGAACGCGTGTAGAAAATAACCTTGGCTCACCTCATACCGCCGCTTCTAGCTCGTCTCCGTGTCACCGTGTGATTCGCGCATCTCGACTATCATTTTTTTCGCGATCAATCAATTATCGTCGCGTTATTTTTCCAGGATTTGTACTGAATTGGGCTCGACATCGCAAGAACTTACGCACAGCCGTGGCGTCGCGAATACTAGTAATAACAAGATGGCGGCGTTTTCGTGTTAACGGTCGGATCTTGCAAAGTCGATCGACCGTGCTCGCGTGAGCGGCGTCGCGACAACAGCGCCTCTGCAGAGTTTCGACAAAAGCATCGCGAATCCTATGCATATGAACGTACCTTGGACTGGCGTTCCTTGATGACTTCTCGCCTCATCTGACTTGTCTCCGTGTCATCGCGTAATTAACTCGTTTAAAGTGATTAATTATTTATCGCGAATTTCTACTCACTCAGGCACGGTGTCGTAATTAATACGCGTACTTTTGGCGTCGCGGGGACTCAAAAAAAAAATGTTCGACATTTTCGTGTTGGCGCGTCTCGACAAGTCAAGACGCGATCAACCGCGTGTCTCGCTCCGCCGTGAGCGCCGGTGATGCTATCTCTCTTACTCTCAATAAGGTTTCACTTGCCCTTGACAATCGGTCTTTTCGCCATTAATCATTCATTGTTGAATAGTTTTTTTTTTGTTTGTACTAACTCGGGGTCGTCGTGGTAAAAAGCTTGCATAGATGCATTCGTGGCGTCGCGGAAACCGGAAATAAAAACATAGCGTTGTGTTCGGATTAACGGTCAAATTTCGAAAAGCCGACAGTACCCGGCCGACCGTGGTCGCGTAACCGGATGACGTCACGTCAACGTCCCTGTCGGCAAAAGCCACGCGAATTCGATGTATGTTAACCGACCCTCGACTCGCGACTTCTCACCTCATCCCGCCGCTTCTAGCTCGTCGCCGCGTCACCGTGTGATTCGCGCATCTCGACTATCATTTTTTTCGCGATTAATCAATTATCGTCGCGTTATTTTTCCAGGATTTGTACTGAATTGGGCTCGACATCGCAAGAACTCACGCACAGCCGTGGCGTCGCGAATACTAGTAATAACAAGATGGCGGCGTTTTCGTGTTAACGGTCGGATCTTGCAAAGTCGATCGACCGTGCTCGCGTGAGCGGCGTCGCGACAACAGCGCCTCTGCAGAGTTTCGACAAAAGCATCGCGAATCCTATGCATATGAACGTACCTTGGACTGGCGTTCCTTGATGACTTCTCGCCTCATCTGACTTTTCTCCGTGTCATCGCGTAATTAACTCGTTTAAAGTGATTAATTAGTTATCGCGAATTTCTACTCACTCAGGCACGGTGTCGTAATTAATACGCGTACTTTTGGCGTCGCGGGGACTCAAAAAAAAAATGTTCGACATTTTCGTGTTGGCGCGTCTCGACAAGTCAAGACGCGCTCAACCGCGTGTCTCGCTCCGCCGTGAGCGCCGGTGATGCTATCTCTCTTACTCTCCATAAGGTTTCACTTCCTCTTGACAATCGGTCTTTTCGCCATTAATCATTCATTGTTGAATAGTTTTTTTTTGTTTGTACTAACTCGGGGTCGTCGTGGTAAAAAGCTTGCATAGATGCATTCGTGGCGTCGCGGAAACCGGAAATAAAAACATAGCGTTGTGTTCGGATTAACGGTCAAATTTCGAAAAGCCGACAGTACCCGGCCGACCGTGGTCGCGTAACCGGATGACGTCACGTCAACGTCCCTGTCGGCAAAAGCCACGCGAATTCGATGTATGTTAACCGACCCTCGACTCGCGACTTCTCACCTCATCCCGCCGCTTCTAGCTCGTCTCCGCGTCACCGTGTGATTCGCGCATCTCGACTATCATTTTTTTCGCGATTAATCAATTATCGTCGCGTTATTTTTCCAGGATTTGTACTGAATTGGGCTCGACATCGCAAGAACTTACGCACAGCCGTGGCGTCGCGAATACTAGTAATAACAAGATGGCGGCGTTTTCGTGTTAACGGTCGGATCTTGCAAAGTCGATCGACCGTGCTCGCGTGAGCGGCGTCGCGACAACAGCGCCTCTGCAGAGTTTCGACAAAAGCATCGCGAATCCTATGCATATGAACGTACCTTGGACTGGCGTTCCTTGATGACTTCTCGCCTCATCTGACTTGTCTCCGTGTCATCGCGTAATTAACTCGTTTAAAGTGATTAATGATTTATCGCGAATTTCTACTCACTCAGGCACGGTGTCGTAATTAATACGCGTACTTTTGGCGTCGCGGGGACTCAAAAAAAAAATGTTCGACATTTTCGTGTTGGCGCGTCTCGACAAGTCAAGACGCGATCAACCGCGTGTCTCGCTCCGCCGTGAGCGCCGGTGATGCTATCTCTCTTACTCTCAATAAGGTTTCACTTGCCCTTGACAATCGGTCTTTTCGCCATTAATCATTCATTGTTGAATAGTTTTTTTTTTGTTTGTACTAACTCGGGGTCGCCGTGGTAAAAAGCTTGCATAGATGCATTCGTGGCGTCGCGGAAACTAAAAATAAAAACGTAGCGTTATGTTCGGATTAACGGTCAAATTTCGAAAAGCCGACAGTACCCGGCCGACCGTGGTCGCGTAACCGGATGACGTCACGCCAACGTCCCTGTCGACAAAAGCCACGTGGATTCGATGTACGTTAACCGACCCTCGACTCGCGACTTCTCGTCGCTTCCGACCTGTCTCCGTGTCACCGCGTAATTCACACATTTTAACGACCGGTTATCCAGTTATTAATTATTTATCGTCGAATCGATTTTCGCGAATTCGCGTTCGCTCGGGCACGATCGCTATTGTGCGTGCTCGTGGCGTTGCGGTGACCAAAAAAAACGAACGTTTTCGTGTTTTACATCCAATCTCGACCGAAATCAACAGTATGTATTAGATATCTACGTCACACAAAATTTCATCTTTGGCAAATCTCTGTCAATGCGCTGCTTTAGAACGAAAAACATGGTTCATTAGTAGAATTTTATTCTTCCATTGAACTTTGCCCGAGCGACGTTCGTGCGATGGAAAACACAGCCGTTATAACTTGAAAAAAATTTCGTCTCATGCGCTTACCTTCGGGGTCATGCGAACTTTTTCCGACTTCCTGTTTCCGTCTTAACTCCTAGCTCGCACACTTTATCGACCAGTCATTGAGTTATCCGTTGACCGTTATGTATCGTCGAATCGTTTTTCGGATATTTCTGTTCGGGTACATCTAAAGCACGACCGTTGCGCCGCCTTGTGGCGGCGCGGGGATGGTAAAAAAGATGCACCGACACTTTAATTTTTTCGGTCCGATCTCAACGAGTAAAGATTATCCGATTAACTCCACGCCCGTAATTCACGGGCCTTAAAAATCGGTCCCTTCTCGATTAATCATTTATCGTCGAATCGTTTTTGATTCTTTGTGAAATCGTACTCAGTCGAGGTTGACGCAGTAGACACCGAAGACACGAGCACCCTTTTGGCTTTTGCGTCGCGGCGCAAAAGCCAAACAAAGTGAAGGCAGCGTTGTGTCGATGGTTCGATTCCCTCTGCGTCTGCAGACAACGTCAAGCCTAGGCCGTCGCACCAACGGCAGTAAACAAAGGGCATCGAGACGCCACCGTTTGTTTAGTTTCCTTTTTTTTGTCGAAAAGTTTTCGTTCGGTACATCGCGACCCCTCCTTTATTCATTCCGGCGATATTTGAGGTTAAGTCATTGCGCACACAGTGGTGCATTTCGTGATCGTGTGTGCGCGTTAACAGTAGTGCGTAATAATAGTCGTGCGCATTGATACGAGCCACAACGGAACTGGACGCGGCGCTCAGTCGAGACGAAAACTGTAAACACGCGACTCGATCGCCTCCCGATATTTTCGCCGCCGAATCGCAATGACCAGGTAAGAGTTTCGCAAGTTTCATAACGAAGCGATAGCCCTCGTGATTTTCGGCATACGCGGCCTTGAAACGTCTTTGTCGGGTTCGCGAACGAGAGAACGAGCTTGGCTGTTAATTAACACCGGTGCCGACGACTATCGTGATACGAACGGGCGGCAGGGAACGCGTGTATATACTGTAAAGATAACAGCCAACAGCGGAAAACGGACGAAACGACGAGATAGGGTTGGAACGGAAGTGGCCCCACGCGCGTTTCGCCTGCTCTCCTCTGTACTCGGCTAAACGGTGAGAGGCGGCTCGGCGGGGAAGGCGAGTCGGCGAGGGACGCGAGACTCCGCTCTCGAGGCGGGCACCTTGTTGCCCGGTCTCGCTCGTATACCGTGAGCGTAGACGAATACTCGGCGGTGCCGGTTGGAAACGCCGCTTGTTGTTGTTATCTCGAGCTGTTTCCTGTTAATTGTCTTCCCTCTTAGCGTCGCACCAGGGCTCCGCAGATGTCTGTTATCTAGTGAATAATTCAATAACCGAGCGAACTCGAAAGGGAGAATTTCCGCGGGACGAAACGAAAATTTTCGCGACTCGGGCGAGAATGCCATTTAGCGGCGAGTACGAAAATAAAATATAAAAGATGTAGAAGACAGTGAAAGGTAGAAGCTGTGAGATTAGAAGTTGAGCGAGGACGCACCGGAGCGAACCTACGGCGTAGGGGGCGAGGGAGGGGGAAAGCGGGGAGAACGGATAAATGAAATATTGAAGAGGGATTAAGGGGAAATCCCTGTGTCTCATGGGCGGTTGAGAAGATTCGGGAGTTCGTCAGACTCGGTTGACGACCCATAAACGGGGTAAACGTGAGTGGATCCCGAGCGCGTTAGCTGGCTTTGAAGTCCCGCAAGATAAATCGGTACGTAATAACGTTCGACTCGACTCGACTCCCCCCCCCCCCCCCCCCCCCCCCCCCTCCCCGTCCCTCGCGCAGCGTCTTCGCGCCGTTACGTCAGCCAAACGTGACCGAAAAGTAATGGACGCGAAGTCTACTTCGCTCTGCCTCGGATACCTCGGTTGACTGAACGTAAGTTCTTTTTCTTCTTTTTTTTCACAAAAATTGACGTACTTTTGATTACATGCTTACAGTCGCGAACGAAGATAAGATTTTTTATTTCTAAACTTTATTTTATATTCCTTTTTCCGCCGCTAATTGAAAATACAAACCGTGAACATAAATTGGAAAATTCCTACAGCGTGCTTCGTAACGCGATTCGCTTTGACCAGCTTCCGCTATTCCCTTCCTCTGTGAACGAAGTTATCGGTGACGAGAGTGGCGACTCGCGAGTCGTCGAGCGTGAGGCGACGTAGACGGTCGAAAAAAATAAATAAATAAAAGAAAAAAATTAGCAACGTCAGTTATCGCACCGGGGATCGCGGCAAGGTATCGAGCCAACGCGCCCTCCCCTCTACTACGGATATCGCACTGCGGAAAGACGACAGCGTAAAGGGACAGGAAAAAAAAATTAGGGACCAACGGTCGGAAGAAAACCGAAGTCTTTGAATCGTTGACATCGATCATAATATTGCTGCGGACCGGTTCGAAAAACCCAGTCGCCGCTGCACTTTTCCATATCCATGCCTTGATTCACAATCTTTTTTTGATCGAAGCGAAGGAACAGCGAAAACAAAGTCGGTAACTTTTTATTTCGTTAACATTTTTTTTTTATTCCAACGGTAAAATGAAAAAGAAATATATTCAAGACTCGCCCGTGAAAATATGAGGGAGGAACAGACATCGAAAGACATCCGTGGCTTTGCGTTCTATTTATTTATTTGATATATATTTATAAACGACGATGGGTCTCTTCCCTTCAAGATTCGAAACAATTTATAACGGCCAGGGCCGTCTTACTTACATCCACCGTTCAGGCATGTTTCTCTTTCTCTCCTTCCTTCCTTCCTCGGGGCTTTTCCACCGAGTCTCACGGCCCATCCCGTTGCTATCTCGAGTGCTGGAGAGCCAGTCTCACCCCCCCCCCCCCTCCTCCCCCCTTCCCCTCCCCCTCCCCGCCGACGAGTCGGGAGAGTCATGGATCTCTACTGTAATACTTTACAAAGTAAGGAGACACAAATTGGAGATTAGTCGGGGTGAAATTAATAGGAAGTGTCCTGACAGCGAGACGCTGCCGTTCCACCTGCTCGCAGACGCACAGCGGAGTTCTCCCTCCGGACGGAATATTCCCGGCGCCTTCGTTACTCTTGTGTACAATAAATGTTGACGATTATCAAAGACAGTAGTTTATCCGGCGCTTCGCTGACATAACCGGCATCGGGAAAATTTCTCGTCTTTCACCTTACGAGGGCGGACTGGTCGCCCCGACCCGAGTAGTTAAAACTTTGTTTCCCGACATTTCCACTATCTTTTTTGTCGCGCATGCGCATTTCGAGATTTCGTTAGGGACTTCAGCGCAAAACGTTGCCGAGATCGTAGAGTATCGTAGGACTGGAGATATGGAGGAAGAAAAATTAATAGATCAAAGAAAAATTAATAGATCAAAAAAAAATTAATAGATCAAAGAAAAATTAATCGATCGAAGAAAAATCAACAGATCAAAGAAAAATTAATAGATCAAAGAAAAATTAATAGATCAAAGAAAAATTAATAGATCGAAGAAAAATTAATAGATCAAAGACAAATTAATAGATCGAAGAAAAATTAATAGATCAAAGAAAAATTAATAGATCGAAGAAAAATTAATAGATCAAAGAAAAATTAATAGATCAAAGAAAAATTAATAGATCAAAGAAAAATTAATAGATCGAAGAAAAATTAATAGATCGAAGAAAAATCAACAGATCAACGAAAAAATGTTGAATCGACGAAAAAAATCACAGATCGAAGGAAAAATCGGGTTATTCAGTTGGGAAACAATTATGAACCGTGTCAAAGATCGGGGTTGTAATTTTTACGAAGCGTTCGCATCGGGCCGTGAAACGAGAGCTTCACGGCGGAACCCCATCAGGAAGTCGAAAACCGTGCAACGTCACGATCCACCAAAGTGAGATATAACGCGATGTAACTGGATGTTCCATCGTACAGCGGCCGGAGCCTCGGGAAACTACCGCAAGGAAGCCACTATTTCAGCACAGCGAGCCGAAGGGTATACGCCAGTCGTACCGGCAGCGGGGCGGAGGGAAGGAGGGGGAAACTCTCGTGGCCCTGATACCTAACGGAGTAACGTACATGGGAGAGGACCGTGAACGCTCACGTCTGATTAACGATGGCCATTGAACACGTAACGCTCGGTACCCCATTGTCTGCCCGCCAACGCCGATGACTCCTTCTCGATCATCTTCTTTCCCCAACGTACCGGAAGTCTCCGTTACGACTTATCGTTTCACCTCCTAACCCATTCCTCTCGCGGATATCATACTTTCATGACTCTTATACCCGTTTTTTCTACCTCACGAGTCCCCGCTCGTTCGTCCGGCGCCAGCGACGTAAATTTCGAACTTCAGCGACGATGGAGGGAACAAAAAAATTGATACACATACATTTTTATTTTTATACGTTTCTCTTTGCCGGGAGGAAATCGCATCAGCTTATTTTAATCCCGAGTCCAAAGCCCCCTTTCTCCCGTAAACAGTAATAATAATTGTTCGCGGCCGCTACACTTTTCCGAATCGAAATGATTTTTAAAAAATTCGCTTTTTACACAGACATTTTTTTTAGAGTGCATTTTTTTTACAATTTTTATTTTTATTTTTCAGCTTCGCCGGTTTTTGACGTTAACACACCGGTACAACAGCGAGAACCGTTCACACGGAAGTATGTACCTACGAAATGTTTACCTTCTCTTCGTATTTGCATTCACGTACGGTTACGACCGTGTCGAGGGCTGCTTACGACAAACCTACTATTCTATGGGAGCAGCACCGGCAGCTTTTGCTCTCCGCTGGAGGAGATATAATATCGCAGGATTTTCGTGACGCTGACCGAGGGACTATTCCACGGTGGGATCTTTTCTCTCCAACCATCGTATGCTGACGAGTTTTCGAGCAAAGGATCTGGAGAGCTCATTGTCAACGAACTTCAATCCGAAGTCTGGCTTTCTTCTTGTAGGCGAAAAGCGAATGGCCGGAACCGGCGAATGAAGCTTCAAGCTCCTCCAACGCGCTGCAATAACATCTCGCATGATGCAAGGTAAAAAAAAAAGAAGTTTTTAAATTTAACAAATATTTCTCGTCCACGAACGTCCACAATTTTTTTTTTTATTCTTACAATTCTTTTACCGTAATAAAAAGAATTATAAATCGTTGAAAAAAGAATTCTAGACTCCTTTCCGGACTAGCAACGTTTGTGAAATGCACACATTTATTTTTCGTTGTTAACGTGTACACGATTGCCGAATAATTAATGCGCGGGGCAGAAAACATTTAGTCTGATATCCGAAGTCGTGGAAAATGAAAAAAATTTATATTTTTTTTATGCCCCCCTCCCTGGTAACGGCATGGTTCCGAAGGTGAAAACAAATATTTGTCCTCGCATGAACGACATTTCACGGAATAATATCTCTTCCATTTCCGTTTCGGATGAAAACCTTCCGTCACTGGCTCGCGAGGATTCACCTTCACGTTCGGAACGTATCGCCCCCCTTCCCCCCGCCAGCCTTCCCCCCCGACCTACTAAATTATTACTTCATTCGTCAGACATTGTAAATATCACCATGGTGAAGCGCTTCTGGTACTTCGCTCCATCTCTTCCCCCCCCCCCCCCCCCCCAAGCTTCCGTCCTTTCTATCGCTCGGCTCTCCAAGTTCCTCCTGCGAACATTGTCGGTTTCTTGACTCTTCGAACTCTCGGCCATTCTACCCCCGGTAATTCGTCGATTTTCTCCGTGCAAACACACTCCTTTCGCGTCGAGAGAGACTCTTCTCGTCGATCCCCGATGAGCGTCCAACTCTTCGATTTTTACCTAATAAACTATTTTATTTTCTTCCTTCGACTATTTTCTTCGCGTATATTTTTTTTTATTTTATTTTATTAATATATACATATTTTTTATCTATCGACTTTATGAATTTACCGTCGAAATTTATTCTCCCTCGCCGAAAGCTATTCATACCTTATTTCAGTAGCGCAAAATAATTTGAATAACATAGAAATTCATGCGACGACATAGACCAACGAAATTTCTCTCGCGGGCGCACACAAACCCGCCTGCACACACACCGTTCGCAAACCTCGCTCATTCCCAAAGATATAAATCACGAAACTTGCCTACGTAATGCTGTGCAAAGGCAAAGCGAGAGTGGCATCGTGTGATGCTGCCGGTGCTGGTGCTGGTGCTGCTCGGTTCTGTTGGATGCCCCTCGTGGATGCAGCCCGGTAACTGTAGCAGGCAGACTGCGAGCGCGCTGAAACGACCGACGAACGCACAGCAGCAACGTACCCGAGCTGCGTCCGACGTAACGGACTGGATGCGGACAGGGGAAACAGTCGACGAACTGACGCCGAAACACGCGTACTGCAATCATCACTCTTAATGTACGAGAAGAAAAAAAAAAAGAACGAAAGAGGGTTGAAGAAGTTAAAAAAAAAAACGGAAGCTTGATCGGAGATGAAAACAATTATTCAGGGATGCAACATTGCCGGATGGATCGGGGCTATTTGTTTAATTAAACAGTTACGTATGCATAAAAAAAAGGTCCAAGAAAATCAGTAATTTGTGTGATAATTTGTCATTTTTATTTTTTTATTTTTATATACGGTTGGTGTAAAAATTGATCCATTAATTCATGAGGGATATTGCTTTTATAATTGAATATACGCTGAGCTTGATCGCGTTGCGATTAACGATTTCATCGAACCGTGCACTGGTGATGGAATTTTTCATAGCTGTCCGGAGGATTCCGTGTCCGTTGTTTCTGTTCTACGTGGTGGCGATGAATATTTAGTAATTTCGAATGATAGATTAATTCTGTAACTTTGTGGTTTTTTTTTCAGATCCGCCGAGGTCGGGTGAGATTTTTCCACTGGATCTTCGACGATTCGACACTCGCTGACGCATCAGGCACGCGGATGGCGGAGACCGAGGCAACGGAGAACACTCAAGGTAATATGAAACCTCGTCCCTCTCGTCTGACCCGTGCTCGGTCAGTAACGAAGTCTGTAACGCGATCGTCAAAGTTCCAGCAGCTTAAAAAAATTGCATTACAGTTTTCATTACCGACCGCGGTAATTCACAAGCTTAGTCGAGAACTTATGTTTTCGGTATCAATTAACTATCTCTGATGCGTTAATTACTACTCTTTGAATTCGTTAATTACTTACCCTTTGAATTCAGAAAAAATGCATTAATAACCAACCGATGAATTTTAAAATTTATACTTGTAAAGAAAAAGTATGCTTCAATGGGTTAAACGATACTCGACACTCTTCAATGTCCAGCATTATTTTCCGGTCGTCGTGGATTTGCCATCGTGAGAGAAAAAAAATAGCTCTCGCCATAGCTCCACCGTACAGCAAGATCGTCTCGATAAAGACGAAAAAGGTGGAAATATTACGGAAAAACTGGACTACGACAATGAGGGAACGACGATCATGGAGGAGACGCGCAGATGAGACGAAAAAAAAAGAGCCGGAGGGCTTCGACGATTCACCCACGAGAAGAGAGAGATCTACTATCTCGGTGAATGCGAGCGAACAGCAGCCGTACCGAATGGTATTTTTTTTTTGCCCTCATAAAGCTCAACGAGATGACTTTAGAAATACAATCTCGCTATATTCACGGGGTCTCCTCGCATTCGAATTCGTGTGAAAATGATGATAGCTTCTCTCCGCAGACGAGAGTCGGAGTTTACCGTATGCTGTACCATTGAGCTCCCGCTATTCGGGGTCGCGAGCACTACTGTGCCCAGAACCCAGAGTGCGGTTACGCTCGTCCGTCGATAAGCGCTCGCATATCGTGAAAAAATGGTCCCACGCGACCCGCACCCCTCCGCAACTCCATTATCGTTTGGCTCCCTTTCCTTTTTTTTTACCTTACTACTCTATCGTCGCGCGTCGTTAAATTAGGGATGAGAGTGAAATAGGTGAAACCCCTCTTCCTTACCGTTCTTTCGGGGGTTCGCGTCTTCGACGCGACGTTGTATCGTATGCGGCCTTTCCGTTTATCGTGAAATGTTTTGACCGCACAAAATATTTTTAATATGTATTTTTTTAAAGTCGGGGAGATGGGTAGAAAACGGGCACCTTGACTAAAAATACATATTGGGGGCAAAATGGGCACCGTTTTAACTCCCTTATGGATTACTCATTTCACTTTACTAATGTTCTTTTCATAAGAAAAGTGCGGGAAATTAGTCAAATTATTCATGAGAAAAATACATACACATCGATCGCATGAATTATACCGAAGCATCACGACAATTCGCCGTTCCTCGAACCACACTACAGAGCAGAGTACAGAAAAGTTCAAGGAAAAGTTACTTGAAAAGAGTAAACATTTATGATTGGGTAAAAATAATAGCGAAGACTTTGGTAACTTCATTCCATACCTTTTATTAAATTTCGTCACAATGGTAATAACGACAAATAAGTCGATCCGATAGAATTGTATTACTACAAACCATTTTTTTCCGATTCTCATTTATCTTTCCGTGTCTTTATGTTCTTATTGACAAATAAAAAGATGTCGGCACATCATGAAAAATCGATTGAGACAAAATTACTATTTTCAGACTTGGGCCCCTTTTGCCCCCATCTCCCCACTTCTGCTCAGTACAGAAGCAAAATAACGTTTTCATCTATTCACCAAAAACTATCAAGTAAATGGATCGAAATTCTTAAAAAAAAAAAAAAAAAAAAAAAAATATGCAAAACCTCAAAAATTGTCAAAGAGGGGATACGCACGAGGTGAGGCGAGATTCTCGGTAGTCGAACGGTGCGATCAAACTGCTTCGTTGAGAGGCAGCTTGAACCGCGCTTTTCCACTCGTACGAGGACGTGTCCGGATAGCTTCGTAGCAGTTTTGTTTCACGGTATGGCCAGCGGCGAAAAGAGGTGCGCGAGGGGGGGGGGGGGGGGGCGAGGGGGGAACCGCTGTATGCGTAATGTACGTGAATAGCGTAGAGGCGTGGGATATTGCGTGAGTAGGAGAGGAGGGGTGTGGGGTGGCTTGGATCGAGATGAGGTACCGCGAGTGTGGAGAAGGTCGAATTGCAATTTACCGCGTCAGCTCGTGATGCTGGACGAGCGGTAGATGGTCGCCGGTATACGACAACGAAGAGAAAGAGAAAAAGAGAGAAAGGAACGAGGGGGGCGGGGGAGAGGGGGGTGGGGGATTTGAGTGTTGGGGTGCGAGCGTGAGAAAAGCTAGAAGCTAGCGAGCCATCAGCAACCGTACGCGTCTGATAGACAGACCCACACACGAGAGCTTTCATTCTACCCATAAAAAGAGAGAAGTATAAAAAGCATCCTCTTTTCTCTACCAGTCGCACTCCCTCTGCTCCGCTGTGTTTTCCACTCCGGACACAGTGTGAACTCTGCGTGTGCCGGAGGTGTCCCTTCCTCCCCTGTTAAACCGCCCCCTCATCCCCCACCCCCCCTGCCCCTTCGATGCCGTCGCCCTCTCGCCCTTCCGCCCTCTTGCCCTCCGGGATCAAGACTGAAACGGCTTACGTGCACTTTCACGGCAAGCTAAACAAAGTCCTGCGGGCCGAGCGCGTATTACTTTACGAGCGCGGAAGGACGTGATCCATTTCGTCGTTAATGTGACGTTCGAAGCATCTCTATAAAAGCTGGATTCGACGACGGTGTCCCGAACACACCCCTGCGAGCCCCGACGATCCTTCTGTTTATATATATATAAACCTCTGTGTTCTGATGTTTCAGCTCCGCGCCCGGAACGACAAACGCAATGGTTACACCGACCGTATGCGGACGATGATGCTTCGGACAATACCCGGCGGATGCAACCGAGCTATGCTCGCTACCTCGTTCTCCCTTTCTCTTTCTGTCTCTCTCTCGGCTCTTCATATCGTGACCCGTAAACACATGAAACTCTCGTATACCCTCTCGTAGTCCCTTCGTCTCGTTCGACTCTGTGAAATGAGCTGATGTGAAAATTTCATACCTCGGACACCATGCGACTGCCACTCGCCCGTTCGGCCCGATACATCGATATCATTGTGCCGAGCGACCGACGGTCCAGCGGTGAAGTTTTCATCAAAAAAACATTTTTTTTATATCGTCCGATTCGTCGGTGTTTATTGCGGAATTAATATAGAGGAGGGTGTAATTAATAGGTCGGCCTTTGCGGTCGGATTTCTGTTTTTTTTTAAATATAATATTTAGTGGGTGATGATAAAATGATTGAATTAGAAGACCTCGGTGGTCGGAAGATTTTCTCTCGCGCAGCTTTATATAAATGCTTCGGGATATTTTTTTTTCTTTTAAGCACGGAATTCACTTCGACCGCTATAAATCAGGGAGGTTGCGGGACGGAGGAGGGAAGTTCGGTAGCGAGGGAAAGGAAGATTGCGACGACGAGGGATGACAAGTTTTTGTAGTCCCGATAGGACCGGGGAGAGAAACGTACCCACCCCTACGGGAACACCGATGTGCGATCCGAGCTTTTCCATGTAATACCAACTTGTAATCTGCACAGAATAGAGAACGAGGGACGAGAGCGAGTTATCGTGTTGTGGAGAAATAACATAACCAGTATCAAATTTCAGCTTGTTCATATAGAAAGCTCCAACCGTGCATGGCAAGGTTGCACGGTACATCGTTATTGCATACTTCACTGTTCGTGTTATACAGTAACGAGGCATAATTAAAAATGATAATAATAAAATAGAAAATTTGCTGTCGTACTTTCGCGTTTCGGGTAAGGTAAATGTATCTTTGCCTGGACACGTTCCAATTGCCGAACGACTATAACTACCCCGCGGATGGACTAACCCGCAGTATTGAGTTTATTACGAATATAATGAATAAAAAATGAAATACTATCTTCAATTAGTAATCGATATGCATGGAGAATATCGACATAGACCATGCGTGAAAAGAGTTGAATAGTTACATCTGCTTGAACGATAGTCAATTTTTGTATTCCGACATTTGTTCGCGAAATCATGAATCGGCAGACTCAGAAATGCTGGTATCGGTGTCCAGATATGGACACCGGGCAAGACCTGAAAGGGATTATGTTAGCTGGCCTTCGATGCAACATATCTCATTGTGTTATTCTATGAATATTTACATTTTGTTGGAGAAATTAATAGAATACTCTGTTCTTATTCGTGTTGCTACAAACTTGTGGAGTTCTCGCATCATTCGGACATGTCTTGTCCAAAAATCGGGAAACACCCATAAATAGCCGTCCAGCCAGTGATACATTTACGTGACCCAGCGTTCTCGCGAATAAATATTTTTCAAGATATTGTAAAAGTCTTTAATGGATGTGTTTTGAAAATTACAAACTCTAACCTTCAGATTGGTTACGGCTATTCACGAAAATGATAGATGCATGATAGCGAAAATTGGTTGGAAGAGAGATATCGCCTTAAATATCCGGGCATTGGTACGTTTATCATATTATTAGGTCAGATATCGTACAAAAGAGAGCTTGAACATCCGTACGTGGCAAGATTGCACAGTACATCATTATTGCGTCGATGTTTCCGATGGTCCAATTAAGTCCGATCAAAGAATGAAAAAAAATATATATATTCTTATTTATGGTGTACATCGTATTCGGTATTATTGTTATGCAGTCACAATGCACAATAAAACAAATAAAAATATCATATTTAACAAAAACATGCTCCCGCACTTTTGCGTTCCGGCTAATATTTGCAGATGAGCCGCGGGCCTTCCTGCTTTTGTTTTACTAATGTTTCTTTTATTTTTTTTGTTGCAGGTGAGTTAGAATTTTTCATACCTCGATGATAATGGATTCCTGTGTCCAAAAAAAAAGAGGCATCGCGGCCGCATTACAAATGTGGAATAACGTGGCGTTTCGATTCGTGGAAACAGCGGCGATGGAACAAAATATTCCGACAATTCCGTGGTGAAATAGAACGGTGAGCGATCGCACTGGGAGATAAGTAAATACTGGAGCGAGAGAGAGTGAATGGTATGTTTCTATATCCGACCCCGAAAATCCTGGGATCTCTGGATTTTGTGGTGGAAGAACGAACCTGATGAAAAAGTGATATACACACCCCACACCGCGTACGGAGTATCCGTGCGGAGTCGTGCACTGTTAAGAGTGCGGTATTTACTGCATCGGTTCAGTCGGCTTCCACCGAGGCCCCTCTCGTCGTGTGTACAACTCTGCGGCGTTCCGCACAAAAATCACGTGTATGTATTTTCCCGAAAGTTTTTATCAAGTTTTCGCACGAGGATTGATGAAGTCGCACGTGAAAAAGGCCAAGCCGGGGTCATTGTGTCCCCCGCACGTTCGGCCGGAAATCCGACTTATCGATTTTCTGCCTATAAACTCACCAAGCGCCTCTCGGAGAGCTCAACCAAAGGCCCCCTCGCGATCCATCTCTTCTCTCTTCTCTTACACTAAAAAAAGAAAAATCAATGACAATTCAAATTTTTTTAAATTTATTTATTTTTTATTTATTTTTATTATTTATCCGGAGGCTGGTGTAACGGGTATAGTGTATCCGAAAATTTTGACGATACCCTGAAAAAAAAATGAGTCTCATTCTATCTACACGAATTTGTGAACAATTAAATTTCTTTCGAATCAGTAGCGACGCGCTCTCGTGCCTTGGGTGACACAATTCATTTTTGTCTGGCAAACGAATTGCTCTTTTTTTTTGTCGTGTGTATTTTTTTTTACTCCGGTGAAACTACGCTCGCGCACGTAGGCCGTGCATTCTCTCGGCTTGCAATTCCATGTATACACCCGCACGTATACAAACCCGATGGACTTTATCTTTTATTTAATTGACGAGCGAGGCGAACAGAGTGGACGCACGCAATTCCGGGCCTTCGGCTCGCTCGATTCGAACTGTCGGTGAATCGACGTTGTAATTAAGAGTCGAGAGTGTCGAGCATTCAAGGAGTTTCCAATGGTACAATTAAGTCGGATGAACGAATGAAAAAAAATCAAACAAAATAAAATAAAAATAAATATTCTTCGCTATGGCGTTTTTTGGTATGGAAACGGAGCAGCCGAATCCTTTCAAGGCACAATCAATCCACTCGGTACGAACAATAGATAAATTTGTTCGGTACAGATATAGCCGAGACAATCTTTTTTCTTCTCTCTGGACGTTCGAGAGAAAATATAAAAAAATAAAATTATTCGAGCCATCTCTGAGGCGGTGAGAGCCCTGAATTAAGGACGATCGATTCCGAGAATAACGGATGAGGAGCTTCGAGGAAATATTAACAAGTAATGCGAAAATAATATGAGAATCTTAAAAATCTAAAAAAAAAATCTTGAAAACATAACATTGATTAATCGTCCCGTAATTAATTGAGAGTGTCGTATGAACGATAGACAATTATGAGATACCTAAGGAAGTTACCCTACTTTAGGGAATGCGTCTTTTCATCACGGCGACTTTTCTACTTTTGGAACAAAAAAATCACAAGTGTTATAAAGCAATGACTGAGGTTTTTGTAGAAAGAATTTGCAATCATTTCTTCTCCATACGGATTCCGAGATATATGAGCTTAAAGTCCTGTCAATTGGCACGAGCAGCATATGTTATGTGAAAAGCAACATTCTTTTTAAAAAACATTATTACCAGTTTACTTTATTACAATAAAAAAAAAATAACATTACGTTAGGGATGCCTTAAAAAATAAAATCGAGGGCGTGCATATAGATTTACGAAGCTATCGCGAGTTGAAGGAACTTCGAACCAGTATGTGAATAGATATCTACGCCTCAATCACGGCGAGCATCATGCTCCCCACCACCCCCTACTATTCAGAAACAGCGACCATGCGAATTATTCCCTTAAGGATGCTTTGCACATACATTCCCAACAAAAAGTTTAAATTGATTAAAATTTCAGCACTTCACGATATGCCAAAAATCATGTGGCTTCTAGAAACAAAGGTTCACTGGTTATTCGTTAAACATTTTTTTTAGCAATTTCTTAATAACTTTTTGACATTATTATTACGCAAAATTAACGTTCTTGGCACCTTTAATACAGTTGATTATTTTCAGATTTATGTACCATTAGGAAGTGTTCAAATTCTCACTGAATCTCACTTTTGGCTGGGAATGTACGTGTGATGCATCCTTAAAGATAAAAATCTTGAAAAAAATCGTAAGAACTTTGGGTTGGCTGAATTATCCCGTAATTAATTGAGGGTATCGTATGAACGATAGAGGATTATGAGATACGTGAGGAAGGCACCGGCACGTGTGCGGGGCGCATGTAGGGAGCTTTCTTTCGCAGTTAATGGTCCTAATGTAAATCTCCGGGTTGGCCGGGTATGTCAAATGGCGTTGGCGATGCAGCATATCTTATTAGAAACAAATATTCATGTCACATACCCGGCGCCGGCTGGTGCCAAGTGTTTGAATGTTACCCTACACTGCACGTGCGTGCCGCTCTCGGAGAGAAGTAGCGTAGCTCGAGCACCGTGCCGGCGACGAACCAAAAGCGCGAGAGAGGATATAAGGACGGAGCGAGAAAGCCAGAGGCGCCCACCTTTCGGGCATTGCCGAGGCCGTATCCGCAATCCTCTCAGCTTCTCTCCGTGTCTCCAAGAAGTTTAACATAATATCAGATAAATTTTACCGTTTCTCTCCAGTAAAAAAAAAAAGAAAAAGCTTCGAATATCTCTCCGACATTTCGATATCGCGAGAAAAATCGCTTGATAGAAATTCTAATTCGCGCACGTTCACCGCATGCGCGAGATACTTTGGCAACTCATTGGCAAAATAACATGCGAAAATAACATCAAAATGTTATTTCATTTTCCATGGATCCGCTTTTTACTTGTTCTTGTTCTTTTACATGTTACTAGTTCTTTTACATGTTAGTTTTCATTTACTTGTTCTTTTACATGTACTTGCTTCCGCACAGTTACCGTGTGTTATTTTGATATATTACCGATATTTCCGAATTTGTCAGAGATTCAACAACTTTATTTATTTCATGTAAAAACGCATCGCGGGTTACGTATTTTGGGGGAATCGTTCGATACGAATTTTTCGTACGAAGTTCGGTGGAGCGGAATAGTTCGATATAATCATACAAATTTCAAAACAAGTTTAACATAATATCAGATCAATTTTACCGTTTCTCTCGAATAAAAAAAAGTTTTTTGAATATCTCTACAACATTTCGATAACGCGAAAAAAAAATCGCGCGATAGAAATTTTTATTCGAGCACCTGCGCGAGACAATTTGTCGACTCGTTCGAAAAAACGTGCGAAAATAATATCGAAATATTTTTTACATTTTATGGATCCATTTTTAAATGTACTTGTGCATGGTACCGTGTGTTATTTCCAAATGTTACCTATATATCCGAATTTTTCGGATTTTCAATAACTTTATCTATGTTCATATAAAAAAGCTTCCTCTATGAGTAAGCAAAATGCATCGCGGATCATGTACTTTGGAGAAATCGTTCGATACAGACTTTTCGTACGAATTTCGGTGGAGCCGATTGGCTCGATATATACATATATATGTATACATATAATACATATAAATTTCTCAGTGGACCGGGTAGCCTCTCGCGACCGCTGGTTGCAACGAATCGCCTTTCGCGATTCATCCAAAGTTGGAAGACGGGAAGCTCGCGAATGTAGAGATGGAAATGCATATATATATATATATATAGATGAGAAAAGCGCGTCGAAAGTCGAGCGGCCAGAGGGAAGACTGGCTTTTTGGCTCATAGAAGAAGGAGAGAGAGGCTCAAGCGAGCCGTGAAATTCTCTTGACTAGTGCCTCTGGATATGCCAGTTCGATGAGCCATATTTTACGCGGCCATTATGCCGAGGGTAATAAAATATAATACCGCACAATTACTGAGATCTCAAGTTCCTCGGAAAGAAGGGAAATAAAATCAGCATAAAGCCGGATAGAGAGCGAACCAAATGGCGCCGGCAGACCTTAATGAAAGTACCAGTGCGGCAAGGAAAGCACACCGGTGCCCTTAAATTAATTCGCGATGAATTACGTCTGCGCCAGATGTTCGGGCAGTTGTGTTTATTTATGAAGGAAACTAGGATCGTCTTCGTAGTCCGGGCGATGGCGCGCACCTCCAACCTTACCTAACCCTCGGCATAACCACCCTCTTGCATACCTGCACTGGAGCCGCTTTAATCCACGATTTCTTTATCCGCCTCCGTCCGCACCTCCTTTTACACTCTCGGATTTCTTGCTGCACCGTGCCGTTCGTCGACAATAAGCCTTTGTATTTTTTTTTTTTTATTCGAAGATATGATACTCAAACGACAATAAGAAAAATGACAAGACCCAATAGTTTATTTGGAGATTCTCTTTATTCAACAACGACGATACACATTGTCGTTCATTTTTTTCATCTTTTTTCGTTCGGTACGATGAATTTTTTTTATTTGCTTCCGTTTTTATTTTCACTATATTTGTTTTCATAAGTCCGTCTTGCGATGCATCGGTGTAGATCGATCACTGAAACATCTTATTTATTTATCGGAATGTTTCTCGAAGATATATATATATATATTTTTTTTTTGCATCTCAGCCGGTAACGGTAAATTGCAACTCGCGATACATTATTAGTCGATCGGCGTAGCGCAGTTTGTGTATACGGAGAATCGGTTTATGCAGACCGGTACGAAAATATGTTCGTGTCAATCTGTCTATCGACGCTCCCGATCCCGCGAGGATCTCTCTCGAGGTTTTGCTCCCTCCGGGCAATTCTAATCTAAAACAGCTCGAGCTCGATCGATTCTAATGTATAATAAAAAACGATTTTTTTCTTCTCCTCTAATCCGCGCACAATGCTTATACAAATCACACCGCAAGCTCCGAGGACTTCCATCTCGAAGAGTTGTCTCTCAATTTGACGCGATTAATCATCTTCGGGTGCACGGGAAAACGATCTCTCGCGGGTACAGGCGCTTTTACTAATAATCCACCGAAATGTCTCGGTGCGATATAAGACGAAACTGACGATAATTTGAATAATTGCCAAATAAAAAATTTTAACTTTGAATAACAACAGCTTATTTTGAGGGCGATAAAAAACTTCGAGCCTCTCGATAAATTTTTCCTCGATCGCACACACTGTTTATGTACTCATATAAATAATAATAATTATTCACACTCGCGTTTTCTTACCTACATAGTTTTTTAATTCTACTTCTCTCACTCTTCCACGGAGCAGCTCAGTATGGTTAAAGGAATTTTTTTCTTCTTTTTTTTCATCGATTATTCACAAGGAATCCGATCCGATAATTACACGAATTCGATTATCTTATTTAACGGTAAAGCTCGAACTTAATTTACAAAAAATGAATAAAACAAAATACCTACGTTATTATCAATATACAAGGTCACTGACACTGATTACTTTACAAAACGAACGAAAAGCCTCTATCTAGTGTCTCCACTCCGACGATAAAACCTGATATCGTTACCCTGATGTCAAATTATCTGTAATACGGTACGAATCGAACAATTTCATGGCTCGCCTTGACCGATACAATTTAATCAATAACATTTTTTTATTCGATTCTGATATTGGGATTTTTCTAAACCTAAAGCGCTGTATCTTTACGACGATTGAAAACGACCTTCTCGCGAAACTATGATTGCGATCGTTTTCTTTATTATTAAAGCGGGATCAAAACGAAAAAATTAACCAGAAACATTCTCGATGCGAAGTTGCTGGCAAGTAGTTGTTGACAAGCAATAGATGCGATTTCTAATTCACAAAATATATACTATAATATGTATATAGATATATATATGGAATAGTAGGTATAGTGTATCATACAGTCATTTACATCACTCGTGCATCCATATACAACAGCTCATACCCATTGCGGAAGCGACTGTAATTCTCGTACTATATCGTTACCAAATAACTTCTTTTTCTATATTCATACTTATCTTCGATACTAGATCAGCGTCAAGTTTCGTCTTCCAACAGTGATATGAGTCCTGCCGAATAATTCTTCGTCCCGCAGTTTGCTATATGTTATGAGGATTTTTTTTTTACCTCAAAAATCGTCCACTATCCGTATAACGAAAATATCGTAATTATTTCTAAAATTCCGCTTTGGCAACCCGCAGTGTACATTCCACGTATAATTACATTATGCACATACTCGATTATCTACATAATCTTGAACAGATAATCTTTAAAAATTGATTAAAAAGAAAAGTAACTTCATCGCTCGACCGATCTATCGAGAGCTGCGCGTTTTCGCTTCCCTTTTCGCGCAACAGTGAGTCTGTGTGTGTGTTTTTTTTAAATCATTCTCTCACACTATAATAATCTAAATTGGTGTCAGCGATTCAAGGAAGACCAGCGACGCGTTGACGACATTTATCGCGATAGTTCAATATATATATATTTATATATATGAATATATATAATTATATATCTTAGGATTCATTTTTAGGTAGTAGGTAAAACAGTCGCGATCGAGTATATATATATCACCTCCCTCGATCACCATCGGAATCTCAAAACCGCGTCTTACCTATAAATAGTTTACAGTATTTAACATAAACAATACAATTAATTTATATGTGTCTATATCGTGTGTCCATTTCATGCGTGGATGTAGACTAACTCGCGACGCTCAGCAAGGCGAGCATCCCGATAGACGACGATCCACGAAGAAAAAAAAATCTCCATAGATCATCTCGAGCCTCGCCCGTTGCTCGGAGAACCGCTGAATGCGGACGCTATCTATCTACGGTGAGACAGAGTCCTTCCGGAGGGTAAACACGGAAAATGTACTAGACATTTTTTTTCTGTTTAGTCGTACAGTTGTACAGTTTTGTTCGTTAAAACAAAAAATATAATCCTGCATCTGTACCGCTGTAGACTGTAGAGCGGAAGTCAATGGCCGTCGAGATAATCGCGAGCTCAAAAGCTTAAAAAATAAAAGTAAAGAATGCACGAAGAAGTGGGAACTTGTTTGAAAGGGTAGTCGGATAGCCGACAACATGCGCACGTGTGCCGGCTTGAGGTATTCAGCGCGAGATGGTCGAGTAATAAATGTGAGCCGGACACCGGAAAGGGGTGCACGTCGACTGGATAGGAGCACGACGGGGAGATCCGGCGCTAGCGTTGCCCGGAGAAGTTATAGGACGCCACCGCGAGGCGGCTTGCGGCGCCAGCGTCGCCGCGAAATTTTTATCGGTCAGTCCTCGCGTCTCGCTGTCCCCCCGCGCGGTCGTGTACGGTGTTTTTTTCGAAACCGGGTATCAGCGGCATCGCTCGACAAACATACGCGGGGCAAAAAACTCGAGCTACCCGCTGTATCCTGTCGCCCCCTGCACGCGTACCACACATTTGCCACCCCGCCGCGTTTGTCATCGGCCCAGACGGAAATTATAACTCTTTTCACTGGGCCACTAGAGTCGCGGCTCCGTCGGTCGCGGGACATGCATAACCGCGCGCGGGCCACAACCCGCTTTTTGTTTTTTCCTTGCGCGGAACGAAGCCGGACCGCGTCCTTTTTTTTTATTTTCTTGCGCCACGAATTATAGCGCGTGTGTCACGGGACTCCCCGGTCTTAGTAATCGTTTCACTTCTTCCCGCCTCAAACATAGACAAAAGTTGAACAATTATTTTCCGCACTCCGCGCGGTAAGAACAAAAAAGTTTCCGCGTCCACAAAACATTTCTCGTCGACGAAGCTCCGCAATTTTATTTCTCGCCGGGCTTGCAATTTTCGCTCCCGTTAAGTTTACAATTTTTTTTCAATTCAACATACGGTTCGACGATTTTTAAAAGTTGTCAACTTGCGAAGAAAAAGATTGTGGATTCGTTGTGAGCGAGAAATGTTTCCGAATGCATATACCTCTTTTTTGTGCGCCTTACACGTTTACTCTCACAAACTAGCACGTCGTGAAATCGAGCGCGATTCTCGTGGTTTTTTTTTTCGTAGCTCCACTTACAAGATAAGCTCGATTTCGCTATCCGAGCTTCGTACCGCCCGTTTTTATTCTTCCCCTCCAGCGTGAATCGCGCACGGAAGTACTTGCGAAAGATGCCCGGATCTCGCGGCTCGACTCAGACTCGCTTTTGCCTACCCTACTCATTTATTTAAACTGTTATGTCTAATATATATATATATTCCTATATATATATATATATCCGTTGAAGCACGCATTTTCGGAGAACTCGCAATTCGGCAATCTTCAGAGTCGCCTCAATCCAGCGATCGTGACGAATGCGACGAGCATTAAGCTAATGCGACAGGCGGAATCTCGGGCTCCCGACGGCGTAACCGGATCGGCCGATCCGCCTCGTGATTTTTTGTTACTCATTTTAACGGTCGGCGTCGGACTCGAATCAGATGGAAAGCTGACGTGGCCGTGAACCGTATTGTCCACCGGGAATAACTTGTTTTTGTTGTTGTTATTGTTCTTCGACTCAATGTTGTCCGAATCAACCGAGCCGAACGATATCTCTTCCTCCTCGTCGTAGAACGGCGGCACGCCCACGGTCTGCATCCTCGTAGGTCCCGATATTTCTGCGAATCAGATAATCAAAAAAGCTCCCGTAGTGCAAAAAAAAAATCCTTCCACTCCAACCTAAATTTTATCACCATTATCTTATTGAATAATTATTGTTTTTTTAATGAATATTTAGGAGTTTTTAATATAAGAAACAAAAAAAAATCACCCCAAATTGATTTCATATTTTATCCTATTTTAATATTTCATTTATTGTCACGAATTTTTTTATAATTGAAAAGAATTTATTACTTTTCATTGCAATTGCCGGCCATCTTGCCCCAAACTTTTTTATTCGAATCGCTCAGCTGGTCCATTGTAACCCGCTCGACCCCACCCTGCGTACAGGAATAGATCTGTGACGCTTAGAATCTGGAGAGCATAGTTCGCGCCGATACGAAGGGGCGGATGGGAACGCGGATGCTCGATATATATATCTATATATATCGAGGATCGCTCCGAGTGTAGACGCGTGTCCTGCGGGGACGAACACCTCGGGCCCTACGTCGCGGGAGAGGAAAGAACCTCGGAATGCTACACGCGCGCCAGTAAAACGCAAGAAAAGTACGAGCGATGGACACAGTATAGCACTAGAGCGTTATAGAGCAGATAATGCCGGGTGGAAAAAGAAAATAAGCCGGTGCGGTCCCCGAGGCGAAACAATGCGCTACTCTATATATATATATACATGGATGTGTATAGATAGCTTCGGGCCGGCAGGTAGAGAAAGCGAGAACGAAGAAAATAAGTGGGCAAACGCGAGAAGGTACGAGGAGAGAGAGACTGGAAAGGAAAGTTGCTTAAATTCGTATCAGAGCTGCTCGATCGGACTGTTGGGAAAAAGTTTAGCGCGGCGTTTTCTTGGGGATGCTCGGAGCCTCCGCGCCTATACCGGTGGGACAGTCTTTATTCTTCCTCTCCTCTAACCGTTCTTCCTTCCGTCCTCTCGTCTCCGTCGGCCACTTCCACCTCGTCGCTGTCGTGATATGTATAAAAATAGCGATTGATATTCTCCCACGAGAGAATCGTTGAGAAAGGGCTTGTCAATAAAACGAACTGTCGGTGATATATACATCCGGGAAAACTCTACGTGTGAAAACACTTTTATTTTGTTTTCTTTTCGTTTTTTTTTTCTTTGCGAAAACATGTTCTCGTCACTGCGATTCGATACATTTGAATTGATTCACATTTGATGTTGTTCGTGGGAAAAATGTTTCTTTTTTTATTGTGGCCAATAATTTTTTTTTTTTCCTGAAGAGGAATGAGCGATATGTACGTGTACGCAAACATGGTACACAGATTGCGGACAACAAAACGTGTTTTTTTTTCCTGAGCAGAAAAATATTTTTCGAACATTTTCCACGCTTCACTGTTTTCGAGGGCGTGTCGAACATGTGAAAAAAATATCAAGTTCGAATATGTAGGAGAACGATACAGTAAAATAAAACAAATGCTTGAATATCTACAAAAAATTGAAGAGAACCGAGAGACGAAATTTAGTTAGTTCTTCCTCAGCAACCGGAATGGAAAGACATGTCATTTGTTGAGAGGATTGAATAAAGTTATTTGATTACGTATTGACTATTTGACGTATCAACAACCAAGAACTCTTACAAACACAAAAAATTGGAGTTTCGTTTTTCAAAATTGAAAATATTTTATGACTGAAAAATGATAATAGAACACGTTTTTTGCTTCCTCGTAGAGGAAGCTTTGTGATTGATGTAAATTGAAATTTTCATATCGCTTCCTCATAAAGTTGAAACTTGAAATTTTCATATCGCTTCCTCATAAAGTTGAAACTTGAAATTTTCATATCGCTTCCTCATAAAGTTGAAAATTGAAATTTTCATATCGCTTCCTCATAAAGTTGAAAATTGAAATTTTCATATCGCTTCCTCATAAAAGCTGAAAATTGAAATTTTTATATCGAAGTTGATTTTCAAAAATACCATTTTTGTCGAAAAATTGTGAGGGGTACCCCTTCTCATTTTTGCACTTTCAAAATGGCCAAATATTTTTTTTCGAGATATCGATTTTTTACCACCTCCATTGGCTTCAAGTGGCCCATTTCCTGCTCGAAACACATTCAACTTGTATTTTTTTCGAAATTTAAAAAATTGACCATTTCCAGCATAGGGAATCCTATGTTAAATTTTGCGAAACAGCACTTTTTTTCAAAAAATTTCTAGATATCGAATTAAAACCTTCGCCATTGTTTTCAAGTGGCATATTTACCAACCGATTTCATTCACGGAAAAAATCTAAAAAATTAATTTTCAAAAATATCATTTTTGTCGAAAAATTGTAAGGGTAAATTTTGCGACCGGCACTTTTTTAAAGGCTCTTACGGCTCTAGACAAGTTTGTTCGCTCGCGATGTGTGCTGGCCGGTAGCCTGCCGAGAAAATTCCGAAATAATTCATAGATACTACTTGAGGTATGTACTATGCAGTACCGAAAAGTTTTCCCCAAAGCTGAATCTGTAAATGTATTTTTAAAGGGTCTTACGGCCTTCTCATAATGTTCCTTTATTCGCAAAGCTTCCTCTGTGAGGAAGCCAACTACACAGAAAATGCTTCCTCATAGAAGAAGCTTTGCAAATAAAGGAACATCATGAGAAGGCCATATGAAACTTTCAATTTGCAGCTTTTATGAGAAAGCCACATGAAAATTCCAATTTGCAGCTTATATGAGGAAGCCATATGAAAATTTCAATTTTTTTTATCAAGTATCACGGGCGATCGAGTTGTCACTTACCGTACAACCGTATGCTGCTGTCGACTTCGCCCAACGAATTTTTCGCCACGCAACGGTACTTCCCGATGTCTTGCTTCTGAAGATTGCGTATTGTCAGCACCATTCGAACTTGAAACGTTAATTTTAGGATCACTTGGATGTCGTGACGTGCGCTCGGGCCTACCATCTCTTCTGGAACAAACGATCATTGATTGTTGCCTCACGTTCCGCAAAATCATGCTCATTTTTTGCCCCCCACAAACCGAAACCAGACAGTACTGTTAAAACTCAACGATCTAAGCTTACACCCGCTCGTGGATGATATAAAAAGCAGATTTTCCGCCTCGAACCTATGTTCAAAAAAAGGCTGAGATATCAGATCACCAATTAACTTGAAACCTTCTATTTTAGAAATCGAACGAATACGTACAGCCAAACCGAAGTTTCCGCAGATATGACGAGTTATCAATTAATTGTTCGCCAAAAATTTAAAGTTTTTTTTTCATATATTATGACTGACAGTGTCAGTTATTTCCAAAGTAATCTATATGCATCGACCGGATCAAAAATGATGAACGTGTATTTTGGTTCTTCTTCAGCAATGCACATATTTAATTACATCGTACAGCATAGTTCGGCGTGATATGGACCAGAGAATGATGGATCAATCTGGTAATTGCGCAGTCTGATGAGATAATGAATCTGGTGAATTAACCAATCCGATTATATGGTCCGTCCATTGATCAGTGAATGACGAGACTGAGTCGCGCTTTCGACCCAATTTGCATATTACATTCTCAGACGAGTTTAAAGTGATTCGAGGGTTGTACAAACGACGTGGCTCGTACCAAGTCAGTTCCTTACTGGTTATCTAGTAATTGGTCAACCTGATGATATGATAAATCTAGTGATATACACGATTGGATTATATGATCAGTCCGGTGATTGACCAATCACCGGATCTCGCCCTCTCGACCCAACTTGGCCATTTTTAGACCAGTTTAAAATAATTCGCCGTTTGTACAAACCACGCGGCTCGTACCAAGTCAGTCCCTTACTGGTTATCTGGTGATTGGTCAATGTGATAATACAGACGATCGGATTATATGGTCAGTCCGATGATTGACCAATCACCGGATCTCGCGCCCTCGATCCAACTTGCCCATTCTCAGACCAGTTGAAAATAATTCCCCGTTTGTACAAACCACGCGGCTCGTACCAAGTCGGTTCCTTACTGGTTCCTCACTTAGAATCTTACTTGGTTCCTTATTAGTTATCAAGTGATTGGTCAATCTGATGATATAGCCGATCGGATTAAATGGTCAGTCCAGCGATTGGTAAATCAGCAGACCGTTCTAGCCCTCTCGACCCAATTTACCTGTTACATTCTCCGACCGGTTAAAAATAATTCGCGGCTTATAAAAACCTCGCGACTCAGACCAAGTCGGTTCCTTACTCACCCTTATCCTTGACCCAGTAATTGATCGACATGGGCGATGCCTCGACCGAGCATTCCAGCGCAACATCGGTGCCCAGCGGCGCGCCGACCAGTTGATTAGGCACGTGAATTACCGGCGGAACTGCGAACCCGAAAGCATATCTCTCGCTGCATTGGGGTTGCTGTAACGCGCTAGCTACCGCCGCGAATTCACGGTATGCCCCGAGGCTCGATAGAGAGTTTCGAGTCTCCGCTCAATCCCCGTACGCTAATAACGCATGGTGTTTGTAAGCAGCTCCGGCACTCTCAAACGTGCACTCGCACCGCGTTCGTCGAATTTCTCTATCCATCCTCATTTTCGGCCGGTATTTTAAGCATCGCACGCGTAGAATTTTCAAACCCCGGGAGAACCAACTAATCAAATATCAACTCACAGTGAACGTTGATAGTTATGCGCTTGCTGATAGACGGAGGTACGCGGTTGCTCGCTATGCAGAGATAAGCTCCCATGTCGTTCCTGGATACCTTTGTCAGTCGAAGCTCCTCACCGTTGTGCTCCTTAACCGATGTCGCTGAAAGTAGACCGGAAAACCGTATTCGCGATGTTTTTTTTTTTTAAATACATTTTTTTCACCCTTACATGGCGGATTTCTACGCGAAATTCTAAATAGCATTCACAGCGCTGCTCGCCCCTCGACTTCGCTCGTGCATTTCGGAGCGCAAATACGTGGAGCGTATGTATGGAAAAAAAGTAATAAAAAATAATAAAAAAATGGCTATTGTAGACTCACTTCGGGTTTTCTGGTTCGGTGAGTTCGGCGGTATCGGGTCGCGGATAACAATCTCTCTACCGTCTTCTCTCCGCCAAATGACGTGAGGGGGTGGCACACCCTTCGCCCGGCAAGTCAGCTTCACCTGTCATA
The DNA here is from genome assembly GCA_933228735.2 of Amblyteles armatorius. Taxonomy (NCBI): domain Eukaryota; kingdom Metazoa; phylum Arthropoda; class Insecta; order Hymenoptera; family Ichneumonidae; genus Amblyteles; species Amblyteles armatorius. The sequence continues at coordinate 1,470,520 of OW121688.1, read as the reverse complement.
TCCGATACGCGTAGAGTAAATGAAAAAAACAAGATATATATATATCTATAAAATGCTAAATAATAGCAAAAAAAATCAGGCCACATTCGGCTCGTCATTGTAGGGTGTGAGTGGGGCAAAACGGACCATCACCGACTTTTCGCGAAACGTGGAGAGGAGAATAAATCTCGTCCCAAATTTTCGACCTGTCTTGCCCCGCTCTTCCCTATATGTATAAAAAGATATATAAATATTTTTTAAATCGGAAATCCCAAGTTAAAAAATTATCTTTTTCCATTACAAAATGCTCGAGAAATACTCGGCATTTGTAGACGCGTTTTTTCAGCATTTTTGTTTCGGACTATTTTTGTCAGAACGATAAGCCACGATATTCTGCAGCACGATGCCATTTATGCGCGTTTCTCCGTCCCTGGACCGTTTGATTCGGCCGGGAGGTGAGACGACGATCGTTTTATTGAGGTAGCGATCGACTAGTTCGCTGACCGATAATTCAATCACTTCTTGCACATCGAATCGCGTTCGACCTTTCGGGCATTAACGCCTGTGCAACTCTGATTAACCCGTCGGGCAATCGAGCCGCAGCCATCCCACACATACCTGACCACCCTCGCCTATCATCACGTCACCGGAAGTCTCCCCGGCTATGAAGTCCGGCGGCACCTCGATCGACAAGACACCGGTCTGAAAAAAAAACAAGAAATTTGGTTTTTACAAAATTCTAATTTTTATTTAAATTTTTTCGTCGATGGCGAATTTTTTTTCATGTCGCCAAGTTCGCCTGGACGACCGTCGTAACTCCGACTCCAGAGCTGTAAGTCCGAGGGAACCTCTTATGAGAACAAAAACAAGTGTCTGATATTTGTGAAATTTTCATTCTTAGATAGCGGATTTTTTGTATGCCACCGAGTCCGATGTTTGCCTCTACGACCGTCGTATCTCTGCCTCTACAGTTACGTCCGAGAGAACTTTTTATGAGAATACACATAAACGTCTGAAATTTTTTCATATTTTTTTTTCGCACGCCGGAAGCTTTAATGATCAACGCGGAAAGTTCGGACAAAATTAGCCGATTTTCTCTCGCCGCGAAAAAAAGTGCATTCTCATACATATATACATGCATTATATGTGTATGTATACGTATATATATTTGAGCATCTCCCGCTCGACGGCTGATTCAGTTTTCCGTGTTAAAACTTTAATCGACCGTCGGTCCAGGATGAGATAGAGGTACAATGGGTTTCTCTCTATCTCATCCGGCGAAAACTGCGGGTCAGTTCCAGAGTAGTCGGGACAGAGGAGAATCCGTTGACACTGGCCGCATCCGCACGCGGCGAAAGAGGTAGTTTGATCGCTCTTTCTCCCTTTCGCTCGCCCAAGAGAACAGGAGGAGGGTGAGTAAGCGGGCCCGAGCAACCGGGGTATAAACGAGGTTTTTCGTTAATTAACGCGGCGGGTCTCCTCAACGTTTCTCCTGCCACGAACCCACCCATCCAACCCCCCCACCCTAACAATGTCGGCTGTACAATTATAACAAATTTCACGATTGCAGGATCGTTTGAGCGCCTCTTCGCAAGCAACGTTTTTTTTTTCTTTTTCATCTATATTGTAAATTTTCGGCAGTACATTAATGAGCTCAAATGCCTCGAGTGTCGGGCGTCTCTCTGTGCCCGAGCAAACCGGGCCGGAGATAAACGGCGAAAGTTTGCTTCGGAAAAGGCCTTCTCTCAATTTCTTTCGGAATTATTTTCGGTTGGAAAATTTGCACAAGATAAATTAAATACAATTAAATAGAGGTCGGAAAAGGGGGCTTTCTCAGAATTTCTTTCGGAACGATTACCGGTTGGAAAATCGCAAAAAAAAAATTAAATAGAGGTTCAAAAAAATTAATAAAATGAAAAAAGAGCAACTGTATGAGCGCTGGGTGGTTACAAATGATTGTGAAGAAAAGGGACGAGAGCTCTCCGTCGCGGGCTCGGCAGGCAATATTTAAATTCATGTAACTCCGTATCCCCTGCGTCAGAACGGAAGTGCACTCGGGGAAGGGTGACGATCCGTTATACGACGAGCGGTTACCGGCTAAACTAAATACATAATACAGTTATGTTTACGGGTGGGCGGAGCGCGCGTGCCGGGATTAATTATTCGTTGTTAAAAATGTTTCGTTACGGAAAAAGCTACGCCCCAGGCTTGTGCGTTTGATTAATTTTCTGGTTATACATTTGCCATCTGATATCTCGTTGGAAAAATAATACATCACAATTATACATATATATTCACGTCACAATTTGGATTTTCTAATTTTTAGTTTTACCTGCATAATCATAATAATCGACACAAGATCGATCGTCATGTAAAACAGTCTGGACGGAGACGTCTGAACGATCAGACGTGTGACAGTTCGTACTCGAGATATTTAGCCGTGATCATTATTAATGATACCCGCCCCAAAACCAAATATGCGCGTTATTCATTCGCTCGGTCGTTACAATATTATATACATTTATATAGATTTATATATAAATATGACAAGTACGCTTAACTGAACATTCGATTTGCGAAGAATCCTGCGCACCTGCACTTGTGCAACCTCGATACGTCTCGGTTGCTGCTCGCGCTCCAATACGTAATCGGATTACGCACGCGTGCAATTATCGTTATGTCATCCGACGTTGCAGCCTCAAAATTGCGCCCGCCGAACCCGCTAGAGTCTTAGTGGGGGAGGGGGTGGAGGATGACTCTAAACTTCAATCATTATAACGAAATTGTGTTCAGTCCGCCTTGGCTGAGCCCTCCACGAGATACGTTGTAATGAATGGCCCAACATATAGGACAGGGATCTTCGCGTATCCAAGTGTGCTCTCGAAACTGCCTAAGTCGGGGAACAACTTGCACACGACGTCCTATTCAATGTGCTCTAAACAGTTGCGTATTAACGACGCTCCTCGCCCAAACCCAAATCTCATGCGGTTTCAATTCCTTGCACAACTCCTCGTCGCCGTGACATTTTTGAAAATCTCCGATTTTTTTTTCCTCTCTTTTTACTCAACACTGACGGCAAATTCGCGCATCGTAATAACCCACTGTTATTCCGCTCCAAAAATCTCATTAAAAAAAAATATTTCAAACACGCGGAAATTATAAAACCATTATATTGAGCTTTGCATATCTTGAAAACTTTTTTCCGTTGCTTGAAAATATTTTCAAAAAAAAGCTCTACGAAAAAAGAAATCATCAAAATTTGTTTATTTATTAATTTATCGAAAATTTAGTCGATGATAAAATTAGTTTAGCAATAAATAAAGACAATTGATTTATTTACCTTAAATAATTTAATTCGTTTATCAATTGACCAATAAATAAACGAATAAATAAGGAAGAAACCGACACGGCGAACCCGACCGGTGAATTTACCAGCGTCGAAATCAAGTTAGCTTTACCGTTCATCTCGGAGATAGAGACGTAGTGAGGGAGCCAAGGGATCGCTGTTTCGCTCAGAAAACCTCATGAAAAAATATATTTTCAACCACGCGAACATTATAACCATTATCTCGAGCTTTGCATGTCTCGAAAACTTTTTTCCGTTGCTTGAAAATATTTTCAAAAAATAGCTCTACGAAAAAAGAAATCACAAAAACTCGTTTATTTATTAATTTATCAAAAATGTATTCAATGAGAAAATTAGTTCAGTAATAAATAAAGCCACAATTGATTTATTTACCTTAAATAATTTAATTCGTTTATTAATTGACCAAGAAATAAACGAATAAATAAGGAAGAAAATGATACGGCGAACCCGACCGGTGAACTTACCAGCGTCGAAATCAAGTTAGCTTTACCGTTCGTCTCGGAAAAGACGCAGTGAGGGAGCCAAGGGATGCTGCGGTGGGAAGTACTATTCCTGCTGCATGCCGTAACTAACGAAGCGAGGATTTACCTGTCACACGCATATTTCATCGCTTTAACTTTGAGAGTGAGAGAGAGAGAGGTTCTCTTCCGATCTTCCGACGTGCCCGCAGGCCTGCTGGGTTGGCTCTCCACGCACTCGAGAAGTAGTTGCAGCTCGAGGAGATGAGAACTTGAGTCGCCCGGCAGGCAGCGGAGCGAGCTCGAGCGAAAACGGGATTTCTCTATCGTGGCACCCGCGAGGATTATGGCTTTATAGAATAATTCGGAGAAGCTGGCTGGATGCTGCACGTTTGACGCTGGCGTGCCGCCTTCCCTCCTGCTGTTTATATCTCCCTACCGGAAACGAGCCAACTTAAACTACCTTCATCGCAGCTCACGACGAATCCACTCCGTGTGTACATATCGAACTACCGGCAAAACGATCGCTCTTAACCCCGAATCGACAAAACAATTATACAGTTTTTTGTCGAACGATCTTCGTCTGCGGCAAACTGGAGCTGGGAGTCAAAAGGGCGTAACTTGCATACTTTTGACACTGGCTTTACGCCCTTCTGATTCTTAGCCGTCGATACAGATGGTGCAACACTAGAATGAAGATGGAGACTAAAATTGCCATAGACAACTTTTATGCCAACAGAATAAAAACACCTATGAATAGGACAGAGCGGGTCAAAATGGGCCACCTTAAAAAAAATACATTCTCATCTGCAATTTGGGACATCAGATCTGCCGGACCATCTGTACCGATAATTCCCGGAGCATGTTAAATTGGAAAAAAATCCTTATCTCAAATGCAAAACGTCAGTTCTGCCTAGGTGTTCCATTTTGCCCCGCTCTCTTCAATATCAATCGTAACTGCGAATCGAACGTCAGTGGAAAATCGAACGAACGCGGACCTCAAGGAACTTTGTACCATGAGGAGTCTCTCGAACCGGAAGTGGTTTGGGCCGGGGGGTGGGGGGGGAGGAGGCTACCGTTCATTACTTAAAATATGCTGGACTATACAGCGCACCCTTTGGAAAGGTACACGGCAACAGCCACTCCGGGCGCCTTGCACCATTTGAGATTACGGTTTACCGGATATAAGAGGTAAGAAACCGGGAGGGAACGAGTTCAACTCCGGCGGGACGGGGCAAACGAAGGCATTTTGCCGGATTAGCCGGGACGACGAAGAACGCGGGGGAGCGAGGGAAAGACACCGAGAGAGGAGGAGCGAGCGTGCCCGCATAAATTCAATCTGATTTCTCGACTTGCGAAACTAAAACCTCATTCTCCACCCCACCGTGTCCTATCATTTGGACCGCCCCACACTCCGGAAGGGCGACTAGCTCAGCACCACGAATTAGACCTCTTCGGATGCACCGTAGAGAAAAAAAAAAAATCTTTAAAAAAAATGGAGCCTCTTATATAGTTTTTTTTTTTGTTCCTTCGCGATATAGCTTTATCAACATTTCGCTAATGAAGGCGGTCGCGCGAGTACGAAAAAAAACTTTGCGTCTCGAAGTTTTTTATTTCATAATGAAAAAGAAGCTCATTTTTGTTCTCTTTATTTCTCGTCGGAAGCGATGAATTATTTAATAAGTATAATAATTATGAGTGTGGGGTGGAAGCTCGTTATTTCGATGAATCGAATCGGCGATCGATTGGCTACCGCTCTCGAAGTAGGTATCGTTTGTGCCATTACCAATTAGCTGTTACCATCGAACCCGAGAAGGCTTACGATACCGAAGTGGAATAGGAATCGGGATGGGGTTTGGGGCGAGGGGGGGGGGGGGGGAGCAAAGCTGCGGTCACGATTCCCGCGGTGCGCTGAAACGAGAGAAGCTCCGGATACCTAGACGAGTACGATTTTGTTGGGTAAAATGTTCAGGACCGTAAACGAGCTACGCGTCAGGCGTGCACCTGCGTTACCGGTGAAACTTTCGCCGGACCTTAACGACTGGGCCATTCATCATTCTCTTATAACGGCCCGGTCGTTTCGGTGGAGGTCCGATAAGACGCGGTAAAACTGTCATTCTTTTTCCGCACACACATAAACGGACCGCGCTCGGTGGAAACTTATAATTTTACGTTGATCACGTCCGGATTCGATGATTGAACTTTTGTGGAATTTTCTCTTTCGTTGCCCGTTATTCGCCATGTCTGCAGTTTGCTGGTCGCCCGTTTCGCCCCGGTCGTTTCGGAGGGGGTCTCCGATGAGACGCGATAAAACGATATCGATCGGTAAAAAAATATCGGGCGATCTCCAATTTCTCCGAAATATTGGCTCAGTTCATTTCAGAGCTGGGCACACACACTAAGTACTTGAAGTACGTGTTGAAGTAGCGAGTACAGAGTCAGCGCACAGTACTCAAAACTTCGGCAATTCAGTTCTGCCAGTACTCAATACGTGAGTACTCAACGCAGCGCTCAGTACTCAAAACTTCGGCAATTCAGTTCTGCCAGTACTCAATACGTGAGTACTCAACGCAGCGCTCAGTACTTCAAGTACTTGCTAAGGGGAGAGCGGGGCAAAATGGCACAGCGGGGTAAAACGGGATAATGAGACGAAACACAATTTTCTAATAACTTTTGGATGGTGGCGATGGTGGTACGTGGGGCAAAAGGGGTTTGAAAATCCGGACGTTTCGTTGGGACAAAATGGGGCATCCAAAAATTATTGTAAGATTGAGTTTTGCCCCACTGTGCCATTTTGCCCCGATCTCCCCTACTTCGATACGTACTTCAAGTACTTCGAGTATTTGCCCAACTCTGGTTCATTTGGATCCAACGCCCACGCTGGATACGGATCATGAGACATATTTATGTCATCATCATTGAGCGCATGCGCATCAATCCAATTATCGTGGACGACGTAAACTTCTGTTTACAGTAGTCGCAATCGATTGTCACTGTCGATTAAGTAAAACATCCGGGACACACGATCGTTCGGAGTTGCAAACGAACAAGTGACAGTCAGATAACTGGTAAAAACGCTGTTTTATAATTATTTCGGGATGCCCCATTTTTGCCTCATCGATACATCCCGATTTTCCGCCTCGTCTTTCCTCGCTCTCCCCTACATGAACGGATTGTACTCCGTGAAAATTTACGGTTTTACCTTGATCGCATCCCGATTCAATGATTGCATTTTTGTGATCTTTTTTTTTCGTTGCCCATTTTTCCCTATGTCTTTACGATTTGCCCGTTTTGCGCCGGTCTGCTTCGATACCAGTCGCGAACATTTTTAAACATTCAGACGGACGGAGTCGGATTAGAAGTCACAGTGTGATAGATTCAATAAAAAAATTTCTCCTGACACGATATTCGTAATTTGTAGCGATGAAAAATAAAAGCCGGCAATTCGCATTCCCATATAACCGAGTGTCATAATTGCACGACGAATCAGTGTATTGTCCGGCCAACACAGGCCTCGACTACTGCCGTCCCGGTAGGCATAATTCCGGTCGATATTAACTCGGTATCTAATTGTCCCATGTCGACAGACCGTGTCAATAAATCACCGTGTTTGCGCTACGATAGAACGGGGCAAAACGGGCAGGCTAACAATCGAAGCCTGTTCGATCGATTCTAAAACCGATTAATTCAACTATGTTCACAAACTAAAAAAAAAATAAAAGAAAAAATGTCCCTGTAATTATTCCTCTCCATTTTTCCGATAATATTATCTGACTCCATGTTGTACCGCATATCCGTGGTCCAGTCTTTCTATTTTGCCCCACGCCCCTCCGACCTTCGGCCTTAAATGCGGTTTTCCCTGCTATCGCAAATAATCCGTCTGACCAATATCGTCTGTAATTCCTTAATACGTATATTTTCTGTACTGTCGCTATCGCTCCCGGGCATATTCGTGCGTACGTGCGGGAGAGAACCGACACTGAAACCCCGTCGGTATGATCAGTGTTGTTACTGTATTTGATCCCCATAGATCAACTAATCGATTCCAAACCCAATTAACTGACCTATGTTCACTTACTAAAAAAAAAACAAAGTTTCCTATAATTAGTCCAATAAATTTGTCCGATTATTTTATCATAGGGTAAAAGTGAGGAATATGGCCCGTCCATATATCATTGATTTAAGTGTTAATCGAGGTGGGCCATATTCACCACTTGTACCCTACTCCATATTGCCCCACATCTATCGAACTGCATCCAGTCTTCCCATTTAGCCCTACGCCCCTCGACCATCGGCCGTAAATACGGTTTTCCCTACGATCGCAAATAATCCGTCTGACTAATATCGTTCCTAACTCCTTAACGCGTATATTTTCGATAGTATCGCTATCGCGCCCGGGCATATTCGTGCGTACGTGCGGCAGAGGACCGGCGGTGAAACCCGGTCGGTACGATCGGTGCCGTTGCGGTATTTGATCCCCAATACAGGAGTCCACAAGCGTTTCGACATAACTGGACTCTAATTAATGCTCGAAGCGCGGATCGATGCACGATAGGTGCATCGACTCGGATTCCGTGATATCCTCCTCCTCTCCCGCGATATTAAGCCGATCGACGGATTGCAACCGTACGTTCTTCACAGCCGGAGCCACGAATCACTCGTCCTGATGCGATAGAACGAAATCCTCCACCCCGACGCCACCGAGAGCTCGAGCGCCCTGCCCGCCGAAACCGCGCTTGAAGTCCTTTTGATGATTTAATCCCGCACCGAGTAATCGCTTACCTCGACACCAGTCACGAATTTCGATGGAAATTCTCCAACGAAATCGATTCAACCGGCACTCACCTCGCGTAACAGTTGAAACTCCGAAAAAATTCGTTCTGCATAATTAACGAGGGGAAAAAAACGAAACATTGAAATTTTTCCCATCGCTCGTAAGCGCAATTTGCTTTCGTAGCGAAGTTTACGCGAAAAAGCGAGATCAACCTTTCGGACCATTCCGGACATGTTTTCATAAAAGTCTCGAACACTTGATTATTTTTGTTTTCGTGAAAACGAAACTTTGGAAAAGCAAAAAAAGGAGGAAGAATTAATCTCAGGTAAATAGATAAAAATTGTATCAAAGCGGTTATGTATTTTGGTTTACCTGGCTCTTCATAGGATCGGTGTTAATTTGGCACATGTACAATCCAGCATCTTCGAGCTCGACACCCTTTATGTGGAGATTCCACATGGTGTGATCGCTTCGCGATACCGACACTCGCGGATTGTGGGTTATAACGTGATCGTGTATCGCCTGTATCGCTTTAGTGTCGGCTTTTATCCAACCGACCTGCAAACATACAAAAATCAATACGATTAAATCTATAAAATATTCATAACCGTTTCATCATGCAGTTAAATACGATAAATAATTTTTTTTAATAGTCCCTTCAACCACGTGGCAATTCAAGAATATTAAAGCATTAAAGGGTTGACTGGGTTAACATTTTTAGTTTGTTTTCAATTAATTCATTTTTGATACGTCATAAAAAGAAATGGATCAGTTTTAATTCTCGAAAAACAAAAATAATGTTGAAAATCAATTTACATATGACCGTGCGATTGAGCGATAAATAAACAAATTTAAAAATATATTTGTATGTATATATATCCGTATATTGTCCAAAGTAATACACGATCGACATCGCCGAAATTTCATTGGAAAATTAGCATTTGGTCTGGAATATTCCCAATTCTGAAACAGCCGAGACTGCTCAAGCTGTCTGCCGAACGTGTTCGGCACGTACATTTCGTATTATAAGACTGACACGGAGGAGGGCACGTAGATCCGAAACGGTGCATCCTTAACATACAAGCAACTCGTGCCTGATATCTCTATTACTTCCTTCTCACCGCCAATAATAATAACAATAATAATAATAATAATAATACTAGAATAATAATAATAATATCGTAGTATTCTATTTAACAGAACGTCTTTTCGACAGTCTAATATAGTAGATAGATTCCTAGGCCGGATGTCACTTTGCGTAGATCGCACGACAATTATTTGTATTATCGCACGACAAGCTATCGGAACTCGTTTCGTCTCATGACAATCTACCTATGGCAGTCACTCCCTAAGGTAATTAAATCAGCTCACTCAATACTTTTAAGACACGCCTTTTCGTTCACTTATTTGAGTAAGAACAATCAAACGATGAAAGACTAAGACTTGTCAATTGGCTACATCGCCAAGGGTGCGTAATGATTTTATCTGTTATCACTCTTCTTCTAACACATCCCTCTCGAACTTCAATTCATACCTACCATACATTTATCCATAAGATTATCTACAAGACTAGCACAAGATATAATATAATACTAATTTTAATTTTGTCCATATAAGGTTACTACTAGTAAGTGTTATTACTGTAATGCTATTATTTTATTCTATCTCTCACGCATATATTCTAGTGACATTATTTGATTCTTTTACAACCACTATATATTCACCGCATTTACCTTTTTTGACCCATAGTACAAGTAGGCCTTGATAAACTTACCAATACCTTTATCATTCAATCGAATAAAATCTCGATTCCGATAATAAAAAACGACCGGTACGTACCCTGTATCCTCCGAGATGCTCGACGAGGCACGTGAACATGGCATCCCTTCCAAGCGGCACCGTCAGATTGGCGATCGGACCCCCGAATTCAGGCTGAAAGGCGCCGCCTAAAAAAAAAATATGTATTTTTTTTTTATAAACCAAAACCCCAACATCAACTACGTTATTACAATATACATCACAAATCCTTCCGCTGCCTTGCCCAAGATTTGAATTATAAACGAAGCCAACGCTAAAATTTCAAAACCCCAACCGTTTAATTATTCGCACTGTATACCGGGCGATTGCTATTTCCGTAATCCCGAGTGCAGTTCCGCGAGAGTGTGAGAGGGAGGGGGGGAGGGGGGGAGGCGGCGGGTTAGCCGGAACGATACACGGAATTTATCGAAAATCGAGTAACTCGCGCGGCCGTGCGTAGCGGAGAGTGGTGGGAATTCTACGGTTAACCGGTTACGCGCGTTGAATACCAAGCGCGAAAGAACCGAAGAGTCCCGGTCGAAGGGGGGGACCGGATGCTGGACGCCGAACCCCGAGCGGGTATTGAAAAGAATCAAAGAGAAATAAAGTTTTTCCTTTACGGTGCGCGGAACGAACGCGGGGGGAGGCTGGCTTGCGAGGATTTTTCACAAATGGCGTCCGCCCCGACTGAGAAAAGAACGCGGAGAAACCGGAGGAGGAGGAGATGGACCGGGCGAGAAGAGTGGACGCGGAATCTTCCGGCGCGAAGGAGGACTCTCGAGGAAAGAAGCCGTAACGAAACGTAATAAGCGAAGTGAATAAGAGAACCCATAGTCGAGATGAGTATCGAATAAGCCGGGCGCGAGGTGAGAAGGTGAAAGGAACTCGAGAAATAGGTGGTCCGCGCGGGGGGGGGGGAGGGGGGGGGGTTGGTCGGAAGGAGTAAGGAGCCTGTCTCGGAGAGGTGAGGTGGTGGAGTAAAAGCGAGGACGAGAGGACTGCCCCGGGGCCAGAGTGGCACGGCAAAGGCGAACAAGATGAAGAATAAGAAGAGAGGAAGAGGAGGAGGAGCGGGCAAGCGAGACGCAGACAGACAAGGGGGCGGAAGATCCAGAGCCACCATGGCGGAGGCCGGAGTGAAGAGAAGCGACAACGTTGACCCATTTATCTCATAACAGGAATAATAGGATCTGAAAGTGTTATAAGTAGACAATCACCGTGGGATATTCGAGAGTGTCGGCCCATCGCGTCATCTACATTTATCTCTCTTCCGTCGTGCAATGTTGTTCAATTTATATGTATATGTAAACGCGGGGGGCGGGGGGTAAATGACGCTATCGAAATAAGCTCCTCTCCCACTGTTTAGCTCCGAAGGAGCTTTGGTACGGTCCAGCGACTGCGCCTTTTGCGCCACGAATTATCACTCTGAAGAGGCGTTTTTTAAGGCGGGCTTCAGTGACGTTTGAGACTAGAGCATCGATTTCGGGAAAGGATATGGAGGGGGGTTTTTTTTTAGGTGTCAAAGAGTTTTGTGGAATATTAATGACGATTTACCGTTCGTAACGATGTTTCGATTGTGGTAAAAAAAATATCTGGGTGAAAATATTTAAAAAGTTGTGCAAGTAGCATTTCATTTTTTCTTAAACATTATTTTTAGTTACTTGAATTTCGTTCTGTCATGATCGTGGGAAAAAATTCTGGGTGATAATGTGTTTCAATTCGAAAGTACTATTTTATTTTTTTTAAACATTATTCGTGTTTTTTTGAATATTATTTACCGCAACTCGTTAAATCTAAATATCAATATCGAAGATCGATAGGACTTGCAAACTTGTCGAAGATACGAGGAATGCTCTTACAGCTTGATGTGCTTATGACAAAAAAAAGATGTACATATATATATATATATATATATATATATATATATATATTTTTTTTTCCTCGATCTGGAGGACGTCGCGGGACCGCGGTAAAAATACACTCGTTCAGGACAAGTGTATATTTACCGTGGTCCCGCTATATGCTGCACTCTCTGTCGCATGTCTCGCGAAACGAGTAGCCCGAGAAACAAGCGGCGCGCATCCGACTGCAGCCAAACCTGATTAATTTTAATGAATTCAATCGAAAGGGGGAATCTCGAGGGGGCGAGTGCTGTCGTGACTTTTCCAGCCCACGTTGTTGTTCGGCGAGATCGATGCTATATTCGCGGTCGCGATTGGTGGCGTTTATTGGCCTCGTACCGCTCTTCTTGCTAGACTGATGAAAGTTTTTTTTTTACTTTTTTTGGACCAAATTTTTATCAGACTGGTTAATAATCGAATCGTGACGCGGGAGAAACCTCGCGCCGGCTAGACACCCTCTCCAGTTCGAAAATATTTATAACTGTATCTATAGTATTCCTGTAAAATAATGGAAAGACCAGTGTGACAGAATAATCGGGTTCAAATTTATTGGGATATAATACTCACCGAAATTGTCGTTTGGATATGACAGCAGAACGATCAACATCACAAGCAGCGCTTTTTCGCGAACGACCATTTTGTCGAGATCATCGGATCAACTGAAAACAGAAAAAAGGAAACAAAGAATCATTAAAGGATCGACTCCTTAGAGGCGTAACGAACGTTTTTTCATTCGAGCAAATTTTATTAAATTTATTAGATTTATTAGATTTACTAGTAATAGTAGTAAAAGTGTATTTATTGACAATATCAATTAGTCCATAGAATCTCCGACACGTCTGTCTATGTAATTGTTAAGTCGCTTTCATTGACATTGCCAATGGGCCATCGACCCGACATCGACCGGAGTCCTTCAGACCTTGATTTTATTACATTTATTAGATTTGTTAGGTTTATTAGATTTATTAGATTCATTGCATTTATTGCATTTATTAAATTTATTTAATTCATTCACATCTTAGAAACGACAGTGGATTGTAAAACACCTCCTACTTTTCATTAATACGCTTTACCGTCGACGAACCGTTAAATTCCTAAAATACAGATGGTGATCGGAATAAAACGAACATCTGCGCTCCATTTGAGTTAGGACCTTTTTTATACTCCGCGAATAATTGTAAAAAATGGTTACTGGTGCGCAGTAATTAAAAAATTTCCCTCGCGGTGTCAGATCTTTTGTCCCGTCTTGTTCGACGTATCGTGTTCCAGTGCACCGTGTCAGAGACGTGCCGCGTACCCGGGCAGGGAAAACAAAAGCGCAGGTTCACGAGTGCGTACCTATGGAAGTGCATTCAACAGATTCCATGTGACGATATGAAACGGGGCATTGTCATCTGTTTTCGAAACTTTTCCAGTTATCCGTAGCATCCGAGCCTTTTCGGCCACGTTCAGATAATACCTCTTCCGCCTTTCGCGCTAAACGTATTACCCGTAAACTTTCTCGACGATATATATTAAATACCTTTGCAAAATATTTTCCGACCTTGCACTGTGAGCATTGTTAGGCCCAGTGACACTATCCACGGATATACATATGTGTATAACATGCACGTCGGCGCGTATACCTCCGTTGCTCTTCATGCCATTCTCGCGTTTCCATAGCATTTCGCTATTGTCGAACGGTTCACCTAGGACCTGAGCTAGCATCCGAACAGTTTCCCTATTTTATGGAATACAAAGAAAGGATTTTTTTTTAATTCATTTTTTTCTATTCGAAGAATTAATTTCCATAGAAGCGATAGGCCTTTTTGAAGATCTCATCGAACAAAATACAATTGGCCTAGGAAAAAGTCCTGGCATAGATAAAAAAAAACAAAGTATAAAAAGAAAAATAAATATGTATTAGTTTTCTTCAAAATTTTTAAAAGATCTTTTCACGTCACGCACGCATTTCGATAGCATTGCCTTATTGTCTGACCGTATTGTCTGATCCAAACACAGTATCCCTATATCGAATACCCAGTAAGGATTTTTTTTTTCAAAGAATTAATTTACATACAAGCTATAAGCCATTTTGGAGGTCTCGTCGAACATAATATAATTTAGCTAGCCAGATGTGTCAGAAAAAATTAAACATCTATATTTTGTTGTGGATTTTGTTTTCTTTTTTTTCAAACATTTTGCAAGATGTAAATTGGCCCGTTGTCTTTAGCTTTTGCCTCGATCTTCCCCTACATCCGATTTACCGCTGCATAGGATATCAAGCTGGAGTGGCAGTTCTCTTCGAATCGACTAAAATTGAACTCAACCGACTTAATCGTGTTCGGGCACCTTAATCCGACCGCCCGAATGTTACATTGTCGATGCTTTCAATCCGTCCGCATATGTGGACGGCTATGCCGTACGTCGCAACGCATTCGTACCGTGTGCCGCGGGGCTCTCGTAAAGCGATTCCACGAAATCCACTTCCGACGGAATTATCTGTTTTACGAGCGACCTCACGCGATGGATCAAGTTCACTCTCTAATTAGGCATCCTTCGACCTCGGCTCCGTCGAGGCTCGTTTGAACTGCGCGTCCTCTCAACGTCGTCCTCGCACGTTCGTTATTTTCATCGGCATCGACGGCGACGACGAATCCCTCCGTCTTTGCCAAAGAAATCCAATTAGCCAAACGATACATACTCCGGAGACGCGAGCAAACAAGATTATCGATAAATCGTCGTTCATCTTCGCTCAAATTAATCGACAAAGATAGGATTCCCTTTAAAAATTGTAATTAATTTTCTTAACGTTGCTCAACGCGCAGGGTCGGAAGAAAACTCTTGCACGAAGCTGACTTCATACACGAATCGTGTAATAATTTGCTTTTAACTAGAAATTGCTGGCATCAGTTTAAAGAAATATCGTAATAAATCTATTATTAAATTTCTCTTCCGTTTTCGTTTAAATGTCATACACTGTACGGAATGCATTCCAAATTTTCTTTTATATCTCTATTTTCTCCTTTTTCTTTCTGTAAAGGGGCGTATCTAGTGAATGAACAAATAAATTCATTAATTAATAATTACGGTGTTTGTTACCGAGCTTCGTTCAAATTAATCAACAAAGATAGAATGTCCTTAAAAAAAATTGTCATTAATATTCTTAACATTGCTCACGCCGCACGGTCAGACGAAAAGTCTTGCACGAAGCTGAATTGATATTCGACTCGCGTAAGAATTTGCTTTTAACCAGAAATGGCTGGCTTTTTAAATCAGTTTAAAAAAATACACAATATTAAATCTATTTTCAAATTTCCCTTCCATTTTGGTTTAAACGTGTTACACTGTACCGAATGCATTCCATATTTTCTTTTAATATCCGTAATTTTCTCCTTTTTCTTTTTGTAAAAGGGCGTGTCTCGTGAATAAATAAATAAGTAAATAATCACAGTTTTAGTTACCGACCGTGCCGGCTCAGTAATCGAATCAAATAAAAATCGTTCAGGAATTAATTTTTTTTTCTCGTCCCAGCGACGTTTCTAACGATGAAAAATATTTTTCGCGACGAATAAACCGCGGATGAAAGTCCATTTGTCTCCCGGCGTTTGTACCACCGGGAAATCTAAAATGTGTCACCGTCTCCATCCGGCGAGCCCGGCTGCGCTTTTGCAACTGACTGGCCTTGACATTCGAACTAATGATCCAGATCGTTTTGCATGAGAATACCTCCGACCGCACCGTGAATGATCGATCGCGACTCGCCGTAAAGCGATCGGCGGTAAGTTTGGTCGACGGGGCTTGAACGATCCTCTCTCGCTCTCTCCCTACCGCGCTCCTGGAAAATTCTCTCGGCCGCGGTGAGAGCGGTCTGGCCGTACTCTTTCCATTCCGTAAACTCACCCGACTTCCCTCCCTCCGAGGCATACATGTGAATTGGTAAAAAAAAAAAAAAAAAAAAAAATTGAGCGAAAGTGAATGGGAAAGAGAGGCGAAGAAAAATAAGATAAAGGAGAAGGGAGAATTGTATAGGAAGTGGAGAGAAGCGAAATTTTCGCGTCGACGCTCTGCGTCACGTTCAAGGAAAGTTTTTTTTTTTTCAAGTTTTCTTGGGAACGCAAACCTCCCCTCTACCTCGCGATAACGTCCTGCATCTGGCGCAAGTCTCGTTGCGTCTTTTCCCCTGCTCGCCTCCGAGCATACACTATAAGCCCTACCAACGAGAATACCAGTCTGAATTACTTTTGTCCCCTCAGCATACCACGATAACAGTAATATACCATACGGGTAACGATATTTCCGTGCTATTTTGAAACACACAAGGGCCGTTCTCGTCGACCCGAGCGGTATCGCGAGATAGAATTTCTTTTTTATTTTTGATTAAAATTTTTTTAAATATATTGGCGCTGGGTGCAGAACAAACTCGGCACGTGGCTTAGACATAGCGTATTCTTAATAGATCCTCAAAAAAAAAGCTCGCCTTGGCATCAATTTTTATGAATTTATTTATTAGGATAGCGTAATGTGGCGCGTATTTAAAAATATTCGAAAAATCATCGACATCATGGGTATTAAAAAAAAAATACACGATTGATAATCCACGCGCTCGTCAATATTGGTAGGAATTGTTTCCGGACACGTGGCACTGCTATCCACCTTTTCTTCTGGGCTCTCACGTAACAAAACAATCCGCCAAACAACGTAGCAGTGAGCGAGTGGTTCACGGGAAAATATTGCATAATGGCAATTAAAAATCCCTGAAGCGTTTAATGTATTTTTTAAAAATCTATTACGAAGGCTTCCGCATCGTTCCGCGGTCATCGGGAGAGTAACGAACCTACTGGATTCTCCCGCGGTTCTGCACCGCTATACGGACCACTAACAACCATCACAGCTCAGTAGAATCGCGGCTAAGGGGTTACACGCCCGCGCACCTATATATCTATACAATTTCACTTTACTCTCTCACTGGAAAAAAAAGCAAAGAATGGTTTAAATAATCGTCCAATTACGACGTAACTCAAATTTATTCGAGCATAAAAGAGCCGAGACTGCGAGGGAGATTCAAAGGTCTATTAAGCATTGCTGGCCCTGTATCGCTTAAGAATTCGCATTATGAGTATCATGCGCTCCGGAGCTTTTTCGCCGTAGCCGCATATCGATTGCTAAGAGGCAGGAGAACGTATCCCATCTCGTATTTATTGATTTATTCATTTATTGATTTATTGATTTATTGATTTATTGATTTATTGATTTATTGATTTATTGATTTATTGATTTATTGATTTGTTTATTTATTTATTTATTTATTTATTTATTTGTTTATTTATTTATTTATTTATTTATTTATTTATTTATTTATTTACTTATTTATTTATCTAGCCCCACCTGTCCTGTTAGGAAAAGCTTAAAGAAGTTTATTTTCCAATTCCTAGTAATGATTTTTCTCGAAACCGATTGCAATGTACCGGGAGGCGGTAACGAACAAGCGTCAAGGAACATTTATACATCGGTATTTTTTTTATTTTACAACCTACCGAGGGGGCTGATGTGATTAGACGGATATCTTTATCACCCGTTGAGATTGCTATATACTTTCATCCGAGCTATAGAACGGGGCAGAGAATGCTAGGCATCCGCGATTTATGGGCGAAGGGAAACTGTCGGCGTCGGCGAAACGAGCAAGGTAGCTCGGTTCACCGCGTCTGACCGCGACAGGGACGAGAGAACGACGAAGATGCGGAGGATGTGAGTGCCCGGTGAAACTCTTCCCTCTTCCGATATAGACGTCGCGACCGATACCGCGAACTCCACTCTATACGTGCTGCAGTTACTGTAAAATATATACGTGGGTCAGCTATTGATAGTCGTTGCCCTCATTTGGCCAATAATTCACGTACTTCATCGCAGTTTGTCACTAAAATCGACGAAACGAAAATGTCCATTAAATGAACATTGTCATTCAATGAACGCTACTATTTAATGAACATTGTCATTCAATCAACGCTACTATTTAATGAACATTGTCATTTAATTAACGCTACTATTTAATGAACATTGTTATTTGATGACCATTGCCATTTAATGAACACTGTCATTTCATGACCATTGTCATTTAATGAACACTGTCATTTCATGACCATTGCCATTTAATGAACACTGCCATTTCATGACCATTGCCATTTAATGAACACTGTCATTTCATGACCATTGCCATTTAATGAACACTGTCATTCCATGACCATTGCCATTTAATGAACACTGTCATTCCATGACCATTGCCATTCAATGAACACTGTCATTATATTACATGGATAAAGAAAATGTTCTTCCGATGGATTTATCGTTCGCTTAACGGTTACTTCGATGGGCAAGTCACCCCGAAGAAGGTTTCACTCGAGTGATCGCCCATCTAGGCCGATCGGTTCGCCATTACCGCATCGCCATTAACGACCTTGAATTTGGTCGCGCGAAGAGGCGGTTGTCGCAGAATTTTCTTCAACTATCAAATAGGTGCGAAACGCGACGTCAGACGCTAAGCAGGCGGGTTCCGAGAGCGAGAGAGTGCCAAATATAAGAAAATTAGCGACGTTTCGCCTCCTATCGGAGAATTACGGGAACGACGCGGAAAGAGCGACTGCCAACAGTAGCGCCAGGCGAAGTGAGAGAAAATGAGCGGAGCTGAGGGCCCTCGAGAGGAACGGAGAAAGTCAGCTATTCGTAGCCAAACTACTCGCGAACATTAAGGGTCATTACAATGGCTATAAATTGCGGCCACCGTCCGCCGCAATATTTATGTTATCAATTCCGTGCCTAGTTCTCCACGGTTACACCGTGGGCCGCAGCCGCGAAGTGCCCAGACAAGGGCGAACCACCGTGAGCCGTTGCCTAGCGTATACGTACAACCGGCATCGCCGGTGTGTTGCATCGTCTTCGCGCTGGCGACGCCGCAACAACCGCCCTGTGACAATAAAAAGTTGCCGCACCGCGGAGCGAGCTATACCACTGAAAACCGTCGCTCCCGCCCGGCAAAGCCGCACTCTGGCCCCGCGATTCCTAAGGCCATTCCTCACCGGCACACGCTCATAATCCCCACCGAGGACTCGCATACTCAATTCGCAACCGATGATTTCTCGACTCGATTCACGATCGAGAGAAATCGCGCGATGAAGCGCGAGCTGATCGGCTTTTTTATTTTTTATTATTGCGCGAATCGAAAAAAATATGAACAGTTGTGTTCGTGCAATAGAATATCAATATATATATTATTTATGTTTGTATACCATGAACTCCACTCTGCATGTTTTGCAGTTAATGTAAACTATATACGAGGATCAGCCAGTCGTTGCTCTCGATTGTCCAATAATTCACGCAGTTTTTCGCGGTTTGTCACTAAAATCGGCCAAACAAAAAACGCCCATTTAATGAACATTGCCTTTTAGTTTGTCACTAAAATCGAACATATATCGATGGATGAATCTTAGCCATCGACTTATGTTTATTTCAATATAAAAAAAAATGCCTTGCTTCAGAACTCGTTCTTCAGACGCCTCGTCACTTATCTTAATTACTACCTACTGTAATTGGCAACCTTATCAAGAGGTCGTTTGAGGTGTGATAACAGAACGATCCCGAAGTTCGATCTTCGTGAGTCTTTGTCGGCGATCTTTCGACATAAATCTTAAGCATCAAACGCCCGGAAGTGAATATTCGTTAGTCCATAAAATCGGATGCTTCGATGAATCTCCGATTGAAAACATTATCCCCCAAAGTTCCGATTCCGGCGTCTCATCCGGCAGAAGCTTTTCCGAACACCGATGTACACGAGCGGCCGCCCGATCCGCCGCGATGGATGAAGAAGAAACTTTTCAAACTCTCCTACGTACCGTATAATACATATATATACATACATACACATATACATCTGCGCAGGTACGTATATCTATGTACGAACTGGCAGCAACTCGGCATTACGCTAATAGCGGAAGTTAAAATCTCATCCATTGCTCGGGACGAGTGCTTCAGCTTCATTTCTCTCGTTGAATCTCCAAGTCGTCCGAGTTCCCCGGGCGAACGGGCGCGAACTATAACAAGAACCCGCAGAAGTGGACGAAGAAGAGGAAGTGAATGGAGAAAAAAAAACGGAAAAATAGAAAGGAAGAAGAGTCGGAAGAGTGTGCGGAGAGAAACGTCGGAAACGGTGGTTCGAGCCGGTAAGGCATCCACTCACGTAGCCGACGATCGCGGAAAGACGAGCGGAGAGCGTCACGTGGGAAGTTGAATTCGCTGCTCGGTGTTCGTCGGTCGGCGTCAACCGTTCGCCGCAGCGGAGCGTCCGTCTGCTCGGACCGTTTTCCCGTTTGCGGGATCGCGAAAGTTCGCCCGGAGCCGGAGGACGCGGGAGGCTGCGGAGGACCGCGTGTGGACCGTGGCCGGGAATCCCCGCGCCTTCTCCGCATCGCGACGGCGAAGCGGTCGGGAGGAGGGAAACACAACCGAGGAAGCAAAGTGGCTTCGGTCTGATGGATCTCCAGATTCGGAACTCCGTATCTCACCGGGGCGCGGATGAGCGAGTGGTCCGCTTTATGAGAAAAATTTAATCGTCGAGTGCACTGAAAAAAAAATCCGCTCGCGGGCTGCCAAAGAAAAAAGATTGCTATTTCAGTTCCACTTTCAATTCTTAAAATCCCATATGACATCGAAACAACGGCGGCAAAACTGACACGTTAGCGTTTCAATCCTATACGGAATTTTAAGAATTCGAACAACAATTATTTTTCTCCAGCCCGCAATTTTATTTGCATCATTTTTTTTTTCTTTTCTTTTTTGGTTTCCAGTGCACTTTTCGGTCATGTCGATCGTTGCATTCGCCCGAGAGTGCTCCGGGTTTCATGTTCGTAATTTCGATGTTTCTTTTGTAAGATAGTTTCGTATGCAAAGAGTAAACGAACTGTTGGAAAAGAGGAGAAAAAAAAGCGATCCGTTTCATGCCGGGCGTGCACTCGTTCGTCGGGCGAAACTTCGCTCGGGGCAGCCGGAGGCTGCGGAGGACCGCGCGTGGACCGCGAACGGGGATTCCCCGCGCGTTTTCCGCACCGTTCGCCGGAGGAAAGGAGCGATCGGTAGAACGGAGAAATAACGGCGGATGCAAAGTGGCTTTCGTCGGACGGATCTCGAGATACAGAGGCCGGTATCTCGGCGACTCGGAAATGGACGAGCGGTCCGGTTTACGCCGAAAATGCACTCTTTCGTCGGGCGAAACTTCGCTCGGAGCGGCGGGAATAAATCATACGCCGCAAGTGTGTGCACACCCATCCCGCCCCCGCGAATCGCCGCGCGGGCAACGAGGAACAAACAACACTGTGTGCGCACCGGCCGACATATGTGTACACGTATGTACATATATAGGGAATCGCGAGCGGCTCTCCTGACGGGAGTTTCTATAAATTGAAAGTTTACTTAC
Organism: Amblyteles armatorius; assembly: GCA_933228735.2. Lineage (NCBI taxonomy): Eukaryota > Metazoa > Arthropoda > Insecta > Hymenoptera > Ichneumonidae > Amblyteles > Amblyteles armatorius. The sequence goes on along the minus strand of OW121688.1, from coordinate 1,448,802 downwards.
ACACATCTGCGGCTTAATTTCGTAAATTGTATGTATTATGCGAAACGCGGGGAGAACCGGACAAAGTTTTCCAGCCTCGCCGGGCTATGTGGGATTAATTCTAATGCGTAACAGGTGAACGTGAAGTTCCGGATAATGCGTCGGGGCCGCGTCATCCGCAGTCGGCTACTTCCTTCGCTCGGAAATAAACTATCGAATTCGTACCTTTGATTTTTCTGAATAAAAATAAAAAAAAATTAACTTCGTAGTACGAAGGTATTTCGGCGTAATTTCCATCGGATTCACTCGTCGACCTCCTTGCCGACCCTCGGGTAAAATAAAATATTACCGCCGGGTCCCCCGCATCGATTCGACGCGTTATATAAATTTGTAACAAGCGAGCTCGTTGTTTGATTTTAATGAAAAACACGGACCGGCGACCGGGGTCGAGGGAGGGCGAGGGGTCGCAACTGATCGTTCGTATGTTAACGATAATCGATTACCGGCACTTCGGCTTGCCGCGTAACATGCGAATTTAGGGTAGGACGATCGTCGTCCCGAATTGTACGGACAGTCTGACGACTTCCGATGAGAACTCACGTGATAAGAGCGTGCCGGTGGCGAGGATCGTGATGATGACGTTGGAGAAGATAAAACGCAGGAGCACGTCGAGAATGAGGAAAAAGACATTTGTGAAAGCTCCGCGGCGGTCGCGAAAGTTGCGCGCACGGGCCTCGATCACATCCGATGACGGAAACTCCGGGGCGCGAGGAGATCGTCGGTAACTGACGCGCGCACGTGACACGGGTACGCGGTGGACGAGCGTTTTAGCGGGGAGTCAGCGTTCGGAACTACCGTGTGCACCGGTTGATGCCGGTAAACTGTTCGCGATCCTGATGGTCCTCACTCGGTTGGCCCCTCGGTATTCCACACCGAGGAGTGCAAAGTAGGAGTAGAGGATCCAGCGAAACGCGCAAACTCCGGCGGCAACCAGCCGCGGGATCTGACATGGAGAGAAGACTCCGGCGAAAGGAGTCGAGGGAGGGTCCGCGTTGACATGCATGCACGGACGGCTTTCGAAAACATGCAGATTTTTTTTTTTGTCACCGTTGCCGTTAATTATATGTCAATTAATAGCATGACTATTATAGTATTAATTAACGATCGATAATTAAATATTGACTTTTAATCACAGTATTCATTAATATATAATAGAGCCAGGCTGGATGCGAAGTACTGGGTAGTTGTTTGGTACTTTAACTACGTACTTGAAATACAAAAGTACTTTTTTTAAGATTTCAAATACGTTTTGTCTCCGTTGATATATGATTGTCGGTGTAAGCTTTTCAATAAGTATAATTTTAGCGATTTTCTTTTTCTATTCCATTTAAAAAACGGAAAGGGGCAAAAGGGATCTTTTTCGTTTTTCATGGCATTTTTATGCAATTTTTGTACGGTTTTATTTTTAGTAAAAAAAGTGAAGAATATATTAAAAATAGCCTCAAGACGACCATGTGCAAACACTTTAATTAGCGATTTTTTACAATGAGGAAGCCATGTGCAAGTTACTTTGCACCTTTCTTTTAAGCCTAGATAACGTTCAACGCGACGAAGAGAATTTCGAAAAGTACTTGGAAAAACTACTTGACACTTCAAGTACTTTTTGTACACAAGTTAATATTAATTGACTTGTATATCAATAGCTATTAGTGAATGCAATTGCTATTGCTAATGTTACTGCCATTTCGTTTCATTCGATAGATGGCAACTTAAAAAAAAAACTCATAGGAAAAGTTATTTTGTCGTGCCGGTATTATTTTTGAAAAGTGAAACTTGGTTTTGAAGTTCGGTTGATCGTTAGAGAGACGCACGTGGGTTTCCTGTAACACACACTTGCGGCATTGCAACGAGAGTACGCGGATGTAATTTTTTGAATAAACCGATATAATGCTCAAAGCTAATGGGCGAAGTTCGCTTGACAAGTAGCCCGCGGCAGCGGAACGGAGAGACAGGTGCGTACAGTTTTAATAACGCGAGCATGGACGAACAATAACATAAAGTCCATAATTTTTTTCTTTCACTTTTTTTTCAACCCGAAAATATATGGCTCCTCATTCGAGGCACATGCAGCCTTTCACATCCGTCCGACGCAGACTACGACCGTTAATTACAAATCCAAAAAATTGTTTTTTTTTTTTAACAACGAGCCGTGCCCGGCCGGTTCGAAGGGGTATCCGAGAGTAACCGAAATCCTATTCAAAGTTTTCGAACTAAATAATCGCGCTATCCGTAATAAAGAGAATGAGGGAACGAGGGATGAAATATTCGCGAGCGGGGCAGAGGGAGGGATCGAGGAAGGGCGGAGAGGGGGGGGAGACGATTACCCACATCTCGGCCACGCTGTTAGAGCCAACTTCTTCACTCTTTTTTATCCCGAAACCCTCTAAGATTTTCTCTTCCCCCCCCCCCCCCCCCCCCATCCCCTCCCCAAAACTTATAACTTTCTCGGAAAATACAATTCGGTTTTTTTTTTCAACTTTTTTTCCGCATTCGTTTCACTCGCTTGAAATTGCTCACAGTCCCCGCTGCAATTAGGAGTCCGGAGACGCGATAACGTTACACACCAGCATCCTGTCTGGTGCCTCCTTCCAACTCCCTCCATATATAGTATATATATATATACATATATATCTCGACCGCGAAGAATTAGAAGGGCATAATTCGCGCATTAAAATTGTACGTTTAACGCCCTTCTGTTTCCCAGCAGTCGGTATATATATATATATATATATATATATATATATATCTGTCTCGCTCCTTCCGGCTCTCGTCCTGGCGGAGGTTGCATTGCATCCAGCATCCGCTGGACCGCAGTACCGAGAGCGTAACACGAACGAGCAAAGGGATCGGCTGTACGACGGTCTCTCGTCCAGTTTCTGAATATTATCGTCTCCGGGGAGTCTTGAACACCGCCGGCCACGCTGCATCTCCACCGCACTGTCTCCACGTTCCCGTGCTCGCCCGTTATACCTGGAAAGCGTCTGTCTCGTTGCCGGCGCGGGTCCTCCCGAGCTTATCTATTTATGAACATTTCTCGCAGCGTCCCCTCCGCGCTCTCCCGTCCCTCCGTCCGTTCTCCACCTTCTCGTATCGCAATGGCTTCTGATATTCCGCATTCGCCGATGCTTGTCGTCTCGCCAGAGAGTCCCGCGCGTTTCAATCGTACGAATGTATTTTTTTCAATCTTCTTACTTATTTTTATTTCCTTCCTTCGACATTTTGTGGGAAACGATTTGCTTTTTTCATTTTTTTTTTTTCTCCGAAATTGCAGCCAATACCGTTTACGCACGCTCGTTCTCATCCGGCCTCGTTTTCGCTGGCTCCACCTCCGTTCGCCGCGCACCGGCCTCCCTCCAGCGGCGAACCCGTTCGCCAATTTACATACGTAAAGAGCTCTGTAAACAGTCAGCCACCGTTGGGAACGAAAAGCGATGAAACGAAACAAAAAATGAAAAAAAAAAAAAAAAAACATCGACTCGAACCAACAAAATCTCGCTGTCATCATATTGCTCCGAAAAAGCCACTCCGAACGTCTCGAATGATTCCGCCCGTTTTTGGCTGCCCACTGTAAAATCATAATTCAATAATGATAATAATAAATACGATCGCCGTCGTCTGTCGCCGGCCGTTGAGGTCAATTTATCCGTGTTTTTTCGCTCCCCGCTCTGGCTATAACTATAACTGCCCAAATAATGCTGAGTCACGTTATTTTTTTATTCCTTTATTCTCGTTCATTTTTTATTTTTTCGTCCACGATGCGAAATTGGGTTACTATAAATTCGATACAGTTATATCGAGTTTTCAGGTACCGGTGATGTGCAATAGATGCTCCGAACTATACCGTACTTGTGTACCATACTAAACATACACCGCGCCTCGGGTACGGGAGGCTGGATCGTTGGGGAGGTAATAGAAGAGGTATATACAGTCCCGTATCCGGCGAACGACGACGGAACGACAACTCGATTCCCGAACGAGAAACTACTACCCTTCTTGACTCCTCGTCGCAGTGGACGTTAGGTAGTTTCGACCCCGGGTCCACTTTGGCCGACCCCCCCCCCCCTCCCCCCCCCTGGCCGCCTTCGGAATCGGCGATTGCTCTCGCGCGATAGTAATAATGGCTATAAACTATAAAGGTTCACCGGGGCGCCACGTGTGCAAGCTCTACTTTTCCGGCGCGAGCGAGGCCCTCGGACTCACTTTGAACAAATCATCGCATCCTTCCGTGAGAAAACGCGGCTTCGATTTTTCTACGCGAACCCTTACAGAACCCTCGCGCATCGGTATCGGATTCCGGATGGGCGAGACACTCGACGATACTTCGAGTGTTCGAAAGACACTTTGCGCGAGGAGGCAAATCTTTTCCCTTTAAAAAGACAATAACGACGATGATGAAGGTTAATTTTTTTTTAAGGACACTAAGAAAAAAAATCGATTGAGTCGACAAAATGAGCGCTTACGGGTGGCGAAACAAATTTTTGGTTGATGGAACGAAATAATTGTTGTTTTAAGTAAAGAAAAATTTGAATCGACGGCCTGTTAGTTCGATCATCGAGGTATTCCTTTCGATCAACCAAACTGAGAAAAAAAAATCGATTGAGTCAACAAAATGAGCGCTTACGGGTGGCGAAACAAATTTTTGGTTGATCGAACGAAATAATTGTTGTTTTAAGTAAAGAAAAATTTGAATCGACGGCCTGTTAGTTCGATCAACGAGGTATTCCTTTCGATCAACCAAACATTTGTTTCGCCACCCGTAAGCGTACATTTTGTTGACTCAATTGATTTTTTTGCTCTGTGGGTAAGGAGACTGGTTTCCCGATGAACTGAGTTTGTGGGACAAGGAACGGATAGGTATTCGGTTAATAGTTCGGTAAAAATGGTAAAACTAGGTACGGTCGTCGACCCGTGCAGATTCAAGAAAACGTACACCTTTAAAAATGTTTGCCAACATCAACTACGCTGCGGTTACGGGTGGCGAAGGAAATATGTGAATCGATTGAAAGAAATATTGAGTTGATTGAACGAATATTTAGTCGTGTGACCGAATGTACAGTTGAATTGAATGTTCTGTTATTGATTGTAAAAAACATTTTGTTCAATCGACCAAACATTTCCTTCGCCACCCGCAACCGCAGCTTAGTCGATGTTACCAAACCTTTTTATCGGTGTAGGTTTTTGGGATTAGGAATGATAAAAATAATTTTTTTTGAGGGTAAGGAGACTGGTTTCTCGATGAAATGGGTTTGTGGGATAGGAATTAGATCGGTCTTTGGTTAATAGTTCGGTAAAAAATGGTAAAAGTAGGTACTGCTCGGCGAGCCGTGCAGATTCAAGGAAACGTCTCGAATCGTCCCGTCTTATTTATCGAACGGAGAGCCCTCGCGCAGTCTGGACAAGCTTCGGACCCGCGGAATGCGGAGAGGAGCGAATGCACGCTCAGAGAGACTCGAAGAAACGTGTCCTCTTCCCTTTCGATCCTCCCTACTCCCTTGTCCAACTCCGGGACCGATGACCAAAACCGTGCGAGACTTTCCGACGCGCGAGATTGGAAATCGTCGCGTCACGTGACTTCCGGAACTTCCGTCCGTACATCCTGCGCGTAAGCCGCACGAACATTGCGTGTCGCGCGAGATGAACACGATCCAAACTCCCACAACCCACTGACCATTCCGCGATCTCCGAGAAACGAAAAAAAACCAAATCAAAACCGGAACTCGATTTTCCATAAACTCCGTCAATCGAGAAACTGCCGAACCTCAATTTTTGAACTACCGGCCATAAGGACCGCAGGATTCCTTCGGATGTTCGAATGGCAACGACACAGATAGGAACAGTGACAAAGGTCGCGGAAGTCAATGCAAAAAAACGATACAAAAATATATACATATAGGTACATTTAATACATAAATATTATACATACACCATATATATCGTCCCATCTTATATACATAGACATACATATATATATATAAATAAGGTGGGATGAGAAAGAGCGCGTATTCGTAGGGGAAGTCTCACTCCGTTCTTTTCACCCAACATCAATGAAGTTTGTATCTGGCGCACATGGCGCGTGTGTATCCAGGTTGAGTTAGTGACGGGCGGGCTGTCGCCAGTGTGTGCCAGCTGTTTCACTACTAGCCGCCTCCCTCTCTCGACCCTCCGCGCCATCCCCCCTCCCCCCCCCCCCTCGAGTCCTGCAGTACCAACTCCCGCGCAACGTCTATCCCGGAACCCACCCCTTCCGCCAACCCTCTCCCTGC